>JAUKNL010000038.1:1200000-1947500 GCA_030765065.1 Deroplatys truncata
CTCCAGTATTTTCAAGAACTCGTAATCATATAGAAAACATTCCTCCAGTACTTTCAAGAACTCGTAATCATATAGAAAACATACCTGCAGTATTTTCAAGAACTCGTAATCATATAGAAAACATTTCACCAGTATTTTCAAGAACTTGTATTCATATAGAAAACATTCCACCAGTATTTTCAAGAACTTGTAATCATATAGAAAACATTCCACCAGTATTTTCAAGAACTTGTATTCATATAGAAAACATTCCACCAGTATTTTCAAGAACTTGTAATCATATAGAAAACATTCCTCCAGTACTTTCAAGAACTGGTAATCATATAGAAAACATTCCTCCAGTACGTTCAAGAATGCGCATTCATAAGGAAAACATTACTCCAGTACTTTCAAGAACTGGTAATCATATAGAAAACATTCCTCCTGTACCTTCAAGAACTGGTAATCATATAGAAAACATTCCTCCAGTACTTTCAAGAACTGGTATTCATATAGAAAACATTCCTCCAGTACTTTCAAGAACTGGTAATCATATAGAAAACATTCCTCCAGTACTTTCAAGAATGCACATTCATAAGGAGAACATTACTCTAGTACTTTCAAGTACTGGTAATCATTTAGAAAACATTCCTTTAGTACTTTCAAGAACTGGTAATCATATAGAAAACATTCCTCCAGTACTTTCAAGAACTGGTAATCATATAGAAAACATTCCTCCAGTACTTTCAAGAACTGGTAATCTAATAGAAAACATTCCTCCAGTACTTTCAAGAATGCGCATTCATTAGGAAAATATTCCTCCAGTACTTTCAGGAACTGGTAATCATATAAAAAACATTCCTCCAGTACTTTAAAGAACTGGTAATCAAATAGAAAACATTCCTCCAGTACTTTCAAGAACTGGTAATCGTATAGAAAACATTCCTCCAGTACTTTCAAGAATGCGCATTCATAAGGAAAACATTACTCCACTACTTTCAAGAACTGGTAATCATATAGAAAACATTCCTCCAGTACCTTAAGAACTGGTAATCATATACAAAACATTCCTCATGTACTTTCAAGAACTTGTAATCATATAGAAAACATTCCTCCAGTACTTTCAAGAACTGGTAATCACATAGAAAACATTCCTCCAGTACTTTCAAGAATGCGCATTCATAAGGAAAACATTACTCCAGTACTTTCAAGAACTGGTAATCATATAGAAAACATTCCTCCAGTATTTTTTTGAAGATTTAGAAGCTTGTAACAGTGATGTGTCATAATTTAAAATAGAGAGTTGAGGGTTGTTACACTACATCACTATGATAAACTTACTTGAACGCGTTTCGGGAGACGGCTTGTCCCCATCGTCAGCATTCTCTCTCAACTGGGGACAAGCCGTCTCCCGAAACGCGTTCAAGTAAGTTTATCATAGTGATGTAGTGTAACAACCCTCAACTCTCTATTTTAAATTCCTCCAGTACTTTCAAGAATGCGCATTCATTAGGAAAATATTCCTCCAGTACTTTCAAGAACTGGTAATCATATAGAAAGCATTCCTCCAGTACTTTCAAGAATGCGCATTCATAAGGAAAACATTACTCCACTACTTTCAAGAACTGGTAATCATATAGAAAACATTCCTCCAGTACCTTAAGAACTGGTAATCATATACAAAACATTCCTCATGTACTTTCAAGAACTTGTAATCATATAGAAAACATTCCTCCAGTACTTTCAAGAACTGGTAATCACATAGAAAACATTCCTCCAGTACTTTCAAGAATGCGCATTCATAAGGAAAACATTACTCCAGTACTTTCAAGAACTGGTAATCATATAGAAACATTCCTCCAGTAATTATAATATAATTTTCCGGGCTGTTATGCCGTGGTCTGCTGAAGAAAGATTTCCCAGACGTTTCGTCCACAACTGCGGTGGACATCTTCAGTGGCGCGGACGAAGTCTTCTCGGTGAAAGTATCGCGAGTCCGAGTGCATCTGGTAGGTTCGTGGTGAACCTAAGTGGATTTTTCCATGTACCTACCCTTTGAAGGGCTTAACCATAGGTAGAAAGGAAATTTTTAGGGTGGCGGTTTGGTTTTGATGTAGAAGGTGTGATGGGAGGTAGCGCTAAGTTTTTATAGGCTCCTCATTGGCTGCCTTTTCAGGAACAGAGCCCAATACCCTGCTCCGCTGTTGTTTGTTTTTGTTTTAATATTTGTTTGATGATGAAATTTTGATGACCTCTCCCGAAGGAGGGAGGGGGGGAGTACTTGTTGTCAGCATGTTCTTGCTGTTGGCTGGTTTAAAGCCTTCCTTACCGGGGATGCCCGCATGCCATGCGAGGAACCCGGTAACTTCTGAACTGGCGTTCTTGAGGTACGTAGTCCCCCAGAGATCTGACAAGGGCGTTCTCATGGTAAATCAACTTTCCGTAAAATTTAGTTGCCCGGTGTCTAATCACCTCCTCCACATATGGTATGGCCGAGGCCTCGTGCAGTAGTCTGATCGGAAAGGCAATACCGACAGAATAGATGGACCGAAGTCCCCTATTCTGTATTCGCTGGAGCCAGAGAAGCCAGCTATCCGCTGCCATGCCCCACACCTCACAGGCGTAGAGCATCAGAGGTAGTATAAGCGCCTTGTAAAGGCGTAACTTTAGGTGAACCGGCATATTGGAAGCCAGAACCGGGTATAAGGCGGCTACCGCCCCCTTAGCCCTGTTCGTTGTTCCCTGCACGTGTTCACGAAAAGTTAGGCCCTTGTCTAGAGTGACACCTAAATAGCGGATAGAATTTCCCCACTCTATCTGTTGGCCTCGATAGGTGAAGTGTGGTCTGTTTGCGGGAATTCTTCTCTTGGTGAGCAGGACAGCTTGGCTTTTGCCCGGATTAACGGACATCCGCCACTGCCTGCACCAGAGTTCAATGAGACGGAGGTGTCGTTGTATGGGGTTGAAGGCTCTGAGAATGTGTCTGTTGGATGTGTATAACAGGACGTCATCAGCATACTGGGCCATTTTGACGTCCTGTGCCACTGGAAAGTCTGCCATGTACAGACTGAACAGTGTGGGGGATAATACAGAGCCTTCGGGGACTCCGCCTCGTAGTGGGTGTTGTGTGGATGTTTTACCCGCAACTGCTACAATGAATGTACGTTGGTGTAGGAAGCTGTGTATAATGTGGATAATCTGATTGTGTAGACCAAGGTGAATTAGTTTAAATAGGAGTCCCTCATGCCAGGTCGTAGAGAAGGCCTTCTCCACGTCCAGAGACACCGCAGGAGTGAAAGCCCTGTCCTGGAAGCCCAGGGCAGCGGCCTCCACTACCCGCAGCAGCTGTTGGGCGGTGGAGTGCCCAGTACGAAAACCGAACTGATGGGTTGGGATTGCTTGAATGTCAGCCAGGAGTGGTGACAAGCGGCGTAGTATGAGCCTCTCAAAAACTTTTGAGAGGATGGGTAGGAGGCTAATGGAACGGTAACTGGAGGGAAGAGCCGGATCCTTACCAGGCTTCGGGATGCACACCACCCGGGCCACCCTCCACTCACGCGGAAAGTGTCCCAAGGTGATGCACATATTAAAAACCTTCGTGAGGAAAAGTACAGCTCTGAAGGGAAGGTTGTGGAGCATGGCGGGGGTCAAACCGTCTTGTCCACAAGCCTTTTTCTTGTCGAGACGCCGGAGTGCGCCCTGGACCTCACTCGGGCGGATGACTGGGAGGGGATTCTCCGCTCCATCAGGAGGTAACCGCAAATAATGATCCACCTCCTGATGGACGCGGGCAGTAAAGTCGGCGTCCTGAGGGTCATCTCTGGGCCTGCAGGTGTTCTCAATATGGTCAGCGAGCACATTTGCTTTTGCTAAGGGTTCGTAAACAAGGCCTTGGTTACCTTGAAGCGGGGAGTGGTATTGGTTGCGTTGGCGACGGAGGTTTTTAGCTATCCGCCAAACGTCTCCACCATCGAGATTCTGACGAGCAATCGTGGCCTCCCACGCTTGCACTCTGTGCTCGCGCAGTCGGTCACGAACCTCTCGGCGGAGTTGCCGCAGGAGCTCTTGATTGTGGGGCGTTCGGCGGCGCTGGTATAGCCTTCGGGCTGCCCAGGAGCGGCGGATGAGCAGTTCTAGGTCCAGTGGTAGGACGTCAGGGTGAGGTGGGGGTGGTGATAAGATGGTAAGGTTATGAACCGTTCGTACCACTGTGGATGTGAAGGATTTGACTGCTGTCTCTAGGGATGGGATGTCTGTAATCCTGGGGTTAGGCGGGATTGTTGCGTGGAGGCAACTCTTTACGCAGTTCCAATCAATTTCTCTGGTGTGTCCAGAAAAATCGTTACTGGCAACCCTTGTGTTGATCTCCGTCAACACGGGGTTGTGGTCGGAATGAAGCGCTGAGAGTGATGTGAGCGTGAGATGAAAGGGGTAATGCTTGATGATCGCAAAGTCGATGACAGAGGGTCGTCCTCGACCTTGCGGATGGTGGGTGGGTTGCCAGGGACCCATAGCTCGAAGTTGAGGGTCACTATCTATCATGCGAATCAGTGCGTTGCCTCTTGCATCCGCTCGAGGGCCTGAATGCCAACGCTGATGTTTGGCATTGAAGTCCCCCGCGAGGATCACGCAAGGATGAAGGGCTAATATGGATTGGTAGTCAGCTGGTACGAACAGTCTAGCAGGTGGGTGGTAAATGGAAGCTATTATAACCTCCGTGCCGCCCAGTTCAACACACACCGCCGTCGCTTCAAGGGTTTGCAGGGGTGGGAGAAGGATGGGTTTATGGACTACGTTTTGCCTCACAAGCACCGCGGTACCGCCTCCTGGGCCAGGTACTCGGTCACTGCGGTGGCAAACGTAGCCAGGTAGACGGAGTGGGATGTCGGGACGCAAATGTGTCTCGGAGACCAAAATGAGGTCCAAAGCATAGAGGTTGGCAAAGCGATGGAGCTCATCCCTATGATTCCCTACGCCATTTGCGTTCCAAAAGACGAAACGGAAGGAGGTACGAGACCTAGTTCCGTCCGCCATTCTGGGGCAATGGCGCAAGGGAGAGCAAAAAGGTGAGTCCCTCAAAGAGGATCATCGCCTTGCTGGATGGGTCTGTGGCCTGAAGGAACTTGGTGATGAGCTCCTGCACCCGACGACCGTGGTCCTGCAGTAATAGCTGCAGCCACCGGGCCAGGCCCATGAGGTCAACACCAGAGGTGGTTGGTGTGGTTGGGTTTGGAGCTGGTACAGGGGATGGAAGAGGCGATGGACGAACCCCATCCTCCTCGGCCTCGGAGGCGAGTGATGGCTGAGGCGCAGGATCTGCAGCCACAGGCTCCCCCCGGTCCGAGTCGGTCCCAGGATTCGGCCTTCTCCTCTTCTGACTGGGTGGAGGTTTCTGTTTTGGTGGTTGGTCTTGTGTTGTATTGTTGGGGGTGTTCTGTGTGGTACCCCGACCAGAGACCTTCTGCGCGTATGAGACGCCCCTAGGTGCTGGTGTTGGTGGAGGCGCTGGTCTTGGCGCCTGTCGTGCTGTTGATCTGGATGGTTGCTGGGTAGCCGTGGTTGCCTCCCTATGTTGAGTCTCCACCCTCCTGGGTTGTGGTACTGTGCGCTCTCTCGGTGCCTGGTCAGGCTGCCCACGCGTCGAGCGCATGGAGGCCATCACCTTGAGGCGTGTTGAGCATCCTCCATAGCAAGCGATGTGGTCACCCTTGCAGTTTGCGCAGGTGGGCACATCTGTGAGGGACCTAGGGCAGACGTCTTTAGGGTGCATGCCACCGCACCTAAGGCAGCGCAGTAGACGGTGGCAGTAGTTGCTTGAATGATTGAACCCCAAGCAACGATGGCATTGTGCAGGGCCGTCAGGGCGTCGGGAGGCTTCTACTGTTACCCGGAGATAACAGATCGAAGTGACTCGATCAATCTTAATCTCTGGGTCATTTGCCCGCTCCACCACTACTAAAAAGAGGGGGATGGGGATTCTGTTGGGCTGCTGCCCGGTTGGAGCGGGTTTTGTGAGCTGCTTCACAAGGCGGGGCTTAATGCCCTGACGGGTGAGGTCATACTCTATGTCCCCCACTGGTGTGTCCACAGGTAGGCCTCTGATAACACGCTTTAGGTCTCTGGTCTTGTCGAGGCCAAAGGTGAAGTGGGGAATGTTCTTCTTCTTTAGGGCACTCAGTAAGAACGCGTAGTCCTCTGAGGTCCTAGGCTGGAAGACGTAGCGGCTCTTCCTGCGAGTCACTGTACACTCCTGGCAAAGAGCAGGCATGACTTCTCTGAGGAAGCCCACCACTCCCTGGAAGGAGTCCACAATGACTGGAGGAATATGGCGCCGTTGTTGTCCGCTCGCAGCGGGTTTGTCAGATACCTGGTGGCTCTGACTGGCTGTAGGCATTGGCCTTCCCCCCTTGCCCACTACACGAAAGCCGTCGCCACTGCTCCCCGGGGGGGCAGTGGGACCATCCTCGTCGCCTCCCATAATGGAGGAGTGTACGGAAAAGACCGAAGCCTTATCCGAATGTGCCGAATAGCTTGTGACGTCACTGTCACATTCCGAGTCCTCAGACTCGACACTTTTGCCAAATCTCAGCGGCGAACGCTCGCGTGAGATGCCGTTGTCAGACTCGTCTGATGATGAATGGGTGAGATCCCCTTGACCGCTTGCGCGTTTTCGGGATCTCCTGGGATTTCTAGCCTTTCCCGACCCGGAGGCCCGGGAAGAGGCGTTGGTTACACCAGTGCTGGTGCTGGGTTTTGGCTCCTGCTCCTTCAAGGCAGGGCCGCTGGTAGCCTCGCTACTGGGAGCGGGTTGCATGGTGTAGGAAGAGGGAAAGCAAGGGTAGGTACAAGTGCACTGCACACTGGTGTGCAGTGCACTCCTATCTCACTTAGACACCACTTACCTACAGGCAGCGGGGGCCCACGGCGTGACAACAGCGGGCCGGACACTTAAACTTTAAGTGCGCCGTACCTTACCTTGCGGCAAGATGGCTGTGGCCTTGTTGTTCGCCCGCTACTTGTTATCTCAGCTGGCTGAGATGAATTAAAGCTGTTCGCTGCTTTAATAAAAGCAGTGAAAGTGGTGTGTACTGCTCAAAATTTCAGAATTTTTTTTTTTTTTAAATTATAAGGGGCGGCCCCACACCCGCCGCCCCCGGTGACGATCATCCTCAGAGGCTACATCGTCTCCCCATGCACATGCTGGTTAGTGAACTAAGCAGGCAGGGGCAGGGGAAGGGTGCTTGTTAATTCTACTAGTCATTCTACATGCAGGGTTAGTCAGGTTCCGCTAAGAGCACCCTGGTTAGTAATAGGTAGGTTGCGGGGCTGGCATGCAATACATGCTAGCGGGTGATCGGAGATTCAGTCCAGGGCAGCAGACATGACCTAGTCCTGAATGCTGCCGTGGGTAGTAATGAGGGGCCTCGATGGGTGTTGGTAGCTGAGGTGTAGTGGTTAGGTGAAATGTTAGGTTGGGCGCATTGGAGTGGTTGTGTGGTGGTGGAGAATTGGGATGTTGTGTGAGGGTGGGTGTGGTGATTGTTGCGTTGGGGCGGAGCTTGGTTTGGTTACTGTGAGTGCAGTGATGAACGAGCTGGTTTGATGAGGAGGCCATGTAGGAGGTTGTTGTGTTAGTCGTCTAATGATCTACTGGGTGACAGGTTTGGGGGGGAGTAGGTGGTAGGTGGGTGTTTGAGTTAGTAGGTGAAAAGATTAGTAGGTTGGTTAATTAATGTTGTATTGACCAAGAGAAAACCTGAGTCAATTGTATTTCCTTGATGCATGTCCATGTGGATAGCTGGGTCGTGTGATTGGTTACAGTTTGGGGGGGCCCTCTTCCCCCCTGTGGCCGCCCTGCAGAACAGGGACTTGGAGGGCAACCTGTGAAAAGAGATGGTGAAGTATATGGAAATAAGGTGCTGGAAGGAAGGTGGGTGGAAGTGGTTAGTTGGAGCATGGAGGATGACTGAGAAGGCAGTGGTAGTGTTAGTCAGGAACTAAGTAGTCGAGGTAATCTTGGATGTCTTCCTGTGTAATGGTGTCAGATAGGTTTCTGTGGAAGAGGGAGAGTGGTCTTTTATGTTTGTTGATAATCGTGTTGTAGCCGCCGAGATCGGTGATGAGTGGATTTTTGCTTTTGGAGGAGCGTGCGTACATGTCATGTGCGAGCTTCTTGATGAATTCTTCGATGGTGTGTATTTTGAGTTCGGAGTGGAGAATGTTAGAGGGTGTAATTGCTGGTACCTTGGCTATGAGGCGTAGAACCTTGTTTTGGAACTGCTGTAATCTATTGATATGGCTGGGTGCAGCGTAGCCCCATGCGGGGGCGGCATAAGTGAGTATTGGACGCAGCAGGGTTTTATAAAGTGTGAGTCCCATGCGTAGTTGTAATGTGTTATTCAGGTTGATTAGTGGATAGAGTTGTGCCAGTTGTGCGTTGGCTTTGTTTCGGACTATTTGAATATGCTTACTCCAGGTCAGGCTTTGATCAAATTCTACACCTAGGTAGGTGACTGAGGTTTTCCATTGGATGTTGTTCCCAAACAGTAGTAAAGGAGGTAGTGTGCGTGCGAGCTGGCGGTGTTTGATGCGTTTGGTGAATAGGATGGCCGCGCATTTGTTAGTGTTCACCTTGATGCGCCACTTTGTGAGCCAGTCCTCCAATGCGGAGAGGGCCAGCTGGATTCGATTTGTTAGGAGTGGTATGGAGCCGGATTGGGTCATGATTGTGGTGTCATCAGCGTAAATGAAGTAGGTGGCCGAGAGTGTTTTTGGTATGTCGTTGATATAAATGTTGAACAGGAGGGGCCCGAGGATGCTGCCCTGTGGGACTCCCGCGCGTGCAAGTTTGATTGAGGAGGTTGTGTTATTTATTTTGGATTGGAATGTTCGTTCAGATAAGTAGTTTGCTACGAGTTTGACAAGGGAGTCGGGTACATTGTAGTTGTGTAGTTTGCGAATGAGGCCTTCGTGCCAGACGCGATCAAAGGCACGTTCAATGTCCAGCAGCACGGCTGCTGTGGATTTCCGGGTGTTGAAGCCGTGTGTTATGTGTTCAGTGGCACGTACCAGTTGAAGAGTGGTGGAATGTTGCGCTCTGAAGCCAAATTGCTCCGGTATGAGTATGTTGTGTTTGTGAAGAAATGAGTTTAGTCGCTTAAGTATGATTTTTTCGAGGACTTTGCTGATGGTATTTAATAGACTAATGGGTCGGTAGTTGCTGGGATTAGTCTGGTCCTTGTGTTTCTTGGGAAAATGTAGGACAAGGGCATTTTTCCAGCTTTTGGGGTAATAGCCGGTGTCCAGTATGAGGTTGAAAAGTGTCGACAGTGCGGTGATGGCAGTTTCGGGAAGCTGTTTAAGGGCACAATTTGGAATTTGGTCGGGGCCGGGGGCTTTTCTGTTGGACAAGTGTCTTATGATCCATCTGATTTCTGAGTTGCATGTGTGACGAGTTTTGTTGTGTGTTGGGTTTTGCAGTAGTAGTCGAGTAAGTGCGTTAGTTTCGAGCGTAAACCTGGGTGAGCTAGGTGTGGTGTTGGGGGTCAGTGTGTTGTGTAGCTCATCCGCGAGGGCTTCGGCCTTTTGTATATCAGTGGTGGCAATGTTTCCGTTGAAGTGTAGTGGAGGGATGTTTGAGTGTTGTCGAGTCAGGTGTTTGGCAATGCGCCATACAGAGGCGTGTTCTGGGTTGAGGTCTTGCAAAACATGGTTCCATTGAGCAGCAGCAGTTTCAGCTGTTCGGCGGCGTATTTCTGTGTTGAGGTTCATAAGACGGTCAAAGTGCACAGGATGGCGAGTTTTCTGCCACTTCTTGCGGGCCCTGTTGCGTTCAGCTGCCAGTGTTTTATGATCAGGAGGCAAATGGCGCGTCGTAGTTCGTGGTATGTGTACCGGGACTGCAGTGCTGACTGCAAATTTAATTGTGGTTTCAATGCTGGTAGCAGCTGTGTCTATGCTGTTCGGTGTGAGTGTATGTATTGTTGGCAGGTTCTCAGTAATGGTGTTTCGAAAGGTGTCCCAGTTGGCTTGATTGAAATTGTGCCGTAGTATGGGTGGTGCCGTTGTGAGGGTGCCCTGTAGGGTGAATATGACTGGGAGGTGATCAGATGAGAGTTCGTTGTGTACTGCAGCAGTGATTAGGTGGTGACCCATGTGTCTGACTAGAGCAATGTCGAGAATGCTAGGTTGGTGTGCGGCATTGAAGGGGATGTGTGTAGGTTCCGTGGGAGCAATTATGACATAGTTTGATTGTTGTTCGTGTCTGCAAAGTTTCAATCCGGCCCTGTTTGACTGTTTGCAGTTCCAATTTGTGTGTTTAGCGTTGAGATCGCCTGCGATAATAGTGGCCGGGTGTATGTTGAGTAGGGTGTCCAGATCGGGTAAGTTTATGTCTAATGGGGGGTTGTAAACGGATGCTAGGAGAGTTTTGAGGGGGCCTGTATGGACATAAACTCCAGTGGCTTCCATGCGAGTTATTGTCGGGATGTGTGCGTGATTGTGGAGTAGGCCTCTTTTGATAATTGCGGCGGTGCCCCCGCCCCTACGGTCACGGTCTGTGCGGTAAGTGTAGTATCCGGGGATGTTGAGACGGTCTTGAGGAGAAAGATGTGTTTCAGTTATTAATGCTACTTGTACGTCATGTGTGTGAAGAAAGTCAGTAAGTTCAAGTTTGCGCCTTCTCAGTCCCCTAGCATTCCAGGTCATGACCTTTGTAAAATCAACGGCCATAGAAGTGGACGGTTGGGTTTAGGAAGAGGGAAAAGAAATCGGCGTGATGCAGGAGTATTTCAGGGGTGTCGTATGGTTGAGTGAGCAGGAGGGTGAAAATATGCATTATCTCATCTCGTGCACCATTCCAGGTAAGCCTGACGTTCTCGGTGCCTGGGCGGAAGCTTGGTCTTGATGCTTGGCTGCCCTGAGGCTGTGCAGGGGCAGTGTTGGTGGACCTTGGTGCTGGCCTGGGAGGCGGTGGAGCTTCTGGGCGTGCTGGTGTCGTTGGTTGTGTCTGCGTTGGTCTGGGTGGAGCGGGCCTAGCTGGTGGTTGATGAGTCTGGTTGCGTGATGAAGGCCTAGGGGCAGCCTCACGCATCCTGGCTTGGGCTTCCTGGTAAGCCGGGCAACCTCTGTAGCGACCCCCGTGCCCATGCCCACCACATAAGGCACATTGCCTCATGTCCGGAGGTGTCCGGCAAGTGGCCGACTCATGGTGATCGGTACACTTAGAGCAGGTAGGGACAGGAGCCCTACAGTGACGGATGTGGTGGCCCAGTTGTTGGCACCTTCTACATTGTGTAGGGATGGGCGGCTTGAAGTACGCCTCAACTTGCACCCTAAAATGTAGAATTGATTGGATGTTATCAATGCACCGCCTAAAATCATCAGGGGTGGTGAATTCTGCCATGTAAATGGGTAGGGGTGTCCGGTTCCGGTCAAAGCGTCTGAGTTGAGCCACACGGGCAACAGTGAGGCCCGAGGATTCGAGTTCCTCTTTGATCTCACGTTCAGCTCCGTCTATAGGGAGGCGCTTGATCACCGCCCTATAGGTCCTCTCCTCAATTGGGGGAGTGACATGGAAGTCCAGTTCATGTTCCTGGAGGAACAGCACCAAGTGTCTGTAGTCCCTCTCGCAGCGCATACGGACGGCATAATCGCCCGTGTGCGCCGCTGGGGAGACCGTGTAGCCCTCTGTGCGGTGCAGTCCGTCGAACTGCTTCAGTAATGTCGCAAGAGTTGCAGAGTGTCTTCGTCTGATGTAAATTGGTGGCTGGAGTGTCGTCGACGCTGCCTCTGCATAGGTCCGACGGTTTTGCTGTCCTGGTCCGTCGGTTGCTGGTGGTAGGGTGTGGAGGGGAGAGGAGGAGCTGGGAGCAGGATTTGAGGATGTTGATGCGGTTGGAGGAGGAGTGTGTGTTCTGGTCGGAGTGGTTGGTGGTGTAGAGGAGCGTTGGGCGCAAGGGAGGGACGGTAAGGAGGGGGAGAGAGGAAGAGTGAGAGGTGAGGGTGGGTGCTGGGTTGGGTGAGGGGGAGGGGGGGTGGAGGCGGGTGGATGGGAGAGGCGAGGGTCAGTGGGCCTAGGTGGTTGGGTAGGGGTTGTTGGGAAGGATCTGGGGGTGTTGGTTGGTCGCGGTATGCGGGATTTGTTGGTAGGAGTTTGGGTAGAGGGTATGGTGGTAGGTGATTCAGAGGAGGGGGAAGAAAAGACTGCAGAGGGTGAGGATGGGTTGGTGAAGGACGAGGACGAGGAAGAGAGGTTGTGGTCAGCAGGAGTGGCCGACCCGGCTGCATCCATCTCGGTTAAGAGATTTCGAGCCACAACTGGGCCCCCTGCGGTTGTCAGGTCGGCCGGCGAACGGGAAGCCACCCTTCCGATCTTCGGCATGGCAAAGGACGGACGGGAGGCTGAAGGTGTGTAGCTGTTAATGTGAAAGAAAATGGGGGGGAAGGGGGGAACTTAAAGCCTAATAGCAGAGAGGAAGGAAGAGTTGACAGAGAGAGAAAAAGAGCTGATAAAGGGTGCTAAACAGCACGAGCAACGGAAGGACCGGACCCACAATAGGCGCCTAAAACCAGTCACAAGACTGTTGGCTTGGCCTTGTCGCTCTGCCCTAGTATCAGCTTTTACCAGTTTTTTTTTTTTTTTTTTTTTTGAAAGAGGTGACAGATGTAGAGTTGGAGGGGAAAAAGAGTTGGCTTATTTCGCCTGGATAGTTGTGGAGATAGGTGGGTGAATAGTGAAGGTGGGAGTAAGGAGTTCCGCTAAGAGCACCTCCGTTATTAAGGGGTGGGGATGTCGATGCTGCCGTCTATGACGGGAGCGGGTAAGGAAGAATTGACTAGGTGCTGGCCATGGCACGAAGGCCCTGACCAGTACACGTAGGGGTAGTAGGAGAGATTGGGGAAGGTAGTGGTGGGGAGGTTGAGGTGATTAGTGGCGGTGACTGTGCATGAGGATTTGCAGCATGCGCTGCTCCCGAAAAGGTGGCTGACCGCGTAGAGAACAGCCGCCGCTAAACCGGTGTAATACCCGGTAGTTGCTGCGTCGATAGCCGAGATGGCTAGTGTGGCTGCCGGACTGTGAGATGTCTCGAAATGGCCCTTCTTCACGCCTAGGAAGGCTGGACGGGGTCTTCTTAAAGTCTCCTAAGGAGTCCTGAAAAGAACTCCCTTTCAGAATTTTTTTTTTTCAGAAGAAATGAAGCACAAGACCCCGGCAGAGTGACGGACCGCGTAGAAATTTTTTTTTTCCGTGGGGGGAAAAATGCATTATTGCATTCGACCCCCAGCCGGTGTGCAATGGCTGGGGGGATATGTGGGGCTCGCCGCTCAGAAGCGGAATACCCACTAAAAAACCCTACCACGAGTTAATTGTATAATGCTGAGTGTTAACGTGCATTTGTTTGCATGCTTTTAGTCGGGTCCCGCATAGCACCCCGGTTAGTATGTGAATAGCTACTTAGCTGGCATGCATTGCATGCGAGCGCGTCAAATGTTACTTGCTGGTATTGCCCATGGAACCTGAGCAATACCAGTGGGTTATTTGCGTATGTTTCTTATATTGCTAGTATGTGTTAAATAATGCCTAAGATCTAAAATGTGTGTTGTTTGCAGGGAGTGCCTGCGTGTCACATGACTTAGCATTAACTTACTGCTAGGTTGTACTATTATTGTTATATTAGATTTATATAAATTGAACAATTTTGTATTGTGTCCTGTGCAGTCTATCGGGCACAGGCGTCAGTCTTGAGATCCGGCCTTCTTGGTCCTTCGTTGAGCTCGTTGTCCTGATGGTAGCCATTGTCGTCTGTGTGAACGACTCCATAATGCAGCGGCCCGTCTTACGCTGCGCACGTCGTTCACGTTGGGAGGCCCCTTCTCCCGGGCCGCCTCAGCTGTTGCTGAGGACTTGAGGGCTCTGCGACGGGCGTGGGCTGAAACAAGGGTAGAAAGCAAGAGAAAGATTAGTGCTGGGATATAGAGATACGAAGTCTTGGGTCAGTGTCCTTGTCATGTTTGGAGTAGATTGTTTAAGAACTGTTGGATTTGTTCTTGCGTGTCGTCTCGGGAAAGCGTTCTATCGAATAGCGAGAGTGGTCTGTTATGCTTGTAATTTACGGAATCGTAGTTGCCTAATGCTTTGACTAGATCATTGTGCTGTACGCGTAAGCTTTTGTAGATGTCGTAAGCTAGCTTTTTAACGAATTCTTCTACTGTGTGCATTTTAAGTTCCTCGTGGAGTAGATCGGATGGCGCTACGTACGGTACCTTAGCTACCATGCGCAATGTTTTGTTTTGAAATTGTTGTAGTTTTTTTATGTATGTTTTGGCGGCATACCCCCAGACAGGTGCAGCATAGGTAAATATTGGTCGTATTAGTGTTTTATATAACGTGAGACCCATGTTGAGATTCAGCTGGGTGTCCATGTTTATGAGCGGGTAGAGCTTGCCTAATTGGGCGTTTGCTTTTCCCCGTAATTGCGTGATGTGTTTCTTCCACGTTAGGCCTTGATCCATTTTGAGGCCAAGCCAGGTTACCGTTTCCTTCCACTTTATGTTTTCTCCGAATATGGTAAGCGGTGGAAGCTGGTGTTTCGGGAATCTGTGGTTGATTCGTTTTGTGAATATTATCGCTTGCGTTTTGGGGGCGTTTACTTTAATGCGCCAGTTTGTGAACCAGTCCTCCAAACCATTGAGGCTGTTTTGGAGTCTTCTGTGAATAAGTTCGGTTTTGCCCGATTGTGTCATAATTGCTGTGTCGTCCGCGTAAATGTATAAGTTTGTGTTAGCTGTTTTTGGAATGTCGTTGATATATATATATTGAACAGTGTCGGCCCGAGCAAACTCCCTTGAGGGACTCCTGCTCTGATTGGTCGCTTTGTGGAAAGATGGTTGTTAACTTTCGATTGAAATTTTCTGTTGTTTAGATAATTCGCTATAAGTTTGATCAGCGAGTCATGAATGTTAAGCGTTTTAAGTTTCTTTAATATCCCGGCGTGCCATACTCTGTCGAACGCACGTTCAACGTCAAGAAACAGTGCGCCTGTGGATTTTCTTGTATTGAATCCATATGTGATATTTTCCGTTGCCCTGAGTAATTGTAGGGTAGTTGAATGTTTGGCGCGGAATCCAAACTGTTCTGGGATTAATGTATTTTGTTTAATTAAGTGAATGTTGAGGCGTTTGAGTATCACTTTTTCTAGTAGTTTGCCTATTGTGCTTAGTAGACTAATTGGTCTGTAGTTGTGCGGGTTGGACAGATCTTTCCCTTTCTTGGGGAAGTGGGCCACTGTGGCCAGTTTCCATCTGTCTGGAAAGTGCCCGCTTGTTAGCACGAAGTTAAAGATTTTCGAGAGTAGTTTTATTGCATCCTCAGGCAAATTCATGAGCACTGAGGTGGGAATGCTGTCTGGGCCAGGGGCTTTTCTCTTCTTGAGATGCCTGATTAGCCATTTAATTTCGCTTGGGCATGTCTTACGTATCATGTTATGTGTTTCTTGTTCTTTGTAGTTTTCTGTTTCTGCCTCCGTGACTGCCGTGAAAAGTGGGCAAGATGGAGTGGGATTGGGAGTTAGTGTTTCTTGTAGCGCATCCGCTAGCGTGTTCGCTTTTTGTTGGTCAGTTGATGCGATCTTTTGGTTGTGATGTAATGGGGGAATGTGGACCTTATCTTGAGTTAGATAACGGGCTATTCGCCACACCGAGTCTCTCTCATAGTTGAGGTTGTCGAGTGTGTTTTGCCATTGCTGGGATATGAACTGTGTAGTTCGTTCCCTGACGTAGAATTTTTTTTTTTTCCGTGGGGGGAAAAATGCATTATTGCATTCGACCCCCAGCCGGTGTGCAATGGCTGGGGGGATATGTGGGGCTCGCCGCTCAGAAGCGGAATACCCACTAAAAAACCCTACCACGAGTTAATTGTATAATGCTGAGTGTTAACGTGCATTTGTTTGCATGCTTTTAGTCGGGTCCCGCATAGCACCCCGGTTAGTATGTGAATAGCTACTTAGCTGGCATGCATTGCATGCGAGCGCGTCAAATGTTACTTGCTGGTATTGCCCATGGAACCTGAGCAATACCAGTGGGTTATTTGCGTATGTTTCTTATATTGCTAGTATGTGTTAAATAATGCCTAAGATCTAAAATGTGTGTTGTTTGCAGGGAGTGCCTGCGTGTCACATGACTTAGCATTAACTTACTGCTAGGTTGTACTATTATTGTTATATTAGATTTATATAAATTGAACAATTTTGTATTGTGTCCTGTGCAGTCAATCGGGCACAGGCGTCAGTCTTGAGATCCGGCCTTCTTGGTCCTTCGTTGAGCTCGTTGTCCTGATGGTAGCCATTGTCGTCTGTGTGAACGATTCCATAATGCAGCGGCCCGTCTTACGCTGCGCACGTCGTTCACGTTGGGAGGCCCCTTCTCCCGGGCCGCCTCAGCTGTTGCTGAGGACTTGAGGGCTCTGCGACGGGCGTGGGCTGAAACAAGGGTAGAAAGCAAGAGAAAGATTAGTGCTGGGGTATAGAAATACGAAGTCTTGGGTCAGTGTCCTTGTCATGTTTGGAGTAGATTGTTTAAGAACTGTTGGATTTGTTCTTGCGTGTCGTCTCGGGAAAGCGTTCTATCGAATAGCGAGAGTGGTCTGTTATGCTTGTAATTTACGGAATCGTAGATGCCTAATGCTTTGACTAGATCATTGTGCTGTACGCGTAAGCTTTTGTAGATGTCGTAAGCTAGCTTTTTAACGAATTCTTCTACTGTATGCATTTTAAGTTCCTCGTGCAGTAGATCGGATGGCGCTACGTACGGTACCTTAGCTACCATGCGCAATGTTTTGTTTTGAAATTGTTGTAGTTTTTTGATGTATGTTTTGGCGGCATACCCCCAGACAGGTGCAGCATAGGTAAATATTGGTCGTATTAGTGTTTTATATAACGTGAGACCCATGTTGAGATTCAGCTGGGTGTCCATGTTTATGAGCGGGTAGAGCTTGCCTAATTGGGCGTTTGCTTTTCCCCGTAATTGCGTGATGTGTTTCTTCCACGTTAGGCCTTGATCCATTTTGAGGCCAAGCCAGGTTACCGTGTCCTTCCACTTTATGTTTTCTCCGAATATGGTAAGCGGTGGAAGCTGGTGTTTCGGGAATCTGTGGTTGATTCGTTTTGTGAATATTATCGCTTGCGTTTTGGGGGCGTTTACTTTAATGCGCCAGTTTGTGAACCAGTCCTCCAAACCATTGAGGCTGTTTTGGAGTCTTCTGTGAATAAGTTCGGTTTTGCCCGATTGTGTCATAATTGCTGTGTCGTCCGCGTAAATGTATAAGTTTGTGTTAGCTGTTTTTGGAATGTCGTTGATATATATATTGAACAGTGTCGGCCCGAGCAAACTCCCTTGTGGGACTCCTGCTCTGATTGGTCGCTTTGTGGAAAGATGGTTGTTAACTTTCGATTGAAATTTTCTGTTGTTTAGATAATTCGCTATAAGTTTGATCAGCGAGTCATGAATGTTAAGCGTTTTAAGTTTCTTTAATATCCCGGCGTGCCATACTCTGTCGAACGCACGTTCAACGTCAAGAAACAGTGCGCCTGTGGATTTTCTTGTATTGAATCCATATGTGATATTTTCCGTTGCCCTGAGTAATTGTAGGGTAGTTGAATGTTTGGCGCGGAATCCAAACTGTTCTGGGATTAATGTATTTTGTTTAATTAAGTGAATGTTGAGGCGTTTGAGTATCACTTTTTCTAGTAGTTTGCCTATTGTGCTTAGTAGACTAATTGGTCTGTAGTTGTGCGGGTTGGACAGATCTTTCCCTTTCTTGGGGAAGTGGGCCACTGTGGCCAGTTTCCATCTGTCTGGAAAGTGCCCGCTTGTTAGCACGAAGTTAAAGATTTTCGAGAGTAGTTTTATTGCATCCTCAGGCAAATTCATGAGCACTGAGGTGGGAATGCTGTCTGGGCCAGGGGCTTTTCTCTTCTTGAGATGCCTGATTAGCCATTTAATTTCGCTTGGGCATGTCTTACGTATCATGTTATGTGTTTCTTGTTCTTTGTAGTTTTCTGTTTCTGCCTCCGTGACTGCCGTGAAAAGTGGGCAAGATGGAGTGGGATTGGGAGTTAGTGTTTCTTGTAGCGCATCCGCTAGCGTGTTCGCTTTTTGTTGGTCAGTTGATGCGATCTTTTGGTTGTGATGTAATGGGGGAATGTGGACCTTATCTTGAGTTAGATAACGGGCTATTCGCCACACCGAGTCTCTCTCATAGTTGAGGTTGTCGAGTGTGTTTTGCCATTGCTGGGATATGAACTGTGTAGTTCGTTCCCTGACGAGTGCGTTGAGGTGTCTGAAGTATTCTTGGTCTACCAGACGCCTCGATTTCTGCCATTTGCGCCTGGCACGGTTTCTTTCTTGCGCTAACATGTGTATGTCTTGCGGAAGTTGCGAGTTATTTGACTTCGGTTTGGTTACCGGTACCGCTTCTGTTGTTGCGGTTTGGATAGCTTTTTCTAGTTGTTCAACAGCTATGTTCAGATTTTCAATGGTGTTAGGTTCTGCTGTAGGGAGGTTTTCGCTCACAATCATTGCGAACTTGTCCCAGTCCGCTTTGTTGTAGTTGCGGCGCTGAGCAGGGGGTTCTTGAGTTATAGAACCCTCCAGAGTTATCATGACCGGTAAGTGGTCAGAGGATAGCTCATTTTTGACCTGGAGGTTTATTCTGCGCGTTAAGTTGCGTGTGATTGCTATGTCCAGGATTTCTGGGCGCTGGTTTCTGCTGAAAGGAATGTACGTTTGTTCGGTTGGTGTGTGAATTATATAGTCCGAGTTGTTTTCTAGGTTTAGGAGGGCGGACCCTTCGCGGTTGGTCTCGTTGCAATCCCAAATTTGGTGTTTTGCGTTGAGGTCGCCTGCAATTATTGCCCTGTTGTTTAGCTGCATGAGCGCATCTATGTCTGCTGTGTCCAGTGTGCCTGGTGGAGCATATGCCGCCGTTACTAATACGCGATTTTGATCTATGGTGGTGTATATACTTGTGGCTTCAAGTGTTCTTAGCTGAGGTAGTGGTGCTAAATCGTGAGCAATGTTTTGTTTTATTATTATTGCGGTTCCTCCTCCGCGCCTGTTCCTGTCATTTCGGTGTATTGTATATCCTTTTAGGTTGAATCTGTCGCGATCACAGAGATGGGTTTCGGTAATTAGCGCTATGTGTGTATTGTGTTGCGAGAGAAAGTCTTTTAGTTCGGTCTTTCGTCTGCGCACTCCTCGGGCATTCCAGTTAGTGATATTTAGGATGGGTGTGTGATTCATAGGAAGCCTGGAGAGGTAAGGAGCTGGAAAAAGTCACGATACGAGGCAAGGATGGAGCGGGTCTCCGACGGTCCCGACGTTGCCAGAAGTTCTAGGATCTGCATGCTGGACTCTCGAAGGTCATCAGAATCCCAGCCTGTGCGGAGGATGTGGTGGTAGGTGTTTCGCTGGTGCTGGAGTCTCGGATCTGCGAGGGTCTCTTCTCTCGTCGGCACCTCCCTCGCAGATTGACGTGGCTTACCTGGAGGTTGGTTCGGTTTCTGAGCCCTAGGCCTTTCCACCCGAGCGGTCGCTTCTGCCGGCCGCACCGACACACTGGAGGAGGGAGGCACCCGCGCCGGAGCCGCCCCTCGCGCACGGCCCACCACTTTCCGCTCGCCCGAGCGACCACCATTCCCCGAAAGGTTGTGCGCCGCTGCCACCTGTCTCTGATACTCGGGACAAGCCCGGTACCTGGCCCCGTGGCCCGACGTGAGACACAGTGCGCACTTCCTCTCGGGGATGGAGACGTCGCAGGTCCGCGAATCGTGGGGAGCCGTGCACTTAGAGCAGACCACCGCGCTCGCCGTGCACTTCTCCTCCGTGTGTCGAAGCTGCTGGCATCTGCTACACTGCACCGGTATAACCGGTCTACGGTACTGCTCCACCTTCACTCGAAAGTGAAGCACGTACTCGCGATGCCGCAAACGGTCTAGGTCGTCCGCCGTCGCCAGGTCCACCAGGTAGAACGGAAGAGGCGTTCGGGCCCGGTCGAACCGTCGTAGTTGCACGACCCGAAGCACTGAAAAGTGCTCGGCACGCAACTCTGCCTTAATCGCCTCCTCCGCGCCGTCAAAGTAGACGTGCTTCACCACAGCACGGAAGGTCTGGCGGTCGTTCCTCGTCGTCATGGTGAAGGTTACCCTGCGCTCCCTCAGAAAGGCAGTCAACAGCGCGTAGTCCCCGGCGGACCTGGTGCGCACGAGGAAGTCCCGAGAAATCGGGGCCCTCGAAATGACATACCCATCGTTGGGGTGCAGGGCGTCGAAGTCTTGCAGCGTCTGGAACAGAGTGACGTGGGTCTTGGACACATAGATGGGAGGTTGGAGACGGGAGGAGAGGGCTTGGGCGTAAGAGGAAGGAGGGTGCCTGGGGACTGGGTTGGGGGTTGGAGCGGGTTGAGATGGGGACGGAATTGGAAGGAAGCCAGGAGGAGGGTTGACGGGATGGGCAAGAAGGGCAGGGATGGGAGAGGACGGGCCGGGGATGGGGGAGACAGGACGAGGGGGAGGGGTGGGCTGAGGGACACAGGAGCGGACGGAAGAGGACGAGGATGAACGGGAGGCAGGGAGTGGAGAGTCGAGGGCAGCCGGGGTGATGGACAGGCATGGAATCGCAGCCGGGCTGCTATCCATACCAGCAGGGTTAGGGGTGGAGCGAGGAGAGGGACCAGAAGAACGAGGAGTGGATGCAGAGGATCGAGGAGTAGGAGCAGAGGAGCGAGGAGCAGGAGCAGAGGAACGAGTGGTGGGTGCGGAGGATCGAGGAGTGGGAGCAGAGGAGCGGGGAGAGGGTCCAGAGGAGCGAGGAGTGGGTGCAGCGGATCGAGGAGTGGGTGCAGCGGATCGAGGAGTTGGTGCAGAGGATCGAGGAGTAGGAGCAGAAGGAACAGCGGAAGCACCAAACTGAAGCTGGGTCTTGGCAACCGCTTGCCTAGTGACCCGCAACTCCGACGGGGAGCCCTTCTTGGTCTTACGCTGCTTGGTCATGGAGAAAAATGGAGGATAATACAAGAAGGCAAGTATGTAAAATGAAAAAGTGGAAAGAAGGAAGAGTAGAAAAAGCTTACGCTACCTAAAGGGGGCTTAAAAACTATAAAAAGAGGAAAAGATAGGACAGTGGAAGAGAAAGAGCAGCTAGTGGGCGCTAAAAAGCCCGAAAAGCAGAGGTCCTACCCGAAGGTGCCGAGATTCCAGTCAAGAGACTGTTAGCAGCGGACGTGCTTTTCTACCCAGTTAGACTGTTGGATGCTTTTGCTAGCCCAGGTGGACCAGCAAAAAGTGGCGGACCGTGTGGAGAACGGCCGCCGCTGCGAAGGTTGATGTTGCCGGCGGTTGCTGGCTGGCTCGCCGAGGGGGTCGCTTGGAGGCTTGCGCTGGCTGTCTGCTCTGCGTCAGCCAAAAAAGGCTGGAAGAGCGGAAGCTGGCTGCTCTGCTTCAGGCCAAAAGGCTGGAAGAGCGCCTCTCGTAGATCTCTAGTAGTGCTTCTCACTCGGCGAACTCTCAAAGTCCTGTTGCCCCTGTCGACGTAGAAAATCTCTGGCGAAGCTGCCGCCGAAAAAGTGGCGCACCTCGTAGAAATCTCGAAGCTGGAGCTGATGTTTCCTGTATGCCATCTAACGCCGGAATGATGAAAAAAAAAAGTATCGCGAGTCCGAGTCCGAGTGCATCTGGTAGGTTCGTGGTGAACCTAAGTGGATTTTTCCATGTACCTACCCTTTGAAGGGCTTAACCATAGGTAGAAGTATCGCGAGTCCGAGTGCATCTGGTAGGTTCGTGGTGAACCTAAGTGGATTTTTCCATGTACCTACCCTTTGAAGGGCTTAACCATAGGTAGAAAGGAAATTTTTAGGGTGACGGTTTGGTTTTGATGTAGAAGGTGTGATGGGAGGTAGCGCTAAGTTTTTATAGGCTCCTCATTGGCTGCCTTTTCAGGAACAGAGCCCAATACCCTGCTCCGCTGTTGTTTGTTTTTGTATTAAAATTTGTTTGATGATGAAATTTTGATGACCTCTCCCGAAGGAGGGAGGGGGGGAGTACTTGTTGTCAGCATATTCTTGCTGTTGGCTGGTTTAAAGCCTTCGTTACCGGGGATGCCCGCATGCCATGCGAGGAACCCGGTAACTTCTGAATTGGCGTTCTTGAGGTACGTAGTCCCCCAGAGATCTGACAAGGGCGTTCTCATGGTAAATCAACTTTCCGTAAAATTTAGTTGCCCGATGTCTAATCACCTCCTCCACATATGGTATGGCCGAGGCCTCGTGCAGTAGTCTGATCGGAAAGGCAATACCGACAGAATAGATGGACCGAAGTCCCCTATTCTGTATTCGCTGGAGCCAGAGAAGCCAGCTATCCGCTGCCATGCCCCACACCTCACAGGCGTAGAGCATCAGAGGTAGTATAAGCGCCTTGTAAAGGCGTAACTTTAGGTGAACCGGCATATTGGAAGCCAGAACCGGGTATAAGGCGGCTACCGCCCCCTCAGCCCTGTTCGTTGTTCCCCGCACGTGTTCACGAAAAGTTAGGCCCTTGTCTAGTGTGACACCTAAATAGCGGATAGA
This sequence comes from Deroplatys truncata, assembly GCA_030765065.1. Classification (NCBI taxonomy): domain Eukaryota; kingdom Metazoa; phylum Arthropoda; class Insecta; order Mantodea; family Mantidae; genus Deroplatys; species Deroplatys truncata. The sequence goes on from JAUKNL010000038.1 coordinate 1,222,598, forward strand.
ATTTCCCCACTCTATCTGTTGGCCTCGATAGGTGAAGTGTGGTCTGTTTGCGGGAATTCTTCTCTTGGTGAGCAGGACAGCTTGGCTTTTGCCCGGATTAACGGACATCCGCCACTGCCTGCACCAGAGTTCAATGAGACGGAGGTGTCGTTGTATAGGGTTGAAGGCTCTGAGAATGTGTCTGTTGGATGTGTATAACAGGACGTCATCAGCATACTGGGCCATTTTGACGTCCTGTGCCACTGGAAAGTCTGCCATGTACAGACTGAACAGTGTGGGGGATAATACAGAGCCTTCGGGGACTCCGCCTCGTAGTGGGTGTTGTGTGGATGTTTTACCCGCAACTGCTACAATGAATGTACGTTGGTGTAGGAAGCTGTGTATAATGTGGATAATCTGATTGTGTAGACCAAGGTGAATTAGTTTAAAAAGGAGTCCCTCATGCCAGGTCGTAGAGAAGGCCTTCTCCACGTCCAGAGACACCGCAGGAGTGAAAGCCCTGTCCTGGAAGCCCAGGGCAGCGGCTTCCACTACCCGCAGCAGCTGTTGGGCGGTGGAGTGCCCAGGACGAAAACCAAACTGATGGGTTGGGATTGCTTGAATGTCAGCCAGGAGTGGTGACAAGCGGCGTAGTATGAGCCTCTCAAAAACTTTTGAGAGGATGGGTAGGAGGCTAATGGAACGGTAACTGGAGGGAAGAGCCGGATCCTTACCAGGCTTCGGGATGCACACCACCCGGGCCACCCTCCACTCACGCGGAAAGTGTCCCAAGGTGATGCACATATTAAAAACCTTCGTGAGGAAAAGTACAGCTCTGAAGGGAAGGTTGTGGAGCATGGCGGGGGTCAAACCGTCTTGTCCACAAGCCTTTTTCTTGTCGAGACGCCGGAGTGCGCCTTGGACCTCACTCGGGCGGATGACTGGGAGGGGATTCTCCGCTCCATCAGGAGGTAACCGCAAATAATGATCCACCTCCTGATGGACGCGGGCAGTAAAGTCGGCGTCCTGAGGGTCATCTCTGGGCCTGCAGGTGTTCTCAATATGGTCAGCGAGCACATTTGCTTTTGCTAAGGGTTCGTAAACAAGGCCTTGGTTACCTTGAAGCGGGGAGTGGTATTGGTTGCGTTGGCGACGGAGGTTTTTAGCTATCCGCCAAACGTCTCCACCATCGAGATTCTGACGAGCAATCGTGGCCTCCCACGCTTGCACTCTGTGCTCGCGCAGTCGGTCACGAACCTCTCGGCGGAGTTGCCGCAGGAGCTCTTGATTGTGGGGCGTTCGGCGGCGCTGGTATAGCCTTCGGGCTGCCCAGGAGCGGCGGATGAGCAGTTCTAGGTCCAGTGGTAGGACGTCAGGGTGAGGTGGGGGTGGTGATAAGATGGTGAGGTTGTGAACCGTTCGTACCACTGTGGATGTGAAGGATTTGACTGCTGTCTCTAGGGATGGGATGTCTGTAATCCTGGGGTTAGGCGGGATTGTTGCGTGGAGGCAACCCTTTACGCAGTTCCAATCAGTTTCTCTGGTGTGTCCAGAAAAATCGTTACTGGCAACCCTTGTGTTGATCTCCGTCAGCACGGGGTTGTGGTCGGAATGAAGCGCTGAGAGTGATGTGAGCGTGAGATGAAAAGGGTAATGCTTGATGATCGCAAAGTCGATGACAGAGGGTCGTCCTCGACCTTGCGGATGGTGGGTGGGTTGCCAGGGACCCATAGCTCGAAGTTGAGGGTCACTATCTATCATGCGAATCAGTGCGTTGCCTCTTGCATCCGCTCGAGGGCCTGAATGCCAACGCTGATGTTTGGCATTGAAGTCCCCCGCGAGGATCACGCAAGGATGAAGGGCTAATATGGATTGGTAGTCAGCTGGTACGAACAGTCTAGCAGGTGGGTGGTAAATGGAAGCTATTATAACCTCCGTGCCGCCCAGTTCAACACACACCGCCGTCGCTTCAAGGGTTTGCAGGGGTGGGAGTGGGATGGGTTTATGGACTACGTTTTGCCTCACAAGCACCGCGGTACCGCCTCCTGGGCCAGGTACTCGGTCACTGCGGTGGCAAACGTAGCCAGGTAGACGGAAAGGGATGTCGGGACGCAAATGTGTCTCGGAGACCAAAATGAGGTCCAAAGCATAGAGGTTGGCAAAGCGATGGAGCTCATCCCTATGATTCCCTACGCCATTTGCGTTCCAAAAGACGAAACGGAAGGAGGTACGAGACCTAGTTCCGTCCGCCATTCTGGGGCAATGGTGCAAGGGAGAGCAAAAAGGTGAGTCCCTCAAAGAGGATCATCGCCTTGCTGGATGGGTCTGTGGCCTGAAGGAACTTGGTGATGAGCTCCTGCACCCGACGACCGTGGTCCTGCAGTAATAGCTGCAGCCACCGGGCCAGGCCCATGAGGTCAACACCAGAGGTGGTTGGTGTGGTTGGGTTTGGAGCTGGTACAGGGGATGGAAGAGGCGATGGACGAACCCCATCCTCCTCGGCCCCGGAGGCGAGTGATGGCTGAGGCGCAGGATCTGCAGCCACAGGCTCCTCCCGGTCCGAGTCGGTCCCAGGATTCGGCCTTCTCCTCTTCTGACTGGGTGGAGGTTTCTGTTTTGGTGGTTGGTCTTGTGTTGTATTGTTGGGGGTGTTCTGTGTGGTACCCCGACCAGAGACCTTCTGCGCGTATGAGACGCCCCTAGGTGCTGGTGTTGGTGGAGGCGCTGGTCTTGGCGCCTGTCGTGCTGTTGATCTGGATGGTTGCTGGGTAGCCGTGGTTGCCTCCCTATGTTGAGTCTCCACCCTCCTGGGTTGTGGTACTGTGCGCTCTCTCGGTGCCTGGTCAGGCTGCCCACGCGTCGAGCGCATGGAGGCCATCACCTTGAGGCGTGTTGAGCATCCTCCATAGCAAGCGATGTGGTCACCCTTGCAGTTTGCGCAGGTGGGCACATCTGTGAGGGACCTAGGGCAGACGTCTTTAGGGTGCATGCCACCGCACCTAAGGCAGCGCAGTAGACGGTGGCAGTAGTTGCTTGAATGATTGAACCCCAAGCAACGATGGCATTGTGCAGGGCCGTCAGGGCGTCGGGAGGCTTCTACTGTTACCCGGAGATAACAGATCGAAGTGACTCGATCAATCTTAATCTCTGGGTCATTTGCCCGCTCCACCACTACTAAAAAGAGGGGGATGGGGATTCTGTTGGGCTGCTGCCCGGTTGGAGCGGGTTTTGTGAGCTGCTTCACAAGGCGGGGCTTAATGCCCTGACGGGTGAGGTCATACTCTATGTCCCCCACTGGTGTGTCCACAGGTAGGCCTCTGATAACACGCTTTAGGTCTCTGGTCTTGTCGAGGCCAAAGGTGAAGTGGGGAATGTTCTTCTTCTTTAGGGCACTCAGTAAGAACGCGTAGTCCTCTGAGGTCCTAGGCTGGAAGACGTAGCGGCTCTTCCTGCGAGTCACCGTACACTCCTGGCAAAGAGCAGGCATGACTTCTCTGAGGAAGCCCACCACTCCCTGGAAGGAGTCCACAATGACTGGAGGAATATGGCGCCGTTGTTGTCCGCTCGCAGCGGGTTTGTCAGATACCTGGTGGCTCTGACTGGCTGTAGGCATTGGCCTTCCCCTCTTGCCCACTACACGAAAGCCGTCGCCACTGCTCCCCGGGGGGGCAGTGGGACCATCCTCGTCGCCTCCCATAATGGAGGAGTGTACGGAAAAGACCGAAGCCTTATCCGAATGTGCCGAATAGCTTGTGACGTCACTGTCACATTCCGAGTCCTCAGACTCGACACTTTTGCCTAATCTCAGCGGCGAACGCTCGCGTGAGATGCCGTTGTCAGACTCGTCTGATGATGAATGGGTGAGGTCCCCTTGACCGCTTGCGCGTTTTCGGGATCTCCTGGGATTTCTAGCCTTTCCCCACCCGGAGGCCCGGGAAGAGGCGTTGGTTACACCAGTGCTGGTGCTGGGTTTTGGCTCCTGCTCCTTCAAGGCAGGGCCGCTGGTAGCCTCGCTACTGGGAGCGGGTTGCATGGTGTAGGAAGAGGGAAAGCAAGGGTAGGTACAAGTGCACTGCACACTGGTGTGCAGCGCACTCCTATCTCACTTAGACACCACTTACCTACAGGCAGCGGGGGCCCACGGCGTGACAACAGCGGGCCGGACACTTAAAGTTTAAGTGCGCCGTACCTTACCTTGCGGCAAGATGGCTGTGGCCTTGTTGTTCGCCCGCTACTTGTTATCTCAGCTGGCTGAGATGAATTAAAGTTTTTCGCTGCTTTATTAAAAGCAGTGAAAGTGGTGTGTACTGCTCAAAATTTCAGAATTTTTTTTTTTTCGAGTGGAGGAGAAAATGATTTAATCACTTACCCCAGCCCCGATGGGAGTCGGGACTGAGAGTGTGGGAATCTCCAATAGTCGGCATACCCACTAAAAACTCCTCCACCGGTGGAAAAAGGAAGAAGGTAAAAGTGGAATGACGTGGCTTTGTGCGGTCCCGCATAGCACCCGCGTTAGTAAGTGATAGATGGATGTCTCCGCCCTATGGGCTGGAGCGGGATAGGTGGGTACTAGGTTGCAGCCATGAAACCTGACTGCAACCCTAGTGAAAAATGGCGAGGTTTTAGGTAAGGGTTGGAAAGGTGATTGTATGGAAGGTGTAGGTTGGCGTGGAACTTACTTCCTGTGAAGTTGCATCCTGCTGATGTACTCCTGTGAGAATGCTGCGCTAGCCGGAGGCTTTCGGCGGTTGCTTGGGGCCTCCGGTATGGTTGTCTGCTGGAAGTAGGCCCGTAGTTGGTGCTGCTGCTCTTCCAGGGATCTGATGGCGATGTCGATGGAATCCAGGTGTTCTGTGATGGTGTCTGTTGCTGATGATGAGTTCTGGCTGGAGGTTTCTATGGTGCTGAGTCTTGAAGTGAAGGTCTCGAACTGCCCAGCTAGAAAAACTTGCTGAGCAGCTGAGGTGTCTTGAAGGTCCCTGATGAGTTCCTCCAGGGCTGTAAGCTTCGTCGTCATGTTCAGGAACTCCGCGTGGAGATCCTGAACGGCGTCGCGTAGGCCCTGGACTTCCTAGATGATCGCTGCTGATGATGGTGTCGGCGCTGGTGATGGAGCTGGTGTTGACGTCTGTGGAGGTGATGCTGGCTGCGTAGAAGGTGCTGGCGGCTTCTGCGTTGCCTTCCTGCGAGGATGCAGGGGGCAGAGCGCTTGGCCGGTGAAATGTGTTGACCCTCCACAGGTCGCACAGTAGCGGCGTCGGCGGCGAAGATCGTGCTGCGTGCACGAAGACGTGGTGCTGGAAGCGCCACAGTAGTGGCACCTTGGTTTCGCCTTGCAGGAGCTCTCGTTGTGACCGTAGGCACAACAGCGTCGGCAGGGGACCTGGCGTTCCATTCGGCTAGCCTCGATGCGTAAGCACCGCCCTAACAAGGGCAGGCCCGCCCTCAAGGCCGCTTCCTGGTCACCAGGGTCTGCAAACTCGATCCTGACGAGGGTGGTGGGTCCCAGTGCTCCCTGGATCCGAGCGGCCTTCAAGGTTGAAGACCACTGGTAGCGTGCTGCGCTGATGAGGAACCTGACTGGCAGGTCCCTCGGGACCCCTCGGATTACAGCACTGTAACTCCCATGAGGCACAGGCTGTGACGGCGTTGGCTGCGGTGAAGCTGGCGGGAACTGCGGAGGCAGTCCCGGCGAAGCTGCGCTGGCAGGTGGCGAGGCAGCGGCCGATGCGTAGGTTGCCCTAGGCTGCGGCGAAATCTCCTCGGCGGGTACCGCAGGAGATGAAGAGGTTCCTGCCGTAGCAGGAGCGGCGACAGAGCGACCCTTCTTCCTCGCCATCTCGGAGCTGAGTGAATTTCAGAATTTTTTTTTTTTTTTTTCGAGTGGAGGAGAAAATGATTTAATCACTTACCCCAGCCCCGATGGGAGTCGGGACTGAGAGTGTGGGAATCTCCAATAGTCGGCATACCCACTAAAAACTCCTCCACCGGATGGAAAAGGAAGAAGGTAAAAGTGGAATGGCGTGGCTTTTTGCGGTCCCGCATAGCACCCGCGTTAGTACGTGAAAGATGGATGTCTCCGCCTTATGGGCTGGAGCGGGATAGGTGGTTACTAGGTTGCAGCCATGAAACCTGACTGCAACCCTAGTGGAAAAATGGCGTGGGTTTAAGGAAGTGAATAGAAGTTAGGATCTAGGATGGTGCTGACGTTGATGTTCCTGTTGCTGATTGAACTCCCTGCATTGCTGCAAGAAGCTCGCGACTCTGGCCGGGTCTGGCTTCGGCCGGTGACGGAGCGATGAAACCCGGATGGCTTCTGTGATGGCTGTGAGTCTGGAAGATGTGCTGTCGAACTGCCCAGCCAGGAAAACCTGTTGGGCAGCTGATGAGTCTTGAAGTTCCCGGATGAGTTCCTCCAGGGCTGTCAGCTTCGTCGTCATGTTCAGGAACTCCGCGTGGAGATCCTGAACGGCGTCGCGTAGGCCCTGGACTTCCTCGTTGAACTGCGAGGGTGATGGTGCTGGTGTCGGCGTTGGTGCTGGAGTAGGTGGCTGTGGAGATGTCACTGTCAGCGGCGTAGGAGCTGGTGGCGTCGGCGATGCCTTCCTGCGAGGATGCAGGGGGCAGAGCGCCTGGCCGGTGAAGTGGGATGACCCTCCACAGGTCGCACAGTAGCGGCGTCGGCGGCGTAGGTCGTGCTGGGTGCACGATGCGGTGATGCAGGCTGCTCCACAGTAGTGGCACCTGGGTTGTTCTGAGCAGGTCGTCTCATTGTGCCCGTAGGCACAGCAGCGTCTGCAGGGAGCCTGACGTTCTACTCGGCTGGCCTCGATGCGTAAGCACCGCCCTAACAAGGGCAGGCCCGCCCTCAAGGCAGCCTCGTAGTCGGCAGGATCTGCAAACTCCAACCTGACGAGCGATGTGGGTCCCTGAGCTCCGTGAATCCTGGTGGCCTTCAAGGCTGAAGGCCACTGCTGGTGGGCTGCGGTGACGAGGAACCTGGCTGGCAGGTCCCTCGGGACTCCACGAACGACGGCGCTGTACCTCCCATGAGGCACAGGCTGGATCTGCGGTGGCTGGGAAGTGCCCAGAATCGGCAGCGTGGATGCCGGTGAGTGAGGCGGCGATTGCCGAGGCAATCGCGGCGAAGCGGCGCTGGCTGGCGGCGAAGCGGCGGTTGCGGCATAGGTTACCCTAGGCTGCGGTGGCTGCGGCGAAATCTCCTCGGCGGGTGCCGGAGGAGATGAAGAGGTTCCTGCCTGAGCAGGAGCGGCGGCAGAGCGACCCTTCCTCCTCGCCATCTCGGAGCTGTGTGTGATGATGTTTCAGAATTTTTTTTTTTTTTTTTTTTTCGAGTGGAGGAGAAAATGATTTAATCACTTACCCCAGCCCCGATGGGAGTCGGGACTGAGAGTGTGGGAATCTCCAATAGTCGGCATACCCACTAAAAACTCCTCCACCGGTGGAAAAAGGAAGAAGGTAAAAGTGGAATGACGTGGCTTTGTGCGGTCCCGCATAGCACCCGCGTTAGTATGTGATAGATGGATGTCTCCGCCCTATGGGCTGGAGCGGGATAGGTGGGTACTAGGTTGCAGCCATGAAACCTGACTGCAACCCTAGTGAAAAATGGCGAGGGTTTAGGTAAGGGTTAGAAAGGTGATTGTATGGAAGGTGTGTGTTGACGTGGAACTTACTTCCTGTGAAGTTGCATCCTGCTGATGTATTCCTGTGAGAATGCTGCGCTAGCCGGAGGCTTTCGGCGGTTGCTTGGAGCCTCCGGTATGGTTGTCTGCTGGAAGTAGGCCCGCAGTTGGTGCTGCTGCTCTTCCAGGGATCTGATGGCGATGTCGATTGAATCTAGATGTTCTGTGATTGTGTCTGTTGCTGATGATGAGTTCTGGCTGGAGGTTTCTATGGTGCTGAGTCTTGAAGTGAAGGTCTCGAACTGCCCAGCTAGAAAAACTTGCTGAGCAGCTGAGGTGTCTTGAAGGTCCCTGATGAGTTCCTCCAGGGCTGTAAGCTTCGTCGTCATGTTCAGGAACTCCGCGTGGAGATCCTGAACGGCGTCGCGTAGGCCCTGGACTTCCTCGATGATCGCTGCTGATGATGGTGTCGGCGCTGGTGGTGGAGCTGGTGTCGACGTCTGTGGAGGTGATGCTGGCTGCGATGAAGGTGCTGGCGGCTTCTGCGTTGCCTTCCTGCGAGGATGCAGGGGGCAGAGCGCTTGGCCGGTGAAATGTGTTGACCCTCCACAGGTCGCACAGTAGCGGCGTCGGCGGCGAAGATCGTGCTGCTTGCACGAAGACGTGGTGCTGGAACCGCCACAGTAGTGGCACCTGGGTTGAGCTGCGCAGGTCGTCTCACTGTGCCCGTAGGCACAGCAGCGTCTGCAGGGAGCCTGGCGTTCCACTCGGCTGGCCTCGATGCGTAAGCACCGCCCTAACAAGAGCAGGCCCGCCCTCAAGGCAGCCTCGTAGTCTGCTGGATCTGCAAACTCCAACCTGACGAGCGATGTGGGTCCCTGAGCTCCGTGAATCCTGGTGGCCTTCAAGGCTGAAGGCCACTGCTGGTGGGCTGCGGTGACGAGTTTCAGAATTTTTTTTTTTTTTTTTTTTCCGTGGGGGGAAAAATGCATTATTGCATTCGACCCCCAGCCGGTGTGCAATGGCTGGGGGGATATGTGGGGCTCGCCGCTCAGAAGCGGAATACCCACTAAAAAACCCTAGCACGTGTTAATCTATGAAAGCTAGAAATAATTTCGTGCAATTTTAGTCGGGCCCCGCATAGCACCCCGGTTAGTCAATGAAAGGTGTGTAGCTGGCATGCAATGCATGCGAGCGCGTCAATAGTTAGTTACCCGGAATTACACATGACAAATGCCCTGAGTAACCCCGGGTGATTAATCGTGCATTATACTAGGTAATAGTGATATTATACTAATTGGATACTTTCTATGGTATTACTAGGGTTTTCTTTCTTGCAGATTAGTGCAATCGTTATTATTGTGTGTCTAATCGATGTTATAGCATAAAGTTTTAAGGAAATACTCTTAGGCTATGGGCATAGCCTGTCGTCATGAGTGCTACTGAGTTCCTTCCCTTGGGAAGGTCGTCAAATATTTCAGCCAGGAGGATGTCCTGGGTCGTCCGATTTGCAAGGCTGTCTTGCTCGTCTGCTCTTGGTCCTTGGATGAAGCCGTTCGTCGTTGTGCCCACACAGATAAGCAGCCAACCCATCTCGGCGCAGCTGCACGAGTGTGTCACGTGGGGAGGCCTTCTTCTCCCGGAGCCGCCTTGGCTGGGTAGCGCAAGGACTTGAAGGCTTCTGCATGGACTGGAACTCTGTAACAGTGGGAAGGTCATGAAGTGATATTAGTTTCAGTCCATTTTGTGGTATTTAGGGGAGTCTTAGGAGGTTCTCTAGGAATTCTTGGACGTTAGGCTCTATCTCGTAGTGGAACAATGTTCGATCGAAAATTGAGAGAGGACGCCTATGTTTATTCGCTTCTGTCGTGTAGTTGCCTAAGTTGTGAACATGAGCGTTGTGATGTGTAGGAAGCTTTTTGTATGTGTCAAACGTGAGTTTCTTAATAAATTCCTCGATTGTGTGCATTTTTAATTCATTGTGTAGTATGTCAGCTGGAGCTATTCTTGGTACTTTTGATACTAGACGTAAGATTTTGTTTTGGCAATTTTGTATTCGTTTGATGTGTGTTTTAGCGGCGTATCCCCACACAGGCGCCGCATAGGTTAGAATGGGGCGAATTAATGTTTTGTAGAGGGTTAGGCCTAATTTAAGGTTTAGTTGGTTATTTAGGTTTATTAGAGGGTATAATTTGCCCAATTGGGCATTTGCTTTTCCCCTGACTTGATTTATGTGTGGTTTCCAGGTTAATCCTTGGTCCATTTTAAGCCCTAGCCATGTTACATTCGATGTCCAGTTTATGTTCTCACCAAAGAGTGTGAGTGGTTGTAAACTGTGTCTTGGTAATCTGTGATTTGTTCGTTTCGTGAAGATTATTGCTTGGGTTTTTGGGGCATTTACTTTGATTCGCCAGTTCGTGAGCCAACTCTCCAGCTCTCGGAGAGCATTTTGGAGACGGGTGTGTATGGCTTGTGGTTGAAACGATTGCGCCATTATTGTTGTATCGTCCGCGTATATGTAGAGGGTGGTGTTTGCTGTTTTCGGGATGTCGTTAATGTATAAGTTGAACAGTGTGGGCCCGAGTATGCTTCCTTGAGGGACGCCCGCTTTGATAGGTCTAATGGAGGACCGGCTGTTGTTCACTGAGGATTGGAACTTTCTGTCCTTCAGGTAGTTGGACATTAGTTTTACTAGCGAGTCCTGAATGCCTAATGAGGCTAGCTTTTTCAGAATTCCCGCATGCCACACTTTATCGAAAGCTCGTTCCACGTCGAGGAGTAAAGCTCCTGTGGACTTTCTTATGTTGAAACCGTAAGTGATGTACTCAGTTGCTCTTAAAAGTTGTAGAGACGTTGAGTGTTTCGCTCGGAAACCGAACTGTTCCGGGATGAGGATGTCGCGCTTAATGATTGCTGCGTTGAGTCTTTTTAGTATTACTTTTTCTAGCAGCTTGCCTAATGTGTTCAGTAGGCTAATAGGGCGATAGTTATTCGGATTGGAAAGATTCTTTCGCTTTTTCGGGAAGTGAAGTACGTGGGCAATTTTCCATCTTTCGGGGAAGAGCCCTTGTGTAAGTACGAAGTTGAATATCTTTGCTAATAGTTTTACCGCATCATCGGGTAGGTGTTTAAGAGCTATGTTAGGTATTTGGTCTGGGCCCGGGGCTTTTCGTTGGGATAGATGTTTGATTAGCCATTTAATTTCGGATGGGCAGGTTTTACGAACTAAGTTGTGCAATTGTTGTTGGTGGAAGTCGCGGGTTTCCATCTCTGTGTCTGCTGTGAATTGTGGACAAGATGGAGTGTCATTCGGGGTAAGAGTATCTTGAAGGGCATCTGCCAGAGTGTCGGCTTTTTCTTGGTCGGTGGTAGCTATTTTTCCGTTGTGGTGGAGTGGGGGTATGCGTACTTTATCTCGGGTCAAGCATCTGGCAATGCGCCATACTGAGTTGGTTTCGTGATCGAGACTTTCTAGCGTGTTTTGCCATTGTTGGGCAGTGTGATTTGAGTTTCGTTGCCTAACCAAGTTGTTGAGGTAATGGAAGGCTTCGAGATCGACTATGTGGCGAGTTTTCTGCCATCTACGTCTTGCTCGATTTCGTTCCGCAGCCAGCTCTTTAAGGTCTGCTGGAAGCTTGGTGTCGGGTGCCTTTGGTACGTGTATTGGGACTGCCGTAATTGTTGCCAGCTTGATGGCATGTTCGAACTGCATTACGGCCTCGTCGAGCTCCGCTTGGGAGTTGAGTTGTTCCGCGGGGAGGTTTTCGCTAATTGTGCGTTCAAAAATTTCCCAGTTTGCTTTTGAGTAATTGTACCTTGGTGATGGCTGTGACATCAGAATCGGGCCTTCTAAAGAGATTAATTACTGGGAGGTGGTCAGATGAGAGTTCGTTTCTGACTTGTAGGGTTATTCTTTGGTTAATGTGCCTGGCGATTGCTATGTCCAGGATGTCTGAGCTTTGATTTCTTGCGAATGGGATGTAGGTGGGTTCGTTGGGAGCATGAATTATGTAGTCGGAGTTGTTCTCGTGCTGGAGTAATGCGTTTCCGGCTGTATTGGTGTGCCTGCAGTTCCAAATTTGGTGCTTGGCATTGAGATCTCCTGCAATTAGTACTCTGTTGTTTATTTGTAGAATTTGGTCAATTTCCCCCGTGTTTAATGGTCCTGGTGGGTTGTACGCCGCTACTAGTAGTGTTCGAGAATTTTCAATAGTGATGAATATGCCTATTGCTTCTAGGGTCGCAAATTGTGGGAGTAAAGCTACATCATGTGCTACGTTTTGTTTTATGATTATGGCTGTGCCTCCACCGCGATTGTTCCTATCCTTCCTGTGTGAGATGTAACCCGGTATATTGAATCTAATGTTGTTGTCTAAATGTGTTTCGGTGATAAGCGCTATTTGTATATTATTTGAGTTTAGGAAGTCTGAAAGTTCAGTTTTTCGTCTTCGTAAGCCTCTAGCATTCCAAGTAAGTACTTTGAGGATGGGTTTAAGGGCCATTAAGGAAGCCAGGAGTGGTGAGGAGTTGGAAAAAGTCGGCGTAGGTAGAGAGGATAGAACGGGTCTCCGACGGCTTCTCGATGAGATGACGGAGCACGTGGGTGCAAGTCTCCATCAGGTCCTCATCAGTCATCCCGCGTTGTAGTACCTCCTGGTACATCTCCCTCTGGTAGCTTCGTCTTGGGTCTTCTGTCGTCTTAGTTTCAGGTTGAGGAGGTGGTCTCCGTCCGTCCCTGGGTGGTTGCGGCTGTTCCTTCCTGGTCCTGGGCCGGCTCCTATACTCCCGATCAGGCACCGGGCCACCTACAGCCCGCACGCGGCTAGCTTGTGGAGCCGTATCTCTGGGTCGAGCCACCTTGACGGCCGTCGGTGCTGGGCGCGCACTTGCCGATCCCCCGCCACGTGTTTTGCCCTCCTGAATTTCGCGAACCAGGGCAACCTGCCGCTGGTACTCTGGACATGCCCGGTAGCGGGCCCCGTGGCCCCGTCCGCGGCATAGAGCACACTTTCTTTCAGGAGGGGGAACAACGCAGGAGGCCGACTCATGCGACCCAGTGCACTTCGAGCACACAGGGGCTGACACCGTGCACCTCGCTGCCGTGTGCCGCAGCTGCTGGCACCGGTTGCACTGGACCGGGATGATAGGGCGGCGGTAGGGCTCAATCTTCACCCGGAAGTGAAGGACGTACTCGAGTCTCCGTAGTCGGTCAAGGTCATCGGCGGTCGCCACGTCGACGAGGTACATTGGGAGAGGTGTCCGGTCCCTGTTGAATCTCCGGAGCTGGACCACTCGGAGGACTGACAGGTGCGCCATCGTCAGCTCCTTCTTCAGGGCTTCCTCAGCTCCGTCGAAGAGGACGTTCTTCACGACCGCCCTGTGCGTCTGGTTCTGCGTCGCTGTGGTGATCTGAAAGGCTACCCGCCTTTCCCGAAGGAACGCAACCAAGTGCCCGTAATCTGCGACTGTCCTGGTTCGCACCAGGAAGTCGCGAGATATCGGGGCCCTCGAGATCACGTAGCCCTCGTTGGGGCAGGCAGCATCAAACTCCTCCATTAACCTGCACAGAGAAGCAGAGAGATTACGGGAGACATAGATTGGAGGCTGAAGGACGACGTTGAGGGCATCAGCATAGGAGCGGGAGGGTTCGGGGGGCAGTGGGTAGGGGTTGGCAGGAATGGGGATAGGGTCGGGTCTGGATGAGGGTCCGGGTTGGGGAGAAAAGGAAGCGGAGTTAGGGCCAGAGCGACGGGAGACGGGATGAGGGACGGGTTGTGGGGGGAGGTGGGTTGAGAGAGGAAGGAAACCAGGAGGAGGGGGGACTGGGTGGGCGAGAAGGGCAGGGATAGGAGAAGACGGGCCAGGGATAGGGGAGACAGGACGAGGGGGTGGGGTGGGTTGGGGCGCACAGGAGCGGATGGATGAGGACGAGGATGAGCGGGAAGCAGGGAGGGGGGAGTCGAGGGCAGCCGGGGTGATGGACAGGCATGGAATCACAGCCGGGCTGCTATCCATACCAGCGGGGTTAGGGGTAGAGCGAGGAGTGGGTGCGGAGGAGCGGGGAGAGGGACCAGAGGAGCGAGGAGTGGGTGCGGAGGATCGAGGAGTGGGAGCAGAGGAGCGAGGAGAGGGTCCAGAGGAGCGAGGAGTGGGTGCGGAGGGTCGAGGAGTGGGAGCAGAGGAGCGAGGAGAGGGTCCAGAGGAGCGAGGAGTGGGTGCAGTGGAACGAGAAGTGGGTGCAGAGGATCGAGGAGTGGGTGCAGAGGATCGAGGAGTGGGTGCAGAAGGAACAGCAGAAGCACCAAACTGAAGCTGGGTCTTGGCAACCGCTTGCCTAGTGACCCGCAACTCCGAAGGGGAGCCCTTCATGGTCTTTCGCTGCTTGGTCATGGAGAGAGATGGGAGGATAATACAAGTAAGCAAATATGTGAACGAAAAAGTAGTAAGAAGGAAGAGTAGAAAAAGCTTACGCTACCTAACAGGGGGCTTAAAAACTATAAAAAGAGGAAAAGATAGGACAGTGGAAGAAAAAGAACAGCTAGTGGGCGCTAAAAAGCCCGAAAAGCAGAGGTCCTACCCGAAGGTGCCGAGATTCCAGTCAAAAGACTGTTAGCAGCGGACGTGCTTTTCTACCCAGTTAGACTGTTGAGTGCTTTTGCTAGCCCAGGTGGACCAGCAAAAAGTGGCGGACCGTGTGGAGAACGGCCGCCGCTGCGAAGGTTGATGTTGCCGGCGGTTGCTGGCTGGCTCGCCGAGGGGGTCGCTTGGAGGCTTGCGCTGGCTGTCTGCTCTGCGTCAGCCAAAAAAGGCTGGAAGAGCGGAAGCTGGCTGCTCTGCTTCAGGCCAAAAGGCTGGAAGAGCGCCTCTCGTTGATCTCTTGTAGACTTGTAGACTTCCTCTCTCGGCGAACTCTCGAAGTCTCTTCTTCCCTGAAAGTGAGTTTCAGAATTTTTTTTTTTTTTTTTTTTCGAGTGGAGGAGAAAATGATTTAATCACTTACCCCAGCCCCGATGGGAGTCGGGACTGAGAGTGTGGGAATCTCCAATAGTCGGCATACCCACTAAAAACTCCTCCACCGGTGGAAAAAGGAAGAAGGTAAAAGTGGAATGGCGTGGCTTTGTGCGGTCCCGCATAGCACCCGCGTTAGTAAGTGAAAGATGGATGTCTCCGCCCTATGGGCTGGAGCGGGATAGGTGGGTACTAGGTTGCAGCCATGAAACCTGACTGCAACCCTAGTGGAAAAATGGCGTGGGTTTAAGGAAGTGAATAGAAGTTAGGATCTAGGGTGGTGCTGACGTTGAAGTTCCTGTTGCTGATTGAACTCCCTGCATTGCTGCAAGAAGCTCGCGACTCTGGACTCTCTGGCCGGGTCTGGCTTCGGCCGGTGACCGAGCGATGAAACCCGGATGGCTTCTGTGATGGCTGTAAGTCTGGAAGATGTGCTGTCGAACTGCCCAGCCAGGAAAACCTGTTGGGCAGCTGATGAATCTTGAATTTCCCGGATGAGTTCCTCCAGGGCTGTCAGCTTCGTCGTCATGTTCAGGAACTCCGCGTGGAGATCCTGAACGGCGTCGCGTAGGTCCTGGACTTCCTCGTTGAACTGCGAGGGTGATGGTGCTGGTGTCGGCGCTGGTGATGGTGCTGGAGGAGGTGGCTGTGGAGATGTCACTGTCAGCGGCGTAGGAGCTGGCGGCGTCGGCGATGCCTTCCTGCGGGGATGCAGGGGGCAGAGCGCCTGGCCGGTGAAGTGGGATGACCCTCCACAGGTCGCACAGTAGCGGCGTCGGCGGCGAAGGTCGTGCTGGGTGCACGATGCGGTGGTGCAGGCTGCTCCACAGTAGTGGCACCTGGGTTGTGCTGAGCAGGTCGTCTCGTTGTGCCCGTAGGCACAGCAGCGTCTGCAGGGAGCCTGGCGTTCTACTCGGCTGGCCTCGATGCGTAAGCACCGCCCTAATAAGGGCAGGCCCGCCCTCAAGGCAACCTCGTAGTCGGCTGGATCTGCAAACTCCAACCTGACGAGCGATGTGGGTCCCTGAGCTCCGTGAATCCTGGTGGCCTTCAAGGCTGAAGGCCACTGCTGGTGGGCTGCGGTGACGAGGAACCTGGCTGGCAGGTCCCTCGGGACTCCACGAACGACGGCGCTGTACCTCCCATGAGGCACAGGCTGGATCTGCGGTGGCTGGGAAGTGCCCAGTGTCGGCAGCGTGGATGCCGGTGAGTGAGGCGGCGACTGCCGAGGAAGTCGCGGCGAAGCGGCGCTGGCTGGCGGCGAAGCGGCGGTTGCGGCATAGGTTGCCCTAGGCTGCGGTGGCTGCGGCGAAATCTCCTCGGCGGGTGCCGGAGGAGAAGAGGAGGTTCCTGCCTCAGCAGGAGCGGCGACAGTGCGACGCTTCCTTCTCGCCATCTCGGAGCTGAGTGAAGAGTGGTTTCAGAAGAAATGAAGCACAAGACCCCGGCAGAGTGACGGACCGCGTAGAAAATCTCTGGCGAAGCTGCCGCCGAAAAAGTGGCAGACCTCGTAGAAATCTCGAAGCTGGAGCTGATGTTTCCTGTATGCCATCTAACGCCGGAATGATAAGTATCGCGAGTCCGAGTGCATCTGGTAGGTTCGTGGTGAACCTAAGTGGATTTTTCCATGTACCTACCCTTTGAAGGGCTTAACCATAGGTAGAAAGGAAATTTTTAGGGTGACGGTTTGGTTTTGATGTAGAAGGTGTGATGGGAGGTAGCGCTAAGTTTTTATAGGCTCCTCATTGGCTGCCTTTTCAGGAACAGAGCCCAATACCCTGCTCCGCTGTTGTTTGTTTTTGTTTTAAACTTTGTTTGATGATGAAATTTTGATGACCTCTCCCGAAGGAGGGAGGGGGGGAGTACTTGTTGTCAGCATATTCTTGCTGTTGGCTGGTTTAATGCCTTCGTTACCGGGGATGCCCGCATGCCATGCGAGGAACCCGGTAACTTCTGAACTGGCGTTCTTGAGGTACGTAGTCCCCCAGAGATCTGACAAGGGCGTTCTCATGGTAAATCAACTTTCCGTAAAATTTAGTTGCCCGGTGTCTAATCACCTCCTCCACATATGGTATGGCCGAGGCCTCGTGCAGTAGTCTGATCGGAAAGGCAATACCGACAGAATAGATGGACCGAAGTCCCCTATTCTGTATTCGCTGGAGCCAGAGAAGCCAGCTATCCGCTGCCATGCCCCACACCTCACAGGCGTAGAGCATCAGAGGTAGTATAAGCGCCTTGTAAAGGCGTAACTTTAGGTGAACCGGCATATTGGAAGCCAGAACCGGGTATAAGGCGGCTACCGCCCCCTTAGCCCTGTTCGTTGTTCCCCGCACGTGTTCACGAAAAGTTAGGCCCTTGTCTAGAGTGACACCTAAATAGCGGATAGAATTTCCCCACTCTATCTGTTGGCCTCGATAGGTGAAGTGTGGTCTGTTTGCGGGAATTCTTCTCTTGGTGAGCAGGACAGCTTGGCTTTTGCCCGGATTAACGGACATCCGCCACTGCCTGCACCAGAGTTCAATGAGACGGAGGTGTCGTTGTATGGGGTTGAAGGCTCTGAGAATGTGTCTGTTGGAAGTGTATAACAGGACGTCGTCAGCATACTGGGCCATTTTGACGTCCTGTGCCACTGGAAAGTCTGCCATGTACAGACTGAACAGTGTGGGGGATAATACAGAGCCTTCGGGGACTCCGCCTCGTAGTGGGTGTTGTGTGGATGTTTTACCCGCAACTGCTACAATGAATGTACGTTGGTGTAGGAAGCTGTGTATAATGTGGATAATCTGATTGTGTAGACCAAGGTGAATTAGTTTAAAAAGGAGTCCCTCATGCCAGGTCGTAGAGAAGGCCTTCTCCACGTCCAGAGACACCGCAGGAGTGAAAGCCCTGTCCTGGAAACCCAGGGCAGCGGCTTCCACTACCCGCAGCAGCTGTTGGGCGGTGGAGTGCCCAGGACGAAAACCAAATTGATGGGTTGGGATTGCTTGAATGTCAGCCAGGAGTGGTGACAAGCGGCGTAGTATGAGCCTCTCAAAAACTTTTGAGAGGATGGGTAGGAGGCTAATGGAACGGTAACTGGAGGGAAGAGCCGGATCCTTACCAGGCTTCGGGATGCACACCACCCGGGCCACCCTCCACTCACGCGGAAAGTGTCCCAAGGTGATGCACATATTAAAAACCTTCGTGAGGAAAAGTACAGCTCTGAAGGGAAGGTTGTGGAGCATGGCGGGGGTCAAACCGTCTTGTCCACAAGCCTTTTTCTTGTCGAGACGCCGGAGTGCGCCTTGGACCTCACTCGGGCGGATGACTGGGAGGGGATTCTCCGCTCCATCAGGAGGTAGCCGCAAATAATGATCCACCTCCTGATGGACGCGGGCAGTAAAGTCGGCGTCCTGAGGGTCATCTCTGGGCCTGCAGGTGTTCTCAATATGGTCAGCGAGCACATTTGCTTTTGCTAAGGGTTCGTAAACAAGGCCTTGGTTACCTTGAAGCGGGGAGTGGTATTGGTTGCGTTGGCGACGGAGGTTTTTAGCTATCCGCCAAACGTCTCCACCATCGAGATTCTGATGAGCAATCGTGGCCTCCCACGCTTGCACTCTGTGCTCGCGCAGTCGGTCACGAACCTCTCGGCGGAGTTGCCGCAGGAGCTCTTGATTGTGGGGCGTTCGGCGGCGCTGGTATAGCCTTCGGGCTGCCCAGGAGCGGCGGATGAGCAGTTCTAGGTCCAGTGGTAGGACGTCAGGGTGAGGTGGGGGTGGGCATAAGATGGTGAGGTTGTGAACCGTTCGTACCACTGTGGATGTGAAGGATTTGACTGCTGTCTCTAGGGATGGGATGTCTGTAATCCTGGGGTTAGGCGGGATTGTTGCGTGGAGGCAACCCTTTACGCAGTTCCAATCAATTTCTCTGGTGTGTCCAGAAAAATCGTTACTGGCAACCCTTGTGTTGATCTCCGTCAGCACGGGGTTGTGGTCGGAATGGAGCGCTGAGAGTGATGTGAGCGTGAGATGAAAGGGGTAATGCTTGATGATCGCAAAGTCGATGACAGAGGGTCGTCCTCGACCTTGCGGATGGTGGGTGGGTTGCCAGGGACCCATAGCTCGAAGTTGAGGGTCACTATCTATCATGCGAATCAGTGCGTTGCCTCTTGCATCCGCTCGAGGGCCTGAATGCCAACGCTGATGTTTGGCATTGAAGTCCCCCGCGAGGATCACGCAAGGATGAGGGGCTAATATGGATTGGTAGTCAGCTGGTACGAACAGTCTAGCAGGTGGGTGGTAAATGGAAGCTATTATAACCTCCGTGCCGCCCAGTTCAACACACACCGCCGTCGCTTCAAGGGTTTGCAGGGGTGGGAGAGGGATGGGTTTATGGACCACGTTTTGCCTCACAAGCACCGCGGTACCGCCTCCTGGGCCAGGTACTCGGTCACTGCGGTGGCAAACGTAGCCAGGTAGACGGAAAGGGATGTCGGGACGCAAATGTGTCTCGGAGACCAAAATGAGGTCCAAAGCATAGAGGTTGGCAAAGCGATGGAGCTCATCCTTATGATTCCCTACGCCATTTGCGTTCCAAAAGACGAAACGGAAGGAGGTACGAGACCTAGTTCCGTCCGCCATTCTGGGGCAATGGTGCAAGGGAGAGCAAAAAGGTGAGTCCCTCAAAGAGGATCATCGCCTTGCTGGATGGATCTGTGGCCTGAAGGAACTTGGTGATGAGCTCCTGCACCCGACGACCGTGGTCTTGCAGTAATAGCTGCAGCCAACGGGCCAGGCCCATGAGGTCAACACCAGAGGTGGTTGGTGTGGTTGGGTTTGGAGCTGGTACAGGGGATGGAAGAGGCGATGGACGAACCCCATCCTCCTCGGCCCCGGAGGCGCGTGATGGCTGAGGCGCAGGACCTGCAGCCACAGGCTCCTCCCGGTCCGAGTCGGTCCCAGGATTCGGCCTTCTCCTCTTCTGACTGGGTGGAGGTTTCTGTTTTGGTGGTTGGTCTTGTGTTGTATTGTTGGGGGTGTTCTGTGTGGTACCCCGACCAGAGACCTTCTGCGCGTATGAGACGCCCCTAGGTGCTGGTGTTGGTGGAGGCGCTGGTCTTGGCGCCTGTCGTGCTGTTGATCTCGATGGTTGCTGGGTAGCCGTGGTTGCCTCCCTGCGTTGAGTCTCCACCCTCCTGGGTTGTGGTGCTGTTCGCTCTCTCGGTGCCTGGTCAGGCTGCCCACGCGTCGAGCGCATGGAGGCCATCACCTTGAGGCGTGTTGAGCATCCTCCATAGCAAGCGATGTGTTCACCCTTGCAGTTTGCGCAGGTGGGCACATCTGTGAGGGACCCAGGGCAGACGTCTTTAGGGTGCATGCCACCGCACCTAAGGCAGCGCAGTAGACGGTGGCAGTAGTTGCTGGAATGATTGAACCCCAAGCAACGATGACATTGTGCAGGGCCGTCAGGGCGGCGGGAGGCTTCTACTGTTACCCGGAGATAACAGATCGAAGTGATTCGATCAATCTTAATCTCTGGGTCATTTGCCCGCTCCACCACTACTAAAAAGAGGGGGATGGGGATTCTGTTGGGCTGCTGCCCGGTTGGAGCGGGTTTTGTGAGCTGCTTCACAAGGCGGGGCTTAATGCCCTGACGGGTGAGGTCATACTCTATGTCCCCCACTGGTGTGTCCACAGGTAGGCCTCTGATAACACGCTTTAGGTCTCTGGTCTTGTCGAGGCCAAAGGTGAAGTGGGGAATGTTCTTCTTCTTTAGGGCACTCAGTAAGAACGCGTAGTCCTCTGAGGTCCTAGGCTGGAAGACGTAGCGGTTCTTCCTGCGAGTCACCGTACACTCCTGGCAAAGAGCAGGCATGACTTCTCTGAGGAAGCCCACCACTCCCTGGAAGGAGTCCACAACGACTGGAGGAATATGGCGCCGTTGTTGTCCGCCCGCAGCGGGTTTGTCAGATACCTGGTGGCTCTGACTGGCTGTAGGCATTGGCCTTACCCTCTTGCCCACTACACGAAAGCCGTCGCCACTGCTCCCCGGGGGGCAGTGGGACCATCCTCGTCGCCTCCCATAATGGAGGAGTGTACGGAAAAGACCGAAGCCTTATCCGAATGTGCTGAATAACTTGTGACGTCACTGTCACATTCCGAGTCCTCAGACTCGACACTTTTGCCTAATCTCAGCGGCGAACGCTCGCGTGAGATGCCGTTGTCAGACTCGTCTGATGATGATTGGGTGAGGTCCCCTTGACCGCTTGCGCGTTTTCGGGATCTCCTGGGATTTCTAGCCTTTCCCGACCCGGAGGCCCGGGAAGAGGCGTTGGTTACACCAGTGCTGGTGCTGGGTTTTGGCTCCTGCACCTTCAAGGCAGGGCCGCTGGTAGCCTCGCTACTGGGAGCGGGTTGCATGGTGTAGGAAGAGGGAAAGCAAGGGTAGGTACAAGTGCACTGCACACTGGTGTGCAGTGCACTCCTATCTCACTTAGTCACCACTTACCTACAGGCAGCGGGGGCCCACGGCGTGACAACAGCGGGCCGGACACTTAAACCTTAAGTGCGCCGTACCTCACCTTGCGGCAAGATGGCTGTGGCCTTGTTGTTCGCCCGCTACTTGTTATCTCAGCTGGCTGAGATGAATTAAAGTTGTTCGCTGCTTTAATAAAAGCAGTGAAAGTGGTGTGTACTGCTCAAAATTTCAGAATTTTTTTTTTTTTTTTCGAGTGGAGGAGAAAATGATTTAATCACTTACCCCAGCCCCGATGGGAGTCGGGACTGAGAGTGTGGGAATCTCCAATAGTCGGCATACCCACTAAAAACTCCTCCACCGGTGGAAAAAGGAAGAAGGTAAAAGTGGAATTCCCGCATAGCACCCGCGTTAGTAAGTGAAAGATGGATGTCTCCGCCCTATGGGCTGGAGCGGGATAGGTGGGTACTAGGTTGCAGCCATGAAACCTGACTGCAACCCTAGTGGAAAAATGGCGTGGGTTTAAGGAAGTGAATAGAAGTTAGGATCTAGGGTGGTGCTGACGTTGATGTTCCTGTTGCTGATTGAACTCCCTGCATTGCTGCAAGAAGCTCGCGACTCTGGACTCTCTGGCCGGGTCTGGCTTCGGCCGGTGACCGAGCGATGAAACCCGGATGGCTTCTGTGATGGCTGTGAGTCTGGAAGATGTGCTGTCGAACTGCCCAGCCAGGAAAACCTGTTGGGCAGCTGATGAATCTTGAAGTTCCCGGATGAGTTCCTCCAGGGCTGTCAGCTTCGTCGTCATGTTCAGGAACTCCGCGTGGAGATCCTGAACGGCGTCGCGTAGGCCCTGGACTTCCTCGTTGAACTGCGAGGGTGATGGTGCTGGTGTCGGCGCTGGTGATGGTGCTGGAGGAGGTGGCTGTGGAGATGTCACTGTCAGCGGCGTAGGAGCTGGCGGCGTCGGCGATGCCTTCCTGCGGGGATGCAGGGGGACAGAACGCCTGGCCGGTGAAGTGGGATGACCCTCCACAGGTCGCACAGTAGCGGCGTCGGCGGCGAAGGTCGTGCTGGGTGCACGATGCGGTGGTGCAGGCTGCTCCACAGTAGTGGCACCTGGGTTGTGCTGAGCAGGTCGTCTCGTTGTGCCCGTAGGCACAGCAGCGTCTGCAGGGAGCCTGGCGTTCTACTCGGCTGGCCTCGATGCGTAAGCACCGCCCTAACAAGGGCAGTCCCGCCCTCAAGGCAACCTCGTAGTCGGCTGGATCTGCAAACTCCAACCTGACGAGCGATGTGGGTCCCTGAGCTCCGTGAATCCTGGTGGCCTTCAAGGCTGAAGGCCACTGCTGGTGGGCTGCGGTGACGAGGAACCTGGCTGGCAGGTCCCTCGGGACTCCACGAACGACGGCGCTGTACCTCCCATGAGGCACAGGCTGGATCTGCGGTGGCTGGGAAGTGCCCAGTGTCGGCAGCGTGGATGCCGGTGAGTGAGGCGGCGACTGCCGAGGAAGTCGCGGCGAAGCGGCGCTGGCTGGCGGCGAAGCGGCGGTTGCGGCATAGGTTGCCCTAGGCTGCGGTGGCTGCGGCGAAATCTCCTCGGCGGGTGCCGGAGGAGAAGAGGAGGTTCCTGCCTCAGCAGGAGCGGCGACAGTGCGACGCTTCCTTCTCGCCATCTCGGAGCTGAGTGAAGAGTGGTTTCAGAAGAAATGAAGCACAAGACCCCGGCAGAGTGACGGACCGCGTAGAAAATCTCTGGCGAAGCTGCCGCCGAAAAAGTGGCAGACCTCGTAGAAATCTCGAAGCTGGAGCTGATGTTTCCTGTATGCCATCTAACGCCGGAATGATAAGTATCGCGAGTCCGAGTGCATCTGGTAGGTTCGTGGTGAACCTAAGTGGATTTTTCCATGTACCTACCCTTTGAAGGGCTTAACCATAGGTAGAAAGGAAATTTTTAGGGTGACGGTTTGGTTTTGATGTAGAAGGTGTGATGGGAGGTAGCGCTAAGTTTTTATAGGCTCCTCATTGGCTGCCTTTTCAGGAACAGAGCCCAATACCCTGCTCCGCTGTTGTTTGTTTTTGTTTTAAACTTTGTTTGATGATGAAATTTTGATGACCTCTCCCGAAGGAGGGAGGGGGGGAGTACTTGTTGTCAGCATATTCTTGCTGTTGGCTGGTTTAATGCCTTCGTTACCGGGGATGCCCGCATGCCATGCGAGGAACCCGGTAACTTCTGAACTGGCGTTCTTGAGGTACGTAGTCCCCCAGAGATCTGACAAGGGCGTTCTCATGGTAAATCAACTTTCCGTAAAATTTAGTTGCCCGGTGTCTAATCACCTCCTCCACATATGGTATGGCCGAGGCCTCGTGCAGTAGTCTGATCGGAAAGGCAATACCGACAGAATAGATGGACCGAAGTCCCCTATTCTGTATTCGCTGGAGCCAGAGAAGCCAGCTATCCGCTGCCATGCCCCACACCTCACAGGCGTAGAGCATCAGAGGTAGTATAAGCGCCTTGTAAAGGCGTAACTTTAGGTGAACCGGCATATTGGAAGCCAGAACCGGGTATAAGGCGGCTACCGCCCCCTTAGCCCTGTTCGTTGTTCCCCGCACGTGTTCACGAAAAGTTAGGCCCTTGTCTAGAGTGACACCTAAATAGCGGATAGAATTTCCCCACTCTATCTGTTGGCCTCGATAGGTGAAGTGTGGTCTGTTTGCGGGAATTCTTCTCTTGGTGAGCAGGACAGCTTGGCTTTTGCCCGGATTAACGGACATCCGCCACTGCCTGCACCAGAGTTCAATGAGACGGAGGTGTCGTTGTATGGGGTTGAAGGCTCTGAGAATGTGTCTGTTGGATGTGTATAACAGGACGTCGTCAGCATACTGGGCCATTTTGACGTCCTGTGCCACTGGAAAGTCTGCCATGTACAGACTGAACAGTGTGGGGGATAATACAGAGCCTTCGGGGACTCCGCCTCGTAGTGGGTGTTGTGTGGATGTTTTACCCGCAACTGCTACAATGAATGTACGTTGGTGTAGGAAGCTGTGTATAATGTGGATAATCTGATTGTGTAGACCAAGGTGAATTAGTTTAAAAAGGAGTCCCTCATGCCAGGTCGTAGAGAAGGCCTTCTCCACGTCCAGAGACACCGCAGGAGTGAAAGCCCTGTCCTGGAAACCCAGGGCAGCGGCTTCCACTACCCGCAGCAGCTGTTGGGCGGTGGAGTGCCCAGGACGAAAACCAAATTGATGGGTTGGGATTGCTTGAATGTCAGCCAGGAGTGGTGACAAGCGGCGTAGTATGAGCCTCTCAAAAACTTTTGAGAGGATGGGTAGGAGGCTAATGGAACGGTAACTGGAGGGAAGAGCCGGATCCTTACCAGGCTTCGGGATGCACACCACCCGGGCCACCCTCCACTCACGCGGAAAGTGTCCCAAGGTGATGCACATATTAAAAACCTTCGTGAGGAAAAGTACAGCTCTGAAGGGAAGGTTGTGGAGCATGGCGGGGGTCAAACCGTCTTGTCCACAAGCCTTTTTCTTGTCGAGACGCCGGAGTGCGCCTTGGACCTCACTCGGGCGGATGACTGGGAGGGGATTCTCCGCTCCATCAGGAGGTAGCCGCAAATAATGATCCACCTCCTGATGGACGCGGGCAGTAAAGTCGGCGTCCTGAGGGTCATCTCTGGGCCTGCAGGTGTTCTCAATATGGTCAGCGAGCACATTTGCTTTTGCTAAGGGTTCGTAAACAAGGCCTTGGTTACCTTGAAGCGGGGAGTGGTATTGGTTGCGTTGGCGACGGAGGTTTTTAGCTATCCGCCAAACGTCTCCACCATCGAGATTCTGATGAGCAATCGTGGCCTCCCACGCTTGCACTCTGTGCTCGCGCAGTCGGTCACGAACCTCTCGGCGGAGTTGCCGCAGGAGCTCTTGATTGTGGGGCGTTCGGCGGCGCTGGTATAGCCTTCGGGCTGCCCAGGAGCGGCGGATGAGCAGTTCTAGGTCCAGTGGTAGGACGTCAGGGTGAGGTGGGGGTGGGCATAAGATGGTGAGGTTGTGAACCGTTCGTACCACTGTGGATGTGAAGGATTTGACTGCTGTCTCTAGGGATGGGATGTCTGTAATCCTGGGGTTAGGCGGGATTGTTGCGTGGAGGCAACCCTTTACGCAGTTCCAATCAATTTCTCTGGTGTGTCCAGAAAAATCGTTACTGGCAACCCTTGTGTTGATCTCCGTCAGCACGGGGTTGTGGTCGGAATGGAGCGCTGAGAGTGATGTGAGCGTGAGATGAAAGGGGTAATGCTTGATGATCGCAAAGTCGATGACAGAGGGTCGTCCTCGACCTTGCGGATGGTGGGTGGGTTGCCAGGGACCCATAGCTCGAAGTTGAGGGTCACTATCTATCATGCGAATCAGTGCGTTGCCTCTTGCATCCGCTCGAGGGCCTGAATGCCAACGCTGATGTTTGGCATTGAAGTCCCCCGCGAGGATCACGCAAGGATGAGGGGCTAATATGGATTGGTAGTCAGCTGGTACGAACAGTCTAGCAGGTGGGTGGTAAATGGAAGCTATTATAACCTCCGTGCCGCCCAGTTCAACACACACCGCCGTCGCTTCAAGGGTTTGCAGGGGTGGGAGAGGGATGGGTTTATGGACCACGTTTTGCCTCACAAGCACCGCGGTACCGCCTCCTGGGCCAGGTACTCGGTCACTGCGGTGGCAAACGTAGCCAGGTAGACGGAAAGGGATGTCGGGACGCAAATGTGTCTCGGAGACCAAAATGAGGTCCAAAGCATAGAGGTTGGCAAAGCGATGGAGCTCATCCTTATGATTCCCTACGCCATTTGCGTTCCAAAAGACGAAACGGAAGGAGGTACGAGACCTAGTTCCGTCCGCCATTCTGGGGCAATGGTGCAAGGGAGAGCAAAAAGGTGAGTCCCTCAAAGAGGATCATCGCCTTGCTGGATGGATCTGTGGCCTGAAGGAACTTGGTGATGAGCTCCTGCACCCGACGACCGTGGTCTTGCAGTAATAGCTGCAGCCAACGGGCCAGGCCCATGAGGTCAACACCAGAGGTGGTTGGTGTGGTTGGGTTTGGAGCTGGTACAGGGGATGGAAGAGGCGATGGACGAACCCCATCCTCCTCGGCCCCGGAGGCGCGTGATGGCTGAGGCGCAGGACCTGCAGCCACAGGCTCCTCCCGGTCCGAGTCGGTCCCAGGATTCGGCCTTCTCCTCTTCTGACTGGGTGGAGGTTTCTGTTTTGGTGGTTGGTCTTGTGTTGTATTGTTGGGGGTGTTCTGTGTGGTACCCCGACCAGAGACCTTCTGCGCGTATGAGACGCCCCTAGGTGCTGGTGTTGGTGGAGGCGCTGGTCTTGGCGCCTGTCGTGCTGTTGATCTCGATGGTTGCTGGGTAGCCGTGGTTGCCTCCCTGCGTTGAGTCTCCACCCTCCTGGGTTGTGGTGCTGTTCGCTCTCTCGGTGCCTGGTCAGGCTGCCCACGCGTCGAGCGCATGGAGGCCATCACCTTGAGGCGTGTTGAGCATCCTCCATAGCAAGCGATGTGTTCACCCTTGCAGTTTGCGCAGGTGGGCACATCTGTGAGGGACCCAGGGCAGACGTCTTTAGGGTGCATGCCACCGCACCTAAGGCAGCGCAGTAGACGGTGGCAGTAGTTGCTGGAATGATTGAACCCCAAGCAACGATGACATTGTGCAGGGCCGTCAGGGCGGCGGGAGGCTTCTACTGTTACCCGGAGATAACAGATCGAAGTGACTCGATCAATCTTAATCTCTGGGTCATTTGCCCGCTCCACCACTACTAAAAAGAGGGGGATGGGGATTCTGTTGGGCTGCTGCCCGGTTGGAGCGGGTTTTGTGAGCTGCTTCACAAGGCGGGGCTTAATGCCCTGACGGGTGAGGTCATACTCTATGTCCCCCACTGGTGTGTCCACAGGTAGGCCTCTGATAACACGCTTTAGGTCTCTGGTCTTGTCGAGGCCAAAGGTGAAGTGGGGAATGTTCTTCTTCTTTAGGGCACTCAGTAAGAACGCGTAGTCCTCTGAGGTCCTAGGCTGGAAGACGTAGCGGTTCTTCCTGCGAGTCACCGTACACTCCTGGCAAAGAGCAGGCATGACTTCTCTGAGGAAGCCCACCACTCCCTGGAAGGAGTCCACAACGACTGGAGGAATATGGCGCCGTTGTTGTCCGCCCGCAGCGGGTTTGTCAGATACCTGGTGGCTCTGACTGGCTGTAGGCATTGGCCTTCCCCTCTTGCCCACTACACGAAAGCCGTCGCCACTGCTCCCCGGGGGGCAGTGGGACCATCCTCGTCGCCTCCCATAATGGAGGAGTGTACGGAAAAGACCGAAGCCTTATCCGAATGTGCTGAATAACTTGTGACGTCACTGTCACATTCCGAGTCCTCAGACTCGACACTTTTGCCTAATCTCAGCGGCGAACGCTCGCGTGAGATGCCGTTGTCAGACTCGTCTGATGATGATTGGGTGAGGTCCCCTTGACCGCTTGCGCGTTTTCGGGATCTCCTGGGATTTCTAGCCTTTCCCGACCCGGAGGCCCGGGAAGAGGCGTTGGTTACACCAGTGCTGGTGCTGGGTTTTGGCTCCTGCTCCTTCAAGGCAGGGCCGCTGGTAGCCTCGCTACTGGGAGCGGGTTGCATGGTGTAGGAAGAGGGAAAGCAAGGGTAGGTACAAGTGCACTGCACACTGGTGTGCAGTGCACTCCTATCTCACTTAGTCACCACTTACCTACAGGCAGCGGGGGCCCACGGCGTGACAACAGCGGGCCGGACACTTAAACCTTAAGTGCGCCGTACCTCACCTTGCGGCAAGATGGCTGTGGCCTTGTTGTTCGCCCGCTACTTGTTATCTCAGCTGGCTGAGATGAATTAAAGTTGTTCGCTGCTTTAATAAAAGCAGTGAAAGTGGTGTGTACTGCTCAAAATTTCAGAATTTTTTTTTTTTTTTTCGAGTGGAGGAGAAAATGATTTAATCACTTACCCCAGCCCCGATGGGAGTCGGGACTGAGAGTGTGGGAATCTCCAATAGTCGGCATACCCACTAAAAACTCCTCCACCGGTGGAAAAAGGAAGAAGGTAAAAGTGGAATTCCCGCATAGCACCCGCGTTAGTAAGTGAAAGATGGATGTCTCCGCCCTATGGGCTGGAGCGGGATAGGTGGGTACTAGGTTGCAGCCATGAAACCTGACTGCAACCCTAGTGGAAAAATGGCGTGGGTTTAAGGAAGTGAATAGAAGTTAGGATCTAGGGTGGTGCTGACGTTGATGTTCCTGTTGCTGATTGAACTCCCTGCATTGCTGCAAGAAGCTCGCGACTCTGGACTCTCTGGCCGGGTCTGGCTTCGGCCGGTGACCGAGCGATGAAACCCGGATGGCTTCTGTGATGGCTGTGAGTCTGGAAGATGTGCTGTCGAACTGCCCAGCCAGGAAAACCTGTTGGGCAGCTGATGAATCTTGAAGTTCCCGGATGAGTTCCTCCAGGGCTGTCAGCTTCGTCGTCATGTTCAGGAACTCCGCGTGGAGATCCTGAACGGCGTCGCGTAGGCCCTGGACTTCCTCGTTGAACAGCGAGGGTGATGGTGCTGGTGTCGGCGCTGGTGATGGTGCTGGAGGAGGTGGCTGTGGAGATGTCACTGTCAGCGGCGTAGGAGCTGGCGGCGTCGGCGATGCCTTCCTGCGGGGATGCAGGGGGGCAGAGCGCCTGGCCGGTGAAGTGGGATGACCCTCCACAGGTCGCACAGTAGCGGCGTCGGCGGCGAAGGTCGTGCTGGGTGCACGATGCGGTGGTGCAGGCTGCTCCACAGTAGTGGCACCTGGGTTGTGCTGAGCAGGTCGTCTCGTTGTGCCCGTAGGCACAGCAGCGTCTGCAGGGAGCCTGGCGTTCTACTCGGCTGGCCTCGATGCGTAAGCACCGCCCTAACAAGGGCAGGCCCGCCCTCAAGGAAACCTCGTAGTCGGCTGGATCTGCAAACTCCAACCTGACGAGCGATGTGGGTCCCTGAGCTCCGTGAATCCTGGTGGCCTTCAAGGCTGAAGGCCACTGCTGGTGGGCTGCGGTGACGAGGAACCTGGCTGGCAGGTCCCTCGGGACTCCACGAACGACGGCGCTGTACCTCCCATGAGGCACAGGCTGGATCTGCGGTGGCTGGGAAGTGCCCAGTGTCGGCAGCGTGGATGCCGGCGAGTGAGGCGGCGACTGCCGAGGCAGTCGCGGCGAAGAAGCGCCGGCTGGCGGCGAAGCGGCGGTTGCGGCATAGGTTGCCCTAGGCTGCGGTGGCTGCGGCGAAATCTCCTCGGCGGGTGCCGGAGGAGAAGAAGAGGTTCCTGCCTCAGCAGGAGCGGCGACAGTGCGACGCTTCTTCCTCGCCATCTCGGAGCTGTGTGTGTGTGCGAATTTCAGAATTTTTTTTTTTTTTTTTTTTTTCCGTGGGGGGAAAAATGCATTGCTGCATTCGACCCCCAGCCGGTGTGCAATGGCTGAGGGGATATGTGGGGCTCGCCGCTCAAAGCGCGGAATACCCACTAAAAAACCCCACCACGTGTTAATCTATGAAAGCTAGAAATAATTTCATGCAATTTTAGTCGGGTCCCGCATAGCACCCCGGTTAGTCAATGAAAGGTGTGTAGCTGGCATGCAATGCATGCGAGCGCGTCAATAGTTAGTTACCCGGAATTACACATGACAAATGCCCTGAGTAACCCCGGGTGATTAATCGTGCATTATACTAGGTAATTGTGATGTTATACTAATTGGATATTTTCTATGGTATTACTAGGGTTTACTTTCTTGCACATTAGTGCAATCGTTAATATTATTGTGTGTCTAATCGATGTTATAGCATAAAGTTTTAAGGAAATACTCTTAGGCTATGGGCATAGCCTGTCGTCATGAGTGCTTCTGAGTTCCTTCCCTTGGGAAGGTCGTCAAATATTTCAGCCAGGAGGATGTCCTGGGTCGTCCGATTTGCAAGGCTGTCTTGCTCGTCCTCTCTTGGTCCTTGGATGAAGCCGTTCGTCGTTGTGCCCACACAGATAAGCAGCCAACCCATCTCGGCGCAGCTGCACGAGTGTGTCACGTTGGGAGGCCTTCTTCTCCCGGAGCCGCCTTGGCTGGGTAGCGCAAGGACTTGAAGGCTTCTGCATGGACTGGAACTCTGTAACAGTGAGAAGGTCATGAAGTGATATTAGTTTTAGTCCGTTTTGTGGTATTTAGGGGAGTCTTAGGAGGTTCTCTAGGAATTCTTGGATGTTAGGCTCTATCTCGTAGTGGAACAATGTTCGATCGAAAATTGAAAGAGGACGCCTATGTTTGTTCGCTTCTGTCGTGTAGTTGCCTAAGTTGTGAACATGAGCGTTGTGATGTGTAGGAAGCTTTTTGTATGTGTCAAACGTGAGTTTCTTAATAAATTCCTCGATTGTGTGCATCTTTAATTCATTGTGTAGTATGTCAGCTGGAGCTATCCTTGGTACTTTTGATACTAGACGTAAGATTTTGTTTTGGCAATTTTGTATTCGTTTGATGTGTGCTTTAGCGGCGTATCCCCACACAGGCGCCGCATAGGTTAGAATGGGGCGAATTAATGTTTTGTAGAGGGTTAGGCCTAATTTAAGGTTTAGTTGATTATTTAGGTTTATTAGAGGGTATAATTTGCCCAATTGGGCATTTGCTTTTCCCCTGACTTGATTTATGTGTGGTTTCCAGGTTAATCCTTGGTCCATTTTAAGCCCTAGCCATGTTACATTCGATGTCCAGTTTATGTTCTCACCAAAGAGTGAGAGTGGTTGTAAACTGTGTCTTGGTAATCTATGATTTGTTCGTTTCGTGAAGATTATTGCTTGGGTTTTTGGGGCATTTACTTTGATTCGCCAGTTCGTGAGCCAACTCTCCAGCTCTCGGAGAGCATTTTGGAGACGGGTGTGTATGGCTTGTGGTTGAAACGATTGCGCCATTATTGTTGTATCGTCCGCGTATATGTAGAGGGTGGTGTTTGCAGTTTTCGGGATGTCGTTAATGTATAAGTTGAACAGTGTGGGCCCGAGTATGCTTCCTTGAGGGACGCCCGCTTTTATGGGTCTAATGGAGGACCGGCTGTTGTTCACAGAAGATTGGAACTTTCTGTCCTTAAGGTAGTTGGACATTAGTTTTACTAGCGAGTCCTGAATGCCTAAAGAGGCTAGCTTTTTCAGAATTCCCGCGTGCCATACTTTATCAAAAGCTCGTTCCACGTCGAGGAGTAAAGCTCCTGTGGACTTTCTTATGTTGAAACCGTAAGTGATGTACTCAGTTGCTCTTAAAAGTTGTAGAGACGTCGAGTGTTTCGCTCGGAAGCCGAACTGTTCCGGGATGAGGATGTCGCGCTTAATGATTGCTGCGTTGAGTCTTTTTAGTATTACTTTTTCTAGCAGCTTGCATAATGTGTTCAGTAGGCTAATAGGGCGATAGTTATTTGGATTGGAAAGATTCTTTTGCTTTTTCGGGAAGTGAAGTACGTGGGCAATTTTCCACCTTTCGGGGAAGAGCCCTCGTGTTAGTACGAAGTTGAATATTTTTGCTAATAGTTGTACCGCATCATCGGGTAGGTGTTTAAGAGCTATGTTAGGTATTTTGTCTGGTCCCGGGGCTTTTCGTTGGGATAGATGTTTGATTAACCATTTAATTTCGGATGGGCAGGTTTTACGAACTAAGTTGTGCAATTGTTGTTGGTGGAAGTCGCGGGTTTCCATCTCTGTGTCTGCTGTGAATTGTGGACAAGATGGAGTGTCATTCGGGGTAAGAGTATCTTGAAGGGCATCTGCCAGTGTGTCGGCTTTTTCTTGGTCGGTGGTAGCTATTTTTCCGTTGTGGTGAAGTGGGGGTATGCGTACTTTATCTCGGGTCAAACATCTCGCAATGCGCCATACTGAGTTGGTTCCGTGATCAAGATTTTCTAGCGTGTTCTGCCATTGTTGGGCAGTGTAATTTGAGTTTCGTTGCCTAACCAAGTTGTTGAGGTAGTGGAAGGCTTCGAGATCGACTATGTGGCGAGTTTTCTGCCATCTACGTCTTGCTCGGTTTCGTTCCGCAGCCAGCTCTTTAAGGTCTGCTGGAAGTTTGGTGTCGGGTGCCTTTGGTACGTGCACTGGGACTGCCGTAATTGTTGCCAGCTTGATGGCATGTTCGAACTGCGTTACGGCCTCGTTGAGCTCCGCTTGGGAGTTGAGTTGTTCCTCGGGGAGGTTTTCGCTAATTGTGCGTTCAAAAATTTCCCAGTTTGCTTTTGTGTAATTGTACCTTGGTGATGGCTGTGACATCAGAATCGGGCCTTCTAGAGAGATTATTACTGGGAGGTGGTCAGATGAGAGTTCGTTTCTGACTTGTAGGGTTATTCTTTGGTTAATGTGCCTGGCGATTGCTATGTCCAGGATGTCTGAGCTTTGATTTCTTGCGAATGGGATGTAGGTGGGTTCGTTGGGAGCATGAATTATGTAGTCGGAGTTGTTCTCGTGCTGGAGTAATGCATTTCCGGCTGCATTGGTGTGCCTGCAGTTTCAAATTTGGTGCTTGGCATTGAGATCTCCTGCAATTAGTACTCTGTTGTTTATTTGTAGAATTTGGTCAATTTCCCCCGTGTTTAATGGTCCTGGTGGGTTGTACGCCGCTACTAGTAGTGTTCGAGAATTTTCAATAGTGATGAATATGCCTATTGCTTCTAGGGTCGCAAATTGTGGGAGTAAAGCTACATCATGTGCTACGTTTTGTTTTATGATTATGGCTGTGCCTCCGCCTCGATTGTTCCTATCCTTCCTGTGTGAGATGTAACCCGGTATATTGAATCTAATGTTGTTGTCTAAATGTGTTTCGGTGATAAGCGCTATTTGTATATTATTTGAGTTTAGGAAATCTGAAAGTTCTGTTTTTCGTCTTCGTAAGCCTCTAGCATTCCAAGTAAGTACTTTGAGGATGGGTTTAAGGGCCATTAAGGAATCCAGGAGTGGTGAGGAGTTGGAAAAAGTCGGCGTAGGTAGAGAGGATAGAGCGGGTCTCCGACGGCTTCTCGATGAGATGACGGAGCACGTGGGTGCAAGTCTCCATCAGGTCCTCATCAGTCATCCCGCGTTGTAGTACCTCCTGGTACATCTCCCTCTGGTAGCTTCGTCTTGGGTCTTCTGTCGTCTTCGTTTGAGGAGGTGGTCTCCTTCCGTCCCTGGGTGGTTGCGGCTGTTCCTTCCTGGTCCTGGGCCGGCTCCTATTCTCCCGATCAGGCACCGGGCCACCTACAGCTCGCACACGGCTAGCTTGTGGAGCCGCAGCTCTGGGTCGAGCCACCTTGACGGCCGTCGGTGCTGGGTGCGCATTCGCCGATCCCCCGCTACGTGTTTTGCCCTCCTGAATTTCGCGAACCAGGGCAACCTGCCGCTGGTACTCTGGACATGCCCGGTAGCGGGCCCCGTGGCCCCGTCCGCGGCATAGAGCACACTTTCTTTCAGGAGGGGGAACATCGCAGGAGGCCGACTCATGCGACCCAGTGCACTTTGAGCACACAGGGGCTGACACCGTGCACCTCGCTGCCGTGTGCCGCAGCTGCTGGCACCGGTTGCACTGGACCGGGATGATAGGGCGGCGGTAGGGCTCAATCTTCACCCGGAAGTGAAGGACGTACTCGAGTCTCCGTAGTCGGTCAAGGTCATCGGCGGTCGCCACGTCGACGAGGTACATTGGGAGAGGTGTCCGGTCCCTGTTGAATCTCCGGAGCTGGACCACTCGGAGGACTGACAGGTGCGCCATCGTCAGCTCCTTCTTCAGGGCTTCCTCAGCTCCGTCGAAGAGGACGTTCTTCACGACCGCCCTGTGCGTCTGGTTCTGCGTCGCTGTGGTGATCTGAAAGGCTACCCGCCTTTCCCAAGGAACGCAACCAAGTGCCCGTAATCTGCGACTGTCCTGGTTCGCACCAGGAAGTCGCGAGATATCGGGGCCCTCGAGATCACGTAGCCCTCGTTGGGGCAGGCAGCATCAAAGTCCTCCATTAACCTGCACAGAGAAGCAGAGAGATTACGGGAGACATAGATTGGAGGCTGAAGGACGACGTTGAGGGCATCAGCATAGGAGCGGGAGGGTTCGGGGGGCAGTGGGTAGGGGTTGGCAGGAATGGGGATAGGGTCGGGTCTGGATGAGGGTCCGGGTTGGGGAGAAAAGGAAGCGGAGTTAGGGCCAGAGCGACGGGAGACGGGATGAGGGACGGGTTGTGGGGGGAGGCGGGTTGAGAGAGGAAGGAAACCAGGAGGAGGGGGGACTGGGTGGGCGAGAAGGGCAGGGATAGGAGAAGACGGGCCAGGGATAGGGGAGACAGGACGAGGGGGTGGGGTGGGTTGGGGCGCACAGGAGCGGATGGATGAGGACGAGGATGAGCGGGAAGCAGGGAGTGGGGAGTCGAGGGCAGCCGGGGTGATGGACAGGCATGGAATCACAGCCGGGCTGCTATCCATACCAGCGGGGTTAGGGGTAGAGCGAGGAGTGGGTGCGGAGGAGCGGGGAGAGGGACCAGAGGAGCGAGGAGTGGGTGCGGAGGATCGAGGAGTGGGAGCAGAGGAGCGAGGAGAGGGTCCAGAGGAGCGAGGAGTGGGTGCGGAGGGTCGAGGAGTGGGAGCAGAGGAGCGAGGAGAGGGTCCAGAGGAGCGAGGAGTGGGTGCAGTGGAACGAGAAGTGGGTGCAGAGGATCGAGGAGTGGGTGCAGAGGATCGAGGAGTGGGTGCAGAAGGAACAGCAGAAGCACCAAACTGAAGCTGGGTCTTGGCAACCGCTTGCCTAGTGACCTGCAACTCCGAAGGGGAGCCCTTCATGGCCTTTCGCTGCTTGGTCATGGAGAGAGATGGGAGGAAAATACAAGTAAGCAAGTATGTGAACGAAAAAGTAGTAAGAAGGAAGAGTAGAAAAAGCTTACGCTACCTAACAGGGGGCTTAAAAACTATAAAAAGAGGAAAAGATAGGACAGTGGAAGAGAAAGAACAGCTAGTGGGCGCTAAAAAGCCCGAAAAGCAGAGGTCCTACCCGAAGGTGCCGAGATTCCAGTCAAAAGACTGTTAGCAGCGGACGTGCTTTTCTACCCAGTTAGACTGTTGAGTGCTTTTTTTTTTTTTTTTTTTTTTTTTTTTCCGTGGGGGGAAAAATGCATTATTGCATTCGACCCCCAGCCGGTGTGCAATGGCTGGGGGGATATGTGGGGCTCGCCGCTCAGAAGCGGAATACCCACTAAAAAACCCTACCACGTGTTAATCTATGAAAGCTAGAAATAATTTCGTGCAATTTTAGTCGGGTCCCGCATAGCACCCCGGTTAGTCAATGAAAGGTGTGTAGCTGGCATGCAATGCATGCGAGCGCGTCAATAGTTAGTTACCCGGAATTACACATGACAAATGCCCTGAGTAACCCCGGGTGATTAATCGTGCATTATACTAGGTAATAGTGATATTATACTAATTGGATACTTTCTATGGTATTACTAGGGTTTTCTTTCTTGCAGATTAGTGCAATCGTTATTATTGTGTGTCTAATCGATGTTATAGCATAAAGTTTTAAGGAAATACTCTTAGGCTATGGGCATAGCCTGTCGTCATGAGTGCTACTGAGTTCCTTCCCTTGGGAAGGTCGTCAAATATTTCAGCCAGGAGGATGTCCTGGGTCGTCCGATTTGCAAGGCTGTCTTGCTTTTGCTAGCCCAGGTGGACCAACAAAAGGTGGCGGACCGTGTAGAGAACGGCCGCCGCTGCGTACGTTGAAGTTGCCGGCGGTTGCTGGCTGGCTCGCCGAGGGGGCCGCTTGGAGGTTTGCGCTGGCTGTCTGCTCTGCTTCAGCCAAAAAAGGCTGGAAGAGCGGAAGCTGGCTGCTCTGCTTCAGGCCAAAAGGCTGGAAGAGCGCCTCTCGTTGATCTCTAGTAGACTACCTCTCTCGGTGAACTCTCGAAGATACTAAAATTTCAGTTCCATTTATACCCCGCCTTATCGGCGGCCTTTCCTTTGGAACTTATTGCCTATTGGCAATGATGTTAATTTTTGTCGATGGGTTTCTTCCACTTTGATGTTTAATCATTAGATCATACACACACTCACACTCTCATTCATAATTCCAGACTCTGGGGAGGATAAGGAATAATCTTGGTTAGAGAAAAATTCCCACCCCCAGCCGGGAATCGAACCCGGAACTCCTAGCACAGCAGTCAGTATTTCAGAATTTTTTTTTTTTTTTTCGAGTGGAGGAGAAAATGATTTAATCACTTACCCCAGCCCCGATGGGAGTCGGGACTGAGAGTGTGGGAATCTCCAATAGTCGGCATACCCACTAAAAACTCCTCCACCGGTGGAAAAAGGAAGAAGGTAAAAGTGGAATGACGTGGCTTTGTGCGGTCCCGCATAGCACCCGCGTTAGTAAGTGACAGATGGATGTCTCCGCCCTATGAGCTGGAGCGGGATAGGTGGGTACTAGGTTGCAGCCATGAAACCTGACTGCAACCCTAGTGAAAAATGGCGAGGGTTTAGGTAAGGGTTGGAAAGGTGATTGTATGGTAGGTGTAGGTTGGCGTGGAACTTACTTCCTGTGAAGTTGCATCCTGCTGACGTATTCCTGTGAGAATGCTGCGCTAGCCGGAGGCTTTCGGCGGTTGCTTGGAGCCTCCGGTATGGTTGTCTGCTGGAAGTAGGCCCGCAGCTGGTGCTGCTGCTCTTCCAGGGATCTGATGGCGATGTCGATGGAGTCTAGGTGTTCTGTGATGGTGTCTGTTGCTGATGATGAGTTCTGGCTGGAGGTTTCTATGGTGCTGAGTCTTGAAGTGAAGGTCTCGAACTGCCCAGCTAGAAAAACTTGCTGAGCAGCTGAGGTGTCTTGAAGGTCCCTGATGAGTTCCTCCAGGGCTGTAAGCTTCGTCGTCATGTTCAGGAACTCCGCGTGGAGATCCTGAACGGCGTCGCGTAGGCCCTGGACTTCCTCGATGATCGCTGCTGATGATGGTGTCGGCGCTGGTGATGGAGCTGGTGTCGACGTCTGTGGAGGTGATGCTGGCTGCGATGAAGGTGCTGGCGGCTTCTGCGTTGCCTTCCTGCGGGGATGCAGGGGGCAGAGCGCTTGGCCGGTGAAGTGTGTTGACCCTCCACAGGTCGCACAGTAGCGGCGTCGGCGGCGAAGATCGTGCTGCGTGCACGAAGACGTGGTGCTGGAAGCGCCACAGTAGTGGCACCTGGGTTGAGCTGCGCAGGTCGTCTCACTGTGCCCGTAGGCACAGCAGCGTCTGCAGGGAGCCTGGCGTTCCACTCGGCTGGCCTCGATGCGTAAGCACCGCCCTAACAAGAGCAGGCCCGCCCTCAAGGCAGCCTCGTAGTCTGCTGGATCTGCAAACTCCAACCTGACGAGCGATGTGGATCCCTGAGCTCCGTGAATCCTGGTGGCCTTCAAGGCTGAAGGCCACTGCTGGTGGGCTGCGGTGATGAGGAACCTGGCTGGCAGGTCCCTCGGGACCCCACGAACGACGGCGCTGTACCTCCCATGAGGCACAGGCTGGATCTGCGGTGGCTGGGAAGTGCCCAGAATCGGCAGCGTTGATGCCGGTGAGTGACGCGGCGACCGCCGAGGCAGTCGCGGCGAGGCGGCGCTGGCTGGCGGAGAAGCGGCGGTTGCGGCATAGGTTGCCCTAGGCTGCGGTGGCTGCGGCGAAATCTCCTCGGCGGGTGCCGGAGGAGAAGAGGAGGTTCCTGCCTCAGCAGGAGCGGCGGCAGAGCGACCCTTCTTCCTCGCCATCTCGGAGCTGAGTGTTTTCAGAATTTTTTTTTTTTTTTTTTTTTTTTTTTTTTTTTTTTTCGAGTGGA
This sequence comes from Deroplatys truncata, assembly GCA_030765065.1. NCBI lineage: Eukaryota > Metazoa > Arthropoda > Insecta > Mantodea > Mantidae > Deroplatys > Deroplatys truncata. Next base: position 1,260,543 of record JAUKNL010000038.1, read on the forward strand.
GGAGAAAATGATTTAATCACTTACCCCAGCCCCGATGGGAGTCGGGACTGAGAGTGTGGGAATCTCCAATAGTCGGCATACCCACTAAAAACTCCTCCACCGGTGGAAAAAGGAAGAAGGTAAAAGTGGAATGGCGTGGCTTTGTGCGGTCCCGCATAGCACCCGCGTTAGTAAGTGAAAGCTGGATGTCTCCGCCCTATGGGCTGGAGCGGGATAGGTGGGTACTAGGTTGCAGCCATGAAACCTGACTGCAACCCTAGTGGAAAAATGGCGTGGGTTTAAGGAAGTGAATAGAAGTTAGGATCTAGGGTGGTGCTGACGTTGATGTTCCTGTTGCTGATTGAACTCCCTGCATTGCTGCAAGAAGTTCGCGACTCTGGACTCTCTGGCCGGGTCTGGCTTCGGCCGGTGACCGAGCGATGAAACCCGGATGGCTTCTGTGATGGCTGTGAGTCTGGAAGATGTGCTGTCGAACTGTCCAGCCAGGAAAACCTGTTGGGCAGCTGATGAATCTTGAAGTTCCCGGATGAGTTCCTCCAGGGCTGTCAGCTTCGTCGTCATGTTCAGGAACTCCGCGTGGAGATCCTGAACGGCGTCGCGTAGGCCCTGGACTTCCTCGTTGAACTGCGAGGGTGATGGTGCTGGTGTCGGCGCTGGTGATGGTGCTGGAGGAGGTGGCTGTGGAGATGTCACTGTCAGCGGCGTAGGAGCTGGCGGCGTCGGCGATGCCTTCCTGCCTGTTTTCAGAATTTTTTTTTTTTTTTTTTTTTTTTTTTTTTTTTTTTCCGTGGGGGGAAAAATGCATTATTGCATTCGACCCCCAGCCGGTGTGCAATGGCTGGGGGGATATGTGGGGCTCGCCGCTCAGAAGCGGAATACCCACTAAAAAACCCTACCACGAGTTAATTGTATAATGCTGAGTGTTAACGTGCATTTGTTTGCATGCTTTTAGTCGGGTCCCGCATAGCACCCCGGTTAGTATGTGAATAGCTACTTAGCTGGCATGCATTGCATGCGAGCGCGTCAAATGTTACTTGCTGGTATTGCCCATGGAACCTGAGCAATACCAGTGGGTTATTTGCGAATGTTTCTTATATTGCTAGTATGTGTTAAATAATGCCTAAGATCTAAAATGTGTGTTGTTTGCAGGGAGTGCCTGCGTGTCACATGACTTAGCATTAACTTACTGCTAGGTTGTGCTATTATTGTTATATTAGATTTATATAAATTGAACAATTTTGTATTGTGTCCTGTGCAGTCAATCGGGCACAGGCGTCAGTCTTGAGATCCGGCCTTCTTGGTCCTTCGTTGAGCTCGGTGTCCTGATGGTAGCCATTGTCGTCAGTGTGAACGACTCCATAATGCAGCGGCCCGTCTTACGCTGCGCACGTCGTTCACGTTGGGGCCGCCGTTCTCCCGGGCCGCCTCAGCTGTTGCTGAGGACTTGAGGGCTCTGCGACGGGCGTGGGCTGAAACAAGGGTAGAAAGCAAGAGAAAGATTAGTGCTGGGATATAGAAATACGAAGTCTTGGGTCAGTGTCCTTGTCATGTTTGGAGTAGATTGTTTAAGAACTGTTGGATTTGTTCTTGCGTGTCGTCTCGGGAAAGCGTTCTATCGAATAGCGAGAGTGGTCTGTTATGCTTGTAATTTACGGAATCGTAGTTGCCTAATGCTTTGACTAGATCATTGTGGTGTACGCGTAAGCTTTTGTAGATGTCGTAAGCTAGCTTTTTAACGAATTCTTCTACTGTGTGCATTTTAAGTTCCTCGTGGAGTAGATCGGATGGCGCTACGTACGGTACCTTAGCTACCATGCGCAATGTTTTGTTTTGAAATTGTTGTAGTTTTTTGATGTATGTTTTGGCGGCATACCCCCAGACAGGTGCAGCATAGGTAAATATTGGTCGTATTAGTGTTTTATATAACGTGAGACCCATGTTGAGATTCAGCTGGGTGTCCATGTTTATGAGCGGGTAGAGCTTGCCTAATTGGGCGTTTGCTTTTCCCCGTAATTGCGTGATGTGTTTCTTCCACGTTAGGCCTTGATCCATTTTGAGGCCAAGCCAGGTTACCGTGTCCTTCCACTTTATGTTTTCTCCGAATATGGTAAGCGGTGGAAGCTGGTGTTTCGGGAATCTGTGGTTGATTCGTTTTGTGAATATTATCGCTTGCGTTTTGGGGGCGTTTACTTTAATGCGCCAGTTTGTGAACCAGTCCTCCAAACCATTGAGGCTGTTTTGGAGTCTTCTGTGAATAAGTTCGGTTTTGCCCGATTGTGTCATAATTGCTGTGTCGTCCGCGTAAATGTATAAGTTTGTGTTAGCTGTTTTTGGAATGTCGTTGATATATATATTGAACAGTGTCGGCCCGAGCAAACTCCCTTGAGGGACTCCTGCTCTGATTGGTCGCTTTGTGGAAAGATGGTTGTTAACTTTCGATTGAAATTTTCTGTTGTTTAGATAATTCGCTATAAGTTTGATCAGTGAGTCATGAATGTTAAGCGTTTTAAGTTTCTTTAATATCCCGGCGTGCCATACTCTGTCGAACGCACGTTCAACGTCAAGAAACAGTGCGCCTGTGGATTTTCTTGTATTGAATCCATATGTGATATTTTCCGTTGCCCTGAGTAATTGTAGGGTAGTTGAATGTTTGGCGCGGAATCCAAACTGTTCTGGGATTAATGTATTTTGTTTAATTAAGTGAATATTGAGGCGTTTGAGTATAACTTTTTCTAGTAGTTTGCCTATTGTGCTTAGTAGACTAATTGGTCTGTAGTTGTGCGGGTTGGACAGATCTTTCCCTTTCTTGGGGAAGTGGGCCACTGTGGCCAGTTTCCATCTGTCTGGAAAGTGCCCGCTTGTTAGCACGAAGTTAAAGATTTTCGATAGTAGTTTTATTGCATCCTCAGGCAAATTCATGAGCACTGAGGTGGGAATGCTGTCTGGGCCAGGGGCTTTTCTCTTCTTGAGATGCCTGATTAGCCATTTAATTTCGCTTGGGCATGTCTTACGTATCATGTTATGTGTTTCTTGTTCTTTGTAGTTTTCTGTTTCTGCCTCCGTGACTGCCGTGAAAAGTGGGCAAGATGGAGTGGGATTGGGAGTTAGTGTTTCTTGTAGCGCATCCGCTAGCGTGTTCGCTTTTTGTTGGTCAGTTGATGCGATCTTTTGGTTGTGATGTAATGGGGGAATGTGGACCTTATCTTGAGTTAGATAACGGGCTATTCGCCACACCGAGTCTCTCTCATAGTTGAGGTTGTCGAGTGTGTTTTGCCATTGCTGGGATATGAACTGTGTAGTTCGTTCCCTGACGAGTGCGTTGAGGTGTCTGAAGTATTCTTGGTCTACCAGATGCCTCGATTTCTGCCATTTGCGCCTGGCACGGTTTCTTTCTTGCGCTAACATGTGTATGTCTTGCGGAAGTTGCGAGTTATTTGACTTCGGTTTGGTTACCGGTACCGCTTCTGTTGTTGCGGTTTGGATAGCTTTTTCTAGTTGTTCAACAGCTATGTTCAGATTTTCAATGGTGTTAGGTTCTGCTGTAGGGAGGTTTTCGCTCACAATCATTGCGAACTTGTCCCAGTCCGCTTTGTTGTAGTTGCGGCGCTGAGCAGGGGGTTCTTGAGTTATAGAACCCTCCAGAGTTATCATAACCGGTAAGTGGTCAGAGGATAGCTCATTTTTGACCTGGAGGTTTATTCTGCGCGTTAAGTTGCGTGTGATTGCTATGTCCAGGATTTCTGGGCGCTGGTTTCTGCTGAAAGGAATGTACGTTTGTTCGGTTGGTGTGTGAATTATATAGTCCGAGTTGTTTTCTAGGTTTAGGAGGGCCGACCCTTCGCGGTTGGTCTCGTTGCAATCCCAAATTTGGTGTTTTGCGTTGAGGTCGCCTGCAATTATTGCCCTGTTGTTTAGCTGCATGAGCGCATCTATGTCTGCTGTGTCCAGTGTGCCTGGTGGAGCATATGCCGCCGTTACTAATACGCGATTTTTATCTATGGTGGTGTATATACTTGTGGCTTCAAGTGTTCTTAGCTGAGGTAGTGGTGCTAAATCGTGAGCAATGTTTTGTTTTATTATTATTGCGGTTCCTCCTCCGCGCCTGTTCCTGTCATTTCGGTGTATTGTATATCCTTTTAGGTTGAATCTGTCGCGATCACAGAGATGGGTTTCGGTAATTAGCGCTATGTGTGTATTGTGTTGCGAGAGAAAGTCTTTTAGTTCGGTCTTTCGTCTGCGCACTCCTCGGGCATTCCAGTTGGTGATATTTAGGATGGGTGTGTGATTCATAGGAAGCCTGGAGAGGTAAGGAGCTGGAAGAAGTCACGATACGAGGCAAGGATGGAGCGGGTCTCCGACGGTCCCGACGTTGCCAGAAGTTCTAGGATCTGCATGCTGGACTCTCGAAGGTCATCAGAATCCCAGCCTGTGCGGAGGATGTGGTGGTAGGTGTTTCGCTGGTGCTGGAGTCTCGGATCTGCGAGGGTCTCTTCTCTCGTCGGCGCCTCCCTCGCAGATTGACGTGGCTTACCTGGAGGTTGGCTCGGTTTCTGAGCCCTAGGCCTTTCCACCCGAGCGGTCGCTTCTGCCGGCCGCACCGACACACTGGAGGAGGGAGGCACCCGCGCCGGAGCCGCCCCTCGCGCACGGCCCACCACTTTCCGCTCGCCCGAGCGACCACCATTCCCCGAAAGGTTGCGCGCCGCTGCCACCTGTCTCTGATACTCGGGACAAGCCCGGTACCTGGCCCCGTGGCCCGAAGTGAGACACAGTGCGCACTTCCTTTCGGGGATGGAGACGTCGCAGGTCCGCGAATCGTGGGGAGCCGTGCACTTAGAGCAGACCACCGCGCTCGCCGTGCACTTCTCCTGTTTTCAGAAGAAATGAAGCACAAGACCCCGGCAGAGTGACGGACCGCGTAGAAAATCTCTGGCGAAGCTGCCGCCGAAAAAGTGACGGACCTCGTAGAAATCTCGAAGCTGGAGCTGATGTTTCCTGTATGCCATCTAACGCCGGAATGAAGTATCGCGAGTCCGAGTCCGAGTGCATCTGGTAGGTTCGTGGTGAACCTAAGTGGATTTTTCCATGTACCTACCCTTTGAAGGGCTTAACCATAGGTAGAAAGGAAATTTTTAGGGTGACGGTTTGGTTTTGATGTAGAAGGTGTGATGGGAGGTAGCGCTAAGTTTTTATAGGCTCCTCATTGGCTGCCTTTTCAGGAACAGAGCCCAATACCCTGCTCCGCTGTTGTTTGTTTTTGTTTTAAACTTTGTTTGATGATGAAATTTTGATGACCTCTCCCGAAGGAGGGAGGGGGGGAGTACTTGTTGTAAGCATATTCTTGCTGTTGGCTGGTTTAATGCCTTCGTTACCGGGGATGCCGTTGGTATCGCGCCGTTGGTGCCGCTCTCTTTATAGTGTGGACGCTCTCTGCTGATTGGCCCGCTGGTATGAGGGGGCTGGCGCCGGCTGTGTTGTTGCTCTCTTCTGATTGGCTCGCAGTGTTTTTCGGTATTGTATGACCTTTCTTGTTTTTGATGACTAGATGCGCGCGTGCGGCGTTGGGTGGCCGTGCAGTGGCAGCAGCGCACACCAGCGAGGTTTCTACGAGGTCCGCCACAATTCCAGCGTCGCCGCCTCGAGATTTTCTGCGCGGTCCGCCACTTTTTGTGGATCGGCCAGGTTCTTGAGACAGCCCTAGAGGGGGGGGACTTCACATCGAGATGTCAGCACCGCAGGAACGGAACCCTCTGTTCAGAACGCCACGGTGGAAGCACCGCAACGCCGGCATGAACAGCTGGACACAACCATGGACTACGGGGATCATCGCAGACCCACCGGCAACCGCCGAACCTCCGCCGCCACCGCAGAGGGAGCAGCCGGCCGCAGCAGGCTCCGCCCGCTTTCCCGAGCCGGCCCAATCAGGATCGCCTCGGCCTCCAAAGCCGAAAATGACATCCACTGCGACGCAGACCTCTCGGCCTTCTAGGCCGAAGATGGCCTGCACTGCAACGCAGACCGCCGCCGCCTCGGTTCCTCGGGAATCGAGCACGCAGACGCCGTCAGTAGCTGACCCGGCCACTAAGCCTTCTAGGCCGAAGTTGGCCACCGCCACGACGCAGACGCCGCCAGCTACTGACCGGGCTTCTCCCATGAATGCAGCCCAGCGGCCAAACACCGCTACTTCTGCCTCTTCACCACCGGAGAACCCACCTACGCCACCATCCGCTCGCCCAGCACCTGAACTGGGACGACAATCGACGCCGGCGCACACGCAGATAGATGGACGCTATAGCGTCGTGATCTGTGGTGTGCCAAGAGACCTGCCACCTCATTATGTGCTGGAAGCGGCACAACAACACTGGCGCTCGGCAATACGGGCCTCACGCATCTCTTCTGCAAGAGGCCCAACATTGCTGGTCCGCCTGCACCTGGGAGCCGCATCGGACGTGGAAGCGGCCAAAGCCACAGGTCTACCTCTCCTTGGGAGGACCCTGCGCGCTGAGGCCACAAGGGGTGATCGTCCGGTGCCCTGCCGACGCTGCTGTGCCTTTGGGCACACAGCCGAAGCCTGCAACGCTGCGCCCAGATGCCACTACTGCGGGTCAGGCTCGCTTACGTCAGCCTGCACCCATCACGACCTCAGACGACGCCGACGCTTCTGCGCCACCTGCTCCGGGAACACACACTTTACAGGGCAGGCACACTGCCCCCTGTATCCCCGGAGCAGACAACCTTCAAGACCTTCAAGACCAAGGACAACAACAGCAACTTCAGCGACACCAGCATCCTCAACGACACCAGCTACTTCAGACGACCACCTGACGCAGCCCTCAGGGAGGGCTCAGGACCTGACCAGCGGCATCACTGATGAAGAGCACCGCGGACTTCAACGCCTCCTGTCAGCTATACAGGCAGGCATACAGGACCTCACCTCACAACTGGCTGAGCTGAGCCGTGCAACCTTCACGCGCCTTTCGGCCGTGGAGGCCAAGCAGCGAACCTCGGCCAGGGTGATAACTACGCTCACCAACAACATCCACAAGCTGCAGGACGAAGATGGGATTCTCGCGTCGGCCCAGCGCAAGCTGGGAAGAATCGAGTCCCACCTTGTAGAGCCCTACACCGACGGCAGCGACGACCGCTCCACGAGACTGGGCGCCCTGGGCGCCTCAGTCGAAGGGATTCGAGAGCTGCATACCAGCACCAGGAACTCCATCACAGAGAACTTCAAGGCGCTCAGCGCCAACTACGACCACCTGCAGGAAGGATACATCCTGATACGGAACTTCCTTGAAACCCAAGTGATGCCACACCACTCCCAATCCTCTTCCCAACCTCATCCTAACCGTAAATCCAAACGTCATTAACACACTATCACCAGGAATACCAAACATCCTCTCCTTCACTTCGCTAGGGGGCAGGCTGGGCCTTGGTCAAGCCTGTCTCCTAGCACACATCCTTACTCCACTGGCGACCGCACTGCGGCCCAGTTCTAATCATCACCTCGGACTGCGCGGGTGCTTTAGGCGGTACCGCAGCAAACCTTTTCCTTCCAATCCGGTGGAGGAGTTTTTAGTGGGTATGCCGACGCTCGGAGATTCCCACACTCTCAGTCCCGACTCCCATCGGGGCTGGGGTAAGTGACTAAATCATTTTCTCCTCCACTCGAAAAAAAAAAAAAAAAAAAAAAAAAAAACAGCCGGGAGGAGGGGCCTCCCAACGTGAACGACATGGGCAGTGAAAGACGGGCCACTGCATTATGGAGTCGTTCACACAGTCGACATAGGCGACCATCAGGACGAGTACAACGAAGGACCTAGAAGGCCGGATGCAAAGACAGACGCCTGTGCGCCCCCATGACGAACAGGAACTCCCTGGAAAGGACAGCACAGGACGCAACTACTCAATCATTCAATAATGCATAGAATTAGCTCTATATACAACTAACTTAGCAGTAAGTTAAAGTTAAACCGCATGACACGCAGGTCTCCCTGCAAACAACACACAAATTAAACCTTAAGCATAAATTAAGCATATATAACAACATAAGATAAGACGCATATAACCCACTGGTATTGCTCAGGTTTCATGGGCAATACCAGGAAGTAACACTTAACGCGCTCGCATGCAATGCATGTCAGCTAAGTAGCTATTCACTTACTAACCGGGGTGCTATGCGGGACCCGACTAAAGCATGCAAGCATGAATGCACGATCATACACAGCATTACACGATTAACACGTGGTAGGGTTTTTTAGTGGGTATTCCGCTTTCGAGCGGCGAGCCCCACATATCCCCCTAGCCATTGCACACCGGCTGGGGGTTGAATGCAATAATGCATTTTTCCCCCCACGGAAAAAAAAAAAAAAAAAAAAAAGACAGCTTCAACAGCCAGCGCCGCTTCGCCGCGATTGCCTCGGCAATCGCCGCCTCACTCACCGGCATCCACGCTGCCGATTCTGGGCACTTCCCAGCCACCGCAGATCCAGCCTGTGCCTCATGGGAGGTACAGCGCCGTCGTTCGTGGAGTCCCGAGGGACCTGCCAGCCAGGTTCCTCGTCACCGCAGCCCACCAGCAGTGGCCTTCAGCCTTGAAGGCCACCAGAATTCACGGAGCTCAGGGACCCACATCGCTTGTCAGGTTGGAGTTTGCAGATCCTGCCGACTACGAGGCTGCCTTGAGGGCGGGCCTGCCCTTGTTAGGGCGGTGCTTACGCATCGAGGCCAGCCGAGTAGAACGCCAGGCTCCCTGCAGACGCTGCTGTGTCTACGGGCACAATGAGACGACCTGCTCAGCACAACCCAGGTGCCACTACTGTGGAGCAGCCTGCATCACCGCATCGTGCACCCAGCACGACCTACGCCGCCGACGCCGCTACTGTGCGACCTGTGGAGGGTCATCCCACTTCACCGGCCAGGCGCTCTGCCCCCTGCATCCTCGCAGGAAGGCATCGCCGAAGCCACCAGCTCCTACGCCGCTGACAGTGACATCTCCACAGCCACCTACTCCAGCACCAGTATCAACGCCGACACCAGCACCATCACCCTCGCAGTTGAACGAGGAAGTCCAGGGCCTACGCGACGCCGTTCAGGATCTCCACGCGGAGTTCCTGAACATGACGACGAAGCTGACAGCCCTGGAGGAACTCATCCGGGAACTTCAAGACTCATCAGCTGCCCAACAGGTTTTCCTGGCTGGGCAGTTCGACAGCACATCTTCCAGACTCACAGCCATCACAGAAGCCATCCGGGTTTCATCGCTCGGTCACCGGCCGAAGCCAGACCCGGCCAGAGTCGCGAGCTTCTTGCAGCAATGCAGGGAGTTCAATCAGCAACAGGAACATCAACGTCAGCACCATCCTAGATCCTAACTTCTATTCACTTCCTTAAACCCACGCCATTTTTCCACTAGGGTTGCAGTCAGGTTTCATGGCTGCAACCTAGTAACCACCTATCCCGCTCCAGCCCATAGGGCGGAGACATCCATCTTTCACGTACTAACGCGGGTGCTATGCGGGACCGCAAAAGCCACGCCATTCCACTTTTACCTTCTTCCTTTTCCATCCGGTGGAGGAGTTTTTAGTGGGTAGGCCGACTATTGGAGATTCCCACACTCTCAGTCCCGACTCCCATCGGGGCTGGGGTAAGTGATTAAATCATTTTCTCCTCCACTCGAAAAAAAAAAAAAAAAAAGACAGCTTCAAGATGGGGAAGAGGAAGACTCGCCGGACCGCCGCAGCAGAAATCGCCGCTGTCCCTCCTGCACCCGCCGAAGGGAAAGCCTCCACGCCGTCCGCTGCTGGAACTACACCGGGACCTGCCGCCGCCGAATCACCGGCCGCTCCCCCGGCATCTGCCGGGAGTGCTGCAGCTACGCCGCCGGTGGCCGTGGCTTCTTGGGCAACGGTCGCTGCCTCGCCCCGGCATTCACAACAGCAGCAGCCAATCTCATCTCCAGTCAACATCACACATCACCTCCCACCGCAGAAGCCGACAACACCAGCCATCGCAACTCAACAACCTACGCAGCAGCCAACAACACCACCTACATCACCAGCAACGCTGTATCCACGATGCAGCGTCGTGATATCAGGAGTACCCCGGCACCTTCCATCACGTTACGTACTCACCGCCGCACAACACCGGTGGTCTTCAACCCTGAAGGCCACACGGATCATCACATCCCGGGGACCAACAACGCTGTTTCGCCTGATCTTCGCTGACCTGGCCGACCGCGATGCAGCCTTGAGTTCCGGCCTGCCCCTGCTAGGGCAGGTCCTTCGAGCTGAGGCTAGTCGTACGGAAGGTCATCAGCCTTGCCGAAGATGCTGCTCCTATGGACACGACGCCTCTTCCTGCGCCGCACCTCCCAGGTGCCACTACTGCGGTGCCGCAACACTGACTGCACACTGCACAAGCCACGATCTCCGCCGACGCCGCAGGTACTGCGCCACCTGTAGTGGCCACGGCCACTTTACAGGCCAGGCGCAGTGCCCGCTCTATCCGAGGGCAACAGCAACTCAACGAACAACGCCGCCAGCTCAACCAACAAACCTTTCAGCACCATCAGCGCCAAATCACGACGAACAGACAACAACTTCAACATCTCATCATCAACACGAGCCTTCCTGCGCTTCCACAGCATCAAGCCTGCAGACCGCTGTGGAAAGCATACAACTCAGCCTACGGGACATCGGCCTCCGCCTCGAGGCGTTGCAACGGTCTTCCAATGCACGCCTGGCAGCAATGGAGGCCAAACATCGCACAACAATCAGACACCTCTCAACGATTGCCTCACAGTTCCTGCGACTTCGGCAGAACGTCCAGGACAAGCAGAACCCAGTAGTCAACTCGTGTCAGCGCAAGCTGGCACGCATCGAAACTCACCTCCTGGAATCAGATGACGCCACAGACAGCAGCTGCAACGACCGGCCCACGCGACTGGGAGCCCTAGAGGCCGCCATCGCTGGACTTCGAGAGCAGCACCAGCATTCCGAAGCCACTGTCCTTCAGAAGCTCCAGCTACTCGAGGAGAACTGCAACAAACTTGACGAAAGCAACACATTCATAGGCTCGTACATAGAATCACATCTTCTTCGACAACCACACTCACAGAGACGCTTCAACCGATGACAACACACTTCACAATACAAATAAATGTTCACCACAAATCCCCCAGGTGACAGTCAGGGACTTGCGCCATGGCTGTCCACCTGAGAATCCAATCAATGCGCCTGACCGGCACAGCCGGCAGCAACCACATTACGAGAATGACGGAGGTGCTCATGCGGAACTCCACCATCTTTACCTAAACATATTCCTACCTACCACCTGAACTCCCTTGACCTGGCGAAATAAGCCAAATCTTTCTTCCTTTCCAACTCTTCAACTATCTCCCCTTTCAAAAAAAAAAAAAAAAAAAAAAAAAAAAAAAAAAAAAAAAAAACGTACTTCTTCATATGCATCACATACATATCACAACAACGTGGCGAGCAGCGGTAGCGGTAGCATGTGTTTCATTCTGCCGCGTCGCATGCGAGTTTAGTATTGTGCTTTTCGCCGTTTATCACGGACATAAGGTGACTACACTTTTTCGGCGGTAACACTGGTGGTCGAGCAATAGTTCCCACCAGTTTACTCTAGAATAAACTACAATTTTCCGCATGGAAATGTGTTTGTTTCGAGTGCGAGTGGAGTAAAAAACAGTGCCCCGCCTCAGAAATAGCGTCTCCTGCTACAACTCTGAGCGAAACATTCGTGTCGTGTGTTGGTGTAGTGTGACTGTGTTGTGTTTCGTGTTTACACTGCATAAAAACACACACACGCACCTCCACCGCGCGCAGCAAGTGGCTACGTGCCCTTGTTGCACGCACTTCTCGTTGCGAGACCGTCATGGCCGCCGCGCGCAACTTTCAAAGCAACATGGCTAGCGGAAGCCACATGAATTCCTCACTGGTAGCCAGCACCACTCTCCAGCTGAGCTCTGCCACCACCCCCCACTCCAACATGGCCGCCAGCCGCAGCGCCCAAGTCACTTTCACCCTCCCCTCCAACCCATCCCAGTCCGCTTCTGCCGGTGCCCCCCAGCACGGCACAATGGACCGGTCTAGCAGCTCTACAGCTGGCAGCTCTACAGCTAGCAACACAACTAGCCCATCTCCAAGCAGCTCAAACACCTCGGGCTCGCAGCACCAAGTAAAGGCAAATCCTGTGACCTACTACCTTGATGGAGGTGATATATCCTTATACCTAGGGCAAGCCCTGATCATTGACCCACCCCTCCCTCTCTCTACCAATGACACCGCCACTCTCCAGAGTGAGAGACAAGCTCGGCAGGCTTATGTGGCCGAAGCCGACCTAAAACTATTAGAGGTGCTGCCGGTCGAGAATTTCGACCGCGCAGAGGTCAACACCCTCTACCGCACTATGGCTGCGCACAGACTGCGCATTGAAGCCATAAACCACTACACGACACAGCACGAGAAGCACCAGGCTGCGCAGGACCCCTGGAAGACCGTGCAACCAAAGAGAAGGCGCAACACCGGGTCGTCTTCACCCAGCCCTGCCTCAACGACCACGGCTAACAAATACCAGCCGCTAGCCGTGACCGTTTTACCAGAAAATGACAGCGCACCTGCTGCTCCACACCCTACACCACCACAACAGCAACCGTCCATTGCCGACGCAGCCATGGACACCGAGGAAAGTTTCCAAAATCCGGCGCAAGCCACCCCTCCCCCCCGTTCCCAGAAAACCACTCCCATCTTCCTGAGGGACCCCAGCAAGGCCCGTGACCTCACCTCCCTCATCAACACCGCTCATCCAGACATACGGTACAACATCCGCAACATGAGCGGCACCATCGCCTTCCTTCCGGAAACTCCTGAGGACCACCGGAAGATTAGAAAACTACTCACCGAGGGTGCTGTACAGTACCTGACTACATTGCTGCCTGAAGAGAAGCTACTGTACGTCACTCTAAAGGACCTGCCAATGTACGTCACAGAGGAAGACGTCACCGCCCATCTGCAGCAACTGGCCTACCCCTTGGTACGCGTTGGGCAACTACGATCAAACCGCAGCCCCACACCGCAGCTTCTGCCTCACTTCCGAGTGGCCCTCCGAAAGGAAGCAAATGCCACCCAAATCTATAAAGAGACACGCATGTTTAATGCCATCATCCGTGTCGAGGCCTACCGTCCACCTGCCCGCCCGCTCCAGTGTACAAACTGCCAGCAGTTTACACACAGCGCGGCAGGCTGCAGGCTTGAGCCGGTCTGCTCCTATTGCGGTGAGCAAGGACACAAGCGCCAGGACTGCTCTCTCCCCGGAGTCCCTAACTCGAGACAAACCTGTTACAACTGCGGAGGTGAGCACTCCTGCAGATATGCAAAGTGCCCTGTCTGGCAGGAGGCCAGGATCGAGATGCACTTAAATAAGCACGGCCAACGCACACGATTTGACGCCGCTCCCAAGGTGTCCAACCCCCTCGGGATACCCAAGGAGGCGTTCAAAGGAACCCGCTACCCTGGTCTTCCGCCAGTCAACCGTCTCCAGCATAGGAATTATGCAGCCGCACTAGCAGCACAACCGAGCGCACCAACCCCGCCGCAGCAATCCAACCGCCCAAACCCGGGTCCACCTCCGCACACTGCAGAGCAACCACGACCTGCGGAAGGCAACCAGACAGGCACCTCAACACGCTGCCACGACCTACCTGTTGAGAAAAACACCAACGCACGCAGGGATCCACGAGGAGGACACACCTTCGCCGAACTGGCTCAATCTCAGCGCCCGTCAAGCTCCGCGAACCGGCAGTCAGCCCAGCAGCGCCTAACCGGACACCTACCACCTCCCTTACCCAAACCAGCACCCACACACTCTGCACCCGCTGTCCCTGACGCTCAATTCCTGAGCCTCATGGGCAAAATCCCTCTCCACCTCCAGGCGGACTTCGCTGCTGACCTGGCAGAGGCCCTAGCCCAAAGACCTTCTTCCATACCACCCTCCACTATCCTAGTACACACAGTCTTCGTATTCATGGGCAAATATGGCAGACAAGTGTGAAGTGCTAGCGAGTCTCCTTGCACTAAGGATTTGCTCCTGGAACGCCAATGGCCTCCGGAACAAACTCCCAGAACTCACCAATTTTGTGGCCACCAACAGAATTAACGTTCTCTTAGTGCAGGAGACACACTTGTCTAGCCACCTGAAGGCCAGCATACCGGGTATGGTTTGTCATCGCAGCGACAGAGCTGACGGTTATGGCGGAACCGCAATATACATACATCGATCCATCCAGCACCATCGTCTCCACCTGGCTCCGCTGACGTCACTGGAAGCCACAGGTCTCCAGGTCTCCACTCACAGAGGACCGATAAACTTGTACTCTGTGTACAATCCTCCGGGACGACCACTCGCTGCCCGGGATCTGGATGCAGTGTTCGCTCTTGGTACGCCCACCATAGCGATGGGCGACCTCAAAGCAAAGAGCCCACTGTGGAACTCCACAGTGCGTAACCCCAAAGGCGTGGTACTAGAACATTACCTGGGCAGCCAAAATCTCGCTGTACTTGCTCCAGCCTCCCCTACCATAACCTACGGCGACCGCCGTCCTCCAGATTGGCTGGACATCGCCCTCCTAAAACACATCCGAAATCATCCCGCAATCCTCTCCATCCCCGAACTCTCCTCAGATCACTACCCCCTCCTACTCCTTTTTAAGGTCAAACCAACCACAAAAACTCCCCCACCCTCGATAAACCCCAGGCGAACCAACTGGAGCAAGTACACCGAGCTGATGACTCAGCAACCCACGGTCATCCAACCGTGCCGCAGCACTGAGGATGTTGACCGACTAGCGGCTACCATCACGGCTACAATGGAGCACGTTCTGCATCTGTCAACTCCACCCAGACGGCGTCACCATCACCACGTCAAGCCTCTCCCTCACACAATTCGGCAACTCATAGCAGATAAGAACAGGGCTCGGCGCAGATACCAGCAAACGCGCAGCCCCCAGCACAAGCGGGAGTGGAACCGCCTCCAAAATGTGCTGAAGCTGGAGATCGCGGACCACCGCAACGAGGAATGGGAGAAGCGCCTCAGCACCCTCGATACAGAGGATACTTCCCTCTGGAGGATGTCGAAGGCGCTTCTTCGAATCCCTTCTTCAGACCCACCACTCACCAACGGGGTCAGAGTTGCCCAATCTGTGAGAGAGAAAGTGGAGATGATGGCGGAGCATTTAGCCTCCACCTTCCACCCGGCCGACGCTCCCGATGAGGAGCATGTAGAAGAAATCACAGCAGCAGTGCAAAGCTACATCGTTGAACCCCTCCTGGAACCCAACATTGAGCTCACCACCGTGGCCGAAGTTGGCAGTTACATTGCCGCCGTACGACCCTTCAAGGCTGTGGGATTTGATAACATGCCTTACGCTGCCTTCAAAGCTTTGCCACCTGATTGGCTCCGCTTACTTGTGCACCTTTTTAACAGCTTGCTCAAACTGGCACATTTCCCCTTGGCGTGGAAACACGCCAAGCTGATCACGCTACCTAAGCCAGGCAAGAACCCCCAGCAAATCAGCAGCTACCGGCCTATCAGTCTTCTTCCGGCTATCAGCAAGCTGTTCGAAAAGGTGCTACAACATCGCCTCCAAAGGACCCTGGACCACCATGACGTCCTCCGACCAGAGCAGTTTGGATTTCGGCGCCAACACTCCACCAAGCACCAGCTACTCCGCCTCGTGGACGAAGTAATCCGCGGCTTCAACAGCAAGCAATATGTTGCAGCCCTTTTCCTCGACATCTCCTGCGCCTTCGACTCTGTCTGGCACGAAGGACTCCTCTACCGCCTTATCCAATACAATACTCCTCCTTACCTGGTCCATGTAATCCATAGCTACCTCTCCAACCGCACCTTCGCAGTCACAAAAGACGCCATCCAATCCCAACCCTACGCCATCAATGCAGGGGTGCCCCAAGGCAGTGTTCTGGGCCCCTTGCTCTTCCTCACCTACATCAACACCCTCCCTACCCTACGAGGCTGCAACCTCTATCTGTTCGCCGACGATACTGCAATTACCACCTCGTCCACGCAACACCTTACCGCCGTCCAGCGTGCCCAAGTATATGCGGACATGCTCTCAGTATGGTTCGCTACCTGGAGGCTGAAGGTCAACGCTAACAAGTCTCAAGCCGTTACCTTCACCAGACGACACCTGCAGGACACACCCACACTCCGCCTGGGAGGAGAAGACATACAATGGTCCACCGAGGCAAATTATCTAGGGGTTACCTTGGATATGCGCCTCACTTGGAAGCCACATATCACCTCTGTGGCGTCGAAAGTCTCCAGAAGGATGGCAATGCTGTACCCTCTGTACAACAAAAAATCCGATATGTCACTCAGGAACAAACTCCTCATCTTCAAACAGGTGCTACGGCCTGCCCTCACCTACGCCTGTCAAGTCTGGGGAGCTGCCGCCAAAACCCACCTCCACACCCTCCAAGTCCTTCAAAACCGCTACCTTCGCGCATCTGTCGCTGCCGAATGGTATATGCCAAACCAAAATATCCATGCTGATCTCTCCTTCCCTACTCTTATAGAATACATCCTGCACCTTTCCCACAGCTTCTACGCTAAACTCCCTTCCAGCTTCAACCACCTCATCCGCGGCCTCGGGGAATACGATATTGACCCCGGGGCTCGGTATAAGCGACCCAGACTTGCTCTAGGCACACCCTAAACTACCTGCAAACAAAAAAAAAACAAAAAAAACCGAACAAACAAAAAAAAAACCCATCCCCAACACAAATTGCCACCCTCAACCACCATACTCCCTTAAACTTTCCTAACGCCAGTAAGGGCCTAAAGCCCGGAATGGCTAGAGTCAAAGGGCCACCTTCCCCCTTTAGGGGAGGTTCACCCCTTTAACGACCCCTCGCAGTGAAACGTACTTCTTCTACCAGCTCTACTGCGTCGCATTTCTTAAGGCGACCAGTGCATACGACTACATTGACCTTCAGTGGCCTCGTTACCATCAAGAGGCCAATTCCAGGCAGCGGGTAGGCGAACAAGGCCACAGCCACCTTCCGTAAGGAACGGTAAGGCGCACTAACCGTGTCCGGCCCTCTGTTTCGCTGCGCTATTGAGCACCACAGCTGCCTGCAGGTGAGGGTAAACGATTTTGTGCTTGTGTGCGCTGCACCCCTGGGTGCAGCGCAGTGTACCTTTCCAACATGCCTAAAACGAAACCCACCCAATCCATAACTGGCAAAGGCCCCAGCGGGAATGCCGGGCAAACTGCAACTGCCGCTGCCAGCACCAGCACTGGTGCAGCCAACCAGCCCTCGGGCGGCCCTGCCGCTCTGGAGGGCAAGAAAAGGCCACTTAGCCAAGAACGCGCAAGCGGTAAGGGCAAAGTGCGATGTTTGGATCAGTCCAAGCTTTCAACCAACCAGGGCGTCTCTCGCGAAGTTTCTTCTGACCGAGTAGACCAAATTTCGGAGCTCTGCTCCGACGACGGTCGAGCCAATTTAGGCTCCCACCATTCAATCCACTCCTCCATGGAGGAGGATGAGGCAAGCTCCTCTGGCCTTTCCACGGCCGGAGAAGACGACGACTTCCGTGAAGTGGTTTCACGGAAAAGGAAGCGTGCTTCCCGATTGGCTGCAGGGGGCGTGCCCTCTGGCCAATCAGGAGCGTCCGCGCAGCCTGCCGCTTCTGGGTCCGCCCAGAACGCCGGGCAGCGGAGCCACGTTCCACCAATCATCGTGGATGACTTTGCGGGGTCTGTAGGCTTCCTGAAGGAAGTCATGCCGACCCTGATCGGGTCATGCACGGTGAGGCGGAACAAAAGCCGCTTCATCTTTCAGGCCAAGCAGGTCGGGGACTATTCGACGCTGCTTAAACAGCTAGGAAGGAGGGGCATTCCCCATTTTACCTTCGGCCTGGATAAGGCCCGAGACATCCGCAGGGTTATCCGAGGATTGCCAGCGGATACTTCGGTGATTGACATCGAGGACGACCTCACCCGCCAGGGCATCACCCCAAGACTGGTGAAGCAGCTCACCAGACCAGCTCCAAATGGCCAAGGCCCCACCCCCCTCCCACTATTTTTAGTAGTCGTGGAGCGGTCAGCAGACCCGGAGGCAAAGATAGATGGTGTCACCACCATCTGCTACCTTCGGGTTCACATCGAACCATCCAAGGGCTCTGGCGGTCCCCCACAGTGCTACCGGTGCCTGGGGTTTAACCACTCCAGCCACTTCTGCTTCCGCAACCTGCGCTGCTTAAGGTGCGGAGGCTCCCATCCAAGAGAGGTCTGTCCCCGAACAATCGCCGAGGTTCCCACCTGTGCAAACTGCAAGGGGGAGCATGTGGCGTGTTACGGCGGGTGCCCCACGAGGAAGGCTGTGATAGCCTCAAGGAGACCACCTGCACCAGCAGCCCCCCAAGGCAGGGGAGGCCACCCAGCACAACAGCAGCACCCGCCAGCTCCGGCTCCGCCACGGCAACAACATCAGCCTGCTTCCCGACGCTCTTATGCAGCAGCACTACAGAGCACCTCGGGTAGACCTGCGGTGTCAAGGGCCCCCACACAACCCACGTCCAGCAAGACGCAAACACCAGCTCCAGACACCCCAAAACCTCCCCGTCCTAGAAGGACAAGGAGACGTCGTCCAGCGCGAGAACCGGACTCGGAATCCGAGACCTCGTGTGAGCGTGGTACTCCCACTCTTCCACGTAGGTCGAGGGCCGACAAGGGGACCAATGGACCGGCGCCCTTGCCCAAGCCCCCCACTCCTCTCCCGAGAAGACCCCCAACCCCTCCTCCTGCACCACAGGTTTCTGATGTGCTGGGGTGGTTGCAGCAGCTGCTGCAGAACCACGGCCAGCGCATCTGCGATCTGCTGGTCAGGTTCCTATCAACATCCGACCAAGCCGCAAAGATGGTAATTGCCATGGAGGGGCTCGCACTCCTGACCACTGTCATCCAGACGGCCCGAAATGGCGAATCGAACTAGGTCACGTACCTCGTTTCGGTTCGCGTTTTGGAACGCGTGTGGAATGGCCGATCAGGGGAATGAGCTCCAGCACTTTGCTGGCTCATATGCCTTGGACCTCATTTTAGTCGGGGAAACACATTTGAAACCCAACATCCGATTCCGTCTACCGGGCTTCAGCTGCCTCAGGACTGACCGTTTGGGCCGCCGGGGAGGTGGCACCGCGGTCCTCGTGAGGAACAGTGTTGTCCAACGCCCAATCCCTCTCCCGCCACTTCAAACCCTGGAGGCCACGGCCGTCTGTATTGATCTCGGCGGTACGGAAGTCATGGTGGTGTCTGTTTACCACCCTCCACAAAGGCTGTTCGTACTCAACGATTACCTATCCATCCTCGCCCTTCATCCTAACGTTATCATGGCTGGGGACTTCAATGCCAAACATATGCGTTGGCATTGCAGCCCCCCGTCGTGTGGACGAGGCAATGAAATTATACGCATGATAGATGCGGACCCTCAACTTAGAGCAGAGGGTCCCTGGCAACCTACACATCATCCACGAGGTCGAGGACGGGCTACTGTTATCGACTTCGCGATCATCAAGCATTTCCCCTTTCATATCTCACTCACATCAATCAACGCGCTACACTCAGACCACAATCTGTGTTAGCCGAGGTTAACACCCAGGTTGCCAGTCACGGCTTCCCGGTTCAACACCGGGAGGTCGACTGGGAATGCGTCAAGGTCTGCCTCAACGAATCCCTTCCACCCAACCCGAGAATCGTAGACGTCCCAACCCTGGAGGCGGCTGTCTCCTCCTTCACTTCCATCGTGGTACGAACGGTCCATAACCTCACTGTCAACACCCCAGCACCCTTGCACCCTGACGTCCTTCCTCTTGAACTCCACCTGCTTATCCGCCGCTCCTGGGCGGCACGCAGACTCTACCAGCGTCACCGCACGCCACATAATCGAGTGCTTCATAGGCGCCTATGCCGGGAGGTCCGTCGCCGACTACGCGAGCACAGAGTGCAAGCGTGGAAGGAGACGATGAACCGTATGAACCTCGAAGATGGCGACGTGTGGAGGATTGCCAAACACCTCCGCAACCGCAGAGATCAATACTCCTCCCCTCTCCACGGCACACAAGGCCTGGCTTACCTCCCCCAAGCCAAAGCAAATGTGTTTGCCGACTACCTTGAGAGGACCATGAGGCCTCGAGATGACCCCCAGGACGATGCCTTTTCCGAACGTACTCGGAGGGAGGTACGCCGATTCCTTCGACGTCCCCCCGACGATGCGGATCGATATCCCGTCATATGACCTTCAGAAATCCAAGGCGCACTCCGGCGTCTCAACCGCAAAAGGGCACCGGGGCCTGACGGGCTTACACCCGCCATGCTACGACGCCTTCCCTTCCGGGCCGTGCTCTTTCTCACCAGGGTCTTCAATATGTGCTTCGCCCTAAGTCACTTTCCACGCGAGTGGAGAGAGGCTCGGGTTATCTGCATATTGAAGCCGGGGAAAGATCCGGTACATCCTGCCAATTACAGATCCATTAGCCTCCTCTCTGTCCTTTCAAAAGTGTTTGAAAGGACCATTCTTAACCCCTTAGGGTCTCCCACCTTAGGGGACATTCGAGCCATCCCACCACATCAGTTCGGCTTCCGTCCTGGGCACTCGACCTCCCAGCAATTGCTGCGCGTGGTGGAAGCGGCTGCCCTGGGCTTCCAGGACAGGGCTTACACCGCCGCAGTTTCACTGGATGTCGAGAAGGCCTTCTCGACGACCTGGCATGCGGGGCTCCTCAAAAAGCTCATCCAACTGGAGCTCCCTACACACTTAATACACCTGCTACACACATATTTAAAACACCGCACTTTTGTTGTTTCGGTAGCGGGACACAAATCTACACTAAGGCCAATACGAGGCGGAGTCCCCGAAGGTTCTGTTCTATCCCCCACACTTTTTAGTGTATATGTGGCCGATCTACCCACAGAGCAGCACGTCAACATGGCACAGTACGCTGATGACGTGCTCCTGTATTGTACAAGTAAACACCCAAACAGAGCCTTCAACCCCATTCAGAGACACCTCCGCCTCCTCCAAGAGTGGTGCAGGCGTTGGCGATTATCCATCAATCCGGCAAAAAGCCACGCCATTCTCTTCACCAAGCGCCGCTTTCCCACAATCTTCCCCACATTCAGCTATCTCGGAAGAAGGATAGAATGGACAAATGCCATCTCCTATCTGGGGGTTAAGTTAGATAAGGGTCTAACTTTTCGGGGACACGTCGGGGACGTCGCGCGTCGGGGACATGGGGCTGCGGCTTCATTGTACCCGATGCTGGGGTCTGAGATGCCTGTTCCCTTAAAGTTACACCTTTTTCGGGCGCTGATAATCCCCTTCCTGCTTTATGCCTGCGAGATCTGGGGCATGGCCGCAGATTCCAACCTGCTGCTCCTGCAACGGGTACAGAATAGGTGCCTTCGGGCCATCTATTGTGTAAACCGCTCCTTTCCCGTGAGACTGCTTCACGAAGCCTCATCTCTTCCTTACGTGGAGGATGAAATTAGGCGCCGGGCCGCAAAATTTTACGACCAGTTGCCATACCATCAGAGCGCCCTAGTTAGGTCTCTTGGGGATTATGACCCCAGAACACGCCGCTTGAGGCATCACCGGCTTCCCCGCATGGCTTGCGGGCATATCCGGTAACAGCGGAGTAATTCCAACAGCAGCTAAAGCTGAACTCCAACACAATCCATTCAAGAGTAGCTTGGACTTCAAAATTAAAATCCCAACATGTTTATAATTACAAAATTCATACCACAGCGGTGCCCAAGGGTAGTTGCACCATGACCGGCTACCGTTGAGGAACAAACTTTGTTACCTCCTTTCTCTCCCCCTACCTAAAGAACAACCGCCATCCTGTAACCCCCATATCCCGTCACTACGTGGTAAAGCCCTAATTAGGGAAGGTACACGCCTAAGCACACCATCGGGTTGCCCTCAACCTGCCATCTGACGCACAGCACAACACAGCACATGACTAGATGCCAGTTACTGTTGAGTTTCAAAGCTTCTTCTTTCCTATTGAAATTATTGGGATGTTTATAAATCTCTATTGCTTCGCGTTGTAGCCGGGTATGGTAATGCTTTATGGAGGAAAGAATGTTGGTGTCCTGAAATCTAATAATGTGTTCGCCCTCGGCTTCAATGGCATGTTCGGCGACTGCCGATTTTTCTGTATGGCCCAGGCGGCAGTTTCTTTTGTGTTCGCTAAGTCTGGTGTTTGCGCTCCGCTGTATGGTACCAATGTACATTGAACCACAGGAACAAGGAATACGGTAAACACCGGCCGATGACAGGGGGTCTCGGGGGTCTTTGGAAGAGCGCAGTAGGCTGTTTAATTGTCTTGTAGGTTTGAATACTGTTTTGACGTTATGACGTTGAAGTATATGTTCAATACGGTCAGTGACATTTCTGAAATATGGCAGAAAGACAATGGACTTGCTTTTGGGTTGGTCCTGAGTAACCGGTCGGGGCTTGACCGGACGGCAGGCTCTTCTCACCTCTTGGACTGAATAACCATTTGATTGTAGAGCTGTTTCTAGGTGTCGGATTTCTTGTGGAAGTAAGTGTGGTTCACAAATACGGGAAGCACGGTTTGCGAGTGTCTTAATCATAGCACGTTTTTGTCTAGGATGGTGGTTGGAGTTCTTGTTAAGGTAACGGTCTGTGTGTGTGGGTTTGCGGTAGACAGTATGACCCAGCGTGCCGTCAGCCTTCCTGCTAACGAGTACATCTAGAAAGGCTAGTTGGCCATCCTTTTCTTGTTCCATTGTGAACTGTAAACGCTGATTGATGCGATTTAGATGTAACAAAAAATCTTGAAGAGCTTGTTCACCATGGGGCCAGATGACGAAGGTGTCATCCACGTAGCGGAACCAGGCTGTTGGTTTGAGTGGAGCTGAGTTTAGTGCCTTTGACTCAAATGCCTCCATGAAGAAATTGGCCACAACAGGGCTAAGGGGGCTGCCCAAGGCAACACCGTCTATTTGCTCGTACAATGACCGGTTCCACTGGAAATAAGTCGTAGTCAGGACATGGTGAAAAAGTGTAATGATATCATCAGAGAAGATGGGTTGTAACAACTTCAGAGTTTCCTGTACTGGAACCATGGTGAATAGAGACACAACGTCAAAACTAATTAGTAAATCCTTCGGTAGCAATTTGAGGTTGCGGAGAATTTGAATGAAATGAGTAGAGTCTTTGATGAGAGAGTCGGACAAGCCGACATGGGGTTGTAGAAGACCGGTTAGGTGTTTAGCTATGTCGTATGTGGGAGAACCAATACCACTAACAATGGGTCTGAGCGGAACATCTGGTTTATGAATCTTGGGTAGCCCGTAAAGTCTAGGCGGCTGAGCTTCGGACTTGGTAAGGCGGCGTTTGTCTTCCTTCGAAAGCGAGGAGTTCTTGATCAAAAGATTAGTTTTCCGTAGAATACGGGCTGTCGGATCACGTTTAATCTTATGGTAGGTTGCTGGTTGCAGGAGTTCAGAGATTTTCTGTTGATAGTCTTGTTGGTTAAGAATAACTGTGGCATTACCCTTGTCCGCTGAGCAAACAATGATGTCTCGGTTGGAGTTCAGCTTTATTAATGCAGTTCTCTCTTGATTGGTTAAATTACTGGTAGGAGGTTTGGCCTTCTCGAGAACCCTGGCAGATTCCCGGCGAATTTCATCAGCTGCAAGCCTTGGCAGCACTCGTATTCCTGCTTCAATGTGAGAAATGTCTTCAACTGGCAACGTTGGCGTGACAACAGCGTAGTTACCTCCTTTAGCAAGGAGTGACGTTTCAGCAGGTGACAGCTGGTGATCAGATAAGTTCACTACCGTGCGGCAGTGGTTGAGAGTAGTCGGCGGTTTGATGGAGGCAGTAAGGCCATCAAACTTCTTCTTGTGACGAGTGGTTATGCTGTTGTGATTGTATGTCGTAGAGCTGTAGGTGATTCTGTCAGTGTTGTCCCAATCAAAACTGTGTAGTGAGTTACTCACTTGAAGATGTAAGATGAGTAGTTGACTGTTGTTGGCAGAGAGTTGTCGTCTGGTCTGATGGATGCGTTCTCGGAGCAAGGCCCGTTCAGAGCGATTGTAAATGCGGTTGGCGGCAGCGGTGGTGAAATGTCGTTTCTGTCGTAGGAATTTAGGAATAATTCCCGAGTCTCGGCAGCGTAAAAGAAAGGCAAGTGAACACAGCAAAGAAGATTCTTGTTTGCGTAGCACTTCTAGTCGACGGATCAGACGGTATGCCTCCTCCCCGTAGAGGCGAGTCATGTAAGAACGTAGGTTTTCACGGCCGGTGTCACAATTATAACTAATATAATTTTCCGGGCTGTTATGCCGTGGTCTGCTGAAGAAAGATTTCCCAGACGTTTCGTCCACAACTGCGGTGGACATCTTCAGTGGCGCGGACGAAGTCTTCTCGGTGAAAGTATCGAAGCGTCTGATGCGTTGGTTGCGTTGGTTTGATGCGTTGGTTTTTTTATTAATAAATGTGGCCTGGTGCCGGTACAAGTGGCCCGGCTTACAGGCAAAAATTTACATTACATACAGTTATCCTAATTTCTATGAGATGAATTTTTAAGTAATAAAAAAAAACCCATACGGCAACCATCCATAAGTTGCCGAGAACAGTTTTTCTCGGTATATAAGTGAGTTTTTTTTTTCTGTTTGGTTTAGAAAGTTTTTTTTTCACTATTTACAATTAATGATACACACTCACACACACACATACACACACTCACGCACACCCACACACACACCTGGCCATGCTTTACACGTCCCAGGTCAGCACACGATTTCACTATTCACAAAAACTATACACTGCACTATTTACATATTTACAGCCCGCAGTTTGGCTGTGCGGCAGCGTGAATATTGGCGGTGCTTCTGAGGCGAATGATGGGGCGTCTGCCGTAAGGGGTTTTGCCTGGGGCCTTGTGTGCAGGGCGCGCGCAGGGGCGAGCCGACTGTAATCTAAAATTGTCTTATTCTGGCATGTTTTCGGTGCTTTGGCTCGCCCCTGCCAATACCGGAGATGAGGTTGTTTGAGTGTATTCTAATGCGCGCCCATGCAGAGGATGCTCGTTTTGTTATTGGATCAGGGATGGTGGGAATGTTTGCCTCTCTGTGATGGGTTCGGGTGCTGGTAAGGATGGGAGTTCGCAGGATTTTTCTGAGGGAAAGGTTTTGGAGGGTTTGAAGTTGTTTTTGTGCGGTGTTGGAGGCGTTGGCCCAGGCTACGCAGGCGTAGAGAACCACCGACAAAATAAAAGATTTATACAAAACTAATTTAGACTTAAGTGCTAGTTGTTTGCTGCGAAAGATGGGGGCGCATAACTTTAGTCGCTGCCGCCCTTTGTTGGCGGTATCTTTCAAGTGGGTGGACCACCGCAGCGTGCGGTCCATTGTGACGCCAAGGTACTTGATATGCTGACGGCAGTGCAACCTTTGACCACCGACCGTTAGGTCGATGGCCGGGAGGCGCAGCTTTCGAGTAAAATAGATCAGCTGGCACTTGTTAGAATTTCTATTTTCCAATCATGAAGCCATGAGAGGAAGCGGTCAATGTACCGCTGCATTTCTAGAAGGCCGAAACGTGGATTTTTGTGGTGATTGTAGATGGCAGTGTCGTCAGCATACATGGCCACTTTGCATTTGGCGTCCACCGGGAAGTCGTTGGTGTAGAGTATATACAAGAAGGGGGACATGATTGCCCCTTGGGGGACGCCAGCCTGCATAACACGCTCCCGAGATGAGGAGCGGCCCACTTGGACGTAGAAGCGCCGGTTTTCTAAATAATTTTGAAGCAAAAACATGTAATTCCGAAGGCCGGGAAAGTTGTAGTGCAGTTTATAAAGAAGGCCATTGTGCCAGCACCGGTCGAATGCGGCTTCTACGTCCAAAAATAACGCCAACGTTGAAGCCCCATTGTTGAATTGCTCGGTTATGTCATCTGTGAGGCGTAATAATTGTAATTCAGTAGAATGACCTTTTCTAAAACCAAACTGAGATTTTGACAAATCATGAGTTTCCGAAACTTGTTTTTTGAGTCGACAAAGTATAATTTTCTCGAGCAATTTTCCAATAGTAGACAGGAGACTAATGGGGCGGTAGTTTTGAGGTTGCCTGGTGCTTTTCCCTTGCTTCGGTAGCATAATTACCTTGGCTCGTTTCCAAGTGTCGGGGAAATGGTTATGCCGCAAACAGGCGTTGAAAATCTTGGTGAGTTGCACCAGGGCTTTTCTCGGGAGATGCTTGAGTTCCTCATTAGTCACCCTGTCCGGGCCGGCGGCTTTCCCATTAGGCAATTGCCTAATGAGCTTGTACACTTCCTGCGGCGTGATATGGGTCAGCTGTTGCTCTTGCTTCTGCGCCACCCAGTTTTGTACCCATGATAGTACTTCCCGTTCTTTCTCGGGGTTCGTAGTTGGGTTTTCACAAAATCTGTCTTGGAGACAGTCGGCGAACACCTCGGCTTTCTCCTCACCGGAGAAGTGCAGGCCGAGGGGAGTGTGAAACGCCTCAGTGCTTGAGTTGACGCTAGAGGAGACCTTAAATGCCCTTAGTAATTTCCATAAAGAATTGTCCGAATGTGTGGTACTTAACATTTTATTTTCCACTGTTCAATTTTGTTTAGTTGAATTTGTTGCCGAATAGTGTTGCGTAGCCATTTTGCTGCAACTTTGTATTCGGGCTGGCGGGTAAGCCGCCAAAGTCTCGTCAGGCGCCGCCTCCTAGCAATGAGCTGCTCCACCTCCGGGTACGTGCAGAAACTGGGTGAACTTGTGGTGTACGTGGTAGCGTTTCTTTTGGCCGTGCGTAGCGAGGCAGTGAAGTTTTCAATGGCGGCATCAATGTCTGCCTCGCTGTAGTATGACAGCTTAGGCTGAGCCATCCTGTGCATTTCTAACGTAAATCGCTGCCAATCTGTCTCTGCTCTCCGCGGCGGGCCGCTCCAACCGGCCGTGACTGCGCCGCAGATCTCAAAATGCACAGGTAAATTGATGCGTTGGTGCTAAGGTGCTAAGGTTATTTATTATAAAAAAGTTACCTGGTGCCGGTACAATAGGCTCGGCTTACAGGCTTATATTTACATAAGTATTATAATTTTCTGGTTTGCATTAGATTATGTTTTTTTTTTGTAAGGAAAAAACCCATGCGGTGGCCAGCCTTAGGCCACCGAGAACAGTTTTTGTATGTCGTCTTTTCAGTTTTTGTTTTCTCAAACTTGTTTTGAATACACATTTTTTTTTTCAATATATACATATGTACACACACTCATACACACGCACACACTCGCTCTCACACACATACACACATCTGGCCATGCGAAGCACGTCCCAGGACTAAAACTAAACACTATCACACGAAATATATACACTAATTACACAACACTTCACTATTTACACAATATTTACAGTCCGCGGTTTTGCTGTGCGGCAGCTTGTAGCAGGATGGTTGTTTCGTGGTGACGGCCTCTGCAGTAGTTGGGGTGGCCTGGGGCCTGGTGTGATGGGCGCGCTTAATGGCGAGCCGTGTTGCCGCTAAAACATTTTGATACGGCTGTGCTTTCTGTGTTTCGGCTCGCCACTGCCAATGTTGGAGATTAAGGGGTTCTGGTGTCCCCGTATGCGCGCCCATACCGACGAGGCACGTTTAGTAATGGCATCAGGGATGGAGGGCATGTTTGTTTCACGGAGGATGGTTCGGTTGGATGTCAGGAGAGGAACACGGAGGATTTTTCGGAGGGAGAGGTTTTGAAGGATTTCAACGTGCCTTTTTGCAGATGCAGATGCATTTGCCCAGGCCACACATGCGTAGAGAACCACCGACAGAATGAAGGATTTGTACAGAATTAACTTTGATTTTAGTTTCAGCTGTTTGCTGCGGAAGACGGGGGCGCATAACTTTAACCGCTGCCGCCCTTTGTTGGCGCTATCTTTTAGGTGGGCAGTCCACCGCAATGTTCGGTCCAAGGTGACGCCTAGGTACTTAACTTGCTGGCGACAGTGCAATCTTTGACCACCGACCGTTAGGTCCATGGCCGGAAGGCGCAGCTTACGTGAAAAATAAATCAGCTGGCATTTGTTTGCATTAATTTCTATCTTCCAGTCGTGGAGCCACGAGAGGAAGCGGTCAATATACCGCTGCATTTCTAACAGGCCGAAACGAGGATTTTTGTGGTGATTGTAGATTGCAGTGTCGTCAGCATACATTGCGATTTTGCATCTGGCGTCCACGGGAAAGTCATTGGTGAATAATGTGTATAGAAAGGGGGACATTATAGCCCCTTGAGGGACGCCAGCCCGCATAACTCGCTCCCGAGAAGAGGAGCGGCCCACTTGGACGTAGAAGCGCCGGTTTTCTAAAAAGCTCTGTATGAGGTACATGAAATTTTGAAGGCCGGGAAAATTGTGGTGCAATTTGTAAAGTAGGCCATTGTGCCAGCACCGGTCGAATGCGGCTTCTACGTCCAAAAATAGCGCCAACGTTGAAGCATCATTGTTGAACTGCTCAGTGACGTCATCCGCAAAGCGTAATAGTTGCAATTCTGTGGAGTGACCTTTTCTAAAGCCAAACTGAGATTTTGATAATTCATGTATTTCCGAAACTTGTTTTTGAAGTCGACAAAGTATAAGTTTTTCGAGCAGTTTTCCAACAGCAGACAGGAGACTAATGGGGCGGTAATTTTGTGGTTGCCTGGTGCTTTTCCCTTGCTTCGGGAGCATTATTACCTTGGCTCGTTTCCAAGTGGTGGGGAAGTAATTATGCCTCAAACAGGCGTTGAAAATCTTTGTGAGCTGCACCAGGGCTTTTCTCGGGAGATGCTTGAGTTCCTCATTAGTCACCCTGTCCGGGCCGGCGGCTTTTCCATTAGGCAAATGCCTAATTAGCTTGTACACTTCCAGCGGCGTTATGATAGGCAGTTGTTGCTCATGCTTCTGCGCCACCCAATTTTGTACCCATGTCAGAACCTCCCGTTCTTGTGCGGGGTTCGTCGTAGGATTTTCAGAGAATCTGTCTTGGAGACAGTCGGCGAAAACCTCGGCTTTCTCCTCACCGGAGAAGTGCAGGCCGAGGGGAGTGTGAAGCGCCTCAGTGCCGGAGTTGACGCTAGAGGAGACCTTGAATGCCCTTAGTAATTTCCATAGAGAATTGTCCGAATGTGTGGTACTTAACATTTTATTTTCCCACTGTTCAATTTTGTTCAGTTGAATTTGTTGCCGAATGATGTTGCGTAGCCATTTTGCTGCAACTTTGTATTCGGGCTGGCGGGTAAGCCGCCAAAGTCTCGTCAGGCGCCGCCTCCGGGCAATGAGCTGCTCCACCTCCGGGTACGTGCAAAAACTAGGTGGACTTGTGGTGTACGTGGTAGCGTTTCTTTTGGCCGTGCGTAGCGAGGCAGTGAAGTTTTCAATGGCGGCATCGATGTCTGCCTCGCTGTGGTATGACAGCTTAGGCTGAGCCATCCTGTGCATGTCCGTCGTAAAGTTTGGCCAGTTTGTCTCTGCTCTCCGCGGCGGGCCGCTCCAACCGGCCGTGACTGCGCCGCAGATTTCAAAATGCACAGGTAAATGGTCAGAGTCTAAGCTGTGATACACTGTAAAATTCTGTGAAAGAGCCGCATTTTTTGTCAGCACGAAGTCCAAAATTTCAGGGTCCCAGTGTCCTGATTTATGCCAAAATGTGGGTTCTGGGGGGAAATGAACCTCAATATCGTCATTTTCAGTTATAAGTTCAACCAGGAGATTTCCAGCCGCGTTTGCTCGGCGAGAATGCCACCATGGGTGCCGAGCGTTGAAATCTCCTGCAATTATAACGTGCTCCTCTAAATTGAGGATTTGTTCGAGGTCTGGTAAAAAATATGGGGAGTCAGGGGGCCTGTAGAGCGCTACCAACATCACCGTTGTGTTATTGATACGAGTTTTAAGAGCCGTACACTCTAGCGCTGCCAGAGCTGGCAGCGTAACAGGAGCATGAGCAACTGAGTTTTTTAACAATATGGCGGTGCCACCCCCCTGTCGGCCAAATCTGTCATTCCGAAAAATTTGGTAACCCCGGAGCTTAAAAGTGTACTCCTGTTTTAATTTTGTTTCGCAAATAAATGCGACATCAATTTTGTTACGCCGCAGGTAGTTTTCAAGTTCGTGCTGCTGCCGGTAGATGCCGTCGGCATTCCACAGGAGCGCGCGAGTTAATGTTATGCCTCCCCTTACAGTGGCCATTTAGTCGAAAATTGTTGAGAGGAGGCATATCACGGCTTCTAATTTATCCCAGGTGCTAGTGCAGCTTTTAAACTTAGCAATAAAAGGCTGCACCTTCGGCAAAAGTGCCGGGAGATTAAAAGATTTAAAAAGGTCTATGAGTTCTTTCAGTCCACCCAGGTCACCGGAGGGCGCCTGGGAGGGGGGGCTAGTAGAGGGGGGACCACTTGGTGGTGGCACGGGTGCCTTTTGCCCCTTGGCGGCGCCTGCAAAAGAGACGCCGTCTTTGACCAGAGCCGGGTTGAGAATGGGGCGTGGCCCTGGCTGAGCACCTGGGGGGCTCCTGGCTATAGATGCCAGTTGGCGGCGGTGGCCTTCGTTTCGAAACGTCTCACAACCGCGATAGCTGGCAGGATGCGTCTCCCCACAGTTTGCACAGTGGGGTTGAACGTCCTGCGTGGCCTTTTTGGGGCAGTCAGCTAAGCGGTGGAGGCCACCGCAGAGGACGCACCGGGAGGTCATATGACACATTCTGAATGTGTGCCCTAGCTGTTGGCAATTGTAACATTGCGTGATGTGGTTGTTCGTCTTTAAGACCTCCACGGTAACCATCATGTGACATACCTCTTTTTCTTGTAGTAGTCGCTGGTTGCCGGTGGTTCTTTCCAATGAGATTTGGAAGTTGGGCAGAGGCCGCCCACGTGACTGCATTTGCCGGACCTGGACGCCGGTGTAGCCCTTCGCCTCGAGGTCGTCTTTGATGTAGTCCTCCTCGAGGTCCTCGGGGAGCCGCTTCACCACGAAGCGAAGGGGTTGGTCTCCTCGGGGGGTGAAGCTGTAGTGCTCCACGCCGGCGTCCTTCAGGCGTTGCATAGTGGCTGCTACATCCTGCTTCCTCTGGAGGAAGAGCTTTAAGCAGTTTCTAGTATTTTGCAGTTTGAAGTTCTGCGCCGGGAGCGAGTTCCGGAGGAGGTGGAGAACCGTTGTGGCTTTTCGGCCGTCGGGGATGATAATCCTCGGTGGCTTCTGGTCTGCTGGTGGTTGTGCTGGCTTTGTCATTGGTTTGGGTGCAGAGGTAGGTGCGGATTTGGAAGTGGATGGTTGTGGTTGTTGTGTTGGCGGCGGTGTGCGCGCCGGCCGCTGGATTTTTGGCTGAGATTGAGGGGGGTTGGGGACTGCGTTTAAGGTGGGGCAGTCCACGACCTCTTCGCCGCTGGAGTCCTCGTTGTCAGTGAGTGGGGCGAACCTGTTGGCTGTCGGCAGCG
Organism: Deroplatys truncata; assembly: GCA_030765065.1. Classification (NCBI taxonomy): domain Eukaryota; kingdom Metazoa; phylum Arthropoda; class Insecta; order Mantodea; family Mantidae; genus Deroplatys; species Deroplatys truncata. The sequence continues at coordinate 1,292,090 of JAUKNL010000038.1, forward strand.
GCGGCTGTGACTGGTGGCGCGTCTTATTCTTCTTTTTTCCCGTTTGTGGCCGGGGGCGCTCCGCGTCGGAGTCGCTGTCACCGCCGCTGCCGCGGAGAGGTCGCTTGCGGGCCGGGACGGCGCGCCATCCCTCTCCAAGCTCCACCAGCTCTCGCTTCTTTATCGAGTGCTCCTGCAAGCAGTAAGCAAAGTCCAGTGCAATTTTACGGAAATCTCCATCTTCCTCCATGGAGTGAAGTAACTGTTGGTAATAGTCGATTTCTTTTTGTAGCTCCCGAACTTCTTTTGTCAGCTGTCGGAACTGCCTGTCTCTTAGCTCCTCCTCCCAGGTGCTGGTCTCCATCTGTGGTGCGTCTTTTGCTGCTGGCTGCGGCGCCAATGATGGCACAGAAGGCGGGGCGTAGCCTCCGGCTGGCAGTGCTGCTGAGTCTATAAATGCGGCCGGCTGACCGCCTGGGGCGGTGAGTTCGTTGCCGGCTGGCAGAGAGGAAGGTCCAGGTGAGGGTGCGGCTCCCGCCATGTTTGCTCGAGAGGGCAATGCTCCCCAGCCGCAAGTGCTGCTGGGAGCAGCCTGCCTGGCGTGGGGACGCGTCTGTTGCGCGCTACAATACGTTCACACAGTATTTCACACAAAACACGTATCACATATACAAGAAAACACAGGCACAAAACACAGTTTGGTCGCTACACTATGTACACTCGTATTTAAACCATTATTTACAAGCAGCTGTAAGTTGCACTATTTTGACGTGAGGCACTGCCGTCGCGCGGTACACAGTTTTAGGTGCGCACCATTTCGGTAGCACACGTAAAGTATGCGAGGACTAAATGACAAGGTTTAATAATTTTTAGCACACGATAATTTTGCGAACGAGAGCACGATGTTTACCATGCACTGTCTACCACTCGACTCCCACCACGCCTGATGCGTTGGCCGTTGGTGCCGCTCTCTTTATAGTGTGGACGCTCTCTGCTGATTGGCCCGCTGGTATGAGGGGGCTGGCGCCGGCTGTGTTGTTGCTCTCTTCTGATTGGCTCGCAGTGTTTTTCGGTATGGTATGACCTTTCTTGTTTTTGATGACTAGATGCCAGTTACTGTTGAGTTTCAAAGCTTCTTCTTTCCTATTGAAATTATTGGGATGTTTATAAATCTCTATTGCTTCGCGTTGTAGCCGGGTATGGTAATGCTTTATGGAGGAAAGAATGTTGGTGTCCTGAAATCTAATAATGTGTTCGCCCTCGGCTTCAATGGCATGTTCGGCGACTGCCGATTTTTCTGTATGGCCCAGGCGGCAGTTTCTTTTGTGTTCGCTAAGTCTGGTGTTTGCGCTCCGCTGTGTGGTACCAATGTACATTGAACCACAGCAACAAGGAATACGGTAAACAGCGGCCGATGACAGGGGGTCTCGGGTTTTTTTGGAAGAGCGCAGTAGGCTGTTTAATTGTCTTGTATGTTTGAATACTGTTTTGACGTTATGACGTTGAAGTATATGTTCAATACGGTCAGTGACATTCCTGAAATATGGCAGAAAGACAATGGACTTGCTTTTGGGTTGGTCCTGAGTAACCGGTCGGGGCTTGGCCGGACGGCAGGCTCTTCTCACCTCTTGGACTGAATAACCATTTGATTGTAGAGCTGTTTCTAGGTGTCGGATTTCTTGTGGAAGTAAGTGTGGTTCACAAATACGGGAAGCACGGTTTGCGAGTGTCTTAATCATAGCACGTTTTTGTCTAGGATGGTGGTTGGAGTTCTTGTTAAGGTAACGGTCTGTGTGTGTGGGTTTGCGGTAGACAGTATGACCCAGCGTGCCGTCAGCCTTCCTGCTAACGAGTACATCTAGAAAGGCTAGTTGGCCATCCTTTTCTTGTTCCATTGTGAACTGTATACGCTGATTGATGCTATTTAGATGTAACAAAAAATCTTGAAGAGCTTGTTCACCATGGGGCCAGATGACGAAGGTGTCATCCACGTAGCGGAACCAGGCTGTTGGTTTGAGTGGAGCTGAGTTTAGTGCCTTTGACTCAAATGCCTCCATGAAGAAATTGGCCACAACAGGGCTAAGGGGGCTGCCCATGGCAACACCGTCTATTTGCTCGTACAATGACCGGTTCCACTGGAAATAAGTCGTAGTCAGGACATGGTGAAAAAGTGTAATGATATCATCAGAGAAGATGGGTTGTAACAACTTCAGAGTTTCCTGTACTGGAACCATGGTGAATAGAGACACAACGTCAAAACTAATTAGTAAATCCTTCGGTAGCAATTTGAGGTTGCGGAGAATTTGAATGAAATGAGTAGAGTCTTTGATGAGAGAGTCGGACAAGCCGACATGGGGTTGTAGAAGACCGGTTAGGTGTTTAGCTATGTCGTATGTGGGAGAACCAATACCACTAACAATGGGTCTGAGCGGAACATCTGGTTTATGAATCTTGGGTAGCCCGTAAAGTCTAGGCGGCTGAGCTTCGGACTTGGTAAGGCGGCGTTTGTCTTCCTTCGAAAGCGAGGAGTTCTTGATCAAAAGATTAGTTTTCCGTAGAATACGGGCTGTCGAATCACGTTTAATCTTATGGTAGGTTGCTGGTTGCAGGAGTTCAGAGATTTTCTGTTGATAGTCTTGTTGGTTAAGAATAACTGTGGCATTACCCTTGTCCGCTGAGCAAACAATGATGTCTCGGTTGGAGTTCAGCTTCTTTAATGCAGTTCTCTCTTGATTGGTTAAATTACTGGTAGGAGGTTTGGCCTTCTCGAGAACCCTGGCAGATTCCCGGCGAATTTCATCAGCTGCAAGCCTTGGCAGCACTCGTATTCCTGCTTCAATGTGAGAAATGATGTCTTCAACTGGCAACGTTGGAGTGACAACAGCGTAGTTACCTCCTTTAGCAAGGAGTGACGTTTCAGCAGGTGACAGCTGGTGATCAGATAAGTTCACTACCGTGCGGCAGTGGTTGAGAGTAGTCGGCGGTTTGATGGAGGCAGTAAGGCCATCAAACGTCTTCTTGTGACGAGTGGTCATGCTGTTGTGATTGTATGTCATAGAGCTGTAGGTGATTCTGTCAGTGTTGTCCCAATCAAAACTGTGTAGTGAGTTACTCACTTGAAGATGTAAGATGAGTAGTTGACTGTTGTTGGCAGAGAGTTGTCGTCTGGTCTGATGGATGCGTTCTCGGAGCAAGGCCCGTTCAGAGCGATTGTAAATGCGGTTGGCGGCAGCGGTGGTGAAATGTCGTTTCCGTCGTAGGAATTTAGGAATAATTCCCGAGTCTCGGCAGCGTAGAAGAAAGGCAAGTGAACACAGCAAAGAAGATTCTTGTTTGCGTAGCACTTCTAGTCGACGGATCAGACGATATGCCTCCTCCCCGTAGAGGCGAGTCATGTAAGAACGTAGGTTTTCACGGCCGGTGTCACAATTATAACTAATATAATTTTCCGGGCTGTTATGCCGTGGTCTGCTGAAGAAAGATTTCCCAGACGTTTCGTCCACAACTGCGGTGGACATCTTCAGTGGCGCGGACGAAGTCTTCTCGGTGAAAGTATCGCAGCGTCTGATGCGTTGGCCAGAGGAAAGTCAGGACGATCGGGGACTTTGCCCCGGTCGTGTGTCAGTTGCCGCAGTACCGAGCCGAGTCCGAGTGCATCTGGTAGGTTCGTGGTGAACCTAAGTGGATTTTTCCATGTACCTACCCTTTGAAGGGCTTAACCATAGGTAGAAAGAAAATTTTTAGGGTGGCGGTTTGGTTTTGATGTAGAAGGTGTGATGGGACGTCGCGCTAAGTTTTTATAGGCTCCTCATTGGCTGCCTTTTCAGGAACAGAGCCCAATACCCTGCTCCGCTGCTGTTTGTTTTTGTTTTTAAAATTTTGGTTGATGATGAAATTTTGATGACCTCTCCCGTAGGAGGGAGGGGGGAGTACTTGTTGTCAGCATGTTCTTGCTGTTGGCTGGTTTAAAGCCTTCGTTACCGGGATGCCCGCATGCCATGCGAGGAACCCGGTAACTTCTGAACTGGCGTTCTTGAAGTACGTAGTCCCCCAGAGATCTGACAAGGGCGTTCTCATGGTAAATCAACTTTCCGTAAAATTTAGTTGCCCGGTGTCTAATCACCTCCTCCACATATGGTATGGCCGAGGTTTCGTGCAGTAGTCTGACCGGAAAGGCAATACCGACAGAATAGATGGACCGAAGTCCCCTATTCTGTATTCGCTGGAGCCAGAGAAGCCAGCTATCCGCTGCCATGCCCCACACCTCACAGGCGTAGAGCATCAGAGGTAGTATAAGCGCCTTGTAAAGGCGTAACTTTAGGTGAACCGGCATATTGGAAGCCAGAACCGGGTATAAGGCGGCTACCGCCCCCGTAGCCCTGTTCGTTGTTCCCTGCACGTGTTCACGAAAAGTTAGGCCCTTGTCTAGAGTGACACCTAAATAGCGGATAGAATTTCCCCACTCTATCTGTTGGCCTCGATAGGTGAAGTGTGGTCTGTTTGCGGGAATTCTTCTCTTGGTGAGCAGGACAGCTTGGCTTTTGCCCGGATTAACGGACATCCGCCACTGCCTGCACCAGAGTTCAATGAGACGGAGGTGTCGTTGTATGGGGTTGAAGGCTCTGAGAATGTGTCTGTTGGATGTGTATAACAGGACGTCATCAGCATACTGGGCCATTTTGACGTCCTGTGCCACTGGAAAGTCTGCCATGTACAGACTGAACAGTGTGGGGGATAATACAGAGGTGAGAAGAGCCTGCCGTCCGGTCAAGCCCCGACCGGTTACTCAGGACCAACCCAAAAGCAAGTCCATTGTCTTTCTGCCATATTTCAGAAATGTCACTGACCGTATTGAACATATACTTCAACGTCATAACGTCAAAACAGTATTCAAACCTACAAGACAATTAAACAGCCTAATGCGCTCTTCCAAAGACCCCCGAGACCCCCTGTCATCGGCCGGTGTTTACCGTATTCCTTGTTCCTGTGGTTCAGTGTACATTGGTACCACACAGCGGAGCGCAAACACCAGACTTAGCGAACACAAAAGAAACTGCCGCCTGGGCCATACAGAAAAATCGGCAGTCGCCGAACATGCCATTGAAGCCGAGGGCGAACACATTATTAGATTTCAGGACACCAACATTCTTTCCTCCATAAAGCATTACCATACCCGGCTACAACGCGAAGCAATAGAGATTTATAAACATCCCAATAATTTCAATAGGAAAGAAGAAGCTTTGAAACTCAACAGTAACTGGCATCTAGTCATCAAAAACAAGAAAGGTCATACAATACCGAAAAACACTGCGCAATCAGAAGAGAGCAACAACACAGCCGGCGCCAGCCCCCTCATACCAGCGGGCCAATCAGCAGAGAGCGTCCACACTATAAAGAGAGCGGCACCAACAGCGCGATACTTTCACCGAGAAGACTTCGTCCGCGCCACTGAAGATGTCCACCGCAGTAGTGGACGAAACGTCTGGGAAATCTTTCTTCAGCAGACCACGGCATAACAGCCCGGAAAATTATATTAGTTATAATTGTGACACCGGCCGTGAAAACCTACATTCTGACATTCCTCCAGTACTTTCAAGAACTGGTAATCATATAGAAAACATTCCTCCAGTACTTTCAAGAATGCGCATTCATAAGGAAAACATTACTCCAGTACTTTCAAGAACTGGTAATCATATAGAAAACATTCCTCCAGTACTTTCAAGAACTGGTAATAATATACAAAACATTCCTCATGTACTTTCAAGAACTGGTAATCATATAGAAAACATTCCTCCAGTACTTTCAAGAGCTAGTAATCATATATAGAAAACATTCCTCCAGTACTTTCAAGGCTTTAAAACAGTAAGTCCTTTTGCTGTTATTTATTCTTACCAGATTTAATTATGTATTTTTAATGCAGAGACACACTCGAATTAACACTTTCCCAACAATGAAAATATGTATAACAAAACAAAAGAATATTACACAGGAACAGAAGAACAAATAAAGGGAAAATTTTGACATTGGATTAATTTCTTTTTTTCTGAACTGGATAGCTGAAACACTCATTTTTTTTCAGGAGGTACTCTAGAAGAGCATAGGGGAAAACACTGCAATTACCCCAACAAAGTAACTGAAAATGTGTAGTGGTATGAGAAAGTATTAGCTCTGTCCAAGGAGGTTGAAACTTATCTGACTATAAATAGAAGTAATAATGAAAAAATAAAGTTGGTAAAACTTGATGGGTAATTATTTGCAAATGGAATCCTAACCTAAAAGAAAAAAGGGGTAAATTGTATATGGCTTTTGTAGACTTAGAGAAAGCTTATCACCGAATTGAGTTACAACTTCTGTGGCAAAAATTAGTGTGTAAGGGAGAAAGTCAACAAATGGTGAATATTCTTAAAGCCTGTATTTTGAGCACACCTTCAGTGTAAGGGTGGAGACAGGCTGTGTAACAAGAGAAATTCAACAAAAGAAAGGCCTCAGGCAAGGATGAAAGTTAAGCCCAGTTTTATTTAATTTATACATAGATGATGTCTTACTAGAAATTGGAAGGAATAATAACTGTGCACCAGTAATTAACAGCATACAAATCCCAGGACTTCTTTTTGCAGATGACCTAGTGGTAGGATCGATTAGAGTAAGTGGTTTAAAACTATCATTACAAGCAATATGTATATTGTAAAGAATGGAGGTTAAAAGTGAATCAAGAGAAAACACAGATTATGGTATTCAAAAAGGGGGGAAAATTAAGCAAATATGAAAAGTGGAAAGGAGAGAATAAAGATTACAGGGTGGTATTTACTGTATTTATTTAGGAGTAAAAATAGATGGAGGTAATAAATGAGATAAACAAAAGAAGTTTGCATTGGCAAAAGGTAAAGGGGCGATGGCAGCAATTAGAAGCTGCAAATATAGAGTACCTAATATAAATGTTAAATGGCTGGAAAAAGTTTATGAGATGGTTGTGGAAGCAAAAATGATGTATGGTATAGAAATATGGGGATTAGATAGAGGATGGGAAAGTATAGATGAGGTGCACAGGATGTTTTGTAGAGAAATACTAGGTTACCAAAGACAATTGTAAGACAGGTAGCACAATTAGAGATGGGCAGGATGGCAACTAAGGGGAAGATAATGGAAAGAGCTTTGAAATTTTGGTTCAGAACTTTAAATCTAGGAAGAAGTAATGTGTTAAGACAATGTATAGAATACCAAGAGAATAGCTTAATGAATGATGGATGGGTAAGTAATTTACAGAACATTTTGGAGAAAAATGGGTTGGAGACATGTGGAGAAGGGGAGAAAATAATGTGAAGAATTTTTTAAAAAAGGCGAGGAAAAGACTGGAAGATACAGAAATACAAATCATGTTCAGTGAGATTGCAGAAAAGAGCTCATTAGTTTGTTATAGGCCAATGAAAAATACATGGGGTAGGGAAAAATATATAGACATAGTAAATAAGGAAGAGAGAGAATCTATTGCATGGGTAAGAACCGGAGCATGGAGGCTAAGAGGGTTAAGACAGGGTATTCCTCAGAACCAATGTCCGATATGTGGTGGTAATGAAGACATTGAACACATAGTATTTAAGTGCCAAGGAACAGAAAATTGGAGAAAAGAATTTTTTAATAAGAAGTGGTTGAAGGGGAATAGAAATATGCTTATGATCGAAATGATGTGCAAGGACACTAGAAGCATTGGACAGTTTTTGTGTAAAGTAAAAAATAAATGGCTTTGGACAGTGGATAGAGAAAACTAAGAGGTAGCGTATCTTACTTTGAATGGAAAACTATAGTGAATGTGTGATGGTTAAGTAATCAATAATTGAAAAGTGAAAAACAAGTGGAATGGGACATGAAAAACTGAAAATACAAGATAATTTATTGACGAGAAATTGTAAAATGTAAATAATCTGTGGTGATTGTCTACAGAATGCATTGACGGGAAATTGTAAAATGTAAATAAACTGTAGTGAATGTCCACTTAATGAGTGGCCAGGGTCAAAGTGCAGTAGGCAATCAAATTGTAAAACTCTTAGCACAATAAATATAATATGCAATATGCAACCTACATTATAGCACATCCAATATACCAGCAATAACAGTGTGCATTAGATAATTTTAATTTGTTGCATATTTGTAATTACAGAATATATTGAAGATTTGTATTTCAGAAATTATTTATGTTATCATTAGGAAGGAAGGTTTTACTCTTTATTGATTAGTTATTAAAATTTTAAACTTTACACTTCTGTTTCTTCAAAAAACATAAATCTGCTTACTCTGCTGCTATTGCATTTAAGTCCTCAATTGGTATAATGTAGCCTGTAGCTGCTGTTTTAATGTGAAGATTAAGTTATCTGTTACAACTTGCAGAGCAAGTACTGGGGTAGTTTTAACAGCTCCAGAAGAATTTGGTTTCTACGTTTGCAGTTATTAATATCTCTTTACAATATTTGAAAGTATGTTTAATGTACATCTTATAAAAAGTGTTCAAACTTTGTGTAGTACTTGCCCATTTTTTCCTGCTGGTCTTTTTAATAGTGGTAGTTCCCCCCCTCCTACCCATATATTTTCAATGTGTTTTCTCTGTGTTAATTTTGTTTTCCTTTCTAGTCTTAGTGAAACATTTAATGATTTGAAATTATATAGAAAATTTGACTTGGTGTTGAAACACTTAACATCACTTGTTTTACAACTTAACCAGTTTCGGGAGCTAATTGCTCCCATCATCGAAAGTGGCCAAATTCACATCACTGTTACTAGCTTATCCATATTTTATACTAATTTAATCATTTCTTTTGTAGTAAGAAGAGCTGATACTTTCTTTTCTGGATATTTATTTTCATCAAATTGTTAATTTTATCGGGGACTGTTGTGCCTTATTTATTAAGTGTTGACTTCAACTTCTTGGTTTCATTTTTTGTAATCAGCAGGGAAGATGATTGATATTGAAGGATGACGTACTAAAGGTACTCGTCGGTGCATCTGTGGATATTTTGATAGTTGATCATTGTATTTGGCAGCAATAAAGTTCACTTATCCAATGCAGCATTCTGCCTTGAAAGTTCTAAAATTTAAATTTTTTCAAGTAGTTTACATCTCCAAACTGAGTCCCATGCTCCTTGTGTGCCCACCACTCTCAAAACAGCTGCAGTGTAAAATGTCCAAGAACCTTGTGGATGGCAGGAACATGTTCTGTTGCCATTGGAAACAGCTTCAGTTTGATAAGGGGAGGTGGTTCTTATTGATGATTAGCCCTCTTTCCTTGGAGCCAACCCTACCAGGGACCTCACATGTTACTGCAGATCCAAGTCGCTGGGTCGGGAAAGTAAACAGGCAGCCACAATGGCTCTTAGCTGACGATGAAGACAAGGTAATCATCTTGAAGTTAGAGTGTGTTGCCACTAGAATTTTATTAATATTATCTACTTCACTGGGTTTCCCATAATGTGTTATGTAGCTAACAAAAAGCTCAAGCTATGCAGGGCCTTGGCCTCACATGCACGGCAGAACTGGGTGATCGTGCAACTGATGTGGTCAGCATCATGTATCCCCCAGCTCTAGCTCCACACTTTCCTTACAAGCTGATTGGACACCCTGCATCCCCACAGTGGGATTGAAGCCGCCAGGCAAATTTAGTGGCTGGGAACTAGAGCACCACACTCTACTGCAAAGATTCAGGTCACATATACATTAGTAAAGAGAATAATGTGTTTAAGAATATTTGATAATGAAACCTCTAAGGAACTATTAAGACAGGACTAGATACAATGTATTTACAAAATAGGGTTTGGTATCTGTGATCAATTATGTAAAATGGGTTGACATGTGTATATTTTCACATTGTCTACATCATTGTAATATGATAAAGAGACAATAAATTATACCCTGAGAACACTTGACACCCAATATCAGGCAGGAAACCTTATTAGAAATCGGAACAGGTATATCTGGGTTAAAGCTAGTAAAGGTGGATAAACATACCAACACAGTTTAAAAATATATAAATTATATTTTGAATAATTAAACAAAACATAGCAGTCTTAAAAACTCAGACAAAACAATGATGACGCAGGAAAGGAAACGAACAGCATCAAGAACTTATCCCATTATCACAGCTTCAAATGCACAACCCTGCTGTTCTTGGCATGCTGGAATAAGAGAAGGTGTATAACAAGCTTCGGGACACACAGCCATTTCTTTTACATTTAAAATATTATTATTATTTAACTGTGTTACCTCTGCAAGTGTATAAAAACAGTTTCAGTCTGATAGTTAAGGCAACCTGTGGAATAATCCATTAAAACAATTCTACACATTTACAAGTATAAAAACACGTCCTTCTACCTAATAACAACTTGTCTAGCCTTCATGAATAAATAATAAATAGCATACAAATGACACATTTCATATGATCACAAAAGTTTGGATGATGACTTGATCATTATTTCTTGACAACACAATCTTGCCATGTTGATACTATTATTGTCACTTCGCCTTGTCACGGTTCACCAAATCAAGAAATAATAATCATATAAAAATATCATACTACAAGAATACCATATTATATGTTCAACAACAAAATGATAAACTGATGACTTCACAAAGAAATAAGAAATAAAAAAGTTGTGTTAAAGCAGCACCGTCCTTGACTTTAGGAACACATTACCATTTAAGTAGCAAACATGGGAATGTTACACCCTGGAGAAATGTTTGTGCCTTTGGCACATACTCTTGTGCTATACTTCTGCCCCCAGATCCTGCGTCCCACTCTCAGCAATGGGCACGTACTTATCATCAATCTTAACCAACAGAATGGTTCGGTCGACGTGTGACCTCTTGTTGGCATCCTGGTGAAATGGCACCCATCGATGTACTACCTAAAATGATATACACAACTGATTTATCAATTTAGTATTCCTCCTTTATATTAACTTTTTACATATAAAATTGCTCACAATCTAAGGTTTTTTTCTATTTTTAGGGACTCCTTACAAATCTTCTTTGATGTATTTATTTTGGAGAATTACAGGGTGATCCGTTTGAGGAGTCAGAAAAGTAAAATGCACACATCCCTAAGACGTTTGCTGTAATATGACTGGAAGTTACCAAAGAGGATGTTTCACACCTCAGTTGCATGGTATGCGAACATGTTTCAACAGTAACACTGTCCTAGCGAGCCCCATTGTTAACTGGTAAAACATCTTCCTGGTAGATGGTCTAAAACTACCTTGCAATAATGGAAGGAAGCGCGATAGAAACAGTGACTCAGATATTTGAGACTATGAAAGTCACTCTGCTGCTAATCGGTAGAGCAGAGCATGCTGCACAAAAAGTGTCACAGGACTGTTAGAGAGTGCCTTAAGATGTTTCCGTGCCGCATTCAGCGAAAGCAAGCTTCGATTCAGCATAATTAATTATGATGCTTATCTTAAAATTTGCTGACATGATGTGTGAAAAGCAGGAGTGGACAGACGATCAATGATGTTAATGCTACACTTCATGTAAAAAGCAGAGCCAACAGCACTGAGTATACACACGTCTCGTATGAGCACTATGATGCGTGAGAGGCAGGTGTGGACGGCTGATCTATGGATGTTCATGGTACATTTCATGTGAGTGGCGGAGCAAACGATCACTGACTATCCACACATCTCAATTGAACACTAGTGCTATCATGATGTGTGAGAGGAAGGAACAGACGGATGATCTATGGATGCTCGCACCACTATTCATGTGAGTGGCGGAGCCAAAGGACACCGAGTATCCACACATCTCATATGAACACTGGTGCTATAATGATGTGTAAGAGGCAAAAACAGACGGATCATCTATGAACGTTCATGCTACATTTCATGTGAGTGGATAGTCAACAAGCACTGAGTATACACACGTCTCATATGAACACTGGTGCTATCATGATGTGTAAGAGGCAAAAACAGACGGATCATCTATGAATGTTCATGCTACATTTCATGTGAGTGGATAGTCAACAAGCACTGAGTATACACACGTCTCATATGAACACTGGTGCTATCATGATGTGTAAGAGGCAAAAACAGACGGATCATCTATGAATGTTCATGCTACATTTCATGTGAGTGGCAGAGTCAACAAGCATTGAGTATACACACGTCTCATATGAACACTGGTGCTATCATGATGTGTGAGAGGCAAAAACAGACGGATCATCTATGAACGTTCATGCTACATTTCATGTGAGTGGACAGTCAACAAGCACTGAGTATACACACGTCTCATATGAACACTGGTGCTATCATGATGTGTAAGAGGCAAAAACAGACGGATCATCTATGAATGTTCATGCTACATTTCATGTGAGTGGACAGTCAACAAGCACTGAGTATATACACGTCTCATATGAACACTGGTGCTATCATGATGTGTGAGAGGCAAAAACAGACGGATCATCTATGAACGTTCATGCTACATTTCATGTGAGTGGACAGTCAACAAGCACTGAGTATACACACGTCTCATATGAACACTGGTGCTATCATGATGTGTAAGAGGCAAAAACAGACGGATCATCTATGAATGTTCATGCTACATTTCATGTGAGTGGCAGAATAACCGAGCACTGAGAATATACACATCTCATATGAACACTGGTGCTATCATGATGTGTAAGAGGCAAAAACAGACGGATCATCTATGAATGTTCATGCTACATTTCATGTGAGTGGATAGTCAACAAGCACTGAGTATACACACGTCTCATATGAACACTGGTGCTATCATGATGTGTAAGAGGCAAAAACAGACGGATCATCTATGAATGTTCATGCTACATTTCATGTGAGTGGCAGAATAACCGAGCACTGAGAATATACACATCTCATATGAACACTGGTGCTATCATGATGTGTAAGAGGCAAAAACAGACGGATCATCTATGAATGTTCATGCTACATTTCATGTGAGTGGATAGTCAACAAGCACTGAGTATACACACGTCTCATATGAACACTGGTGCTATCATGATGTGTAAGAGGCAAAAACAGACGGATCATCTATGAATGTTCATGCTACATTTCATGTGAGTGGATAGTCAACAAGCACTGAGTATGCACACGTCTCATATGACCAATGGTGCTATCATGATGTGTAAGAGGCAAAAACAGACGAATCATCTATGAATGTTCATGCTACATTTCATGTGAGTGGATAGTCAACAACCACTGAGTATACACACGTCTCATATGAACAATGGTGCTATCATGATGTGTAAGAGGCAAAAACAGACGGATCATTTATGAATGTTCATGCTACATTTCATGTGAGTGAATAGTCAACAAGCATTGAGTATACACACGTCTCATATGAACACTGGTGCTATCATGATGTGTGAGAGGCAAAAACAGACGGATCATCTATGAATGTTCATGGTACATTTCATGTGAGTGGATAGTCAACAAGCACTGAGTATACACACGTCACATATGAACACTGGTGCTATCATGATGTGTGAGAGGCAAAAACAGACGGATCATCTATGAATGTTCATGCTACATTTCATGTGAGTGAATAGTCAACAAGCACTGAGTATGCACACGTCTCATATGACAAACTGGTGCTGTCATGATGTGTGAGAGGCAAAAACAAACGGATCATCTATGAATGTTCATGCTACATTTCATGTGAGTGGATAGTCAACAAGCACTGAGTATACACACGTCTCATATGAACACTGGTGCTGTCATGATGTGTAAGAGGCAAAAACAGAAGGATCATCTATGAATGTTCATGCTACATTTCATGTGAGTGGATAGTCAACAAGCACTGAGTATACACGCGTCTCATATGAACACTGGTGCTATCATGATGTGTGAAAGGCAAAAACAGACGGATCATCTATGAATGTTCATGCTACATTTCATGTGGGTGGATAGTCAACAAGAACTGAGTATACACACATCTCATATGAACATTGGTGCTGTAATGATGTGTGAGAGGCAAGAACAGATGGATCATATATGAATGTTCATGCTACATTTCATGTGAGTGGATAAGTCAACAAGCATTGAGTATACACATGTCTCATATGACAAACTGGTGCTGTCATGATGTGTGAGAGGCAAGAACAGACGGATCATCTATGAATGTTCATTCTACATTTCATGTGAGTGGATAAGTCAACAAGCATTGAGTATACACACGTCTCATATGACAAACTGGTGCTGTCATGATGTGTGAGAGGCAAGAACAGACGGATCATCTATGAATGTTCATGCTACATTTCATGTGAGTGGATAGTCAACAAGCATTGAGTATACACATGTCTCATATAACACACTGGTGCCGTCATGATGTGTGAGAGGCAAGAACAGAAGGATCATCTATGAATGTTCATGCTACATTTCATGTGAGTGGATAGTCAACAAGCACTGAGTATACACACGTCTCATATGAACACTGGTGCTTTCATGATGTGTGAGAGGCAAGAACAGAAGGATCATCTATGAATGTTCATGCTACATTTCATGTGAGTGGATAGTCAACAAGCACTGAGTATACACACGTCTCATATGAACACTGGTGCTGTCATGATGTGTGAGAGGCAAGAACAGATGGATCATCTATGAATGTTCATGCTACATTTCATGTGAGTGGCAGAGTCAACGAGCATTGAGTATATACATGTCTCATATGACAAACTGGTGCTGTCATGATGTGTGAGAGGCAAGAACAGACGGATCATCTATGAATGTTCATGCTACATTTCATGTGAGTGCAAGAGTCAACAAGCATTGAGTATATACACGTCTCATATGAACACTGGTGCTGTCATGATGTGTGACAGGCAAGAACAGAAGGATCATCTATGAATGTTCATGCTACATTTCATGTGAGTGGATAGTCAACAAGCACTTAGTATACACACGTCTCATATGAACACTGGTGCTGTCATGATGTGTGAGAGACAAGAACAGATGGATCATCTATAAATGTTCATGCTACATTTCATGTGAGTGCAAGAGTCAACAAGCATTGAGTATATACACGTCTCATATGACAAACTGGTGCTTTCATGATGTGTGAGAGGCAAGAACAGACGGATCATCTATGAATGTTCATGCTACATTTCATGTGAGTGGCAGAGTCAACAAGCATTGAGTATACACATGTCTCATATGAACACTGGTGCTGTCATGATGTGTGAGAGGCAAGAACAGATGGATCATCTATGAATGTTCATGCTACATTTCATGTGAGTGGCAGAGTCAACAAGCATTGAGTATACACATGTCTCATATGAACACTGGTGCTGTCATGATGTGTGACAGGCAAGAACAGACGGATCATCTAGGAATGTTCATGCTACATTTCATGTGAGTGGCAGAGTCAACAAGCATTGAGTATACACATGTCTCATATGAACACTGGTGCTGTCATGATGTGTGAGAGGCAAGAACAGACGGATCATCTATGAATGTTCATGCTACATTTCATGTGAGTGCAAGAGTCAGCAAGCATTGAGTATACACATGTCTCATATGAACACTGGTGCTGTCATGATGTGTGAGAGGCAAGAACAGATGGATCATCTATGAATGTTCATGCTACATTTCATGTGAGTGGCAGAGTAAACGAGCACTGAGTATACACACGTCTCATATGACAAACTGGTGCTGTCATGATGTGTGAGAGGCAAGAACAGACGGATCATCTATGAATGTTCATGCTACATTTCATGTGAATGGCAGAGTCAACCAGCATTGAGTATACACACGTCTCATATGAACACTGGTGCTATCATGATGTGTGAAAGGCAAAAACAGACGGATCATCAATGAATGTTCATGCTACATTTCATATGAGTGGATAGTCAACAAGCACTGAGTATACACACATCTCATATGAACACTGGTGCTGTCATGATGTGTGAGAGGCAAGAACAGATGGATCATCTATGAATGTTCATGCTACATTTCATGTGAGTGGATAAGTCAACAAGCACTGAGTATACACACGTATCGTATGAGCACTATGATGCGTGAGAGGCAGGTGTGGACGGCTGATCTATGGATGTTCATGGTACATTTCATGTGAGTGGCGGAGCAAACGATCACTGACTATCCACACATCTCAATTGAACACTAGTGCTATCATGATGTGTGAGAGGAAGGAACAGACGAATGATCTATGGATGCTCGCACCACTATTCATGTGAGTGGCGGAGCCAAAGGACACCGAGTATCCACACATCTCATATGAACACTGGTGCTATCATGATGTGTAAGAGGCAAAAACAGACGGATCATCTATGAACGTTCATGCTACATTTCATGTGAGTGGATAGTCAACAAGCACTGAGTATACACACGTGTCATATGAACACTGGTGCTATCATGATGTGTGAGAGGCAAAAACAGACGGATCATCTATGAATGTTCATGCTACATTTCATGTGAGTGGATAGTCAACAAGCATTGAGAATACACATGTCTCATATGAACACTGGTGCTATCATGATGTGTAAGAGGCAAAAACAGACGGATCATCTATGAATGTTCATGCTACATTTCATGTGAGTGGATAGTCAACAAGCACTGAGTATGCACACGTCTCATATGAACACTGGTGCTATCATGATGTGTGAGAGGCAAAAACAGACGGATCATCTATGAACGTTCATGCTACATTTCATGTGAGTGGACAGTCAACAAGCACTGAGTATACACACGTCTCATATGAACACTGGTGCTATCATGATGTGTAAGAGGCAAAAGCAGACGGATCATCTATGAATGTTCATGCTACACTTCATGTGAGTGGACAGTCAACAAGCACTGAGTATATACACGTCTCATATGAACACTGGTGCTATCATGATGTGTGAGAGGCAAAAACAGACGGATCATCTATGAACGTTCATGCTACATTTCATGAGAGTGGACAGTCAACAAGCACTGAGTATACACACGTCTCATATGAACACTGGTGCTATCATGATGTGTAAGAGGGAAAAACAGACGGATCATCTATGAATGTTCATGCTACATTTCATGTGAGTGGCAGAATAAACGAGCACTGAGTATATACATGTCTCATATGAACACTGGTGCTATCATGTTGTGTAAGAGGCAAAAACAGACGGATCATCTATGAATGTTCATGCTACATTTCATGTGACTGGATAGTCAACAAGCACTGAGTATACACACGTCTCATATGAACACTGGCGCTATCATGATGTGTAAGAGGCAAAAACAGACGGATCATTTATGAATGTTCATGCTACATTTCATGTGAGTGGATAGTCAACAAGCACTGAGTATGCACACGTCTCATATGAACAATGGTGCTATCATGATGTGTAAGAGGCAAAAACAGACGAATCATCTATGAATGTTCATGCTACATTTCATGTGAGTGGATAGTCAACAAGCACTGAGTATACACACGTCTCATATGAACAATGGTGCTATCATGATGTGTAAGAGGCAAAAACAGACGGATCATTTATGAATGTTCATGCTACATTTCATGTGAGTGAATAGTCAACAAGCATTGAGTATACACACGTCTCATATGAACACTGGTGCTATCATGATGTGTGAGAGGCAAAAACAGACGGATCATCTATGAATGTTCATGCTACATTTCATGTGAGTGGATAGTCAACAAGCACTGAGTATACACACGTCTCATATGAACACTGGTGCTGTCATGATGTGTGAGAGGCAAAAACAGACGGATCATCTATGAATGTTCATGCTACATTTCATGTGAGTGGATAGTCAACAAGCACTGAGTATGCACACGTCTCATATGAACACTGGTGCTATCATGATGTGTGAAAGGCAAAAACAGACGGATCATCTATGAATGTTCATGCTACATTTCATGTGGGTGGATAGTCAACAAGCACTGAGTATACACACATCTCATATGAACATTGGTGCTGTCATGATGTGTGAGAGGCAAGAACAGATGGATCATCTATGAATGTTCATGTTACATTTCATGTGAGTGGATAGTCAACAAGCACTGAGTATGCACGCGTCTCATATGAACACTGGTGCTATCATGATGTGTGAGAGGCAAGAACAGACGGATCATCTATGAATGTTCATGCTACATTTCATGTGAGTGGATAGTCAACAAGCACTGAGTATACACACAGCTCATATGAACACTGGTGCTATCATGATGTGTAAGAGGCAAAAACAGACGGATCATCTATGAATGTTCATGCTACATTTCATGTGAGTGGATAGTCAACAAGCACTGAGTATACACACGTCTCATATGAACACTGGCTCTATCATGATGTGTAAGAGGCAAAAACAGACGGATCATTTATGAATGTTCATGCTACATTTCATGTGAGTGGATAGTCAACAAGCACTGAGTATGCACACGTCTCATTAGAACACTGGTGTTATCATGATGTGTAAGAGGCAAAAACAGACGGATCATCTATGAATGTTCATGCTACATTTCATGTGAGTGGATAGTCAACAAGCACTCAGTATGCACACGTCTCATATGAACACTGGTGCTATCATGATGTGTGACAGGCAAAAACAGACGGATCATCTATGAATGTTCATGGTACATTTCATGTGAGTGGATAGTCAACAAGCACTGAGTATACACACGTCTCATATGAACACTGGTGCTGTCATGATGCGTAAGAGGCAAAAACAGACGGATCATCTATGAATGTTCATGCTACATTTCATGTGAGTGGATAGTCAACAAGCACTGAGTATACACACGTCTCATATGAACACTGGTGCTATCATGATGTGTGAAAGGCAAAAACAGACGGATCATCTATGAATGTTCATGCTACATTTCATGTGGGTGGATAGTCAACAAGCACTGAGTATACACACATCTCATATGAACATTGGTGCTGTCATGATGTGTGAGAGGCAAGAACAGATGGATCATCTATGAATGTTCATGCTACATTTCATGTCAGTGGATAAGTCAACAAGCACTGAGTATACACACGTCTCATATGACAAACTGGTGCTGTCATGATGTGTGAGAGCCAAGAACAGACGGATCATCTATGAATGTTCATGCTACATTTCATGTGAGTGCAAGAGTCAACAAGCATTGAGTATATACACGTCTCATATGACAAACTGGTGCTGTCATGATGTGTGACAGGCAAGAATACAAGGATCATCTATGAATGTTCATGCTACATTTCATGTGAGTGGATAGTCAACAAGCACTTAGTATACACACGTCTCATATGAACACTGGTGCTGTCATGATGTGTGAGAGGCAAGAACAGATGGATCATCTATGAATGTTCATGCTACATTTCATGTGAGTGCAAGAGTCAACAAGCATTGAGTATATACACGTCTCATATGACAAACTGGTGCTTTCATGATGTGTGAGAGGCAAGAACAGACGGATCATCTATGAATGTTCATGCTACATTTCATGTGAGTGGCAGAGTCAACAAGCATTGAGTATACACATGTCTCATATGAACACTGGTGCTGTCATGATGTGTGACAGGCAAGAACAGACGGATCATCTATGAATGTTCATGCTACATTTCATGTGAGTGGCAGAGTCAACAAGCATTGAGTATACACATGTCTCATATGAACACTGGTGCTGTCATGATGTGTGAGAGGCAAGAACAGACGGATCATCTATGAATGTTCATGCTACATTTCATGTGAGTGCAAGAGTCAACAAGCATTGAGTATACACATGTCTCATATGAACACTGGTGCTGTCATGATGTGTGAGAGGCAAGAACAGATGGATCATCTATGCATGTTCATGCTACATTTCATGTGAGTGGCAGAGTAAACGAGCACTGAGTATACACACGTCTCATATGACAAACTGGTGCTGTCATGATGTGTGAGAGGCAAGAACAGACGGATCATCTATGAATGTTCATGCTACATTTCATGTGAGTGGCAGAGTCAACAAGCATTGAGTATACACACGTCTCATATGAACACTGGTGCTATCATGATGTGTGAAAGGCAAAAACAGACGGATCATCAATGAATGTTCATGCTACATTTCATGTGAGTGGATAGTCAACAAGCACTGAGTATACACACATCTCATATGAACACTGGTGCTGTCATGATGTGTGAGAGGCAAGAACAGATGGATCATCTATGAATGTTCATGCTACATTTCTTGTGAGTGGATAGTCAACAAGCATTGAGTATACACACGTCTCATATGAACACTGGTGCTGTCATGATGTGTGAGAGGCAAGAACAGATGGATCATCTATGAATGTTCATGCTACATTTCATGTGAGTGGATAGTCAACAAGCACTAAGTATAAACACGTCTCATATGAATACTGGTGCTGTCATGATGTGTGAAAGGCAAGAACAGATGGATCATCTATGAATGTTCATGCTACATTTCATGTGAGTGCAAGAGTCAACAAGCATTGAGTATATACACGTCTCATATGACAAACTGGTGCTGTCATGATGTGTGACAGGCAAGAACAGAAGGATCATCTATGAATGTTCATGCTACATTTCATGTGATTGGATAATCAACAAGCACTGAGTATACACACGTCTCATATGAACACTGGTGATGTCATGATGTGTGAGAGGCAAGAACAGATGGATCATCTATGAATGTTCATGCTACATTTCATGTGAGTGCAAGAGTCAACAAGCATTGAGTATATACACATCTCATATGACAAACTGGTGCTGTCATGATGTGTGAGAGGCAAGAACAGACGGATCATCTATGAATTTTCATGCTACATTTCATGTGAGTGGCAGAGTCAACAAGTATTGAGTATACACATGTCTCATATGAACACTGGTGCTGTCATGATGTGTGAGAGGCAAGAACAGACGGATCATCTCTGAATGTTCATGCTACATTTCATGTGAGTGCAAGAGTCAACAAGCATTGAGTATACACATGTCTCATATGAACACTGGTGCTGTCATGTTGTGTGAGAGGCAAGAACAGATGGATCATCTATGAATGTTCATGCTACATTTCATGTGAGTGGCAGAGTAAACGAGCACTGAGTATACACACGTCTCATATGACAAACTGGTGCTGTCATGATGTGTGAGAGGCAAGAACAGACGGATCATCTATGAATGTTCATGCTACATTTCATGTGAGTGGCAGAGTCAACAAGCATTGAGTATACACATGTCTCATATGAACACTGGTGCTGTCATGATGTGTGACAGGCAAGAACAGACGGATCATCTATGAATGTTCATGCTACATTTCATGTGAGTGCAAGAGTCAACAAGCATTGAGTATACACATGTCTCATATGAACACTGGTGCTGTCATGATGTCTGAGAGGCAAGAACAGATGGATCATCTATGAATGTTCATGCTACATTTCATGTGATTGGATAATCAACAAGCACTGAGTATACACACGTCTCATATGAACACTGGTGATGTCATGATGTGTGAGAGGCAAGAACAGATGGATCATCTATGAATGTTCATGCTACATTTCATGTGAGTGCAAGAGTCAACAAGCATTGAGTATATACACGTCTCATATGACAAACTGGTGCTGTCATGATGTGTGACAGGCAAGAACAGAAGGATCATCTATGAATGTTCATGCTACATTTCATGTGATTGGATAATCAACAAGCACTGAGTATACACACGTCTCATATGAACACTGCTGCTATCATGATGTGTAAGAGGCAAAAACAGACGGATCATCTATGAACGTTCATGCTACATTTCATGTGAGTGGATAGTCAACAAGCACTGAGTATACACACGTGTCATATGAACACTGGTGCTATCATGATGTGTGAGAGGCAAAAACAGACGGATCATCTATGAATGTTCATGCTACATTTCATGTGAGTGGATAGTCAACAAGCATTGAGAATACACATGTCTCATATGAACACTGGTGCTATCATGATGTGTAAGAGGCAAAAACAGACGGATCATCTATGAATGTTAATGCTACATTTCATGTGAGTGGATAGTCAACAAGCACTGAGTATGCACACGTCTCATATGAACACTGGTGCTATCATGATGTGTGAGAGGCAAAAACAGATGGATCATCTATGAACGTTCATGCTACATTTCATGTGAGTGGACAGTCAACAAGCACTGAGTATACACACGTCTCATATGAACACTGGTGCTATCATGATGTGTAAGAGGCAAAAGCAGACGGATCATCTATGAATGTTCATGCTACACTTCATGTGAGTGGACAGTCAACAAGCACTGAGTATATACACGTCTCATATGAACACTGGTGCTATCATGATGTGTGAGAGGCAAAAACAGACGGATCATCTATGAACGTTCATGCTACATTTCATGAGAGTGGACAGTCAACAAGCACTGAGTATACACACGTCTCATATGAACACTGGTGCTATCATGATGTGTAAGAGGGAAAAACAGACGGATCATCTATGAATGTTCATGCTACATTTCATGTGAGTGGCAGAATAAACGAGCACTGAGTATATACATGTCTCATATGAACACTGGTGCTATCATGATGTGTAAGAGGCAAAAACAGACGGATCATCTATGAATGTTCATGCTACATTTCATGTGACTGGATAGTCAACAAGCACTGAGTATACACACGTCTCATATGAACACTGGCGCTATCATGATGTGTAAGAGGCAAAAACAGACGGATCATTTATGAATGTTCATGCTACATTTCATGTGAGTGGATAGTCAACAAGCACTGAGTATGCACACGTCTCATATGAACAATGGTGCTATCATGATGTGTAAGAGGCAAAAACAGACGAATCATCTATGAATGTTCATGCTACATTTCATGTGAGTGGATAGTCAACAAGCACTGAGTATACACACGTCTCATATGAACAATGGTGCTATCATGATGTGTAAGAGGCAAAAACAGACGGATCATTTATGAATGTTCATGCTACATTTCATGTGAGTGAATAGTCAACAAGCATTGAGTATACACACGTCTCATATGAACACTGGTGCTATCATGATGTGTGAGAGGCAAAAACAGACGGATCATCTATGAATGTTCATGCTACATTCATGTGAGTGGATAGTCAACAAGCACTGAGTATACACACGTCTCATATGAACACTGGTGCTGTCATGATGTGTGAGAGGCAAAAACAGACGGATCATCTATGAATGTTCATGCTACATTTCATGTGAGTGGATAGTCAACAAGCACTGAGTATGCACACGTCTCATATGAACACTGGTGCTATCATGATGTGTGAAAGGCAAAAACAGACGGATCATCTATGAATGTTCATGCTACATTTCATGTGGGTGGATAGTCAACAAGCACTGAGTATACACACATCTCATATGAACATTGGTGCTGTCATGATGTGTGAGAGGCAAGAACAGATGGATCATCTATGAATGTTCATGTTACATTTCATGTGAGTGGATAGTCAACAAGCACTGAGTATGCACGCGTCTCATATGAACACTGGTGCTATCATGATGTGTGAGAGGCAAGAACAGACGGATCATCTATGAATGTTCATGCTACATTTCATGTGAGTGGATAGTCAACAAGCACTGAGTATACACACAGCTCATATGAACACTGGTGCTATCATGATGTGTAAGAGGCAAAAACAGACGGATCATCTATGAATGTTCATGCTACATTTCATGTGAGTGGATAGTCAACAAGCACTGAGTATACACACGTCTCATATGAACACTGGCGCTATCATGATGTGTAAGAGGCAAAAACAGACGGATCATTTATGAATGTTCATGCTACATTTCATGTGAGTGGATAGTCAACAAGCACTGAGTATGCACACGTCTCATATGAACACTGGTGTTATCATGATGTGTAAGAGGCAAAAACAGACGGATCATCTATGAATGTTCATGCTACATTTCATGTGAGTGGATAGTCAACAAGCACTCAGTATGCACACGTCTCATATGAACACTGGTGCTATCATGATGTGTGACAGGCAAAAACAGACGGATCATCTATGAATGTTCATGGTACATTTCATGTGAGTGGATAGTCAACAAGCACTGAGTATACACACGTCTCATATGAACACTGGTGCTGTCATGATGCGTAAGAGGCAAAAACAGACGGATCATCTATGAATGTTCATGCTACATTTCATGTGAGTGGATAGTCAACAAGCACTGAGTATACACACGTCTCATATGAACACTGGTGCTATCATGATGTGTGAAAGGCAAAAACAGACGGATCATCTATGAATGTTCATGCTACATTTCATGTGGGTGGATAGTCAACAAGCACTGAGTATACACACATCTCATATGAACATTGGTGCTGTCATGATGTGTGAGAGGCAAGAACAGATGGATCATCTATGAATGTTCATGCTACATTTCATGTCAGTGGATAAGTCAACAAGCACTGAGTATACACACGTCTCATATGACAAACTGGTGCTGTCATGATGTGTGAGAGCCAAGAACAGACGGATCATCTATGAATGTTCATGCTACATTTCATGTGAGTGCAAGAGTCAACAAGCATTGAGTATATACACGTCTCATATGACAAACTGGTGCTGTCATGATGTGTGACAGGCAAGAATACAAGGATCATCTATGAATGTTCATGCTACATTTCATGTGAGTGGATAGTCAACAAGCACTTAGTATACACACGTCTCATATGAACACTGGTGCTGTCATGATGTGTGAGAGGCAAGAACAGATGGATCATCTATGAATGTTCATGCTACATTTCATGTGAGTGCAAGAGTCAACAAGCATTGAGTATATACACGTCTCATATGACAAACTGGTGCTTTCATGATGTGTGAGAGGCAAGAACAGACGGATCATCTATGAATGTTCATGCTACATTTCATGTGAGTGGCAGAGTCAACAAGCATTGAGTATACACATGTCTCATATGAACACTGGTGCTGTCATGATGTGTGACAGGCAAGAACAGACGGATCATCTATGAATGTTCATGCTACATTTCATGTGAGTGGCAGAGTCAACAAGCGTTGAGTATACACATGTCTCATATGAACACTGGTGCTGTCATGATGTGTGAGAGGCAAGAACAGACGGATCATCTATGAATGTTCATGCTACATTTCATGTGAGTGCAAGAGTCAACAAGCATTGAGTATACACATGTCTCATATGAACACTGGTGCTGTCATGATGTGTGAGAGGCAAGAACAGATGGATCATCTATGCATGTTCATGCTACATTTCATGTGAGTGGCAGAGTAAACGAGCACTGAGTATACACACGTCTCATATGACAAACTGGTGCTGTCATGATGTGTGAGAGGCAAGAACAGACGGATCATCTATGAATGTTCATGCTACATTTCATGTGAGTGGCAGAGTCAACAAGCATTGAGTATACACACGTCTCATATGAACACTGGTGCTATCATGATGTGTGAAAGGCAAAAACAGACGGATCATCAATGAATGTTCATGCTACATTTCATGTGAGTGGATAGTCAACAAGCACTGAGTATACACACATCTCATATGAACACTGGTGCTGTCATGATGTGTGAGAGGCAAGAACAGATGGATCATCTATGAATGTTCATGCTACATTTCTTGTGAGTGGATAGTCAACAAGCATTGAGTATACACACGTCTCATATGAACACTGGTGCTGTCATGATGTGTGAGAGGCAAGAACAGATGGATCATCTATGAATGTTCATGCTACATTTCATGTGAGTGGATAGTCAACAAGCACTAAGTATAAACACGTCTCATATGAATACTGGTGCTGTCATGATGTGTGAAAGGCAAGAACAGATGGATCATCTATGAATGTTCATGCTACATTTCATGTGAGTGCAAGAGTCAACAAGCATTGAGTATATACACGTCTCATATGACAAACTGGTGCTGTCATGATGTGTGACAGGCAAGAACAGAAGGATCATCTATGAATGTTCATGCTACATTTCATGTGATTGGATAATCAACAAGCACTGAGTATACACACGTCTCATATGAACACTGGTGATGTCATGATGTGTGAGAGGCAAGAACAGATAGATCATCTATGAATGTTCATGCTACATTTCATGTGAGTGCAAGAGTCAACAAGCATTGAGTATATACACATCTCATATGACAAACTGGTGCTGTCATGATGTGTGAGAGGCAAGAACAGACGGATCATCTATGAATTTTCATGCTACATTTCATGTGAGTGGCAGAGTCAACAAGTATTGAGTATACACATGTCTCATATGAACACTGGTGCTGTCATGATGTGTGAGAGGCAAGAACAGACGGATCATCTCTGAATGTTCATGCTACATTTCATGTGAGTGCAAGAGTCAACAAGCATTGAGTATACACATGTCTCATATGAACACTGGTGCTGTCATGTTGTGTGAGAGGCAAGAACAGATGGATCATCTATGAATGTTCATGCTACATTTCATGTGAGTGGCAGAGTAAACGAGCACTGAGTATACACACGTCTCATATGACAAACTGGTGCTGTCATGATGTGTGAGAGGCAAGAACAGACGGATCATCTATGAATGTTCATGCTACATTTCATGTGAGTGGCAGAGTCAACAAGCATTGAGTATACACACGTCTCATATGAACACTGGTGCTGTCATGATGTGTGACAGGCAAGAACAGACGGATCATCTATGAATGTTCATGCTACATTTCATGTGAGTGGCAGAGTCAACAAGCATTGAGTATACACATGTCTCATATGAACACTGGTGCTGTCATGATGTGTGACAGGCAAGAACAGACGGATCATCTATGAATGTTCATGCTACATTTCATGTGAGTGCAAGAGTCAACAAGCATTGAGTATACACATGTCTCATATGAACACTGGTGCTGTCATGATGTGTGAGAGGCAAGAACAGATGGATCATCTATGAATGTTCTTGCTACATTTCATGTGAGTGGATAAGTCAACAAGCATTGAGTATACACATGTCTCATATGACACACTAGTGATGTCATTATGTGTGAGAGACAAGAACAGATGGATCATCTATGAATGTTCATGCTACATTACATGTGAGTGGATAAGTCAACAAGCATTGAGTATACACATGTCTCATATGAATACTGGTGCCGTCATGATGTGTGACAGGTAAGAACAGATGGATCATCTATGAATGTTCATGCTACATTTCATGTGAGTGGCAGAGTCAAAAGCATTGAGTATACACACGTCTCATATGAACACTGGTGCTGTCATGATGTGTGAGAGGCAAGAACAGACAGATCATCTATGAATGTTCATGCTACATTTCATCTGAGTGGCAGAGTCAACAAGCATTGAGTATACACACATCTCATACGACACACTGGTGCTGTCATGATATGTGAGAGACAAGAACAGATGCATCATCTATGAATGCTCATGCTACATTTCATGTGAGTGGCAGAGTCAACAAGCATTGAGTATACACACGTCTCATATGAACACTGGTGCTGTCATGATGTGTGAGAGACAAGAACAGAAGGATCATCTATGAATGTTCATGCTACATTTCATGTGAGTGGCAGCGTCAACAAGCATTGAGTATACATATGTCTCATATGAACACTGGTGCTGTCATGATGTGTGAGAGGCAAGAACAGAAGGATCATCTATGAATGTTCATGCTACATTTCATGTGAGTGGCAGCGTCAACAAGCATTGAGTATACATATGTCTCATATGAACACTGGTGCTGTCATGATGTGTGAGAGACAAGAACAGAAGGATCATCTATGAATGTTCATGCTACATTTCATGTGAGTGGCAGAGTCAACAAGCATTGAGTATACACACGTCTCATATGAACACTGGTGCTGTCATGATGTGTGAGAGACAAGAACAGAAGGATCATCTATGAATGTTAATGCTACATTTCATGTGAGTGGATAAGTCAACAAGCATTGAGTATACACATGTCTCATATGAATACTGTGATGCGGTATTAATGTTACATATGTGTTTAACATTATTATAGCACCACGTTTGGATGCCAATTATGCGACGGAAATGTTTCTTACGTAATATTTATAGTGTAAGAAATTAGAACTTGTAGATCATATGTTGTGTTGCTTTACTCCACGCGTTGCCATCTTGTGAGTTGTGACGTCACTCTTTTGTCTGGTTCGTAGCTCCCTCTGGCGTTAGCAATTTGCATGAATTAGTGTTCGAAAGAATTTAAATTTAGTCTATTGTCCTACGGCTAGCTATCATCTTATCTTGGTAGAACTTGTATCTCTTGCAGGGTGTGAATCGGAAAGGAATCTTTTATCCAGAAATTATACTGACGAAGAAATTGGTTTTATAATTTTTATTGCCAAACACGTTCACTAACACTTTTTACATATTGAGATAGATACTCGCCAAACTGAAACTGTTTGTAATAACTTCTTACTTATCACTTTTAACTTGCATACTTCAACTTTGTGTAGAATTAACTTTATAATAATTTAGATTCTCGTAATTCTGCTGCGCGTAACTTGGCGAAATAAATGAACTGAGAGACCGACGTGTATGGTATTGAGAATTCTGTTGAACTGGGGGGTTGACGTGTTATGTGTTGAGAATCTTGTTGAACTGGGAGCTGACGTGTTATGTGTTGAGAATCTTGTTGAACTGGGGGGAAGCTCTACCTCGGACCTGGCTTATATACTCCCACTCCTCGACATGCCTAAAGATTATAACTGAACTGCTATTGGCTAATAAAACGCGCCAACATTAGCGTCTATTTTAATATCCAATGAAAACCACAAATACATATGCTTTAGGAAATGTTCTAGAAGCTTCTATCGAAACCGCGCGAAATATTACGCAACTTCCTTGTTCCCGGTAATGATAAACAACTCACCCCCTTGCTGCATTATTGTGCTATTGTTGACAGTTTCAGTAAAGCCGTATATTATTATTTACCAATAATAATTACAATTAATAAACATCAGAAATCAATGTCACATAAAAATACATATTCATATTACTATCATTAATTACATCTGAGTAATTTGTGATACAAATTACCGTCTCATATGCCCCACTAGAAACATAATTATAAATATTTATAACTTGTTTAGAAATTTTAAAATTGTGTTTTTAGTCTCCTAAATCTTGGAACACACTTTATCACTTTCACTTAACACTTCACACGCATTTAACACACGACATATGTTTTATCTCGCCACTACTTACTGGCTCTGGTTTAATTTGTTTTGACTTTAATCTGACATTACAAATTTTTTTTTTTTTTATAGCAAATACTTTACGCTAAATTATTTAATTAGTGTTACAAAAAATGGTTTACTTTCTTATATTGTTACCAAAAATTTATCAATTCAAGATTTTTTTTGTAATTACTATACATATTTACCAAAAATATTCAACCTTTACATAAATATTTACATCTCTTAAATCTAGACAATGTTTCACCTTTTCTGTTTTCTACTTAAGTATTTTTTTTTTGTTCTGAATTTATTATTATTTTAACAATACTTTTGGAATTGTATTTACGTACTTTTAATTTAATATCGTATTAAGTTTCAATCTTTGCATTATTAATTTCAAATGTTGTTACAGTTACTAAAAATTTAATTTTTTTTTTTTTTTTTTATATATATAATTTTATTTCTCTTTTCAAATGACATATAAATAATTAACCCTCTTACGTTCCAATACATTTCTATGCAAGTCATCTTTACCTATCCAGCATTTAGTTTACATCTCGTTGCTATTTACCCTCCTGGATCAAATTGTGTGTGGCTAAACATTACTCGTAGCCGTAACCTAACCTTCAAATTTTTGTTCATGAATAACCTCTTGTATTCATTTGAAATTTCATCACATAACATTTGAAAACAATCTAAAGCTTCCTGAACAATACATCTTTTAACAACTTTCATTTTCAATTCTTCTACTATCTCTTTAATTTGAAAGTACTCTGACAAATCTGTACTAAACTGTACTGGACTGGAGTTTGCATTTTGAACATCTTGGTACAATTTCTTTCTTTGCATTACTGTCTCATTTTGTATTTCTGATATCTCCCCTCTGAATTTAACTTGCGCCTGATTTACATCTACATTCCTAATCTCTTTCATCTCTCTTAACTCACTTGATATACTACTCATTTGACTTCCTAACTCTGTGCCTTCTACATTAACCTCACTTTTAGTATTAACCTCACTTTCTTTATTACCTATTTCCATGCTCATGTCTAGGATTTTCTTTGAAATTTCTCCTATCTCACTTACTATTACTTCCTCATTTTCATCTTTCATTTCTGGCCTACTACTATCTAGCTTCGTAACTTTCTTTTCAATTTCTTCACTGCTTTGATTTACTGTTTGCTCTAATTTCTCATAACTATGAATTAGTTTATCTAAGTTCTCATTATTCTTTTGCATATCTTCCCTGTTTTCATCTATTTTCTTACTAAGATCTTCCCTGTTTTGATCTATTTTCTTACTAAGATCTTCCCTTAATTTTTTCATATTCTCATTCATATTTCTCAGCATTTCCATCATACTAACATCAAAATTAACATTTCCTGCTATTCTATTCTCACTTTCTGCACTAACATTTTCATCTTCAAATCCTAAAAAGTCTGGGCTATTTCCTGTAACCTGTATTAAATTACAACTAACTGTTACATTATCTCCCTCCATAATTATTTCTTCTGTATTATTGGTAGCCATTGTTTTTTTAATCCTACCACCCTTCATTAACATTTATTTATCCTTTTTTTTTTTTTTTTTTTTTAAAAAAATTAAGCTACTCTAACCTTATTGATGCTATCTGCTGATGTAGCTTTGATGTCCAGCTTTCTGCCCCTTTCTCCTAGATTTGTATGTCGCTTCTGCGTTGTGTTGTGATGAATCTACGTCGTCTCAATGTTTTTGTAGTTGAATTCCTTGTTGCCTCGTAATCTCGGAATTACGATGTCCAATCATCCGTATAGTCTGTCGTTCCTTTTGTTTCTGGAATCTGCGTCTTGTAGATCATTTCACTGCTGTATTCCTGGTTACTCTGCTTCATTCCTGGTCATCGTTTTCCTTTCCTGGTCACTTCGCCCTCCTTTCCTGGTTATCGCGTTCCTTTCCTAGTTACTTCGCCCCACGTTGGGCGCCAATTTGATGCGGTATTAATGTTACATATGTGTTTAACATTATTATAGCACCACGTTTGGATGCCAATTATGCAACGGAAATGTTTCTTACGTAATATTTATAGTGTAAGAAATTAGAACTTGTAGATCATATGTTGTGTTGCTTTACTCCATGCGTTGCCATCTTGTGAGTTGTGACGTCACTCTTTTGTCTGGTTCGTAGCTCCCTCTGGCGTTAGCAATTTGCATGAATTAGTGTTCGAAAGAATTTAAATTTAGTCTATTGTCCTACGGCTAGCTATCATCTTATCTTGGTAGAACTTGTATCTCTTGCAGGGTGTGAATCGGAAAGGAATCTTTTATCCAGAAATTATACTGACGAAGAAATTGGTTTTATAATTTTTATTGCCAAACACGTTCACTAACACTTTTTACATATTGAGATAGATACTCGCCAAACTGAAACTGTTTGTAATAACTTCTTACTTATCACTTTTAACTTGCATACTTCAACTTTGTGTAGAATTAACTTTATAATAATTTAGATTCTCGTAATTCTGCTGCGCGTAACTTGGCGAAATAAATGAACTGAGAGACCGACGTGTATGGTATTGAGAATTCTGTTGAACTGGGGGGTTGACGTGTTATGTGTTGAGAATCTTGTTGAACTGGGAGCTGACGTGTTATGTGTTGAGAATCTTGTTGAACTGGGGGGAAGCTCTACCTCGGACCTGGCTTATATACTCCCACTCCTCGACATGCCTAAAGATTATAACTGAACTGCTATTGGCTAATAAAACGCGCCAACATTAGCGTCTATTTTAATATCCAATGAAAACCACAAATACATATGCTTTAGGAAATGTTCTAGAAGCTTCTATCGAAACCGCGCGAAATATTACGCAACTTCCTTGTTCCTGGTAATGATAAACAACTCACCCCCTTGCTGCATTATTGCGCTATTCTTGACAATTTCAGTAAAGCCGTATATTATTATTTACCAATAATAATTACAATTAATAAACATCAGAAATCAATGTCACATAAAAATACATATTCATATTACTATCATTAATTACATCTGAGTAATTTGTGATACAAATTACCGTCTCAACTGGTGCTGTCATGATGTGTGAGAGGCAAGAACAGACGTATCATCTATGAATGTTCATGCTACATTTCATGTGAGTGGATAAGTCAACAAGCATTGAGTATACACATGTCTCATATGAATACTGGTGCCGTCATGATGTGTGAGAGGCAAGAACAGACGGATCATCTATGAATGTTCATGCTACATTTCATGTGAGTGCAAGAGTCAACAAGCATTGACTATACACATGTCTCATATGAACACTGGTGCTGTCATGATGTGTGAGAGGCAAGAACAGAAGGATCATCTATGAATGTTCATGCTACATTTCATGTGAGTGGCAGAGTCAACAAGCATTGAGTATAAACACGTCTCATATGAACACTGGTGCTGTCATGATGTGTGAGACGCAAGAACAGACGGATCATCTATTTAATGTTAATGCTACATTTCATGTGAGTGGATAAGTCAACAAGCATTGAGTATACACACGTCTCATATGAACACTGGTGCTGTCATGATGTGTGAGAGGCAAGAACAGACGGATGATCTATGAATGTTCATGCTACATATCATGTGAGTGGCAGAGTCAACGAGCACTGAGTATACACACGTCTCATATGACAAACTGGTGCTGTCATGATGTGTGAGCGACAAGAACAGATGCATCATATAGGAATGCTCATGCTACATTTCATGGGATTGGCAGACTCAACGATCATTGAGTATACACATGTCTCATATGACACACTGGTGCTGTCATGATGTGTGAGAGACAAGAACAGATGCATCATCTATGAATGCTCATGCTACATTTCATGGGATTGGCAGACTCAACGATCATTGAGTATACACACATCTCATACGCCACACTGGTGCTGTCATGATATGTGAGAGACAAGAACAGATGCATCATCTATGAATGCTCATGCTAGATTTCATGGGATTGGCAGACTCAACGAGCACTGAGTATACACATGTCTCATATAACACACTGGTGCTGTCATGATGTGTGACAGGCAAGAACAGATGCATCATCTATGAATGCTTATGCTACATTTCATGCGATTGGCAGACTCAACGAGCATTGAGTATACACATGTCTCATATAACACACTGGTGCTGTCATGATGTGTGACAGGCAAGAACAGATGGCTCATCTATAAATATTCATGCTACATTTCATGTGATTGGCAGACTCAACAAGCATTGAGTATACACATGTCTCATATGACACACTAGTGATATCATGATGTGTGAGAGACAAGAACAGATGCATCATCTATGAATAGTCATGCTACATTTCATGTGATTGGCAGACTCAACAAGCATTGAGTATACACATGTCTCATATGACACACTAGTGATGTCATTACGTGTGAGAGACAAGAACAGAGGCATCATCTATGAATGCTCATGCTACATTTCATGGGATTGGCAGACTCAACAAGCATTGAGTATACACATGTCTCATATGACACACTAGTGATGTCATTATGTGTGAGAGACAAGAACAGATGCATCATCTATGAATAGTCATGCTACATTTCATGTGATTGGCAGACTCAACAAGCATTGAGTATACACATGTCTCATATGACACACTAGTGATGTCATTATGTGTGAGAGACAAGAACAGAGGCATCATCTATGAATGCTCATGCTACATTTCATGGGATTGGCAGACTCAATGAGCACTGAGTATACACATGTCTCATATAACACACTGGTGCTGTCATGATGTGTGAGAGGCAAGAACAGATGCATCATCTATAAATATTCATGCTACATTTCATGTGATTGGCAGACTCAACGAGCATTGAGTATATACATGTCTCATATGACACACTAGTGATGTCATTATGTGTGAGAGACAAGAACAGAGGCATCATCTATAAATATTCATGCTACATTTCATGTGATTGGCAGACTCAACGAGCATTGAGTATATACATGTCTCATATGACACACTAGTGATGTCATTATGTGTGAGAGACAAGAACAGATGCATCATCTATAAATATTCATGCTACATTTCATGTGATTGGCAGACTCAACAAGCATTGAGTATACACATGTCTCATATGACACACTAGTGATGTCATTATGTGTGAGAGACAAGAACAGAGGCATCATCTATGAATGCTCATGCTACATTTCATGGGATTGGCAGACTCAATGAGCACTGAGTATACACATGTCTCATATAACACACTGGTGCTGTCATGATGTGTGAGAGGCAAGAACAGATGCATCATCTATGAACACTCATGCTACATTTCATGTGATTGGCAGACTCAACGAGCATTGAGTATATACACACATCTCATATGACACACTGGTGCTGTCATGATGTGTGAGAGACAAGAACATATGCATCATCTATGAATGCTCATGCTACATTTCATGTGATTGGCAGACTCAACGAGCATTGAGTATATACACACATCTCATATGACACACTGGTGCTGTCATGATGTGTGAGAGACATGAACAGATGGATGATCTATGAATGCTCATGCTACATTACATGTGAATGGCAGACTCAACGAGCATTGAGTATACACACATCTCATATGACACACTGGTGCTGTCATGATGTGTGAGAGACAAGAATAGATGCATCATCTATGAATGCTCATGTTACATTTCACGTGATTGGCAGACTCAACGAGCATTGAGTATACACATGTCTCATATGACACACTGGTGCTGTTATTATGTGTGAGAGACAAGAACAGATGCATCATCTATGAATGCTCATGCTACATTTCATGTGATTGGAAGAGTCAACGAACATTGAGTATATACACACATCTCATATGACACTCTGGTGCTGTCATGATGTGTGAGAGACAAGAACAGATTAATGATCTTTGAATGCTTATGCTACATTTCATGGGATTGGCAGACTCAACGAGCATTGAGTATACACCTGTCTCATATGACACACTGGTGCTGTCATGATATGTGAGAGACAAGAACAGACGGATCATCTATGAATGTTCATGCTACATTTCATGTGAGTGGCAGAGTCAACAAGCATTGAGTATACACATGTCTCATATGAACACTGGTGCTGTCAAGATGTGTGAGAGGCAAGAACAGACGGATCATCTATGAATGTTCATGCCACATTTCATGTGAGTGCAAGAGTCAACAACCATTGAGTATACACATGTCTCATATGAACACTGGTGCTGTCATGATATGTGAGAGGCAAGAACAGATGGATCATCTATGAATGTTCATGCTACATTTCATGTGAGTGGCAGAGTAAACGAGCACTGAGTATACACACGTCTCATATGACAAACTGGTGCTGTCATGATGTGTGAGAGGCAAGAACAGACGGAACATCTATGAATGTTCATGCTACATTTCATGTGAGTGGCAGAGTCAACAAGCATTGAGTATACACACGTCTCATATGAACACTGGTGCTGTCATGATGTGTGAGAGGCAAGAACAGACGGATCATCTATGAATGTTCATGTTACATTTCATGTGAGTGGCAGAGTCAACAAGCATTGTGTATACACACGTCTCATGTGAACACTGGTGCTGTCATGATGTGTGAGAGGCCAGAACAGAAGGATCATCTATGAATGTTCATGCTACATTTCATGTGAGTGGCAGAGTCAACAAGCATTGAGTATACACACGTCTCATATGAACACTGGTGCTGTCATGATGTGTGAGAGACAAGAACAGAAGGATCATTTATAAATGTTCATGCTACATTTCATGTGAGTGGCAGAGTCAACAAGCATTGAGTATACATATGTCTCATATGAAGACTGGTGCTGTCATGATGTGTGAGAGACAAGAACAGAAGGATCATCTATGAATGTTCATGCTACATTTCATGTGAGTGCAAGACTCAACGAGCACTGAGTATACACACGTCACATATGACAAACTGGTGCTGTCATGATGTGTGAGAGGCAAGAACAGACGGATCATCTATGAATGTTAATGCTACATTTCATGTGAGTGGATAAGTCAACAAGCATTGAGTATACACATGTCTCATATGAATACTGGTGCTGTCATGATGTGTGAGAGGTAAGAACAGACGGATCATCTATGAATGTTCATGCTACATATCATGTGAGTGGATAAGTCAACAAGCATTAAGTATACACATGTCTCATATGAATACTGGTGCTGTCATGATGTGTGAGAGGCAAGAACAGACGGATCATCTATGAATGTTCATGCTACATTTCATGTGAGTGGATAAGTCAACAAGCATTGAGAATACACATGTCTCATATGAATACTGGTGCCGTCATGATGTGTGAGAGGCAAGAACAGACGGATCATCTATGAATGTTCATGCTACATTTCATGTGAGTGCAAGAGTCAACAAGCATGGACTATACACATGTCTCATATGAACACTGGTGCGGTCATGATGTGTGAGAGGCAAGAACAGAAGGATCATCTATGAATGTTCATGCTACATATCATGTGAGTGGCAGAGTCAACGAGCACTGAGTATACACACGTCTCATATGACAAACTGGTGCTGTCATGATGTGTGAGAGACAAGAACAGATGCATCATATAGGAATGCTCATGCTACATTTCATGGGATTGGCAGACTCAACGATCATTGAGTATACACATGTCTCATATGACACACTGGTGCTGTCATGATGTGTGAGAGACAAGAACAGATGCATCATCTATGAATGGTCATGCTACATTTCATGTGATTGGCAGACTCAACGAGCATTGAGTATATACACACATCTCATACGACACACTGGTGCTGTCATGATGTGTGAGAGGAAGAAACAGACGGATGATCTATGAACGTTCAGGCTATATTTCAGGTATGTGGCAGAGCCAACAAGTACTGAGTATACACATGTCTGATATGACAGACTGGTGCTTTCACGATGTGTGAGAAGCATGCGCAGACGAATGATCCATAGATGTTCATGCTACATTTCATGTGAGTGGCAGAGTCAACAAGTACGAGTAACCACACGCCTCATTACACACACTAATGCTGTCATGATGTATGAGAAGCACGAGCGGACGGATGATCTATGGATGTTCACGCTAAATTTCATGTGAGTGGCAGAGTCAACAAGCATTGAGTATACACACGTCTCATATGAACACTGGTGCTGTCATGATGTGTGAGAGACAAGAACAGAAGGATCATCTATGAATGTTCATGCTACATTTCATGTGAGTGGCAGAGTCAACAAGCATTGAGTATACACACGTCTCATATGAACACTGGTGCTGTCATGATGTGTGAGAGGCCAGAACAGAAGGATCATCTATGAATGTTCATGCTACATTTCATGTGAGTGGCAGAGTCAACGAGCATTGAGTATACACACATCTCATATGACACACTGGTGCTGTCATGATGTGTGAGAGGCAAGAACAGATGGATGATCTATGAATGCACATGCTACATTTCATGTGAGTGTCAGACTCAACGAGCATTTAGTATACACACATCTCATATGAAACACTGGTGCTGTCATGATGTGTGAGAGACAAGAACAGATGGATCATCTATGAATGCTTATGCTACATTTCATGTGATTGGCAGACTCAACGAGCATTGAGTATACACATGTCTCATAAGACAACTGGTGCTGTCATGATGTGTGAGAGACAAGAACAGATGCATGATCTATGAATGCTCATGCTACATTTCATGTGATTGGCAGACTCAACAAGCATTGAGTATACACACATCTCATATGACACACTGGTGCTGTCATGATGTGAGAGAGACAAGAACAGATGCATCATCTATGAATGCTCATGCTACATTTCATGTGATTGGCAGACTCTACGAGCATTGAGTATACACATGTGTCATATGAACACTGGTGCTGTCATGATGTGTGACAGGCAAGAACAGACGGATCATCTATGAATGTTCATGCTACATTTCATGTGAGTGCAAGAGTCAACAAGCATTGAGTATACACATGTCTCATATGACACACTGGTGCTGTCATGATGTGTGCGAGACAAGAACAGATGCATCATCTATGAATGCTCATACTACATTTCATGGGATTGGCAGACTCCACGAGCTATGAGTATACACATGTCTTATATGACACACTGGTGCTGTCATGATGTGTGAGAGACAAGAACACATGCATCATCTATGAATGTTCATGCTACATTTCATGTGATTGGCAGACTCAACGAGCATTGAGTATATACACACATCTCATACGACACACTGGTGCTGTCATGATGTGTGAGAGACAAGAACAGATGGATGATCTATGAATGCTCATGCTACATTTCATGTGATTGGCAGACTCAACGAGCACTGAGTATATACACATGTCTGATATGACACACTGGTGGTGTCATGATGTGTGACAGGCCAGAACAGATGCATCATCTATGAAAGCTCATGCTACATTTCATGTGATTGGCAGACTCAACGAGCATTGAGTATACACATGTCTCATAAGACACACTGGTGCTGTCATGATGTGTGAGAGACAAGAACAGATGGATGATCTATGAATGTTCATGCTACATTTCATGTGATTGGAAGACTCACAAAGCATTGAGTATATACACACATCTCATATGAGACACTGGTGCTGTCATGATGTGTGACAGGCAAGAACAGATGGATGATCTATGAATGTTCATGCTACATTTCATGTGATTGGCAGACTCAACGAGCATTGAGTATATACACACATCTCATATGACACACTGGTGCTGTCATGATGTGTGAGAGAGAAGGACAGATGCATCATCTATGAATGCTCATGCTACATTTCATGCGATTGGCAGACAGAACGAGCATTGAGTATATACACACATCTCATATAATACACTGGTGCTGTCATGATGTGTGAGAGACAATAACCGATGCATCATCTATGAATGCTCATGCTACATTTCCTGTGATTGGCAGACTTAACGAGCATTGAGTATATACATACATCTCATATGACACACTGGTGCTGTCATGATGTGTGACAGGCAAGAACAGATGGCTGATCTATGAATGTTCATGCTAAATTTCATGTGAGTGGCAGAGTCAACAAGTTCCTAGTACACACATGTCTCATGTGCACACTGGTGTTGTCATTATATTGAGAGGAAGAAGCGGACAGATGATCTATAGATGTTCATTCTACATTTCATGTGAGCTCCAGAGTCAAAAGTTCTTAGTATCCACATGCCTCATGTGACACACTGGTGCTGTCATTATATTGAGAGGAAGAAGCGGACGGATGATCTATAGATGTTCATTCTACATTTCATGTGAGCTCCAGAGTCAAAAGTTCTTAGTATCCACATGTCTCATGTGACACACTGGTGGTGTCATGATGTTGAGAGGAAGAAGCGGACAGATGATCTATAGATGTTCATTCTACATTTCATGTGAGCTCCAGAGTCAAAAGTTCTTAGTATCCACATGCCTCATGTGACACACTGGTGCTGTCATTATATTGAGAGGAAGAAGCGGACGGATGATCTATAGATGTTCATTCTACATTTCATGTGAGCTCCAGAGTCAAAAGTTCCTAGTATCCACATGTCTCATGTGACACACTGGTGTTGCCATGATGTGTGAGAGGCAAGAACACACGGATGATCTATAGATGTTCATTCTACATTTCATGTGAGCTGCAGAGTCAAACGTTCCTAGTATCCACATGTCTCATGTGACACACTGGTGCTGTCATTATATTGAGAGGAAGAAGCGGACGGATGATCTATAGATATTCATTCTACATTTCATGTGAGCTCCAGAGTCAAAAGTTCTTAGTATCCACATGTCTCATGTGACACACTTGTGCTGTCATTATATTGAGAGGAAGAAGCGGACGCATGATCTATAGATGTTCATTCTACATTTCATGTGAGCTCCCGAGTCAAAAGTTCTTAGTATCCACATGTCTCATGTGACACACTGGTGCTATCATTATATTGAGAGGAAGAAGCGGACGGATGATCTATAGATGTTCATTTTACATTTCATGTGAGCTCCAGAGTCAAAAGTTCTTAGTATCCACATGTCTCATGTGACACACTGGTGCTGTCATTATATTGAGAGGAAGAAGCGGACGGATGATCTATAGATGTTCATTCTACATTTCATGTGAGCTCCAGAGTCAAAAGTTCTTAGTATCCACATGTCTCATGTGACACACTAGTGCTGTCATTATATTGAGAGGAAGAAGCGGACGGATGATCTATAGATGTTCATTCTACATTTCATGTGAGCTCCAGAGTCAAAAGTTCTTAGTATCCACATGTCTCATGTGACACAC
Source organism: Deroplatys truncata (assembly GCA_030765065.1). Taxonomy (NCBI): domain Eukaryota; kingdom Metazoa; phylum Arthropoda; class Insecta; order Mantodea; family Mantidae; genus Deroplatys; species Deroplatys truncata. The sequence goes on from JAUKNL010000038.1 coordinate 1,332,574, forward strand.
TTGTGCTGACATTATATTGAGAGGAAGAAGCGGACGGATGATCTATAGATGTTCATTCTACATTTCATGTGAGCTGCAGAGTCAAAAGTTCTGAGTATCCACATGTCTCATGTGACACACTGGTGCTGTCATTATATTGAGAGGAAGAAGCGGACGGATGATCTATAGATGTTCATTCTACATTTCATGTGAGTTGCAGAGTCAACAAGTTCTGAGTATCCACATGTCTCATGTGACACACTGGTGTTGCCATGATGTGTGAGAGGAAAGAACACACGGATGAACTATAGATGTTCATTCTACATTTCATGTGAGCTGTAGAGTCAAAAGTTCCTAGTATCCACATGTCTCATGTGACACACTTGTGCTATCATTATATTGAGAGGAAGAAGCGGACGGATGATCTATAGATGTTCATGCTACATTTCATGTGAGCTGCAGAGTCAAAAGTTCTTAGTATCCACATGTCTCATATGACACACTGGTGTTGCCATGATGTGTGAGAGGCAAGAACACACGGATGATCTATAGATGTTCATGCTACATTTCATGTGAGTTGCACAGTCAACAAGTTCTGAGTATACACATGTCTCATATGACACACTGGTGCTGCCATGATGTGTGAGAGGCAAGAACACACGGATGATCTATAGATGTTCATGCTACATTTCATGTGAGTTGCAGAGTCAACAAGTTCTGAGTATCTATACGACTCATATGACACATTAGTGCTGTCAAAATGTGTGAGAGGCAAAAACAGACGGATGATCTATAGATGTTCATGCTACATTTCATGTGAGTTGCTGAGTCAACAAGTTCTGAGTATCTATACGACTCATATGACACATTAGTGCTGTCAAAATGTGTGAGAGGCAAAAACAGACGGATGATCTATAGATGTTCATGCTACATTTCATGTGAGTTGCAGAGTCAACAAGTTCTGAGTATCTATACGACTCATATGACACATTAGTGCTGTCAAAATGTGTGAGAGGCAAAAACAGACGGATGATCTATAGATGTTCATGCTACATTTCATGTGAGTTGCAGAGTCAACAAGTTCTGAGTATCTATACGACTCATATGACACATTAGTGCTGTCAAAATGTGTGAGAGGCAAAAACAGACGGATGATCTATAGATGTTCATGCTACATTTCATGTGAGTTGCAGAGTCAACAAGTTCTGAGTATCTATACGACTCATATGACACATTAGTGCTGTCAAAATGTGTGAGAGGCTAAAACAGACGGATGATCTATAGATGTTCATGCTACATTTCATGTGAGTTGCAGAGTCAACAAGTTCTGAGTATCTATACGACTCATATGACACATTAGTGCTGTCAAAATGTGTGAGAGGCAAAAACAGACGGATGATCTATAGATGTTCATGCTACATTTCATGTGAGTTGCAGAGTAATAGTTCTGAGTATCTATACGACTCATATGACACATTAGTGCTGTCAAAATGTGTGAGAGGCAAAAACAGACGGATCATCTATGGATGTTGATCCTAAATTTCATGTGGGTGGAAAGTCAACAAGAACCGAGTATACACCTGTCTCTTATGCTACACTTGTGTTAACATGATGTGTGAGAGGCAAGAACAGATGGATCATCTGTGAATGTTCATGCTACATTTCAAGTGAATGGCAGAGTCAACAAGCACCGAGTATACACACGTCTCATATGGCACATTAGTGCTGTCATGATGTCTGAGAGGCAGGAACAGACAGTTGATGTATGAATGGTCATGCTAGATTTCATGTGAGTGGATGAGTCAACAAGCACCGAGTATACAAACGTCTCATATGGCACATTAGTGCTGTCATGATGTCTGAGAGGCAGGAACAGACAGTTGATGTATGAATGGTCATGCTAGATTTCATGTGAGTGGATGAGTCAACAAGCACCGAGTATACAAACGTCTCATATGGCACATTAGTGCTGTCATGATGTCTGAGAGGCAGGAACAGACGGTTGATGTATGAATGGTCATGCTAGATTTCATGTGAATGGCAGAGTCAACTAGCACCGAGTATACAAATGTCTCATATGGCACATTAGTGCTGTCATGATGTCTGAGAGGCAGGAACAGACGGTTGATGTATGAATGGTCATGCTAGATTTCATGTGAGTGGATGAGTCAACAAGCACCGAGTATACACATGTGTCATATGACACACTGGTGCTGTCATGATGTGTGACAGGCAAGAACAGATGGATGATATATGAATGTTCATGCTAAATTTCATGTGAGTGGCAGAGTTAAAGAGCACTAAGAATCCACAAGTCTTCTATGACACACTGGTGCTGCCATGATGTGTAAGGGGCAAGAACAGGCGGATGATCTATGAATGTTCATGCTAAATTTCATGTAAGTGGCAGAGTCAAAGAGCACTGAGTATCCTCAAGTCTCGTAAGACACACTGGTGCTGCCATGATGTGTGAGAGGCAAGAACAGGCGGATGATCTATGAATTTTCATGCTAAATTTCATGTGAGTGGCAGAGTCAAAGAGCACTGAGTATCCTCAAGTCTCGTAAGACACACTGGTGCTGCCATGATCTGTGAGAGGCAAGAACAGATGGATTATCTATAACTGTTAATGCTACATTTCATGTCAGTGGCAGAGTTAAAGAGCACTAAGTATCCACAAGTCTTCTATGACACACTGGTGCTGCCATGATCTGTGAGAGGCAAGAACAAGTGGATGATCTATGAATGTTCACGCTAAATTTAATGTGAGTGGCAGAGTCAAAGAGCACTGAGTATCCTCAAGTCTCGTAAGACAAACTGGTGCTGTCATTATGTGTGAGAGGCAGGAACAGGTGGATGATCTATGAATGTTCACGCTAAATTTCATGTGAGTGGCAGAGTCAAAGAGCACTAAGTATCCTCAAGTCTCGTAAGACAAACTGGTGCTGTAATTATGTGTGAGAGGCAGGAACAGGTGGATGATCTATGAATGTTCACGCTAAATTTCATGTGAGTGGCAGAGTCAAAGAGCACTGAGTATCCTCAAGTCTCGTAAGACAAACTGGTGCTGTCATTATGTGTGAGAGGCAGGAACAGGTGGATGATCTATGAATGTTCACGCTAAATTTCATGTGAGTGGCAGAGTCAAAGAGCACTGAGTATCCTCAAGTCTCGTAAGACAAACTGGTGCTGTCATTATGTGTGAGAGGCAGGAACAGGTGGATGATCTATGAATGTTCACGCTAAATTTCATGTGAGTGGCAGAGTCAAAGAGCACTGAGTATCCTCAAGTCTCGTAAGAAAAACTGGTGCTGTCATTATGTGTGAGAGGCAGGAACAGGTGGATGATCTATGAATGTTCACGCTAAATTTCATGTCAGTGGCAGAGTCAAAGAGCACTGAGTATCCTCAAGACTTCTATGACACACTGGTGCTGCCATGATGTGTAAGGGGCAAGAACAGGCGGATGATCTATGAATTTTCATGCTAAATTTCATGTGAGTGGCAGAGTCAAAGAGCTCTGAGTATCCTCAAGTCTCGTAAGACAAACTGGTGCTGCCATGATGTGTGAGAGGCAAGAACAGGCGGATGATATATGAATGTTCATGCTAAATTTCATGTGAGTGGCAGAGTCAAAGAGCACTGAGTATCCTCAAGTCTCGTAAGACACACTGGTGCTGCCATGATCTGTGAGAGGCAAGAACAGATGGATTATCTATAACTGTTAATGCTACATTTCATGTCAGTGGCAGAGTTAAAGAGCACTAAGTATCCACAAGTCTTCTATGACACACTGGTGCTGCCATGATCTGTGAGAGGCAAGAACAGGTGGATGATCTATGAATGTTCACGCTAAATTTCATGTGAGTGGCAGAGTCAAAGAGCACTGAGTATCCTCAAGTCCCGTAAGACACACTGGTGCTGTCATTATGTGTGAGAAGAAGGAGCGGACGGATGATCTATGGATGTACATGCTATTTTTCATGTGAGAGGCAGAGTCAACAGGTACTGAGTATACACACGTCTCATATTGCACACTTGTGCTGCCATGATGTGTGAGACGCAGGCCCAGATGGATGGTCTATGGCTGATCATGCTACATTTCATGTGATTGGCAGAGTCAACAAGCACTGAGTAAACACATGTCTCATACGACAAACTGGTGCTGTCATGATGTGTGAGAAGCAGGAGTGGACGGATGATCTATCGATGTTCACGCTACATTTCATGTGAGTGGCAGAGTCAACAAGTACTGAGTATACACATGTCCTATAAGACACACTGGTGCTGTCATGATGTGGGAGAAGCAGGAGCGGACGGATGATCTAACGATGTTCACGCTACATTTCATCTGAGTGGCACAGTCAACAAACATTGAGTATACACATGTCCTATAAGACACACTGGTGCTGTCATGATGTGTGAGAAGCAGGAGCGGACGGATGATCTATCGATGTTCACGCTACATTTCATGTGAGTGGCAGAGTCAACAAGTACTGAGTATACACATGTCCTATAAGACACACTGGTGCTGTCATGATGTGTGAGAAGCAGGAGCGGACGGATGATCTATCGATGTTCACGCTACATTTCATGTGAGTGGTAGAGTCAACAAGTACTGAGTATCCAAATATCTCATATGACACACGGGTGCTGTCATTATAATTCAGCAGCAGGATTGGACGGATGATCTATGGATGGTCATGCTACATTTCATGTGAGTGGCAGAGTCAACAAGTACTGAGTATCCACACATCTCATAAGACACACTGGTGCTGTCATTATAATTCAGAAGCAGGAGGGGACGGATCATCTATGGATGTTTACGCTACATTTCATGTGATTGGCACATTCAACAACTACTGAGTATCCACACATCTCATAAGACACACTGGTGCTGTCATGATGTGTGAGAAGCAGGATTGGATGGATGATCTATGGATGTTTACGCTACATTTCATGTGATTGGCAGAGTCAACAAGCACTGAGTATAAACATGTGTCATATGACACACTGGTGCTGTAATGATGTGTGAGAAGCAGGATTGGATGGATGATCTATGGATGTTTACGCTACATTTCATGTGAGTGGCAGAGTCAACAGGTACCGAGTATACACATGTCTCATATGCCACACTGGTGCTGTCATGATGTGTGAGAGGGAAGAACAGACAGTTGATCTATGAATGGTCATGCTATATTTCTTGGGAGTGGCAGAGTCAACAAGCACTGAGTATACACACGTCTCATATGACACACTGGTGCTGTTAGGATGTGTGAAAGGCAAGAACAGATGGATCATTTATGAATGTTCATTCTATATTTCATGTAAATGGCAGAGTCAACAAGCACTGAGTATACACATGTCTCATTTGACACACTGGTGCTGCCATGATGTCTGAGATGCAGGAACAGATGGATGATCTATGGATGTTCATGCTATTTTTAATGTGAGAGGCAAAATCGACAAGCACTGAGTATCCACATGTCTCATATGACACACTGGTGCTGTCATAATGTGTGAGAGGAAGGAACAGATGGATGATCTATGGATGTTCATGCTATTTTTAATGTGAGAGGCAGAATCGACAAGCACTGAGTATCCACATGTCTCATATTGCACACTTGTGCTGCCATGATGAGTGAGACGCAGGCGCAGAGTAATGATCTATGGATTATCATGCCACATTTCATGTGATTGGCAGAGTCAACAAGTACGAGTATTCGTACGTGTCCTAAGACACACTGGTGCTTTCATGATGTGTGAGAAGCAGGAGCAGACGGGTGATCTATGCATGTTCACGCTACATTTAATGTCAGTGGAACAGTCAACAAACACTCATTATACACATGTCTCATATGACACAATGGTGCTACCATGATGTGTGAGAGGCAAGAACATACGGATGATCTATGAATGTTCATGGTATATTTGATGTGACTGGAAGAGTCAACAAGCACTGAGTATACACATGTCTCATATGACACACTGGTGCTACCATGAGGTGTGAGAGGTAAGAACAGACGGATGATCTATAAATGGTCGTGCTACATTTCATGTGAGTGGCAGAGTCAAAAGAAACTGAGTATACACATGTCTCATATGACACAATGGTGTTACAATGAGGTGTGAGAGGTAAGAACAGACGGTTGATCTATGAATGGTCATGCTACATTTCATGTGAGTGGCAGAATCAACAAGTTCTTAGTATCCACATGTCTCATATGACACACTGGTGCTGTCATTATATTGAGAGGAAGAAGCGGACGGATGATCTATAGATGTTCATTCTACATTTCATGTGAGCTGCAGAGTCAAAAGTTCTTAGTATCCACATGTCTCATGTGACACACTGGTGCTGTCATTATATTGAGAGGAAGAAGCGGACGGATGATCTATAGATGTTCATTCTACATTTCATGTGAGCTGCAGAGTCAAAAGTTATTAGTATCCACATGTCTCATGTGACACACTGGTGTTGTCATGATGTTGAGAGGAAGAAGCGGACGGATGATCTATAGATGTTCATTCTACATTTCATGTGAGCTGCAGAGTCAAAAGTTCCTAGTATCCACATGTCTCATATGACACACTGGTGCTGTCATTATATTGAGAGGAAGAAGCGGACGGATGATCTAAAGATGTTCATTCTACATTTCATGTGAGCTGCAGAGTCAAAAGTTCCTAGTATCCACATGTCTCATGTGACACACTTGTGCTGTCATTATATTGAGAGGAAGAAGCAGACGGATGATCTATAGATGTTCATTCTACATTTCATGTGAGCTGCAGTGTCAAAAGTTCCTAGTATACACATGTCTCATGTGACACACTTGTGCTGTCATGATGTTGAGAGGAAGAAGCGGACGGATGATCTATAGATGTTCATTCTACATTTCATGTGAGCTGCAGAGTCAAAAGTTCCTAGTATCCACATGTCTCATGTGATACACTGATGTTGCCATGATGTGTGAGAGGCAAGAACACACGGATGATCTATAGATGTTCATTCTACATTTCATGTGAGCTGCAGAGTCAAAAGTTCCTAGTATCCACATGTCTCATGTGACACACTGATGTTGCCATGATGTGTGAGAGGCAAGAACACACCGATGATCTATAGATGTTCATTCTACATTTCATGTGAGCTGCAGAGTCAAAAGTTCCTAGTATCCACATGTCTCATGTGACACACTGGTGTTGCCATGATGTGTGAGAGGCAAGAACACACGGATGATCTATAGATGTTCATTCTACATTTCATGTGAGCTGCAGAGTCAAAAGTTCTTAGTATCCACATGTCTCATGTGACACACTGGTGTTGCCATGATGTGTGAGAGGCAAGAACACACGGATGATCTATAGATGTTCATTCTACATTTCATGTGAGCTGCAGAGTCAAAAGTTCCTAGTATCCACATGTCTCATGTGACACACTGATGTTGCCATGATGTGTGAGAGGCAAGAACACACCGATGATCTATAGATGTTCATTCTACATTTCATGTGAGCTGCAGAGTCAAAAGTTCCTAGTATCCACATGTCTCATGTGACACACTGGTGTTGCCATGATGTGTGAGAGGCAAGAACACACGGATGATCTATAGATGTTCATTCTACATTTCATGTGAGCTGCAGAGTCAAAAGTTCCTAGTATCCACATGTCTCATGTGACACACTGATGTTGTCTTTATATTGAGAGGAAGAAGCGGACGGATGATCTATAGATGTTCATTCTACAGTTCATGTGAGCTGCAGAGTCAAAAGTTCTTAGTATCCACATGTCTCATGTGACACACTGGTGCTGTCATTATATTGAGAGGAAGAAGCGGACGGATGATCTATAGATGTTCATTCTACATTTCATGTGAGCTCCAGAGTCAAAAGTTCTTAGTATCCACATGTCTCATGTGACACACTGGTGGTGTCATGATGTTGAGAGGAAGAAGCGGACGGATGATCTATAGATGTTCATTCTACATTTCATGTGAGCTCCAGAGTCAAAAGTTCTTAGTATCCACATGTCTCATGTGACACACTGGTGGTGTCATGATGTTGAGAGGAAGAAGCGGACGGATGATCTATAGATGTTCATTCTACATTTCATGTGAGCTCCAGAGTCAAAAGTTCTTAGTATCCACATGTCTCATGTGACACACTGGTGGTGTCATGATGTTGAGAGGAAGAAGCGGACGGATGATCTATAGATGTTCATTCTACATTTCATGTGAGCTCCAGAGTCAAAAGTTCTTAGTATCCACATGTCTCATGTGACACACTGGTGGTGTCATGATGTTGAGAGGAAGAAGCGGACGGATGATCTATAGATGTTCATTCTACATTTCATGTGAGCTCCAGAGTCAAAAGTTCTTAGTATCCACATGTCCCATGTGACACACTGATGTGGTCATTATATTGAGAGGAAGAAGCGGACGGATGATCTATAGATGTTCATTCTACAGTTCATGTGAGCTGCAGAGTCAAAAGTTCTTAGTATCCACATGTCCCATGTGACACACTTGTGCTGTCATTATATTGAGAGGAAGAAGCGGACGGATGATCTATAGATGTTCATTCTACATTTCATGTGAGCTGCAGAGTCAAAAGTTCTTAGTATCCACATGTCTCATGTGACACACTGGTGCTGTCATTATATTGAGAGGAAGAAACGGACGGATGATCTATAGATGTTCATTCTACATTTCATGTGAGCTCCAGAGTCAAAAGTTCTTAGTATCCACATGTCCCATGTGACACACTGGTGCTGTCATTATATTGAGAGGAAGAAGCGGACGGATGATCTATAGATGTTCATTCTACATTTCATGTGAGCTCCAGAGTCAAAAGTTCTTAGTATCCACATGTCCCATGTGACACACTGGTGCTGTCATTATATTGAGAGGAAGAAGCGGACGGATGATCTATAGATGTTCATTGTACATTTCATGTGAGCTGCAGAGTCAAAAGTTCTTAGTATCCACATGTCCCATGTGACACACTGGTGCTGTCATTATATTGAGAGGAAGAAGCGGACGGATGATCTATAGATGTTCATTCTACATTTCATGTGAGCTGCAGAGTCAAAAGTTCTTAGTATCCACATGTCTAATGTGACACACTGGTGCTGTCATTATATTGAGAGGAAGAAGCGGACGGATGATCTATAGATGTTCATTCTACATTTCATGTGTGCTGCAGAGTCAAAAGTTCTTAGTATCCACATGTCTAATGTGACACACTGGTGTTGCCATGATGGGTGAGAGGCAAGAACACACGGATGATCTAAGATGTTCATGGTACATTTCATGTGAGTTGCAAAGTCAACAAGTTCTGAGTACCTATACGACTCATATGACACACTTGTGTTGCCATGATGTGTGAGAGGCAAGAACACACGGATGATCTATAGATGTTCATGCTACATTTCATGTGAGTTGCAGAGTCAACAAGTTCTGAGTATCCACATGTCTCATATGACACACTGGTGCTGCCATGATGTGTGAGAGGCAAGAACACACGGATGATCTATAGATGTTCATGCTACATTTCATGTGAGTTGCAGAGTCAATAAGTTCTGAGTATCCACATGTCTCATATGACACACTGGTGTTGCCATGATGTGTGAGAGGCAAGAACACACGGAAGATCTATAGATGTTCATGCTACATTTCATGTGAGTTGCAGAGTCAACAAGTTCTGAGTATCCACATGTCTCATATGACACACTGGTGTTGCCATGATGTGTGAGAGGCAAGAACACACGGATGATCTATAGATGTTCATGCTACATTTCATTTGAGTTGCAGAGTCAAAAGTTCCTAGTATCCACATGTCTCATGTGACACACTGGTGTTGCCATGATGTGTGAGAGGCAAGAACACACGGATGATCTATAGATGTTCATGCTACATTTCATTTGAGTTGCAGAGTCAATAGTTCTTAGTATCCACATGTCTCATATGACACACTGGTGTTGCCATGATGTGTGAGAGGCAAGAACACACGGATGATCTATAGATGTTCATGCTACATTTCATTTGAGTTGCAGAGTCAATAGTTCTTAGTATCCACATGTCTCATATGACACACTGGTGTTGCCATGATGTGTGAGAGGCAAGAACACACGGATGATCTATAGATGTTCATGCTACATTTCATTTGAGTTGCAGAGTCAAAAGTTCCTAGTATCCACATGTCTCATGTGACACACTGGTGTTGCCATGATGTGTGAGAGGCAAGAACACACGGATGATCTATAGATGTTCATGCTACATTTCATTTGAGTTGCAGAGTCAATAGTTCTTAGTATCCACATGTCTCATATGACACACTGGTGTTGCCATGATGTGTGAGAGGAGGGAACACACGGATGATCTATAGATGTTCATGCTACATTTCATTTGAGTTGCAGAGTCAATAGTTCTTAGTATCCACATGTCTCATATGACACACTGGTGTTGCCATGATGTGTGAGAGGAGGGAACACACGGATGATCGATAGATGTTCATGCTACATTTCATTTGAGTTGCAGAGTCAATAGTTCTTAGTATCCACATGTCTCATATGACACACTGGTGTTGCCATGATGTGTGAGAGGAGGGAACACACGGATGATCTATAGATGTTCATGCTACATTTCATTTGAGTTGCAGAGTCAACAAGTTCTGAGTATCCACATGTCTCATATGACACACTGGTGTTGCCATGATGTGTGAGAGGCAAGAACACACGGACGATCTATAGATGTTCATGCTACATTTCATTTGAGTTGCAGAGTCAATAGTTCTTAGTATCCACATGTCTCATATGACACACTGGTGTTGCCATGATGTGTGAGAGGAGGGAACACACGGATGATCTATAGATGTTCATGCTACATTTCATGTGAGTTGCAGAGTCAACAAGTTCTGAGTATCCACATGTCTCATGTGACACACTGGTGTTGCCATGATGTGTGAGAGGCAAGAACACACGGATGATCTATAGATGTTCATGCTACATTTCATGTGAGTTGCAGAGTCAATAGTTCTGAGTATCTATACGACTCATATGACACACTGGTGTTGCCATGATGTGTGAGAGGCAAGAACACACGGATGATCTATAGATGTTCATTCTACATTTCATGTGAGTTGCAAAGTCAACAAGTTCTGAGTATCTATACGACTCATATGACACACTGGTGTTGCCATGATGTGTGAGAGGCAAGAACACACGGATGATCTATAGATGTTCATTCTACATTTCATGTGAGTTGCAAAGTCAACAAGTTCTGAGTATCTATACGACTCATATGACACACTGGTGCTGCCATGATGTGTGAGAGGCAAGAACACACGGATGATCTATAGATGTTCATGCTACATTTCATGTGAGTTGCAGAGTCAATAGTTCTGAGTATCTATACGACTCATATGACACATTAGTGCTGTCAAAATGTGTGAGAGGCAAAAACAGACGCATCATCTATGGATGTTGATCCTAAATTTCATGTGGGTGGAAAGTCAACAAGAACCGAGTATACACATGTCTCTTATGCTACACTTGTGTTGCCATGATGTGTGAGAGGCAAGAACAGATGGATCATCTATGAATGTTCATGCTACATTTCAGGTGAATGGCAGAGTCAACCAGCACCGAGTATACAAACGTCTCACATGGCACATTAGTGCTGTCATGATGTCTGAGAGGCAGGAACAGACAGTTGATGTATGAATGGTCATGCTAGATTTCATGTGAGTGGATGAGTCAACAAGCACCGAGTATGCACATGTGTCATATGACACACTGGTGTTGTCATGATGTGTGAAAGGCAATAACAGACGGATCATCTATGAATGTTCCAGCTACATTTCAAGTGCATGGCAGAGTCAACAAGCACCGAGTATACACATGTGTCATATGACACACTAGTGCTGTCATGATGTGTGAGAGGCAAGAACAGCCGGTTGATGTAATAATGTTCATGCTACATTTAATGTGAGTAGATGAGTCAACAAGCACTGACAATCCACACGTCTCTTATGACACACTGGTGCTGTCATGACATGTGAGAGGCAAGAACATCTATGGATGTTCATGCTACACTTCATGTGAGTGGCAGAGCCAACAAGTAGTGAGTACACACATCTCTCATATGACAAACTAGTGCTGCCGAGTTGTGTGAGATGCAACAACAGACGGATTATCTATGGAACCTCGCACCACATTTCATGTGATTGGCAGACTGAACGAGCACTGAGTATCCACATGTCTCATAGGAGACACTGGTGCTGTCATGAGGTGTGAGAGGCAAGAACAAACGGTTGATCTATGAATGGTCACGCTACATTTAATGTGAGTGGCACAGTCAACAAGAACTGAGTATACAGATGTCTCATATAACACACTAGTGCTTTATTGATGTGTGAGAAGCAAGAACAGACAGTTGATCTATGGATGTTGATGCTATATTTCATGTGACTGGAGAGTCAAAGGGCACCGAGTATCCACAGTCTCATATGACACACAAGTGCTGTAAAGATGTGTGAGAGGCAAGAACAGATGGTTGATCTATGAATGGTCATGCTACATGTAATGGGAGTGGATGAGTCAACGAGCACTGAGTATACACATGTCTCATATAACACACAAGTGCTGTAAAGATGTGTGAGAGGCAAGACCAGACGGTTGATCTATGAATGTTCATGCTACATTTCATGTGACTGGCAGAATCAACAAGCACCGAGTATCCACAAGTCATATATAACACACTGGTGCTGTCATGATGTGTGAGAGGCAAGAACAGACGGTTGATCTATGAATGTTCATGTTACATTTCATGTGAGTGGAAGAATGAACAAGCACCGAGTATCCGCACATCTTATATAACACACTGGTGCTGTCATGATGTGTGAGAGGCAAAAACAGACGGATGATCTATGAATGTTCATGCTACATTTCAAGTGAATGGATGAGTCAACAAGCACTGAGTATACACATGTCTCATATGCCACACTGGTGCTGCCATGTTGTGTGAGATGCAAGAACAGACGGATTATCTATGGAACCTCGCACCACATTTCATGTGATTGCAAACTCAACAAGCACTGAGTATACAAATGTCTCATAGGACACACTGGTGCTGTCATGATGTGTGAGAGGCAAGAACAGAAGGATGGTCTATGGATGTTCATGATACACTTCATGTGAGTGGCAGAGTCAACAAGTAGTGAGTACACACATCCCTCATATGACAAACCAGTGCTGTCATGATGTGTGAGAGCCAAGGACAGTGGGATGATCTACAAATGCTTGCACCACATTTCATGTGAGTGGCAGAGACAACAAGCACTGATTATCCACATGTCTCACATGACACACTGGTGCTGCCAAGGTGTGTGAGAGGCAAGACCAAGAGATGATCTATGGATGCTCGCACCACAGTTCATGTGAGTGGCAGAGACCACGAGCACCAAGATTCCTTACATCTCATATTACACACTGGTGCTCTCATGATGTGTGTGAGGCAAGAACAGACGGATGATCTATGGATGTTAATGCTAGATTTCATGTGAGTGGCATAGTCAAAGAGCACTGAGTATCCACAAGTCTCTTATGACACACTGGTGCAGCCATGATGTGTGAGAGGCAGGTGCAAATGGCTGATCTATGGATGTTCATGCTACATTTCATTGGAGTGGCAGAGTCAACAAGCATGAGTATCCGCACGTCTCATAAGCCACACTGGTGCTGTCATGATGTGTGAGAAGCAGGAGCGGACGGAAGATCTATGGATGTTCACGCTATATTTTATGTGAGTGGAAGAGTCAACAAGTACTGAGTATACACATGTCTCATGAGAAACAAAAGTGCTGTCAAGATGTGTGAGAAGCAAGAACAGACGAATGATCTATGGATGTTCACGCTAAATTTCATGTGAGTGGCATCCATATGACACACTGGTGCTGTCATGATGTTGAGAGGAAGAAGCGGACGGATGGTCTATGGATGTTCATGCTACATTTTTGTGATCCGCAGAGTGACTAGTACGAGTATTCACACGTCTCATAAGACACACTGGTGCAGTCATGATGTGTGAGAAGCAGGTGCAGGCGGATGATCTATGGATGTTCACGCTACATTTCATTTGAGTGGCAGAGTCAACAAGCACCGAGTATACACATGTGTCATATGACACACTGGTGCTGTCATGATGTGTGAGAAGTAGGATTGGAGGGATGATCTATGGAAGTTTATGCTACATTTCATGTGATTGGCAGAGTCCACAAGCATTGAGTATCCTCACGTCTCATAAGACACACTGGTACTGTCATGACCTGTGAGAACTAGGATCGGAGGGATGATCTATGGAAGTTTATGCTACATTTCATGTGAGTGGCAGAGTCAACAAGCATTGAGTATCCTCACGTCTCATAAGACACACTGGTACTGTCATGACGTGTGAGAAGTAGGATTGGTGGGATGATCTATGGAAGTTTATGCTACATTTCATGTGAGTGGCAGAGTCAACAAGCATTGAGTATACACATGTCTCATAAGACACACTGGTGCTGTCATGATGTGTGAGAAGTAGGATTGGAGGGATGATCTATGGAAGTTTATGCTACATTTCATGTGATTGGCAGAGTCCACAAGCATTGAGTATCCTCACGTCTCATAAGACACACTGGTACTGTCATGACCTGTGAAAACTAGGATCGGAGGGATGATCTATGAATGTTCATGCTACATTTCATGTGATTGGCAGAGTCAACAAGCATTGAGTATACACATGTCTCAAAAGACACACTGGTACTGTCATGACCTGTGAAAACTAGGATCGGAGGGATGATCTATGAATGTTCATGCTACATTTCATGTGATTGGCAGAGTCAACAAGCATTGAGTATACACATGTCTCAAAAGACACACTGGTACTGTCATGATGTGTGAAAACTAGGATCGGAGGGATGATCTATGAATGTTCATGCTACATTTCATGTGATTGGCAGAGTCAACAAGCATTGAGTATACACATGTCTCAAAAGACACACTGGTACTGTCATGACCTGTGAAAACTAGGATCGGAGGGATGATCTATGAATGTTCATGCTACATTTCATGTGATTGGCAGAGTCAACAAGCACCGAGTATACACATGTCTCATAAGACACACTGGTACTGTCATGACCTGTGAAAACTAGGATTGGAGGGATGATCTATGGAAGTTTATGCTACATTTCATGTGATTGGCAGAGTCAACAAGCATTGAGTATACACATGTCTCAAAAGACACACTGGTACTGTCATGATGTGTGAGAAGTAGGATTGGTGGGATGATCTATGGAAGTTTATGCTACATTTCATGTGAGTGGCAGAGTCAACAAGCACCGAGTATACACATGTCTCATATGACACACTGGTACTGTCATGACGTGTGAGAAGTAGGATTGGAGGGATGATCTATGAATGTTCATGCTACATTTCATGTGATTGGCAGAGTCAACAAGCATTGAGTATACACATGTCTCATAAGACACACTGGTACTGTCATGATGTGTGAGAAGTAGGATTGGTGGGATGATCTATGGAAGTTTATGCTACATTTCATGTGAGTGGCAGAGTCAACAAGCACCGAGTATACACATGTCTCATAAGACACACTGGTACTGTCATGACGTGTGAGAAGTAGGATTGGTGGGATGATCTATGGAAGTTTATGCTACATTTCATGTGAGTGGCAGAGTCAACAAGCATTGAGTATACACATGTCTCATAAGACACACTGGTACTGTCATGATGCGTGAGAAGTAGGATTGGAGGGATGATCTATGGAAGTTTATGCTTCATTTCATGTGAGTGGCAGAGTCAACAAGCATTGAGTATACACATGTCTCATAAGACACACTGGTGTTGTAATGACGTGTGAGAAGTAGGATTGGAGGGATGATCTATGGAAGTTTATGCTACATTTCATGTGAGTGGCAGAGTCAACAAGCATTGAGTATACACATGTCTCATAAGACACACTGGTACTGTCATGATGTGTGAGAAGTAGGATTGGTGGGATGATCTATGGAAGTTTATGCTTCATTTCATGTGAGTGGCAGAATCAACAAGCATTGAGTATACACATGTCTCATAATACACACTGGTACTGTCATAATGCGTGAGAAGTAGGATTGGTAGGATGATCTATGGAAGTTTAAGCTACATTTCATGTGAGTGGCAGAGTCAACAAGTACGAGTATACACATGTGTCATATGACACACTGGTACTGTCATGATGTGTGAGAAGTAGGATTGGAGGGATGATCTATGGAAGTTTATGCTACATTTCATGTGAGTGGCAGAGTCAACAAGCATTGAGTATACACATGTTTCATAAGACACACTGGTGTTGTAATGACGTGTGAGAAGTAGGATTGGTGGGATGATCTATGGAAGTTTATGCTACATTTCATGTGAGTGGCAGAGTCAACAAGCATTGAGTATACACATGTCTCATAAGACACACTGGTACTGTCATGATGTGTGAGAAGTAGGATTGGAGGGATGATCTATGGAAGTTTATGCTACATTTCATGTGAGTGGCAGAGTCAACAAGCATTGAGTATACACATGTTTCATAAGACACACTGGTGTTGTAATGACGTGTGAGAAGTAGGATTGGTGGGATGATCTATGGAAGTTTATGCTACATTTCATGTGAGTGGCAGAGTCAACAAGCATTGAGTATCCTCACGTCTCATAAGACACACTGGTACTGTCATGACGTGTGAGAAGTATGATTGGAGGGATGATCTATGGAAGTTTATGCTACATTTCATGTGAGTGGCAGAGTCAACAAGCATTGAGTATACACATGTCTCATAAGACACACTGGTACTGTCATGATGTGTGAGAAGTAGGATTGGAGGGATGATCTATGGAAGTTTATGCTACATTTCATGTGAGTGGCAGAGTCAACAAGCATTGAGTATACACATGTCTCATAAGACACACTGGTACTGTCATGACGTGTGACAAGTAGGATTGGAGGGATGATCTATGGAAGTTTATGCTACATTTCATGTGATTGGCAGAGTCAACAAGCATTGAGTATACACATGTCTCATAAGACACACTGGTACTGTCATGATGTGTGAGAAGTAGGATTGGAGGGATGATCTATGGAAGTTTATGCTACATTTCATGTGAGTGGCAGAGTCAACAAGCATTGAGTATACACATGTCTCATAAGACACACTGGTACTGTCATGATGCATGAGAAGTAGGATTGGAGGGATGATCTATGGAAGTTTATGCTACATTTCATGTGAGTGGCAGAGTCAACAAGCATTGAGTATACACATGTCTCATAAGACACACTGGTACTGTCATGATGTGTGAGAAAGTAGGATTGGTGGGATGATCTATGGAAGTTTATGCTACATTTCATGTGATTGGCAGAGTCAACAAGTACGAGAATACATATGTGTCATATGACACACTGGTACTGTCATGATGTGTGAGAAGTAGGATTGGAGGGATGATCTATGGAAGTTTATGCTACATTTCATGTGATTGGCAGAGTCAACAAGCATTGAGTATACACATGTCTCATAAGACACACTGGTGTTGTAATGATGTGTGAGAAGTAGGATTGGAGGGATGATCTATGGAAGTTTATGCTACATTTCATGTGATTGGCAGAGTCAACAAGTACGAGTATACACATGTCTCATAAGACACACTGGTACTGTCATGACGTGTGAGAAGTAGGATTGGAGGGATGATCTATGGAAGTTTATGCTACATTTCATGTGATTGGCAGAGTCCACAAGCATTGAGTATCCTCACGTCTCATAAGACACACTGGTACTGTCATGATGCGTGAGAAGTAGGATTGGTGGGATGATCTATGGAAGTTTATGCTACATTTCATGTGAGTGGCAGAGTCAACAAGCACTGAGTATACACATGTCTCATAAGACACACTGGTACTGTCATGATGTGTGAGAAGTAGGATTGGAGGGATGATCTATGGAAGTTTATGCTACATTTCATGTGAGTGGCAGAGTCAACAAGCATTGAGTATCCTCACGTCTCATAAGACAGACTGGTACTGTCATGACGTGTGAGAAGTAGGATTGGAGGGATGATCTATGGAAGTTTATGCTACATTTCATGTGAGTGACAGAGTCAACAAGCATTGAGTATACACATGTCTCATAAGACACACTGGTGTTGTAATGATGTGTGAGAAGTAGGATTGGAGGGATGATCTATGGAAGTTTATGCTACATTTCATGTGAGTGGCAGAGTCAACAAGTACGAGTATACACATGTGTCATATGACACACTGGTACTGTCATGATGTGTGAGAAGTAGGATTGGAGGGATGATCTATGGAAGTTTATGCTACATTTCATGTGAGTGGCAGAGTCAACAAGCATTGAGTATATACATGTCTCATAAGACACACTGGTACTGTCATGATGTGTGAGAAGTAGGATTGGTGGGATGATCTATGGAAGTTTATGCTACATTTCATGTGATTGGCAGAGTCCACAAGCATTGAGTATCCTCACGTCTCATAAGACACACTGGTACTCTCATGACGTGTGAGAAGTAGGATTGGTGGGATGATCTATGGAAGTTTATGCTACATTTCATGTGAGTGGCAGAGTCCACAAGCATTGAGTATCCTCACGTCTCATAAGACACACTGGTACTGTCATGATGTGTGAGAAGTAGGATTGGTGGGATGATCTATGGAAGTTTATGCTACATTTCATGTGAGTGGCAGAGTCAACAAGCATTGAGTATCCTCACGTCTCATAAGACACACTGGTACTGTCATGACGTGTGAGAAGTAGGATTGGAGGGATGATCTATGGAAGTTTATGCTACATTTCATGTGATTGGCAGAGTCAACAAGCATTGAGTATACACATGTCTCATAAGACACACTGGTACTGTCATGACGTGTGAGAAGTAGGATTGGAGGGATGATCTATGGAAGTTTATGCTACATTTCATGTGATTGGCAGAGTCAACAAGCATTGAGTATCCTCACGTCTCATAAGACACACTGGTACTGTCATGACGTGTGAGAAGTAGGATTGGAGGGATGATCTATGGAAGTTTATGCTACATTTCATGTGATTGGCAGAGTCAACAAGCATTGAGTATCCTCACGTCTCATAAGACACACTGGTACTGTCATGACGTGTGAGAAGTAGGATTGGAGGGATGATCTATGGAAGTTTATGCTACATTTCATGTGATTGGCAGAGTCAACAAGCATTGAGTATACACATGTCTCATAAGACACACTGGTACTGTCATAACGTGTGAGAAATAGGATTGGAGGGATGATCTATGGAAGTTTATGCTACATTTCATGTGATTGGCAGAGTCAACAAGCATTGAGTATCCTCACGTCTCAAAAGACACACTGGTACTGTCATGACGTGTGAGAAGTAGGATTGGAGGGATGATCTATGGAAGTTTATGCTACATTTCATGTGAGTGGCAGAGTCAACAAGCATTGAGTATACACATGTCTCATAAAACACACTGGTACTGTCATGACGTGTGAGAAGTAGGATTGGAGGGATGATCTATGGAAGTTTATGCTACATTTCATGTGATTGGCAGAGTCAACAAGCATTGAGTATACACATGTCTCATAAGACACACTGGTACTGTCATGACGTGTGAGAAGTAAGATTGGAGGGATGATCTATGGAAGTTTATGCTACATTTCATGTGAGTGGCAGAGTCAACAAGCATTGAGTATACACATGTCTCATAAAACACACTGGTACTGTCATGACGTGTGAGAAGTAGGATTGGAGGGATGATCTATGGAAGTTTATGCTACATTTCATGTGATTGGCAGAGTCAACAAGCATTGAGTATACACATGTCTCATAAGACACACTGGTACTGTCATGACGTGTGAGAAGTAAGATTGGAGGGATGATCTATGGAAGTTTATGCTACATTTCATGTGAGTGGCAGAGTCAACAAGTACGAGTATACACATGTGTCATATGACACACTGGTACTGTCATGATGTGTGAGAAGTAGGATTGGAGGGATGATCTATGGAAGTTTATGCTACATTTCATGTGAGTGGCAGAGTCAACAAGTACGAGTATACACATGTCTCATAAGACACACTGGTGTTGTAATGATGTGTGAGAAGTAGGATTGGAGGGATGATCTATGGAAGTTTATGCTACATTTCATGTGAGTGGCAGAGTCAACAAGCACTGAGTATACACATGTCTCATAAGACAGACTGGTGTTGTAATGATGTGTGAGAAGTAGGATTGGAGGGATGATCTATGGAAGTTTATGCTACATTTCATGTGATTGGCAGAGTCAACAAGCATTGAGTATATACATGTCTCATAAGACACACTGGTACTGTCATGATGTGTGAGAAGTAGGATTGGTGGGATGATCTATGGAAGTTTATGCTACATTTCATGATATTGGCAGAGTCCACAAGCATTGAGTATCCTCACGTCTCATAAGACACACTGGTACTGTCATGACGTGTGAGAAGTAGGATTGGAGGGATGATCTATGAATGTTCATGCTACATTTCATGTGATTGGCAGAGTCAACAAGCATTGAGTATACACATGTCTCATAAGACACACTGGTACTGTCATGATGCGTGAGAAGTAGGATTGGAGAGATGATCTATGGAAGTTTATGCTACATTTCATGTGAGTGGCAGAGTCAACAAGTACGAGTATACACATGTCTCATAAGACACACTGGTACTGTCATGACGTGTGAGAAGTAGGATTGGAGGGATGATCTATGGAAGTTTATGCTACATTTCATGTGAGTGGCAGAGTCAACAAGCATTGAGTATACACATGTCTCATAAGACACACTGGTGTTGTAATGATGTGTGAGAAGTAGGATTGGAGGGATGATCTATGGAAGTTTATGCTACATTTCATGTGAGTGGCAGAGTCAACAAGCATTGAGTATACACATGTCTCATAAGACACACTGGTGTTGTAATGACGTGTGAGAAGTAGGATTGGAGGGATGATCTATGGAAGTTTATGCTACATTTCATGTGAGTGGCAGAGTCAACAAGCATTGAGTATCCTCACGTCTCATAAGACACACTGGTACTCTCATGATGTGTGAGAAGTAGGATTGGAGGGATGATCTATGGAAGTTTATGCTACATTTCATGTGAGTGGCAGAGTCAACAAGCATTGAGTATCCTCACGTCTCATAAGACACACTGGTACTGTCATGACGTGTGAGAAGTAGGATTGGAGGGATGATCTATGAATGTTCATGCTTCATTTCATGTGAGTGGCAGAGTCAACAAGCATTGAGTATCCTCACGTCTCATAAGACACACTGGTACTGTCATGATGTGTGAGAAGTAGGATTGGAGGGATGATCTATGAATGTTCATGCTTCATTTCATGTGAGTGGCAGAGTCAACAAGCATTGAGTATACACATGTCTCATAAGACACACTGGTACTGTCATGACGTGTGAGAAGTAGGATTGGAGGGATGATCTATGGAAGTTTATGCTACATTTCATGTGAGTGGCAGAGTCAACAAGCATTGAGTATACACATGTCTCATAAGACACAGTGGTACTGTCATGATGCGTGAGAAGTAGGATTGGAGGGATGATCTATGGAAGTTTATGCTACATTTCATGTGAGTGGCAGAGTCAACAAGTACGAGTATACACATGTCTCATAAGACACACTGGTACTGTCATGACGTGTGAGAAGTAGGATTGGAGGGATGATCTATGGAAGTTTATGCTACATTTCATGTGATTGGCAGAGTCAACAAGTACGAGTATACACATGTCTCATAAGACACACTGGTACTGTCATGATGCGTGAGAAGTAGGATTGGAGGGATGATCTATGGAAGTTTATGCTACATTTCATGTGATTGGCAGAGTCAAAAGCATTGAGTATCCTCACGTCTCAAAAGACACACTGGTACTGTCATGACGTGTGAGAAGTAGGATTGGAGGGATGATCTATGGAAGTTTATGCTACATTTCATGTGAGTGGCAGAGTCAACAAGCATTGAGTATACACATGTCTCATAAGACACACTGGTACAGTCATGACGTGTGAGAAGTAGGATTGGAGGGATGATCTATGGAAGTTTATGCTACATTTCATGTGAGTGGCAGAGTCAACAAGCATTGAGTATACACATGTCTCATAAGACACACTGGTGTTGTAATGACGTGTGAGAAGTAGGATTGGAGGGATGATCTATGGAAGTTTATGCTACATTTCATGTGAGTGGCAGAGTCAACAAGCATTGAGTATACACATGTCTCATAAGACACACTGGTACTGTCATGATGTGTGAGAAGTAGGATTGGTGGGATGATCTATGGAAGTTTATGCTACATTTCATGTGAGTGGTAGAGTCAACAAGCATTGAGTATACACATGTCTCATAAGACACACTGGTACTGTCATGATGTGTGAGAAGTAGGATTGGTGGGATGATCTATGGAAGTTTATGCTACATTTCATGTGAGTGGCAGAGTCAACAAGCATTGAGTATCCTCACGTCTCATAAGACACACTGGTACTGTCATGACGTGTGAGAAGTAGGATTGGTGGGATGATCTATGGAAGTTTATGCTACATTTCATGTGAGTGGCAGAGTCAACAAGCATTGAGTATACACATGTCTCATAAGACACACTGGTACTGTCATAACGTGTGAGAAGTAGGATTGGAGGGATGATCTATGGAAGTTTATGCTACATTTCATGTGAGTGGCAGAGTCAACAAGCATTGAGTATCCTCACGTCTCATAAGACACACTGGTACTGTCATGATGTGTGAGAAGTAGGATTGGAGGGATGATCTATGGAAGTTTATGCTACATTTCATGTGATTGGCAGAGTCAACAAGCATTGAGTATATACATGTCTCATAAGACACACTGGTACTGTCATGATGTGTGAGAAGTAGGATTGGTGGGATGATCTATGGAAGTTTATGCTACATTTCATGTGATTGGCAGAGTCCACAAGCATTGAGTATCCTCACGTCTCATAAGACACACTGGTACTCTCATGACGTGTGAGAAGTAGGATTGGTGGGATGATCTATGGAAGTTTATGCTACATTTCATGTGAGTGGCAGAGTCCACAAGCATTGAGTATCCTCACGTCTCATAAGACACACTGGTACTGTCATGATGTGTGAGAAGTAGGATTGGTGGGATCATCTATGGAAGTTTATGCTACATTTCATGTGAGTGGCAGAGTCAACAAGCATTGAGTATCCTCACGTCTCATAAGACACACTGGTACTCTCATGACGTGTGAGAAGTAGGATTGGTGGGATGATCTATGGAAGTTTATGCTACATTTCATGTGAGTGGCAGAGTCAACAAGCATTGAGTATCCTCACGTCTCATAAGACACACTGGTACTGTCATGATGTGTGAGAAGTAGGATTGGTGGGATGATCTATGGAAGTTTATGCTACATTTCATGTGAGTGGCAGAGTCAACAAGCATTGAGTATCCTCACGTCTCATAAAACACACTGGTACTGTCATGACGTGTGAGAAGTAGGATTGGAGGGATGATCTATGGAAGTTTATGCTACATTTCATGTGAGTGGCAGAGTCAACAAGTACGAGTATACACATGTCTCATAAGACACACTGGTACTGTCATGACGTGTGAGAAGTAGGATTGGAGGGATGATCTATGGAAGTTTATGCTACATTTCATGTGATTGGCAGAGTCAACAAGCATTGAGTATACACATGTCTCATAAGACACACTGGTACTGTCATGACCTGTGAGAAGTAGGATTGGAGGGATGATCTATGGAAGTTTATGCTACATTTCATGTGATTGGCAGAGTCAACAAGCATTGAGTATCCTCACGTCTCATAAGACACACTGGTACTGTCATGACGTGTGAGAAGTAGGATTGGAGGGATGATCTATGGAAGTATATGCTACATTTCATGTGATTGGCAGAGTCAACAAGCATTGAGTATCCTCACGTCTCATAAGACACACTGGTACTGTCATGACGTGTGAGAAGTAGGATTGGAGGGATGATCTATGGAAGTTTATGCTACATTTCATGTGATTGGCAGAGTCAACAAGCATTGAGTATACACATGTCTCATAAGACACACTGGTACTGTCATGACGTGTGAGAAGTAGGATTGGAGGGATGATCTATGGAAGTTTATGCTACATTTCATGTGATTGGCAGAGTCAACAAGCATTGAGTATCCTCACGTCTCAAAAGACACACTGGTACTGTCATGACGTGTGAGAAGTAGGATTGGAGGGATGATCTATGGAAGTTTATGCTACATTTCATGTGAGTGGCAGAGTCAACAAGCATTGAGTATACACATGTCTCATAAAACACACTGGTACTGTCATGACGTGTGAGAAGTAGGATTGGAGGGATGATCTATGGAAGTTTATGCTACATTTCATGTGATTGGCAGAGTCAACAAGCATTGAGTATACACATGTCTCATAAGACACACTGGTACTGTCATGACGTGTGAGAAGTAAGATTGGAGGGATGATCTATGGAAGTTTATGCTACATTTCATGTGAGTGGCAGAGTCAACAAGCATTGAGTATACACATGTCTCATAAGACACACTGGTACTGTCATGACGTGTGAGAAGTAGGATTGGAGGGATGATCTATGGAAGTTTATGCTACATTTCATGTGAGTGGCAGAGTCAACAAGCATTGAGTATCCTCACGTCTCATAAGACACACTGGTACTGTCATGATGTGTGAGAAGTAGGATTGGAGGGATGATCTATGGAAGTTTATGCTACATTTCATGTGATTGGCAGAGTCAACAAGCATTGAGTATCCTCACGTCTCAAAAGACACACTGGTACTGTCATGACGTGTGAGAAGTAGGATTGGAGGGATGATCTATGGAAGTTTATGCTACATTTCATGTGAGTGGCAGAGTCAACAAGCATTGAGTATCCTCACGTCTCAAAAGACACACTGGTACTGTCATGACGTGTGAGAAGTAGGATTGGAGGGATGATCTATGGAAGTTTATGCTACATTTCATGTGATTGGCAGAGTCAACAAGCATTGAGTATCCTCACGTCTCATAAGACACACTGGTACTGTCATGACGTGTGAGAAGTAGGATTGGAGGGATGATCTATGGAAGTTTATGCTACATTTCATGTGATTGGCAGAGTCAACAAGCATTGAGTATACACATGTCTCATAAGACACACTGGTACTGTCATGATGTGTGAGAAGTAGGATTGGAGGGATGATCTATGGAAGTTTATGCTACATTTCATGTGAGTGGCAGAGTCAACAAGCATTGAGTATACACATGTCTCATAAGACACACTGGTACTGTCATGATGCGTGAGAAGTAGGATTGGAGGGATGATCTATGGAAGTTTATGCTACATTTCATGTGAGTGGCAGAGTCAACAAGCATTGAGTATACACATGTCTCATAAGACACACTGGTACTGTCATGATGTGTGAGAAGTAGGATTGGTGGGATGATCTATGGAAGTTTATGCTACATTTCATGTGATTGGCAGAGTCAACAAGTACGAGAATACATATGTGTCATATGACACACTGGTACTGTCATGATGTGTGAGAAGTAGGATTGGAGGGATGATCTATGGAAGTTTATGCTACATTTCATGTGATTGGCAGAGTCAACAAGCATTGAGTATACACATGTCTCATAAGACACACTGGTGTTGTAATGATGTGTGAGAAGTAGGATTGGAGGGATGATCTATGGAAGTTTATGCTACATTTCATGTGATTGGCAGAGTCAACAAGTACGAGTATACACATGTCTCATAAGACACACTGGTACTGTCATGACGTGTGAGAAGTAGGATTGGAGGGATGATCTATGGAAGTTTATGCTACATTTCATGTGATTGGCAGAGTCAACAAGCATTGAGTATCCTCACGTCTCATAAGACACACTGGTACTGTCATGATGCGTGAGAAGTAGGATTGGTGGGATGATCTATGGAAGTTTATGCTACATTTCATGTGAGTGGCAGAGTCAACAAGCACTGAGTATACACATGTCTCATAAGACACACTGGTACTGTCATGATGTGTGAGAAGTAGGATTGGAGGGATGATCTATGGAAGTTTATGCTACATTTCATGTGAGTGGCAGAGTCAACAAGCATTGAGTATCCTCACGTCTCATAAGACAGACTGGTACTGTAATGACGTGTGAGAAGTAGGGTTGGAGGGATGATCTATGGAAGTTTATGCTACATTTCATGTGAGTGACAGAGTCAACAAGCATTGAGTATACACATGTCTCATAAGACACACTGGTGTTGTAATGATGTGTGAGAAGTAGGATTGGAGGGATGATCTATGGAAGTTTATGCTACATTTCATGTGAGTGGCAGAGTCAACAAGTACGAGTATACACATGTGTCATATGACACACTGGTACTGTCATGATGTGTGAGAAGTAGGATTGGAGGGATGATCTATGGAAGTTTATGCTACATTTCATGTGAGTGGCAGAGTCAACAAGTACGAGTATACACATGTGTCATATGACACACTGGTACTGTCATGATGTGTGAGAAGTAGGATTGGAGGGATGATCTATGGAAGTTTATGCTACATTTCATGTGAGTGGCAGAGTCAACAAGCATTGAGTATACACATGTCTCATAAGACACACTGGTGTTGTAATGATGTGTGAGAAGTAGGATTGGAGGGATGATCTATGGAAGTTTATGCTACATTTCATGTGAGTGGCAGAGTCAACAAGCACTGAGTATACACATGTCTCATAAGACAGACTGGTGTTGTAATGATGTGTGAGAAGTAGGATTGGAGGGATGATCTATGGAAGTTTATGCTACATTTCATGTGAGTGGCAGAGTCAACAAGCACTGAGTATACACATGTCTCATAAGACAGACTGGTGTTGTAATGATGTGTGAGAAGTAGGATTGGAGGGATGATCTATGGAAGTTTATGCTACATTTCATGTGAGTGGCAGAGTCAACAAGCACTGAGTATACACATGTCTCATAAGACAGACTGGTGTTGTAATGATGTGTGAGAAGTAGGTTTGGAGGGATGATCTATGGAAGTTTATGCTACATTTCATGTGATTGGCAGAGTCAACAAGCATTGAGTATACACATGTCTCATAAGACACACTGGTACTGTCATGACGTGTGAGAAGTAGGATTGGAGGGATGATCTATGGAAGTTTATGCTACATTTCATGTGAGTGGCAGAGTCAACAAGCATTGAGTATACACATGTCTCATAAGACACACTGGTGTTGTAATGACGTGTGAGAAGTAGGATTGGAGGGATGATCTATGAATGTTCATGCTTCATTTCATGTGATTGGCAGAGTCAACAAGTATTGAGTATACACATGTCTCATAAGACACACTGGTGTTGTAATGATGCGTGAGAAGTAGGATTGGAGGGATGATCTATGGAAGTTTATGCTACATTTCATGTGATTGGCAGAGTCCACAAGCATTGAGTATCCTCACGTCTCATAAGACACACTGGTACTGTCATGACGTGTGAGAAGTAGGATTGGAGGGATGATCTATGGAAGTTTATGCTACATTTCATGTGATTGGCAGAGTCAACAAGCATTGAGTATACACATGTCTCATAAGACACACTGGTTCTGTCATGATGCGTGAGAAGTAGGATTGGAGGGATGATCTATGGAAGTTTATGCTACATTTCATGTGATTGGCAGAGTCAACAAGCATTGAGTATACACATGTCTCAAAAGACACACTGGTACTGTCATGATGCGTGAGAAGTAGGATTGGAGGGATGATCTATGGAAGTTTATGCTACATTTCATGTGATTGGCAGAGGCAACAAGCATTGAGTATACACATGTCTCATAAGACACACTGGTACTGTCATGACGTGTGAGAAGTAGGATTGGAGGGATGATCTATGGAAGTTTATGCTACATTTCATGTGAGTGGCAGAGTCAACAAGTACGAGTATACACATGTGTCATATGACACACTGGTACTGTCATGATGTGTGAGAAGTAGGATTGGAGGGATGATCTATGGAAGTTTATGCTACATTTCATGTGAGTGGCAGAGTCAACAAGCATTGAGTATACACATGTCTCATAAGACACACTGGTGTTGTAATGATGTGTGAGAAGTAGGATTGGAGGGATGATCTATGGAAGTTTATGCTACATTTCATGTGAGTGGCAGAGTCAACAAGCACTGAGTATACACATGTCTCATAAGACAGACTGGTGTTGTAATGATGTTTGAGAAGTAGGATTGGAGGGATGATCTATGGAAGTTTATGCTACATTTCATGTGAGTGGCAGAGTCAACAAGCACTGAGTATACACATGTCTCATAAGACAGACTGGTGTTGTAATGATGTGTGAGAAGTAGGATTGGAGGGATGATCTATGGAAGTTTATGCTACATTTCATGTGAGTGGCAGAGTCAACAAGCACTGAGTATACACATGTCTCATAAGACAGACTGGTGTTGTAATGATGTGTGAGAAGTAGGTTTGGAGGGATGATCTATGGAAGTTTATGCTACATTTCATGTGATTGGCAGAGTCAACAAGCATTGAGTATACACATGTCTCATAAGACACACTGGTACTGTCATGACGTGTGAGAAGTAGGATTGGAGGGATGATCTATGGAAGTTTATGCTACATTTCATGTGAGTGGCAGAGTCAACAAGCATTGAGTATACACATGTCTCATAAGACACACTGGTGTTGTAATGACGTGTGAGAAGTAGGATTGGAGGGATGATCTATGAATGTTCATGCTTCATTTCATGTGATTGGCAGAGTCAACAAGTATTGAGTATACACATGTCTCATAAGACACACTGGTGTTGTAATGATGCGTGAGAAGTAGGATTGGAGGGATGATCTATGGAAGTTTATGCTACATTTCATGTGATTGGCAGAGTCCACAAGCATTGAGTATCCTCACGTCTCATAAGACACACTGGTACTGTCATGACGTGTGAGAAGTAGGATTGGAGGGATGATCTATGGAAGTTTATGCTACATTTCATGTGATTGGCAGAGTCAACAAGCATTGAGTATACACATGTCTCATAAGACACACTGGTTCTGTCATGATGCGTGAGAAGTAGGATTGGAGGGATGATCTATGGAAGTTTATGCTACATTTCATGTGATTGGCAGAGTCAACAAGCATTGAGTATACACATGTCTCAAAAGACACACTGGTACTGTCATGATGCGTGAGAAGTAGGATTGGAGGGATGATCTATGGAAGTTTATGCTACATTTCATGTGATTGGCAGAGGCAACAAGCATTGAGTATACACATGTCTCATAAGACACACTGGTACTGTCATGACGTGTGAGAAGTAGGATTGGAGGGATGATCTATGGAAGTTTATGCTACATTTCATGTGATTGGCAGAGTCAACAAGCATTGAGTATCCTCACGTCTCATAAGACACACTGGTACTCTCATGACGTGTGAGAAGTAGGATTGGTGGGATGATCTATGGAAGTTTATGCTACATTTCATGTGAGTGGCAGAGTCCACAAGCATTGAGTATCCTCACGTCTCATAAGACACACTGGTACTGTCATGATGTGTGAGAAGTAGGATTGGTGGGATGATCTATGGAAGTTTATGCTACATTTCATGTGAGTGGCAGAGTCAACAAGCATTGAGTATCCTCACGTCTCATAAGACACACTGGTACTCTCATGACGTGTGAGAAGTAGGATTGGTGGGATGATCTATGGAAGTTTATGCTACATTTCATGTGAGTGGAAGAGTCAACAAGCATTGAGTATCCTCACGTCTCATAAGACACACTGGTACTGTCATGATGTGTGAGAAGTAGGATTGGTGGGATGATCTATGGAAGTTTATGCTACATTTCATGTGAGTGGCAGAGTCAACAAGCATTGAGTATCCTCACGTCTCATAAAACACACTGGTACTGTCATGACGTGTGAGAAGTAGGATTGGAGGGATGATCTATGGAAGTTTATGCTACATTTCATGTGAGTGGCAGAGTCAACAAGTACGAGTATACACATGTCTCATAAGACACACTGGTACTGTCATGACGTGTGAGAAGTAGGATTGGAGGGATGATCTATGGAAGTTTATGCTACATTTCATGTGATTGGCAGAGTCAACAAGCATTGAGTATACACATGTCTCATAAGACACACTGGTACTGTCATGACGTGTGAGAAGTAGGATTGGAGGGATGATCTATGGAAGTTTATGCTACATTTCATGTGATTGGCAGAGTCAACAAGCATTGAGTATCCTCACGTCTCATAAGACACACTGGTACTGTCATGACGTGTGAGAAGTAGGATTGGAGGGATGATCTATGGAAGTATATGCTACATTTCATGTGATTGGCAGAGTCAACAAGCATTGAGTATCCTCACGTCTCATAAGACACACTGGTACTGTCATGACGTGTGAGAAGTAGGATTGGAGGGATGATCTATGGAAGTTTATGCTACATTTCATGTGATTGGCAGAGTCAACAAGCATTGAGTATACACATGTCTCATAAGACACACTGGTACTGTCATGACGTGTGAGAAGTAGGATTGGAGGGATGATCTATGGAAGTTTATGCTACATTTCATGTGATTGGCAGAGTCAACAAGCATTGAGTATCCTCACGTCTCAAAAGACACACTGGTACTGTCATGACGTGTGAGAAGTAGGATTGGAGGGATGATCTATGGAAGTTTATGCTACATTTCATGTGAGTGGCAGAGTCAACAAGCATTGAGTATACACATGTCTCATAAAACACACTGGTACTGTCATGACGTGTGAGAAGTAGGATTGGAGGGATGATCTATGGAAGTTTATGCTACATTTCATGTGATTGGCAGAGTCAACAAGCATTGAGTATACACATGTCTCATAAGACACACTGGTACTGTCATGACGTGTGAGAAGTAGGATTGGAGGGATGATCTATGGAAGTTTATGCTACATTTCATGTGAGTGGCAGAGTCAACAAGCATTGAGTATACACATGTCTCATAAGACACACTGGTACTGTCATGACGTGTGAGAAGTAGGATTGGAGGGATGATCTATGGAAGTTTATGCTACATTTCATGTGAGTGGCAGAGTCAACAAGCATTGAGTATCCTCACGTCTCATAAGACACACTGGTACTGTCATGATGTGTGAGAAGTAGGATTGGAGGGATGATCTATGGAAGTTTATGCTACATTTCATGTGATTGGCAGAGTCAACAAGCATTGAGTATCCTCACGTCTCAAAAGACACACTGGTACTGTCATGACGTGTGAGAAGTAGGATTGGAGGGATGATCTATGGAAGTTTATGCTACATTTCATGTGAGTGGCAGAGTCAACAAGCATTGAGTATCCTCACGTCTCAAAAGACACACTGGTACTGTCATGACGTGTGAGAAGTAGGATTGGAGGGATGATCTATGGAAGTTTATGCTACATTTCATGTGATTGGCAGAGTCAACAAGCATTGAGTATCCTCACGTCTCATAAGACACACTGGTACTGTCATGACGTGTGAGAAGTAGGATTGGAGGGATGATCTATGGAAGTTTATGCTACATTTCATGTGATTGGCAGAGTCAACAAGCATTGAGTATACACATGTCTCATAAGACACACTGGTACTGTCATGATGTGTGAGAAGTAGGATTGGAGGGATGATCTATGGAAGTTTATGCTACATTTCATGTGAGTGGCAGAGTCAACAAGCATTGAGTATACACATGTCTCATAAGACACACTGGTACTGTCATGATGCGTGAGAAGTAGGATTGGAGGGATGATCTATGGAAGTTTATGCTACATTTCATGTGAGTGGCAGAGTCAACAAGCATTGAGTATACACGTGTCTCATAAGACACACTGGTACTGTCATGATGTGTGAGAAGTAGGATTGGTGGGATGATCTATGGAAGTTTATGCTACATTTCATGTGATTGGCAGAGTCAACAAGTACGAGAATACATATGTGTCATATGACACACTGGTACTGTCATGATGTGTGAGAAGTAGGATTGGAGGGATGATCTATGGAAGTTTATGCTACATTTCATGTGATTGGCAGAGTCAACAAGCATTGAGTATACACATGTCTCATAAGACACACTGGTGTTGTAATGATGTGTGAGAAGTAGGATTGGAGGGATGATCTATGGAAGTTTATGCTACATTTCATGTGATTGGCAGAGTCAACAAGTACGAGTATACACATGTCTCATAAGACACACTGGTACTGTCATGACGTGTGAGAAGTAGGATTGGAGGGATGATCTATGGAAGTTTATGCTACATTTCATGTGATTGGCAGAGTCAACAAGCATTGAGTATCCTCACGTCTCATAAGACACACTGGTACTGTCATGATGCGTGAGAAGTAGGATTGGTGGGATGATCTATGGAAGTTTATGCTACATTTCATGTGAGTGGCAGAGTCAACAAGCACTGAGTATACACATGTCTCATAAGACACACTGGTACTGTCATGATGTGTGAGAAGTAGGATTGGAGGGATGATCTATGGAAGTTTATGCTACATTTCATGTGAGTGGCAGAGTCAACAAGCATTGAGTATCCTCACGTCTCATAAGACAGACTGGTACTGTAATGACGTGTGAGAAGTAGGGTTGGAGGGATGATCTATGGAAGTTTATGCTACATTTCATGTGAGTGACAGAGTCAACAAGCATTGAGTATACACATGTCTCATAAGACACACTGGTGTTGTAATGATGTGTGAGAAGTAGGATTGGAGGGATGATCTATGGAAGTTTATGCTACATTTCATGTGAGTGGCAGAGTCAACAAGCATTGAGTATACACATGTGTCATAAGACACACTGGTACTGTCATGATGTGTGAGAAGTAGGATTGGAGGGATGATCTATGGAAGTTTATGCTACATTTCATGTGAGTGGCAGAGTCAACAAGTACGAGTATACACATGTGTCATATGACACACTGGTACTGTCATGATGTGTGAGAAGTAGGATTGGAGGGATGATCTATGGAAGTTTATGCTACATTTCATGTGAGTGGCAGAGTCAACAAGTACGAGTATACACATGTCTCATAAGACACACTGGTACTTTCATGACGTGTGAGAAGTAGGATTGGAGGGATGATCTATGGAAGTTTATGCTACATTTCATGTGAGTGGCAGAGTCAACAAGCATTGAGTATACACATGTCTCATAAGACACACTGGTGTTGTAATGATGTGTGAGAAGTAGGATTGGAGGGATGATCTATGGAAGTTTATGCTACATTTCATGTGAGTGGCAGAGTCAACAAGCACTGAGTATACACATGTCTCATAAGACAGACTGGTGTTGTAATGATGTGTGAGAAGTAGGATTGGAGGGATGATCTATGGAAGTTTATGCTACATTTCATGTGAGTGGCAGAGTCAACAAGCACTGAGTATACACATGTCTCATAAGACAGACTGGTGTTGTAATGATGTGTGAGAAGTAGGATTGGAGGGATGATCTATGGAAGTTTATGCTACATTTCATGTGAGTGGCAGAGTCAACAAGCACTGAGTATACACATGTCTCATAAGACAGACTGGTGTTGTAATGATGTGTGAGAAGTAGGTTTGGAGGGATGATCTATGGAAGTTTATGCTACATTTCATGTGATTGGCAGAGTCAACAAGCATTGAGTATACACATGTCTCATAAGACACACTGGTACTGTCATGACGTGTGAGAAGTAGGATTGGAGGGATGATCTATGGAAGTTTATGCTACATTTCATGTGAGTGGCAGAGTCAACAAGCATTGAGTATACACATGTCTCATAAGACACACTGGTGTTGTAATGACGTGTGAGAAGTAGGATTGGAGGGATGATCTATGAATGTTCATGCTTCATTTCATGTGATTGGCAGAGTCAACAAGTATTGAGTATACACATGTCTCATAAGACACACTGGTGTTGTAATGATGCGTGAGAAGTAGGATTGGAGGGATGATCTATGGAAGTTTATGCTACATTTCATGTGATTGGCAGAGTCCACAAGCATTGAGTATCCTCACGTCTCATAAGACACACTGGTACTGTCATGACGTGTGAGAAGTAGGATTGGAGGGATGATCTATGGAAGTTTATGCTACATTTCATGTGATTGGCAGAGTCAACAAGCATTGAGTATACACATGTCTCATAAGACACACTGGTTCTGTCATGATGCGTGAGAAGTAGGATTGGAGGGATGATCTATGGAAGTTTATGCTACATTTCATGTGATTGGCAGAGTCAACAAGCATTGAGTATACACATGTCTCAAAAGACACACTGGTACTGTCATGATGCGTGAGAAGTAGGATTGGAGGGATGATCTATGGAAGTTTATGCTACATTTCATGTGATTGGCAGAGGCAACAAGCATTGAGTATACACATGTCTCATAAGACACACTGGTACTGTCATGACGTGTGAGAAGTAGGATTGGAGGGATGATCTATGGAAGTTTATGCTACATTTCATGTGATTGGCAGAGTCAACAAGCATTGAGTATATACATGTCTCATAAGACACACTGGTACTGTCATGATGTGTGAGAAGTAGGATTGGTGGGATGATCTATGGAAGTTTATGCTACATTTCATGTGATTGGCAGAGTCCACAAGCATTGAGTATCCTCACGTCTCATAAGACACACTGGTACTGTCATGACGTGTGAGAAGTAGGATTGGAGGGATGATCTATGAATGTTCATGCTACATTTCATGTGATTGGCAGAGTCAACAAGCATTGAGTATACACATGTCTCATAAGACACACTGGTACTGTCATGATGCGTGAGAAGTAGGATTGGAGGGATGATCTATGGAAGTTTATGCTACATTTCATGTGAGTGGCAGAGTCAACAAGTACGAGTATACACATGTCTCATAAGACACACTGGTACTGTCATGACGTGTGAGAAGTAGGATTGGAGGGATGATCTATGGAAGTTTATGCTACATTTCATGTGATTGGCAGAGTCAACAAGCATTGAGTATACACATGTCTCATAAGACACACTGGTACTGTCATGATGTGTGAGAAGTAGGATTGGTGGGATGATCTATGGAAGTTTATGCTACATTTCATGTGAGTGGCAGAGTCCACAAGCATTGAGTATACACATGTCTCATAAGACACACTGGTACTGTCATGACGTGTGAGAAGTAGGATGGGAGGGATGATCTATGGAAGTTTATGCTTCATTTCATGTGAGTGGCAGAGCCAACAAGCATTGATTATCCTCACGTCTCATAAGACACACTGGTACTGTCATGACGTGTGAGAAGTAGGATTGGAGGGATGATCTATGGAAGTTTATGCTACATTTCATGTGATTGGCAGAGTCAACAAGCATTGAGTATCCTCACGTCTCATAAGACACACTGGTACTGTCATGACGTGTGAGAAGTAGGATTGGAGGGATGATCTATGGAAGTTTATGCTACATTTCATGTGATTGGCAGAGTCAACAAGCATTGAGTATCCTCACGTCTCATAAGACACACTGGTACTGTCATGATGTGTGAGAAGTAGGATTGGTGGGATGATCTATGGAAGTTTATGCTACATTTCATGTGAGTGGCAGAGTCAACAAGCATTGAGTATCCTCACGTCTCATAAGACACACTGGTACTCTCATGACGTGTGAGAAGTAGGATTGGTGGGATGATCTATGGAAGTTTATGCTACATTTCATGTGAGTGGCAGAGTCAACAAGCATTGAGTATCCTCACGTCTCATAAAACACACTGGTACTGTCATGACGTGTGAGAAGTAGGATTGGAGGGATGATCTATGGAAGTTTATGCTACATTTCATGTGAGTGGCAGAGTCAACAAGTACGAGTATACACATGTCTCATAAGACACACTGGTACTGTCATGACGTGTGAGAAGTAGGATTGGAGGGATGATCTATGGAAGTTTATGCTACATTTCATGTGATTGGCAGAGTCAACAAGCATTGA
Source organism: Deroplatys truncata (assembly GCA_030765065.1). Classification (NCBI taxonomy): domain Eukaryota; kingdom Metazoa; phylum Arthropoda; class Insecta; order Mantodea; family Mantidae; genus Deroplatys; species Deroplatys truncata. The sequence continues at coordinate 1,368,647 of JAUKNL010000038.1, forward strand.
GTATACACATGTCTCATAAGACACACTGGTACTGTCATGACGTGTGAGAAGTAGGATTGGAGGGATGATCTATGGAAGTTTATGCTACATTTCATGTGATTGGCAGAGTCAACAAGCATTGAGTATCCTCACGTCTCATAAGACACACTGGTACTGTCATGACGTGTGAGAAGTAGGATTGGAGGGATGATCTATGGAAGTTTATGCTACATTTCATGTGATTGGCAGAGTCAACAAGCATTGAGTATACACATGTCTCATAAGACACACTGGTACTGTCATGACGTGTGAGAAGTAGGATTGGAGGGATGATCTATGGAAGTTTATGCTACATTTCATGTGATTGGCAGAGTCAACAAGCATTGAGTATCCTCACGTCTCAAAAGACACACTGGTACTGTCATGACGTGTGAGAAGTAGGATTGGAGGGATGATCTATGGAAGTTTATGCTACATTTCATGTGAGTGGCAGAGTCAACAAGCATTGAGTATACACATGTCTCATAAAACACACTGGTACTGTCATGACGTGTGAGAAGTAGGATTGGAGGGATGATCTATGGAAGTTTATGCTACATTTCATGTGATTGGCAGAGTCAACAAGCATTGAGTATACACATGTCTCATAAGACACACTGGTACTGTCATGACGTGTGAGAAGTAGGATTGGAGGGATGATCTATGGAAGTTTATGCTACATTTCATGTGAGTGGCAGAGTCAACAAGCATTGAGTATACACATGTCTCATAAGACACACTGGTACTGTCATGACGTGTGAGAAGTAGGATTGGAGGGATGATCTATGGAAGTTTATGCTACATTTCATGTGAGTGGCAGAGTCAACAAGCATTGAGTATCCTCACGTCTCATAAGACACACTGGTACTGTCATGATGTGTGAGAAGTAGGATTGGAGGGATGATCTATGGAAGTTTATGCTACATTTCATGTGATTGGCAGAGTCAACAAGCATTGAGTATCCTCACGTCTCAAAAGACACACTGGTACTGTCATGACGTGTGAGAAGTAGGATTGGAGGGATGATCTATGGAAGTTTATGCTACATTTCATGTGAGTGGCAGAGTCAACAAGCATTGAGTATCCTCACGTCTCAAAAGACACACTGGTACTGTCATGACGTGTGAGAAGTAGGATTGGAGGGATGATCTATGGAAGTTTATGCTACATTTCATGTGATTGGCAGAGTCAACAAGCATTGAGTATCCTCACGTCTCATAAGACACACTGGTACTGTCATGACGTGTGAGAAGTAGGATTGGAGGGATGATCTATGGAAGTTTATGCTACATTTCATGTGATTGGCAGAGTCAACAAGCATTGAGTATACACATGTCTCATAAGACACACTGGTACTGTCATGATGTGTGAGAAGTAGGATTGGAGGGATGATCTATGGAAGTTTATGCTACATTTCATGTGAGTGGCAGAGTCAACAAGCATTGAGTATACACATGTCTCATAAGACACACTGGTACTGTCATGATGCGTGAGAAGTAGGATTGGAGGGATGATCTATGGAAGTTTATGCTACATTTCATGTGAGTGGCAGAGTCAACAAGCATTGAGTATACACGTGTCTCATAAGACACACTGGTACTGTCATGATGTGTGAGAAGTAGGATTGGTGGGATGATCTATGGAAGTTTATGCTACATTTCATGTGATTGGCAGAGTCAACAAGTACGAGAATACATATGTGTCATATGACACACTGGTACTGTCATGATGTGTGAGAAGTAGGATTGGAGGGATGATCTATGGAAGTTTATGCTACATTTCATGTGATTGGCAGAGTCAACAAGCATTGAGTATACACATGTCTCATAAGACACACTGGTGTTGTAATGATGTGTGAGAAGTAGGATTGGAGGGATGATCTATGGAAGTTTATGCTACATTTCATGTGATTGGCAGAGTCAACAAGTACGAGTATACACATGTCTCATAAGACACACTGGTACTGTCATGACGTGTGAGAAGTAGGATTGGAGGGATGATCTATGGAAGTTTATGCTACATTTCATGTGATTGGCAGAGTCAACAAGCATTGAGTATCCTCACGTCTCATAAGACACACTGGTACTGTCATGATGCGTGAGAAGTAGGATTGGTGGGATGATCTATGGAAGTTTATGCTACATTTCATGTGAGTGGCAGAGTCAACAAGCACTGAGTATACACATGTCTCATAAGACACACTGGTACTGTCATGATGTGTGAGAAGTAGGATTGGAGGGATGATCTATGGAAGTTTATGCTACATTTCATGTGAGTGGCAGAGTCAACAAGCATTGAGTATCCTCACGTCTCATAAGACAGACTGGTACTGTAATGACGTGTGAGAAGTAGGGTTGGAGGGATGATCTATGGAAGTTTATGCTACATTTCATGTGAGTGACAGAGTCAACAAGCATTGAGTATACACATGTCTCATAAGACACACTGGTGTTGTAATGATGTGTGAGAAGTAGGATTGGAGGGATGATCTATGGAAGTTTATGCTACATTTCATGTGAGTGGCAGAGTCAACAAGTACGAGTATACACATGTGTCATATGACACACTGGTACTGTCATGATGTGTGAGAAGTAGGATTGGAGGGATGATCTATGGAAGTTTATGCTACATTTCATGTGAGTGGCAGAGTCAACAAGTACGAGTATACACATGTGTCATATGACACACTGGTACTGTCATGATGTGTGAGAAGTAGGATTGGAGGGATGATCTATGGAAGTTTATGCTACATTTCATGTGAGTGGCAGAGTCAACAAGTACGAGTATACACATGTCTCATAAGACACACTGGTACTTTCATGACGTGTGAGAAGTAGGATTGGAGGGATGATCTATGGAAGTTTATGCTACATTTCATGTGAGTGGCAGAGTCAACAAGCATTGAGTATACACATGTCTCATAAGACACACTGGTGTTGTAATGATGTGTGAGAAGTAGGATTGGAGGGATGATCTATGGAAGTTTATGCTACATTTCATGTGAGTGGCAGAGTCAACAAGCACTGAGTATACACATGTCTCATAAGACAGACTGGTGTTGTAATGATGTGTGAGAAGTAGGATTGGAGGGATGATCTATGGAAGTTTATGCTACATTTCATGTGAGTGGCAGAGTCAACAAGCACTGAGTATACACATGTCTCATAAGACAGACTGGTGTTGTAATGATGTGTGAGAAGTAGGATTGGAGGGATGATCTATGGAAGTTTATGCTACATTTCATGTGAGTGGCAGAGTCAACAAGCACTGAGTATACACATGTCTCATAAGACAGACTGGTGTTGTAATGATGTGTGAGAAGTAGGTTTGGAGGGATGATCTATGGAAGTTTATGCTACATTTCATGTGATTGGCAGAGTCAACAAGCATTGAGTATACACATGTCTCATAAGACACACTGGTACTGTCATGACGTGTGAGAAGTAGGATTGGAGGGATGATCTATGGAAGTTTATGCTACATTTCATGTGAGTGGCAGAGTCAACAAGCATTGAGTATACACATGTCTCATAAGACACACTGGTGTTGTAATGACGTGTGAGAAGTAGGATTGGAGGGATGATCTATGAATGTTCATGCTTCATTTCATGTGATTGGCAGAGTCAACAAGTATTGAGTATACACATGTCTCATAAGACACACTGGTGTTGTAATGATGCGTGAGAAGTAGGATTGGAGGGATGATCTATGGAAGTTTATGCTACATTTCATGTGATTGGCAGAGTCCACAAGCATTGAGTATCCTCACGTCTCATAAGACACACTGGTACTGTCATGACGTGTGAGAAGTAGGATTGGAGGGATGATCTATGGAAGTTTATGCTACATTTCATGTGATTGGCAGAGTCAACAAGCATTGAGTATACACATGTCTCATAAGACACACTGGTTCTGTCATGATGCGTGAGAAGTAGGATTGGAGGGATGATCTATGGAAGTTTATGCTACATTTCATGTGATTGGCAGAGTCAACAAGCATTGAGTATACACATGTCTCAAAAGACACACTGGTACTGTCATGATGCGTGAGAAGTAGGATTGGAGGGATGATCTATGGAAGTTTATGCTACATTTCATGTGATTGGCAGAGGCAACAAGCATTGAGTATACACATGTCTCATAAGACACACTGGTACTGTCATGACGTGTGAGAAGTAGGATTGGAGGGATGATCTATGGAAGTTTATGCTACATTTCATGTGATTGGCAGAGTCAACAAGCATTGAGTATATACATGTCTCATAAGACACACTGGTACTGTCATGATGTGTGAGAAGTAGGATTGGTGGGATGATCTATGGAAGTTTATGCTACATTTCATGTGATTGGCAGAGTCCACAAGCATTGAGTATCCTCACGTCTCATAAGACACACTGGTACTGTCATGACGTGTGAGAAGTAGGATTGGAGGGATGATCTATGAATGTTCATGCTACATTTCATGTGATTGGCAGAGTCAACAAGCATTGAGTATACACATGTCTCATAAGACACACTGGTACTGTCATGATGCGTGAGAAGTAGGATTGGAGGGATGATCTATGGAAGTTTATGCTACATTTCATGTGAGTGGCAGAGTCAACAAGTACGAGTATACACATGTCTCATAAGACACACTGGTACTGTCATGACGTGTGAGAAGTAGGATTGGAGGGATGATCTATGGAAGTTTATGCTACATTTCATGTGATTGGCAGAGTCAACAAGCATTGAGTATACACATGTCTCATAAGACACACTGGTACTGTCATGATGTGTGAGAAGTAGGATTGGTGGGATGATCTATGGAAGTTTATGCTACATTTCATGTGAGTGGCAGAGTCCACAAGCATTGAGTATACACATGTCTCATAAGACACACTGGTACTGTCATGACGTGTGAGAAGTAGGATGGGAGGGATGATCTATGGAAGTTTATGCTTCATTTCATGTGAGTGGCAGAGCCAACAAGCATTGATTATCCTCACGTCTCATAAGACACACTGGTACTGTCATGACGTGTGAGAAGTAGGATTGGAGGGATGATCTATGGAAGTTTATGCTACATTTCATGTGATTGGCAGAGTCAACAAGCATTGAGTATCCTCACGTCTCATAAGACACACTGGTACTGTCATGACGTGTGAGAAGTAGGATTGGAGGGATGATCTATGGAAGTTTATGCTACATTTCATGTGATTGGCAGAGTCAACAAGCATTGAGTATCCTCACGTCTCATAAGACACACTGGTACTGTCATGATGTGTGAGAAGTAGGATTGGTGGGATGATCTATGGAAGTTTATGCTACATTTCATGTGAGTGGCAGAGTCAACAAGCATTGAGTATCCTCACGTCTCATAAGACACACTGGTACTCTCATGACGTGTGAGAAGTAGGATTGGTGGGATGATCTATGGAAGTTTATGCTACATTTCATGTGAGTGGCAGAGTCAACAAGCATTGAGTATACACATGTCTCATAAGACACAGTGGTACTGTCATGATGTGTGAGAAGTAGGATTGGAGGGATGATCTATGGAAGTTTATGCTACATTTCATGTGATTGGCAGAGTCAACAAGCATTGAGTATACACATGTCTCATAAGACACACTGGTGTTGTAATGATGTGTGAGAAGTAGGATTGGAGGGATGATCTATGGAAGTTTATGCTACATTTCATGTGAGTGGCAGAGTCAACAAGTACGAGTATACACATGTCTCATAAGACACACTGGTACTGTCATGACGTGTGAGAAGTAGGATTGGAGGGATGATCTATGGAAGTTTATGCTACATTTCATGTGAGTGGCAGAGTCAACAAGTACGAGTATACACATGTCTCATAAGACACACTGGTACTGTCATGACGTGTGAGAAGTAGGATTGGAGGGATGATCTATGGAAGTTTATGCTACATTTCATGTGAGTGGCAGAGTCAACAAGCATTGAGTATACACATGTATCATAAGACACACTGGTGTTGTAATGATGTGTGAGAAGTAGGATTGGAGGGATGATCTATGGAAGTTTACGCTACATTTCATGTGATTGGCAGAGTCAACAAGTATTGAGTATACACATGTCTCATAAGACACACTGGTGTTGTAATGATGCGTGAGAAGTAGGATTGGAGGGATGATCTATGGAAGTTTATGCTACATTTCATGTGAGTGGCAGAGTCAACAAGCATTGAGTATACACACGTCTCATAAGACACACTGGTGTTGTAATGATGTGTGAGAAGTAGGATTGGAGGGATGATCTATGGAAGTTTATGCTACATTTCATGTGAGTGGCAGAGTCAACAAGTACGAGTATACACATGTCTCATAAGACACACTGGTACTGTCATGACGTGTGAGAAGTAGGATTGGAGGGATGATCTATGGAAGTTTATGCTACATTTCATGTGAGTGGCAGAGTCAACAAGCATGAGTATACACATGTCTCATAAGACACACTGGTACTGTCATGATGTGTGAGAAGTAGGATTGGAGGGATGATCTATGGAAGTTTATGCTACATTTCATGTGATTGGCAGAGTCAACAAGCATTGAGTATTCACACGTCTCATAAGACACACTGGTGCTGTCATGATGTGTGAGAAGCAGGAGCAGACAGATGATCTATGGATGCTCATGCTACATTTCATGTGATTGGCAGAGTCAACAAGCATTGAGTATACACATGTCTCATAAGACACACTGATGTTGTCATGATGTGTGAGAAGTAGGATTGGAGGGATGATCTATGAATGTTCATGCTTCATTTCATGTGATTGGCAGAGTCAACAAGTACGAGTATACACATGTCTCATAAGACACACTGGTACTGTCATGACGTGTGAGAAGTAGGTTTGGAGGGATGATCTATGGAAGTTTATGCTACATTTCATGTGATTGGCAGAGTCAACAAGCATTGAGTATACACATGTCTCTTAAGACACACTGGTACTGTCATGATGCGTGAGAAGTAGGATTGGAGGGATGATCTATGGAAGTTTATGCTACATTTCATGTGATTGGCAGAGTCAACAAGCATTGAGTATACACATGTCTCAAAAGACACACTGGTACTGTCATGATGTGTGAGAAGTAGGATTGGAGGGATGATCTATGGAAGTTTATGCTACATTTCATGTGATTGGCAGAGTCAACAAGCATTGAGTATACACATGTCTCAAAAGACACACTGGTACTGTCATGATGTGTGAGAAGTAGGATTGGTGGGATGATCTATGGAAGTTTATGCTACATTTCATGTGAGTGGCAGAGTCAACAAGCATTGAGTATACACATGTCTCATAAGACACACTGGTACTGTCATGACGTGTGAGAAGTAGGATTGGAGGGATGATCTATGGAAGTTTATGCTACATTTCATGTGATTGGCAGAGTCAACAAGCATTGAGTATACACATGTCTCATAAGACACACTGGTACTTTCATGATGTGTGAGAAGTAGGATTGGTGGGATGATCTATGGAAGTTTATGCTACATTTCATGTGAGTGGCAGAGTCAACAAGTACGAGTATACACATGTGTCATATGACACACTGGTACTGTCATGATGTGTGAGAAGTAGGATTGGAGGGATGATCTATGGAAGTTTATGCTACATTTCATGTGAGTGGCAGAGTCAACAAGCATTGAGTATACACATGTTTCATAAGACACACTGGTGTTGTAATGACGTGTGAGAAGTAGGATTGGTGGGATGATCTATGGAAGTTTATGCTACATTTCATGTGAGTGGCAGAGTCAACAAGCATTGAGTATACACATGTCTCATAAGACACACTGGTACTGTCATGATGTGTGAGAAGTAGGATTGGAGGGATGATCTATGGAAGTTTATGCTACATTTCATGTGAGTGGCAGAGTCAACAAGCATTGAGTATACACATGTTTCATAAGACACACTGGTGTTGTAATGACGTGTGAGAAGTAGGATTGGTGGGATGATCTATGGAAGTTTATGCTACATTTCATGTGAGTGGCAGAGTCAACAAGCATTGAGTATCCTCACGTCTCATAAGACACACTGGTACTGTCATGACGTGTGAGAAGTAGGATTGGAGGGATGATCTATGGAAGTTTATGCTACATTTCATGTGAGTGGCAGAGTCAACAAGCATTGAGTATACACATGTCTCATAAGACACACTGGTACTGTCATGATGTGTGAGAAGTAGGATTGGAGGGATGATCTATGGAAGTTTATGCTACATTTCATGTGAGTGGCAGAGTCAACAAGCATTGAGTATACACATGTCTCATAAGACACACTGGTGTTGTAATGACGTGTGAGAAGTAGGATTGGTGGGATGATCTATGGAAGTTTATGCTACATTTCATGTGAGTGGCAGAGTCAACAAGCATTGAGTATACACATGTCTCATAAGACACACTGGTGTTGTAATGATGTGTGAGAAGTAGGATTGGAGGGATGATCTATGGAAGTTTATGCTACATTTCATGTGAGTGGCAGAGTCAACAAGCATTGAGTATACACATGTCTCATAAGACACACTGGTGTTGTAATGACGTGTGAGAAGTAGGATTGGAGGGATGATCTATGGAAGTTTATGCTACATTTCATGTGAGTGGCAGAGTCAACAAGCACTGAGTATCCTCACGTCTCATAAGACACACTGGTACTGTCATGATGTGTGAGAAGTAGGATTGGTGGGATGATCTATGGAAGTTTATGCTACATTTCATGTGAGTGGCAGAGTCAACAAGCATTGAGTATCCTCACGTCTCATAAGACACACTGGTACTCTCATGATGTGTGAGAAGTAGGATTGGAGGGATGATCTATGGAAGTTTATGCTACATTTCATGTGAGTGGCAGAGTCAACAAGCATTGAGTATCCTCACGTCTCATAAGACACACTGGTACTGTCATGACGTGTGAGAAGTAGGATTGGAGGGATGATCTATGAATGTTCATGCTTCATTTCATGTGAGTGGCAGAGTCAACAAGCATTGAGTATCCTCACGTCTCATAAGACACACTGGTACTGTCATGATGTGTGAGAAGTAGGATTGGAGGGATGATCTATGAATGTTCATGCTTCATTTCATGTGAGTGGCAGAGTCAACAAGCATTGAGTATACACATGTCTCATAAGACAGACTGGTGTTGTAATGATGTGTGAGAAGTAGGTTTGGAGGGATGATCTATGGAAGTTTATGCTACATTTCATGTGATTGGCAGAGTCAACAAGCATTGAGTATACACATGTCTCATAAGACACAGTGGTAATTCATGACGTGTGAGAAGTAGGATTGGAGGGATGATCTATGGAAGTTTATGCTACATTTCATGTGAGTGGCAGAGTCAACAAGCATTGAGTATACACATGTCTCATAAGACACACTGGTGTTGTAATGACGTGTGAGAAGTAGGATTGGAGGGATGATCTATGAATGTTCATGCTTCATTTCATGTGATTGGCAGAGTCAACAAGCATTGAGTATACACATGACTCATAAGACACACTGGTGTTGTAATGATGTGTGAGAAGTAGGATTAGAGGGATGATCTATGGAAGTTTATGCTACATTTCATGTGATTGGCAGAGTCAACAAGTATTGAGTATACACATGTCTCATAAGACACACTGGTGTTGTAATGATGTGTGAGAAGTAGGATTGGAGGGATGATCTATGAATGTTCATGCTTCATTTCATGTGATTGGCAGAGTCAACAAGTATTGAGTATACACATGTCTCATAAGACACACTGGTGTTGTAATGATGCGTGAGAAGTAGGATTGGAGGGATGATCTATGGAAGTTTATGCTACATTTCATGTGATTGGCAGAGTCCACAAGCATTGAGTATCCTCAGGTCTCATAAGACACACTGGTACTGTCATGACGTGTGAGAAGTAGGATTGGAGGGATGATCTATGGAAGTTTATGCTACATTTCATGTGATTGGCAGAGTCAACAAGCATTGAGTATACACATGTCTCATAAGACACACTGGTTCTGTCATGATGCGTGAGAAGTAGGATTGGAGGGATGATCTATGGAAGTTTATGCTACATTTCATGTGATTGGCAGAGTCAACAAGCATTGAGTATACACATGTCTCAAAAGACACACTGGTACTGTCATGATGCGTGAGAAGTAGGATTGGAGGGATGATCTATGGAAGTTTATGCTACATTTCATGTGATTGGCAGAGGCAACAAGCATTGAGTATACACATGTCTCATAAGACACACTGGTACTGTCATGACGTGTGAGAAGTAGGATTGGAGGGATGATCTATGGAAGTTTATGCTACATTTCATGTGATTGGCAGAGTCAACAAGCATTGAGTATATACATGTCTCATAAGACACACTGGTACTGTCATGATGTGTGAGAAGTAGGATTGGTGGGATGATCTATGGAAGTTTATGCTACATTTCATGTGATTGGCAGAGTCCACAAGCATTGAGTATCCTCACGTCTCATAAGACACACTGGTACTGTCATGACGTGTGAGAAGTAGGATTGGAGGGATGATCTATGAATGTTCATGCTACATTTCATGTGATTGGCAGAGTCAACAAGCATTGAGTATACACATGTCTCATAAGACACACTGGTACTGTCATGATGCGTGAGAAGTAGGATTGGAGGGATGATCTATGGAAGTTTATGCTACATTTCATGTGAGTGGCAGAGTCAACAAGTACGAGTATACACATGTCTCATAAGACACACTGGTACTGTCATGACGTGTGAGAAGTAGGATTGGAGGGATGATCTATGGAAGTTTATGCTACATTTCATGTGATTGGCAGAGTCAACAAGCATTGAGTATACACATGTCTCATAAGACACACTGGTACTGTCATGATGTGTGAGAAGTAGGATTGGTGGGATGATCTATGGAAGTTTATGCTACATTTCATGTGAGTGGCAGAGTCCACAAGCATTGAGTATACACATGTCTCATAAGACACACTGGTACTGTCATGAAGTGTGAGAAGTAGGATGGGAGGGATGATCTATGGAAGTTTATGCTTCATTTCATGTGAGTGGCAGAGCCAACAAGCATTGATTATCCTCACGTCTCATAAGACACACTGGTACTGTCATGACGTGTGAGAAGTAGGATTGGAGGGATGATCTATGGAAGTTTATGCTACATTTCATGTGATTGGCAGAGTCAACAAGCATTGAGTATCCTCACGTCTCATAAGACACACTGGTACTGTCATGACGTGTGAGAAGTAGGATTGGAGGGATGATCTATGGAAGTTTATGCTACATTTCATGTGAGTGGCAGAGTCAACAAGTACGAGTATACACATGTCTCATAAGACACACTGGTGTTGTAATGATGTGTGAGAAGTAGGATTGGAGGGATGATCTATGGAAGTTTATGCTACATTTCATGTGAGTGGCAGAGTCAACAAGCATTGAGTATCCTCACGTCTCATAAGACACACTGGTACTCTCATGACGTGTGAGAAGTAGGATTGGTGGGATGATCTATGGAAGTTTATGCTACATTTCATGTGAGTGGCAGAGTCAACAAGCATTGAGTATACACATGTCTCATAAGACACAGTGGTACTGTCATGATGTGTGAGAAGTAGGATTGGAGGGATGATCTATGGAAGTTTATGCTACATTTCATGTGATTGGCAGAGTCAACAAGCATTGAGTATACACATGTCTCATAAGACACACTGGTGTTGTAATGATGTGTGAGAAGTAGGATTGGAGGGATGATCTATGGAAGTTTATGCTACATTTCATGTGAGTGGCAGAGTCAACAAGTACGAGTATACACATGTCTCATAAGACACACTGGTACTGTCATGACGTGTGAGAAGTAGGATTGGAGGGATGATCTATGGAAGTTTATGCTACATTTCATGTGAGTGGCAGAGTCAACAAGTACGAGTATACACATGTCTCATAAGACACACTGGTACTGTCATGACGTGTGAGAAGTAGGATTGGAGGGATGATCTATGGAAGTTTACGCTACATTTCATGTGATTGGCAGAGTCAACAAGTATTGAGTATACACATGTCTCATAAGACACACTGGTGTTGTAATGATGCGTGAGAAGTAGGATTGGAGGGATGATCTATGGAAGTTTATGCTACATTTCATGTGAGTGGCAGAGTCAACAAGCATTGAGTATACACACGTCTCATAAGACACACTGGTGTTGTAATGATGTGTGAGAAGTAGGATTGGAGGGATGATCTATGGAAGTTTATGCTACATTTCATGTGAGTGGCAGAGTCAACAAGTACGAGTATACACATGTCTCATAAGACACACTGGTACTGTCATGACGTGTGAGAAGTAGGATTGGAGGGATGATCTATGGAAGTTTATGCTACATTTCATGTGAGTGGCAGAGTCAACAAGCATGAGTATACACATGTCTCATAAGACACACTGGTACTGTCATGATGTGTGAGAAGTAGGATTGGAGGGATGATCTATGGAAGTTTATGCTACATTTCATGTGATTGGCAGAGTCAACAAGCATTGAGTATTCACACGTCTCATAAGACACACTGGTGCTGTCATGACGTGTGAGAAGCAGGAGCGGACGGATGATCTATGGAAGTTTATGCTACATTTCATGTGATTGGCAGAGTCAACAAGCATTGAGTATTCACACGTCTCATAAGACACACTGGTGCTGTCATGATGTGTGAGAAGCAGGAGCAGACAGATGATCTATGGATGCTCATGCTACATTTCATGTGATTGGCAGAGTCAACAAGCATTGAGTATACACATGTCTCATAAGACACACTGATGTTGTCATGATGTGTGAGAAGTAGGATTGGAGGGATGATCTATGAATGTTCATGCTTCATTTCATGTGATTGGCAGAGTCAACAAGTACGAGTATACACATGTCTCATAAGACACACTGGTACTGTCATGACGTGTGAGAAGTAGGTTTGGAGGGATGATCTATGGAAGTTTATGCTACATTTCATGTGATTGGCAGAGTCAACAAGCATTGAGTATACACATGTCTCAAAAGACACACTGGTACTGTCATGATGTGTGAGAAGTAGGATTGGTGGGATGATCTATGGAAGTTTATGCTACATTTCATGTGAGTGGCAGAGTCAACAAGCATTGAGTATACACATGTCTCATAAGACACACTGGTACTGTCATGACGTGTGAGAAGTAGGATTGGAGGGATGATCTATGGAAGTTTATGCTACATTTCATGTGAGTGGCAGAGTCAACAAGCATTGAGTATACACATGTTTCATAAGACACACTGGTGTTGTAATGACGTGTGAGAAGTAGGATTGGTGGGATGATCTATGGAAGTTTATGCTACATTTCATGTGAGTGGCAGAGTCAACAAGCATTGAGTATACACATGTCTCATAAGACACACTGGTACTGTCATGATGTGTGAGAAGTAGGATTGGAGGGATGATCTATGGAAGTTTATGCTACATTTCATGTGAGTGGCAGAGTCAACAAGCATTGAGTATACACATGTTTCATAAGACACACTGGTGTTGTAATGACGTGTGAGAAGTAGGATTGGTGGGATGATCTATGGAAGTTTATGCTACATTTCATGTGAGTGGCAGAGTCAACAAGCATTGAGTATCCTCACGTCTCATAAGACACACTGGTACTGTCATGACGTGTGAGAAGTAGGATTGGAGGGATGATCTATGGAAGTTTATGTTACATTTCATGTGAGTGGCAGAGTCAACAAGCATTGAGTATACACATGTCTCATAAGACACACTGGTACTGTCATGATGTGTGAGAAGTAGGATTGGAGGGATGATCTATGGAAGTTTATGCTACATTTCATGTGAGTGGCAGAGTCAACAAGCATTGAGTATACACATGTCTCATAAGACACACTGGTGTTGTAATGACGTGTGAGAAGTAGGATTGGTGGGATGATCTATGGAAGTTTATGCTACATTTCATGTGAGTGGCAGAGTCAACAAGCATTGAGTATACACATGTCTCATAAGACACACTGGTGTTGTAATGATGTGTGAGAAGTAGGATTGGAAGGATGATCTATGGAAGTTTATGCTACATTTCATGTGAGTGGCAGAGTCAACAAGCATTGAGTATACACATGTCTCATAAGACATACTGGTGTTGTAATGACGTGTGAGAAGTAGGATTGGAGGGATGATCTATGGAAGTTTATGCTACATTTCATGTGAGTGGCAGAGTCAACAAGCATTGAGTATCCTCACGTCTCATAAGACACACTGGTACTCTCATGATGTGTGAGAAGTAGGATTGGAGGGATGATCTATGGAAGTTTATGCTACATTTCATGTGAGTGGCAGAGTGAACAAGCATTGAGTATCCTCACGTCTCATAAGACACACTGGTACTGTCATGACGTGTGAGAAGTAGGATTGGAGGGATGATCTATGAATGTTCATGCTTCATTTCATGTGAGTGGCAGAGTCAACAAGCATTGAGTATCCTCACGTCTCATAAGACACACTGGTACTGTCATGATGTGTGAGAAGTAGGATTGGAGGGATGATCTATGAATGTTCATGCTTCATTTCATGTGAGTGGCAGAGTCAACAAGCATTGAGTATACACATGTCTCATAAGACACACTGGTACTGTCATGACGTGTGAGAAGTAGGATTGGAGGGATGATCTATGGAAGTTTATGCTACATTTCATGTGAGTGGCAGAGTCAACAAGCATTGAGTATACACATGTCTCATAAGACACAGTGGTACTGTCATGATGCGTGAGAAGTAGGATTGGAGGGATGATCTATGGAAGTTTATGCTACATTTCATGTGAGTGGCAGAGTCAACAAGTACGAGTATACACATGTCTCATAAGACACACTGGTACTGTCATGACGTGTGAGAAGTAGGATTGGAGGGATGATCTATGGAAGTTTATGCTACATTTCATGTGATTGGCAGAGTCAACAAGTACGAGTATACACATGTCTCATAAGACACACTGGTACTGTCATGATGCGTGAGAAGTAGGATTGGAGGGATGATCTATGGAAGTTTATGCTACATTTCATGTGATTGGCAGAGTCAAAAGCATTGAGTATCCTCACGTCTCAAAAGACACACTGGTACTGTCATGACGTGTGAGAAGTAGGATTGGAGGGATGATCTATGGAAGTTTATGCTACATTTCATGTGAGTGGCAGAGTCAACAAGCATTGAGTATACACATGTCTCATAAGACACACTGGTACAGTCATGACGTGTGAGAAGTAGGATTGGAGGGATGATCTATGGAAGTTTATGCTACATTTCATGTGAGTGGCAGAGTCAACAAGCATTGAGTATACACATGTCTCATAAGACACACTGGTACTGTTATGATGTGTGAGAAGTAGGATTGGTGGGATGATCTATGAATGTTCATGCTTCATTTCAGTGAGTGGCAGAGTCAACAAGCATTGAGTATCCTCACGTCTCATAAGACACACTGGTACTGTCATGACGTGTGAGAAGTAGGATTGGTGGGATGATCTATGGAAGTTTATGCTACATTTCATGTGAGTGGCAGAGTCAACATTCATTGAGTATACACATGTCTCATAAGACACACTGGTACTGTCATAACGTGTGAGAAGTAGGATTGGAGGGATGATCTATGGAAGTTTATGCTACATTTCATGTGAGTGGCAGAGTCAACAAGCATTGAGTATCCTCACGTCTCATAAGACACACTGGTACTGTCATGATGTGTGAGAAGTAGGATTGGAGGGATGATCTATGGAAGTTTAAGCTACATTTCATGTGATTGGCAGAGTCAACAAGCATTGAGTATATACATGTCTCATAAGACACACTGGTACTGTCATGATGTGTGAGAAGTAGGATTGGTGGGATGATCTATGGAAGTTTATGCTACATTTCATGTGATTGGCAGAGTCCACAAGCATTGAGTATCCTCACGTCTCATAAGACACACTGGTACTCTCATGACGTCTGAGAAGTAGGATTGGTGGGATGATCTATGGAAGTTTATGCTACATTTCATGTGAGTGGCAGAGTCCACAAGCATTGAGTATCCTCACGTCTCATAAGACACACTGGTACTGTCATGATGTGTGAGAAGTAGGATTGGTGGGATGATCTATGGAAGTTTATGCTACATTTCATGTGAGTGGCAGAGTCAACAAGCATTGAGTATCCTCACGTCTCATAAGACACACTGGTACTCTCATGACGTGTGAGAAGTAGGATTGGTGGGATGATCTATGGAAGTTTATGCTACATTTCATGTGAGTGGCAGAGTCAACAAGCATTGAGTATCCTCACGTCTCATAAGACACACTGGTACTGTCATGATGTGTGAGAAGTAGGATTGGTGGGATGATCTATGGAAGTTTATGCTACATTTCATGTGAGTGGCAGAGTCAACAAGCATTGAGTATCCTCACGTCTCATAAGACACACTGGTACTGTCATGACGTGTGAGAAGTAGGATTGGAGGGATGATCTATGGAAGTTTATGCTACATTTCATGTGATTGGCAGAGTCAACAAGCATTGAGTATACACATGTCTCATAAGACACACTGGTACTGTCATGACGTGTGAGAAGTAGGATTGGAGGGATGATCTATGGAAGTTTATGCTACATTTCATGTGATTGGCAGAGTCAACAAGCATTGAGTATCCTCACGTCTCATAAGACACACTGGTACTGTCATGACGTGTGAGAAGTAGGATTGGAGGGATGATCTATGGAAGTTTATGCTACATTTCATGTGATTGGCAGAGTCAACAAGCATTGAGTATCCTCACGTCTCATAAGACACACTGGTACTGTCATGACGTGTGAGAAGTAGGATTGGAGGGATGATCTATGGAAGTTTATGCTACATTTCATGTGATTGGCAGAGTCAACAAGCATTGAGTATACACATGTCTCATAAGACACACTGGTACTGTCATGACGTGTGAGAAGTAGGATTGGAGGGATGATCTATGGAAGTTTATGCTACATTTCATGTGATTGGCAGAGTCAACAAGCATTGAGTATCCTCACGTCTCAAAAGACACACTGGTACTGTCTTGACGTGTGAGAAGTAGGATTGGAGGGATGATCTATGGAAGTTTATGCTACATTTCATGTGAGTGGCAGAGTCAACAAGCATTGAGTATACACATGTCTCATAAAACACACTGGTACTGTCATGACGTGTGAGAAGTAGGATTGGAGGGATGATCTATGGAAGTTTATGCTACATTTCATGTGATTGGCAGAGTCAACAAGCATTGAGTATACACATGTCTCATAAGACACACTGGTACTGTCATGACGTGTGAGAAGTAAGATTGGAGGGATGATCTATGGACGTTTATGCTACATTTCATGTGAGTGGCAGAGTCAACAAGCATTGAGTATCCTCACGTCTCATAAGACACACTGGTACTGTCATGATGTGTGAGAAGTAGGATTGGAGGGATGATCTATGGAAGTTTATGCTACATTTCATGTGATTGGCAGAGTCAACAAGCATTTAGTATCCTCACGTCTCAAAAGACACACTGGTACTGTCATGATGCGTGAGAAGTAGGATTGGAGGGATGATCTATGGAAGTTTATGCTACATTTCATGTGAGTGGCAGAGTCAACAAGCATTGAGTATCCTCACGTCTCAAAAGACACACTGGTACTGTCATTACGTGTGAGAAGTAGGATTGGAGGGATGATCTATGGAAGTTTATGCTACATTTCATGTGATTGGCAGAGTCAACAAGCATTGAGTATCCTCACGTCTCATAAGACACACTGGTACTGTCATGACGTGTGAGAAGTAGGATTGGAGGGATGATCTATGGAAGTTTATGCTACATTTCATGTGAGTGGCAGAGTCAACAAGCATTGAGTATACACATGTCTCATAAGACACACTGGTACTGTCATGACGTGTGACAAGTAGGATTGGAGGGATGATCTATGGAAGTTTATGCTACATTTCATGTGATTGGCAGAGTCAACAAGCATTGAGTATACACATGTCTCATAAGACACACTGGTACTGTCATGATGTGTGAGAAGTAGGATTGGAGGGATGATCTATGGAAGTTTATGCTACATTTCATGTGAGTGGCAGAGTCAACAAGCATTGAGTATACACATGTCTCATAAGACATACTGGTACTGTCATGATGCGTGAGAAGTAGGATTGGAGGGACGATCTATGGAAGTTTATGCTACATTTCATGTGAGTGGCAGAGTCAACAAGCATTGAGTATACACATGTCTCATAAGACACACTGGTACTGTCATGATGTGTGAGAAGTAGGATTGGTGGGATGATCTATGGAAGTTTATGCTCCATTTCATGTGATTGGCAGAGTCAACAAGTACGAGAATACATATGTGTCATATGACACACTGGTACTGTCATGATGTGTGAGAAGTAGGATTGGAGGGATGATCTATGGAAGTTTATGCTACATTTCATGTGAGTGGCAGAGTCAACAAGCATTGAGTATACACATGTCTCATAAGACACACTGGTGTTGTAATGACGTGTGAGAAGTAGGATTGGTGGGATGATCTATGGAAGTTTATGCTACATTTCATGTGAGTGGCAGAGTCAACAAGCATTGAGTATACACATGTCTCATAAGACACGCTGGTGTTGTAATGATGTGTGAGAAGTAGGATTGGAAGGATGATCTATGGAAGTTTATGCTACATTTCATGTGAGTGGCAGAGTCAACAAGCATTGAGTATACACATGTCTCATAAGACATACTGGTGTTGTAATGACGTGTGAGAAGTAGGATTGGAGGGATGATCTATGGAAGTTTATGCTACATTTCATGTGAGTGGCAGAGTCAACAAGCATTGAGTATCCTCACGTCTCATAAGACACACTGGTACTCTCATGATGTGTGAGAAGTAGGATTGGAGGGATGATCTATGGAAGTTTATGCTACATTTCATGTGAGTGGCAGAGTGAACAAGCATTGAGTATCCTCACGTCTCATAAGACACACTGGTACTGTCATGACGTGTGAGAAGTAGGATTGGAGGGATGATCTATGAATGTTCATGCTTCATTTCATGTGAGTGGCAGAGTCAACAAGCATTGAGTATCCTCACGTCTTATAAGACACACTGGTACTGTCATGATGTGTGAGAAGTAGGATTGGAGGGATGATCTATGAATGTTCATGCTTCATTTCATGTGAGTGGCAGAGTCAACAAGCATTGAGTATACACATGTCTCATAAGACACACTGGTACTGTCATGACGTGTGAGAAGTAGGATTGGAGGGATGATCTATGGAAGTTTATGCTACATTTCATGTGAGTGGCAGAGTCAACAAGCATTGAGTATACACATGTCTCATAAGACACAGTGGTACTGTCATGATGCGTGAGAAGTAGGATTGGAGGGATGATCTATGGAAGTTTATGCTACATTTCATGTGAGTGGCAGAGTCAACAAGTACGAGTATACACATGTCTCATAAGACACACTGGTACTGTCATGATGCGTGAGAAGTAGGATTGGAGGGATGATCTATGGAAGTTTATGCTACATTTCATGTGATTGGCAGAGTCAAAAGCATTGAGTATCCTCACGTCTCAAAAGACACACTGGTACTGTCATGACGTGTGAGAAGTAGGATTGGAGGGATGATCTATGGAAGTTTATGCTACATTTCATGTGAGTGGCAGAGTCAACAAGCATTGAGTATACACATGTCTCATAAGACACACTGGTACAGTCATGACGTGTGAGAAGTAGGATTGGAGGGATGATCTATGGAAGTTTATGCTACATTTCATGTGAGTGGCAGAGTCAACAAGCATTGAGTATACACATGTCTCATAAGACACACTGGTACTGTTATGATGTGTGAGAAGTAGGATTGGTGGGATGATCTATGAATGTTCATGCTTCATTTCAGTGAGTGGCAGAGTCAACAAGCATTGAGTATCCTCACGTCTCATAAGACACACTGGTACTGTCATGACGTGTGAGAAGTAGGATTGGTGGGATGATCTATGGAAGTTTATGCTACATTTCATGTGAGTGGCAGAGTCAACATTCATTGAGTATACACATGTCTCATAAGACACACTGGTGTTGTAATGACGTGTGAGAAGTAGGATTGGAGGGATGATCTATGGAAGTTTATGCTACATTTCATGTGAGTGGCAGAGTCAACAAGCATTGAGTATCCTCACGTCTCATAAGACACACTGGTACTGTCATGATGTGTGAGAAGTAGGATTGGAGGGATGATCTATGGAAGTTTAAGCTACATTTCATGTGATTGGCAGAGTCAACAAGCATTGAGTATATACATGTCTCATAAGACACACTGGTACTGTCATGATGTGTGAGAAGTAGGATTGGTGGGATGATCTATGGAAGTTTATGCTACATTTCATGTGATTGGCAGAGTCCACAAGCATTGAGTATCCTCACGTCTCATAAGACACACTGGTACTCTCATGACGTGTGAGAAGTAGGATTGGTGGGATGATCTATGGAAGTTTATGCTACATTTCATGTGAGTGGCAGAGTCCACAAGCATTGAGTATCCTCACGTCTCATAAGACACACTGGTACTGTCATGATGTGTGAGAAGTAGGATTGGTGGGATGATCTATGGAAGTTTATGCTACATTTCATGTGAGTGGCAGAGTCAACAAGCATTGAGTATCCTCACGTCTCATAAGACACACTGGTACTCTCATGACGTGTGAGAAGTAGGATTGGTGGGATGATCTATGGAAGTTTATGCTACATTTCATGTGAGTGGCAGAGTCAACAAGCATTGAGTATCCTCACGTCTCATAAGACACACTGGTACTGTCATGATGTGTGAGAAGTAGGATTGGTGGGATGATCTATGGAAGTTTATGCTACATTTCATGTGAGTGGCAGAGTCAACAAGCATTGAGTATCCTCACGTCTCATAAGACACACTGGTACTGTCATGACGTGTGAGAAGTAGGATTGGAGGGATGATCTATGGAAGTTTATGCTACATTTCATGTGATTGGCAGAGTCAACAAGCATTGAGTATACACATGTCTCATAAGACACACTGGTACTGTCATGACGTGTGAGAAGTAGGATTGGAGGGATGATCTATGGAAGTTTATGCTACATTTCATGTGATTGGCAGAGTCAACAAGCATTGAGTATCCTCACGTCTCATAAGACACACTGGTACTGTCATGACGTGTGAGAAGTAGGATTGGAGGGATGATCTATGGAAGTTTATGCTACATTTCATGTGATTGGCAGAGTCAACAAGCATTGAGTATCCTCACGTCTCATAAGACACACTGGTACTGTCATGACGTGTGAGAAGTAGGATTGGAGGGATGATCTATGGAAGTTTATGCTACATTTCATGTGATTGGCAGAGTCAACAAGCATTGAGTATACACATGTCTCATAAGACACACTGGTACTGTCATGACGTGTGAGAAGTAGGATTGGAGGGATGATCTATGGAAGTTTATGCTACATTTCATGTGATTGGCAGAGTCAACAAGCATTGAGTATCCTCACGTCTCAAAAGACACACTGGTACTGTCTTGACGTGTGAGAAGTAGGATTGGAGGGATGATCTATGGAAGTTTATGCTACATTTCATGTGAGTGGCAGAGTCAACAAGCATTGAGTATACACATGTCTCATAAAACACACTGGTACTGTCATGACGTGTGAGAAGTAGGATTGGAGGGATGATCTATGGAAGTTTATGCTACATTTCATGTGATTGGCAGAGTCAACAAGCATTGAGTATACACATGTCTCATAAGACACACTGGTACTGTCATGACGTGTGAGAAGTAAGATTGGAGGGATGATCTATGGACGTTTATGCTACATTTCATGTGAGTGGCAGAGTCAACAAGCATTGAGTATCCTCACGTCTCATAAGACACACTGGTACTGTCATGATGTGTGAGAAGTAGGATTGGAGGGATGATCTATGGAAGTTTATGCTACATTTCATGTGATTGGCAGAGTCAACAAGCATTGAGTATCCTCACGTCTCAAAAGACACACTGGTACTGTCATGATGCGTGAGAAGTAGGATTGGAGGGATGATCTATGGAAGTTTATGCTACATTTCATGTGAGTGGCAGAGTCAACAAGCATTGAGTATCCTCACGTCTCAAAAGACACACTGGTACTGTCATTACGTGTGAGAAGTAGGATTGGAGGGATGATCTATGGAAGTTTATGCTACATTTCATGTGATTGGCAGAGTCAACAAGCATTGAGTATCCTCACGTCTCATAAGACACACTGGTACTGTCATGACGTGTGAGAAGTAGGATTGGAGGGATGATCTATGGAAGTTTATGCTACATTTCATGTGAGTGGCAGAGTCAACAAGCATTGAGTATACACATGTCTCATAAGACACACTGGTACTGTCATGACGTGTGACAAGTAGGATTGGAGGGATGATCTATGGAAGTTTATGCTACATTTCATGTGATTGGCAGAGTCAACAAGCATTGAGTATACACATGTCTCATAAGACACACTGGTACTGTCATGATGTGTGAGAAGTAGGATTGGAGGGATGATCTATGGAAGTTTATGCTACATTTCATGTGAGTGGCAGAGTCAACAAGCATTGAGTATACACATGTCTCATAAGACATACTGGTACTGTCATGATGCGTGAGAAGTAGGATTGGAGGGACGATCTATGGAAGTTTATGCTACATTTCATGTGAGTGGCAGAGTCAACAAGCATTGAGTATACACATGTCTCATAAGACACACTGGTACTGTCATGATGTGTGAGAAGTAGGATTGGTGGGATGATCTATGGAAGTTTATGCTCCATTTCATGTGATTGGCAGAGTCAACAAGTACGAGAATACATATGTGTCATATGACACACTGGTACTGTCATGATGTGTGAGAAGTAGGATTGGAGGGATGATCTATGGAAGTTTATGCTACATTTCATGTGATTGGCAGAGTCAACAAGCATTGAGTATACACATGTCTCATAAGACACACTGGTGTTGTAATGATGTGTGAGAAGTAGGATTGGAGGGATGATCTATGGAAGTTTATGCTACATTTCATGTGATTGGCAGAGTCAACAAGTACGAGTATACACATGTCTCATAAGACACACTGGTACTGTCATGACGTGTGAGAAGTAGGATTGGAGGGATGATCTATGGAAGTTTATGCTACATTTCATGTGATTGGCAGAGTCAACAAGCATTGAGTATCCTCACGTCTCATAAGACACACTGGTACAGTCATGATGCGTGAGAAGTAGGATTGGTGGGATGATCTATGGAAGTTTATGCTACATTTCATGTGAGTGGCAGAGTCAACAAGCACTGAGTATACACATGTCTCATAAGACACACTGGTACTGTCATGATGTGTGAGAAGTAGGATTGGAGGGATGATCTATGGAAGTTTATGCTACATTTCATGTGAGTGGCAGAGTCAACAAGCATTGAGTATCCTCACGTCTCATAAGACAGACTGGTACTGTCATGACGTGTGAGAAGTAGGATTGGAGGGATGATCTATGGAAGTTTATGCTACATTTCATGTGAGTGACAGAGTCAACAAGTACGAGTATACACATGTGTCATATGACACACTGGTACTGTCATGATGTGTGAGAAGTAGGATTGGAGGGATGATCTATGGAAGTTTATGCTACATTTCATGTGAGTGGCAGAGTCAACAAGTACGAGTATACACATGTGTCATATGACACACTGGTACTGTCATGATGTGTGAGAAGTAGGATTGGAGGGATGATCTATGGAAGTTTATGCTACATTTCATGTGATTGGCAGAGTCAACAAGCATTGAGTATCCTCACGTCTCATAAGACACACTGGTACTGTCATGACGTGTGAGAAGTAGGATTGGAGGGATGATCTATGGAAGTTTATGCTACATTTCATGTGAGTGGCAGAGTCAACAAGCATTGAGTATACACATGTCTCATAAGACACACTGGTACTGTCATGACGTGTGACAAGTAGGATTGGAGGGATGATCTATGGAAGTTTATGCTACATTTCATGTGATTGGCAGAGTCAACAAGCATTGAGTATACACATGTCTCATAAGACACACTGGTACTGTCATGATGTGTGAGAAGTAGGATTGGAGGGATGATCTATGGAAGTTTATGCTACATTTCATGTGAGTGGCAGAGTCAACAAGCATTGAGTATACACATGTCTCATAAGACATACTGGTACTGTCATGATGCGTGAGAAGTAGGATTGGAGGGACGATCTATGGAAGTTTATGCTACATTTCATGTGAGTGGCAGAGTCAACAAGCATTGAGTATACACATGTCTCATAAGACACACTGGTACTGTCATGATGTGTGAGAAGTAGGATTGGTGGGATGATCTATGGAAGTTTATGCTCCATTTCATGTGATTGGCAGAGTCAACAAGTACGAGAATACATATGTGTCATATGACACACTGGTACTGTCATGATGTGTGAGAAGTAGGATTGGAGGGATGATCTATGGAAGTTTATGCTACATTTCATGTGATTGGCAGAGTCAACAAGTATTGAGTATACACATGTCTCATAAGACACACTGGTGTTGTAATGATGCGTGAGAAGTAGGATTGGAGGGATGATCTATGGAAGTTTATGCTACATTTCATGTGATTGGCAGAGTCCACAAGCATTGAGTATCCTCACGTCTCATAAGACACACTGGTACTGTCATGACGTGTGAGAAGTAGGATTGGAGGGATGATCTATGGAAGTTTATGCTACATTTCATGTGATTGGCAGAGTCAACAAGCATTGAGTATACACATGTCTCATAAGACACACTGGTTCTGTCATGATGCGTGAGAAGTAGGATTGGAGGGATGATCTATGGAAGTTTATGCTACATTTCATGTGATTGGCAGAGTCAACAAGCATTGAGTATACACATGTCTCAAAAGACACACTGGTACTGTCATGATGCGTGAGAAGTAGGATTGGAGGGATGATCTATGGAAGTTTATGCTACATTTCATGTGATTGGCAGAGGCAACAAGCATTGAGTATACACATGTCTCATAAGACACACTGGTACTGTCATGACGTGTGAGAAGTAGGATTGGAGGGATGATCTATGGAAGTTTATGCTACATTTCATGTGATTGGCAGAGTCAACAAGCACTGAGTATATACATGTCTCATAAGACACACTGGTACTGTCATGATGTGTGAGAAGTAGGATTGGTTGGATGATCTATGGAAGTTTATGCTACATTTCATGTGATTGGCAGAGTCCACAAGCATTGAGTATCCTCACGTCTCATAAGACACACTGGTACTGTCATGACGTGTGAGAAGTAGGATTGGAGGGATGATCTATGAATGTTCATGCTACATTTCATGTGATTGGGTGAGTCAACAAGCATTGAGTATACACATGTCTCATAAGACACACTGGTACTGTCATGATGCGTGAGAAGTAGGATTGGAGGGATGATCTATGGAAGTTTATGCTACATTTCATGTGAGTGGCAGAGTCAACAAGTACGAGTATACACATGTCTCATAAGACACACTGGTACTGTCATGACGTGTGAGAAGTAGGATTGGAGGGATGATCTATGGAAGTTTATGCTACATTTCATGTGATTGGCAGAGTCAACAAGCATTGAGTATACACATGTCTCATAAGACACACTGGTACTGTCATGATGTGTGAGAAGTAGGATTGGTGGGATGATCTATGGAAGTTTATGCTACATTTCATGTGAGTGGCAGAGTCCACAAGCATTGAATATACACATGTCTCATAAGACACACTGGTACTGTCATGACGTGTGAGAAGTAGGATGGGAGGGATGATCTATGGAAGTTTATGCTTCATTTCATGTGAGTGGCAGAGCCAACAAGCATTGATTATCCTCACGTCTCATAAGACACACTGGTACTGTCATGACGTGTGAGAAGTACGATTGGAGGGATGATCTATGGAAGTTTATGCTACATTTCATGTGATTGGCAGAGTCAACAAGCATTGAGTATCCTCACGTCTCATAAGACACACTGGTACTGTCATGACGTGTGAGAAGTAGGATTGGAGGGATGATCTATGGAAGTTTATGCTACATTTCATGTGATTGGCAGAGTCAACAAGCATTGAGTATCCTCACGTCTCATAAGACACACTGGTACTGTCATGATGTGTGAGAAGTAGGATTGGTGGGATGATCTATGGAAGTTTATGCTACATTTCATGTGAGTGGCAGAGTCAACAAGCATTGAGTATCCTCACGTCTCATAAGACACACTGGTACTCTCATGACGTGTGAGAAGTAGGATTGGTGGGATGATCTATGGAAGTTTATGCTACATTTCATGTGATTGGCAGAGTCAACAAGCATTGAGTATACACATGTCTCATAAGACACACTGGTGTTGTAATGATGTGTGAGAAGTAGGATTGGAGGGATGATCTATGGAAGTTTATGCTACATTTCATGTGAGTGGCAGAGTCAACAAGTACGAGTATACACATGTCTCATAAGACACACTGGTACTGTCATGACGTGTGAGAAGTAGGATTGGAGGGATGATCTATGGAAGTTTATGCTACATTTCATGTGAGTGGCAGAGTCAACAAGTACGAGTATACACATGTCTCATAAGACACACTGGTACTGTCATGACGTGTGAGAAGTAGGATTGGAGGGATGATCTATGGAAGTTTATGCTACATTTCATGTGAGTGGCAGAGTCAACAAGCATTGAGTATACACATGTCTCATAAGACACACTGGTGTTGTAATGATGTGTGAGAAGTAGGATTGGAGGGATGATCTATGGAAGTTTACGCTACATTTCATGTGATTGGCAGAGTCAACAAGTATTGAGTATACACATGTCTCATAAGACACACTGGTGTTGTAATGATGCGTGAGAAGTAGGATTGGAGGGATGATCTATGGAAGTTTATGCTACATTTCATGTGAGTGGCAGAGTCAACAAGCATTGAGTATACACACGTCTCATAAGACACACTGGTGTTGTAATGATGTGTGAGAAGTAGGATTGGAGGGATGATCTATGGAAGTTTATGCTACATTTCATGTGAGTGGCAGAGTCAACAAGTACGAGTATACACATGTCTCATAAGACACACTGGTACTGTCATGACGTGTGAGAAGTAGGATTGGAGGGATGATCTATGGAAGTTTATGCTACATTTCATGTGAGTGGCAGAGTCAACAAGCATGAGTATACACATGTCTCATAAGACACACTGGTACTGTCATGATGTGTGAGAAGTAGGATTGGAGGGATGATCTATGGAAGTTTATGCTACATTTCATGTGATTGGCAGAGTCAACAAGCATTGAGTATTCACACGTCTCATAAGACACACTGGTGCTGTCATGACGTGTGAGAAGCAGGAGCGGACGGATGATCTATGGAAGTTTATGCTACATTTCATGTGATTGGCAGAGTCAACAAGCATTGAGTATTCACACGTCTCATAAGACACACTGGTGCTGTCATGATGTGTGAGAAGCAGGAGCAGACAGATGATCTATGGATGCTCATGCTACATTTCATGTGATTGGCAGAGTCAACAAGCATTGAGTATACACATGTCTCATAAGACACACTGATGTTGTCATGATGTGTGAGAAGTAGGATTGGAGGGATGATCTATGGAAGTTTATGCTTCATTTCATGTGATTGGCAGTGTCAACAAGTACGAGTATACACATGTCTCATAAGACACACTGGTACTGTCATGACGTGTGAGAAGTAGGTTTGGAGGGATGATCTATGGAAGTTTATGCTACATTTCATGTGATTGGCAGAGTCAAAAAGCATTGAGTATACACATGTCTCTTAAGACACACTGGTACTGTCATGATGCGTGAGAAGTAGGATTGGAGGGATGATCTATGGAAGTTTATGCTACATTTCATGTGATTGGCAGAGTCAACAAGCATTGAGTATACACATGTCTCATAAGACACACTGGTACTGTCATGATGTGTGAGAAGTAGGATTGGTGGGATGATCTATGGAAGTTTATGCTACATTTCATGTGAGTGGCAGAGTCAACAAGCATTGAGTATACACATGTCTCATAAGACACACTGGTACTGTCATGACGTGTGAGAAGTAGGATTGGAGGGATGATCTATGGAAGTTTATGCTACATTTCATGTGATTGGCAGAGTCAACAAGCATTGAGTATACACATGTCTCATAAGACACACTGGTACTTTCATGATGTGTGAGAAGTAGGATTGGTGGGATGATCTATGGAAGTTTATGCTACATTTCATGTGATTGGCAGAGTCAACAAGCATTGAGTATACACATGTCTCATAAGACACACTGGTACTGTCATGACGTGTGAGAAGTAGGATTGGAGGGATGATCTATGGAAGTTTATGCTTCATTTCATGTGATTGGCAGAGTCCACAAGCATTGAGTATCCTCACGTCTCATAAGACACACTGGTACTGTCATGACGTGTGAGAAGTAGGATTGGTGGGATGATCTATGGAAGTTTATGCTACATTTCATGTGAGTGGCAGAGTCAACAAGCATTGAGTATCCTCACGTCTCATAAGACACACTGGTACTGTCATGATGTGTGAGAAGTAGGATTGGTGGGATGATCTATGGAAGTTTATGCTACATTTCAAGTGAGTGGCAGAGTCAACAAGCATTGAGTATCCTCACGTCTCATAAGACACACTGGTACTGTCATGACGTGTGAGAAGTAGGATTGGAGGGATGATCTATGGAAGTTTATGCTACATTTCATGTGAGTGGCAGAGTCAACAAGCATTGAGTATACACATGTCTTATAAGACACACTGGTACTGTCATGATGTGTGAGAAGCAGGAGCGGACGGATGATCTATGGATGTTCATGCTACATTTCATGTGATTGGCAGAGTCAACAAGTACGAGTATTCACATGTCTCATAAGACACACTGGTGCTGTCATGACGTGTGAGAAGCAGGAGCGGACGGATGATCTATGGAAGTTTATGCTACATTTCATGTGATTGGCAGAGTCAACAAGCATTGAGTATTCACACGTCTCATAAGACACACTGGTGCTGTCATGATGTGTGAGAAGCAGGAGCAGACAGATGATCTATGGATGCACATGCTACATTTCATGTGACTGGCAGAGTCAACAAGCATTGAGTATACACATGTCTCATAAGACACACTGATGTTGTCATGATGTGTGAGAAGTAGGATTGGAGGGATGATCTATGAATGTTCATGCTTCATTTCATGTGATTGGCAGAGTCAACAAGTACGAGTATACACATGTCTCATAAGACACACTGGTACTGTCATGACGTGTGAGAAGTAGGTTTGGAGGGATGATCTATGGAAGTTTATGCTACATTTCATGTGATTGGCAGAGTCAACAAGCATTGAGTATACACATGTCTCTTAAGACACACTGGTACTGTCATGATGCGTGAGAAGTAGGATTGGAGGGATGATCTATGGAAGTTTATGCTACATTTCATGTGATTGGCAGAGTCAACAAGCATTGAGTATACACATGTCTCAAAAGACACACTGGTACTGTCATGATGTGTGAGAAGTAGGATTGGAGGGATGATCTATGGAAGTTTATGCTACATTTCATGTGATTGGCAGAGTCAACAAGCATTGAGTATACACATGTCTCATAAGACACACTGGTACTGTCATGATGCGTGAGAAGTAGGATTGGAGGGATGATCTATGGAAGTTTATGCTACATTTCATGTGATTGGCAGAGTCAACAAGCATTGAGTATACACATGTCTCATAAGACACACTGGTACTGTCATGATGTGTGAGAAGTAGGATTGGAGGGATGATCTATGGAAGTTTATGCTACATTTCATGTGATTGGCAGAGTCAACAAGCACTGAGTATACACATGTCTCATAAGACACACTGGTGTTGTAATGATGTGTGAGAAGTAGGATTGGAGGGATGATCTATGGAAGTTTATGCTACATTTCATGTGATTGGCAGAGTCAACAAGCATTGAGTATACACATGTCTCAT
The DNA here is from genome assembly GCA_030765065.1 of Deroplatys truncata. Classification (NCBI taxonomy): domain Eukaryota; kingdom Metazoa; phylum Arthropoda; class Insecta; order Mantodea; family Mantidae; genus Deroplatys; species Deroplatys truncata. Next base: position 1,398,757 of record JAUKNL010000038.1, read on the forward strand.
AAGACACACTGGTACTGTCATGATGTGTGAGAAGCAGGAGCGGACAGATGATCTATGGATGCTCATGCTACATTTCATGTGATTGGCAGAGTCAACAAGTACGAGTATTCACACGTCTCATAAGACAGACTGGTGCTGTCATGACGTGTGAGAAGCAGGAGCGGACGGATGATCTATGGATGCTCATGCTACATTTCATGTGATTGGCAGAGTCAACAAGTACGAGTATTCACACGTCTCATAAGACACACTGGTGCTGTCATGACATGTGAGAAGCAGGAGCGGACGGATGATCTTTGGATGTTCATGCTATATTTCATGTGATCGGTAGAGTCAACAAGTACAAGTATTCACACGTCTCATAAGACACACTGGTGCTGTCATTATGTGTGAGAAGCAGGAGCGGACGGATGATCTATGCATGTTCATGCTACATATCATGTGAGTGGCAGAGTCAACAAGAACTGAGCATACGCATGTCTCATATGCCACACTGGTGCTGCCATGATGTATGAGAGGCAAGAACAGAAGGATCATCTATGAATGTTCATGCTATATTTCATGTAAGTGGCAGAGTCAACAAGCACTGAGTATACACATGTCTCATATGACACACTGGTGCTGCCATGATGTATGAGAGGCAAGAACAGAAGGATCATCTATGAATGTTCATGCTATATTTCATGTAAGTGGCAAAGTCAACAAGCACTGAGTATACACATGTCTCATATGACACACTGGTGCTGCCATGATGTATGAGAGGCAAGAACAGAAGGATCATCTATGAATGTTCATGCTATATTTCATGTAAGTGGCAGAGTCAACAAGCACTGAGTATACACATGTCTCATATGACACACTGGTGCTGCCATGATGTATGAGAGGCAAGAACAGAAGGATCATCTATGAATGTTCATGCTATATTTCATGTAAGTGGCAGAGTCAACAAGCATTGAGTATACACACGTCTCATATGACACACTGGTGCTGCCATGATGTATGAGAGGCAAGAACAGACGGATGATCTATGAATGTTCATGCTATATTTCATGTGAGTGGCAGAGTCAACAAGCACTGAGTATACACACGTCTCATATGACACACTGGTGCTGCCATGATGTATGAGAGGCAAGAACAGACGGATGATCTATGAATGTTCATGCTATATTTCATGTGAGTGGCAGAGTCAACAAGCACTGAGTATACACATGTCTCATATGACACACTGGTGCTGCCATGATGTATGAGAGGCAAGAACAGACGGATGATCTATGAATGTTCATGCTATATTTCATGTAAGTGGCAAAGTCAACAAGCACTGAGTATACACATGTCTCATATGACACAGTGGTGCTGCCATGATGTATGAGAGGCAAGAACAGACGGATGATCTATGAATGTTCATGCTACATTTCATGTGAGTGGCAGAGTCTAGAAGCACTAAGTATACACATGTCTCATATGACACACTGGTGCTGCCATGATGTCTGAGAGGCAAGAACAGATGGTTGATCTATGAATGTTCATGCTACATTTCATGTGAGTGGCAGTCAACAAGCACTGAGTATACACAGGTGTCATATGACACACTGGTGCTGCCATGATGTGTGAGAGGCAAGAACAGACGGCTGATGTATGAATGTTAGCGCTACATTTCATGTGAGTGGCGGACTCAAAGACCACTGAGTATCCGCAAGTCTTCTATGACACACTGGTGCTTTCATGATGTGTGAGAGGCAGGAACAGATGGATGATCTATGGATGTTCATGCTATTTTTCATGTGAGAGGCAGAGTCGACAAGCACTTAGTATATACATGTCTCATATTGCACACTGATGCTGCCATGATGTGTGAGAGGCAGGTGCAGATGGATGATATATGGATGTTCATGCTACATTTCATGTGAGTGGCAGTCAACAAGAACTGAGTATACACGTGTCTCATATTACACACTAGTGCTGTCATGATGTGTGAGAGGCAGGAACAGATGGATGATCTATGGATGTTCATGCTACATTTCATGTGAGTGGCAGAGTCAACAAGAACTGAGTATACACGTGTCTCATATTACACACTAGTGTTGTCATGATGTGTGAGAGGCAAGAACAGACGGATGATCTATGGATGCTCGCACCACATTTCATGTGAATGGCTGAGTCAACGAGCACCAGGATTCCATACATCTCATATTACACACTAGTGCTGTCATGATGTGTGAGAGGCAAGAACAGACGGATGATCTATGGAAGCTCGCACCACATTTCATGTGAGTGGCAGAGACAATGAGCACCGAGATTCCATACATCTCATATGACACACTGGGTGCTGCCATGATGAAGTCTGAAACATCACTATTGTTAACTTTCATTCTTTTTGCACTAACCTCTTCATTTTACTTTTCTGATATATTTCAACCATCATCACCCTATATCATTAAGGTTAGGTTTGCTCACTTTTTTATTTGTGCAGAGCTTTTAAGGAACAGTGGACAATTAAAAAAGATAACTTATTGGAGATGATTAGGCTACAAGTACCTGGCCCTCCATACCCTTCTCTGGCAGCCAATCATGCCAATGAGACCGACCACCACGAGCCCTCATCCTTTCATCAGGCCACACGACGTCAATACGACGGCCTAAATTGATGGCGTCATAAACCTGGTTGGGATCTTGGATCTGTAAACAATATCAGTAGGCTGATGATAGACATGTTGTCATGATCTGTTAATGGTTACTTAGCAACAATGATGTAATAAATATGTTCAAATATATACATTGATAATCAAGTCCTTGTTGAGTAGACAATTACATGTTGTCTCATAGAACAAACATCTGGTAGACAGTGCATTAATAAAGAAATCTCTCTTAATCAATAGCCAACACGACTTACTTTAAATTTAACTGGCTGTTACTTACGGAAAACCAACACATTGACCCCTATTGTTGAACACTTTTGTGCAGATTATTAATGCAATCTGGCCAGCCATCAAAACAATATAAGGTTTAAAAATTGGCTGTGCTGGCAACGCCATTGGCTGCTCCAATCTTGTAACACTTGCAGAAGTAAAACATGCTTCTCAATCATATTTTGCTTATATTTATTGCATAAATATAAAAATATCACTGTATTAAAATGCAACAGTCAAACACTATATAGAATTGCATTTTGTTTTATAAATGTAAAAGTAATTGAATGCACATGTTTATGCAGTTATGAGGACAAGAAAGTGCACCACTCAATTTGTACAATGTAGTTACTTCTGTGCAATATCCCAGAGGGATGTCGTGTAAAACAAATTGTACTGAATCTGTTTTGAAGGTGTGCGAAAAGTATCTGACGTTTCAGAGCCAAACACCAATGCTTCACACAGGTAAAACAGGCAACCTCACAACACCTGCAAACAAAAAAATCCTGAAGTGGAAGGTGAATGTGATGAATTTGCCTCAAGCGCTATTCGTCATAAGGTGCATGGCTTCTTTGAACAAAAAAGCCACCAACCATTGCAAAAGTGCTACAGGCTGTAAACAGTGCTCCCAACCATGTTAAGGCTTCCCTTACAACTCATTGGAAGGGAACAACTCATTGGAAAGAATTTGCCCATTATCAGACTCTGATTAGGTATGTAAAATATTTATTTCGCAGTTTGCATGCCAGTACAATTTTTCAAACCGCATTAAATCTGGATCAAAGCATTTATATGCCATATTTATCAATGTCTCTTTTTTCCCCTAAATGCTATGGAGCTTTAAGATTTGAGCAGATTTGCTTTTGACCTCGTTGCAGTATGTCAAGCACTTTTATCACTTTGTGACGTGAAGAAATGTAATATTCTAACATTCAGCTAGCTATCAAAGTGCTAGGTAAAATTTGGAAAATGGCAAAATACAATACTGTTCTATTATTGACAAAGTTGCCAGCGTGCACCTGTTCAGCATATGGTCACTACAGTAGTGCAATTATTCCTTCCAATTACAGGTGATGAGTGAGTAATACATTTCTGCCGCTTTGTTTACATTGGCCCATATTCTTACAATGGAACCAGTATAAATGCAATGTTAATTTGTTTGTAAATATTTGCAATAAAATTGATTTGGACTTGTAAATATACCAGGTGAGTCAGCTGCGCCTAGGTATTTGTATCTATGCAACCCGCAGTTTATAGTCTAATGTGAAAACATTGCCCCTTTTAGCAAACAAACTGTTATTGTAGCTCTGCCCTTCTATTCGGTACTGTACGCAATTAGCATTAATGATTAAAGGCGTGAATGAGAACCAAAGAGCTGCGAAAGCCTTAAAAAAGACAGTGTTTCATGGATATAATGCTTGCAAGAAAATAGAGGAATGAGAGAGAGGAAAATAAAGTATGTGGGTTCTGGCAGAATGGGTTAGCTGCTGGAATGTGGTAATGCAAAGGTTAGCTTCGGAGTTTCGAATCTGTTACAAACATCAAGTCGTTTTGGTTCTTTTTTTCTCTCTCCTTATGTTTATTTTCTTTAGTTTAGAGTACTAATTAATTTATTTTTGTTATGGGCTCTCCTGTAAGCCAAAGACATAAAAATTACAATCAGATAATTGTGTATCATTTTTACAGTAATAATCTGTACCATATCTGGTGTTGTAAACCATGTTACGTAATTAGCTTTCATCTCTTGGGTGCATATCGATGATATTAAATGTAACAGTTTTTTTCATGTTTAAATCTTATGTTTCACTTCCTCTATTGACAAAGGAGTTGTAAATGTGCTAAGTTCATGGGTAAACAGAATAATAAATTGTTAAATAGCGTGGATTTCATTCACGAAGTAAATGTTCAAAATGACGACACCCTTCATCAATGCACATTTGTGTACGTTGCCGGAGACACCTTCTTGCATGCTGTAACATGCGTGGTGTAATCTGCCTGCATTCTTCACGTCTGAGTGTGCCCATATATGATTTGGGCTTTGCGGTTCTTCTTTGCGGTGGAAAACCTGGTGATTATTCTATTTTGTACACACTTATAATGTTATAAAAATGTTATTTATATCATAATATCAAATTATAAGCCCAAGCAGATAAAACAAAAGGTAATAAAAAGTTTGAACTTAACCCAAAGGATCTGAACCCAAAAGGAAGTGGTACAGTGTTAAAGCAACCATGATAATACCATTAGGCCAATACTACCTTGCCAGCTGGAGTTCCTATACGAATTAGTAATCGCAGAACTAGATCCTGCCTAGCAGCCTTACACGCTTTTTGCAGCATCATACAGTGTTTTGAACTCGGTTTGGTAGCTTTAATTCAAAGAAATAAACTGCATCAGTCATTACAATTACTGTATGATCTGAAATATGCCACAGTTTGTAACATAAGTGAAATTATCTAAATAATACTTAGCATTTTTTGACAAGGCTGTACAACTTTGACTGACGGCTTAAATCCAATTGGTCGCACTGCATAGATATGCCATTATGTTTTCAAATGGTTTTGTCAACTACTGCATGTGACAGGTTGTTCCTAGAGGGGGGTTTTCAAAGGTGTGCATAAATGTATGCTAACTAATAAAAGTTTCTAAAAATGACTAACAGTGCTACTGTAGCACCCAGAGTCAGGGGGGATGTTCTTTGTATTCAGATACATACCGATTGCATTCTGTCCTGTAAAACACATATGTACTGAGTTATCTATCCCTCCTCTATAAAGTGTTATGCAAATCAGCCATTACAGCTACATAAAGAAGTCTTTGTTAGTGTTGAGAATGAAGGAAGCTATACATAGCCTTTCTCTCTGGAGAGAGATTCTTTCTCCTATACACAACATGTGTCACACAAAGAAGTCCTTGTTAGTGTTGCGAATGAGGGAAACTATATATATCCTTTCTCCCTGAGGAGAAGTTCCTAGTCTTGTACAGAATGCTGTATCTTCATTGTCACACAAAGAAGTCCTTGATAGTGTTGAGAATGAGGGAAAATATATATATCCTTTCTCCCTGAAGAGAAGTTCCTAGTCTTGTACAGAATAATGTATCTTCATTGTCACACAAAGAAGTCCTTGTTAGTGTTGCGAATGAGGGAAACTATATATATCCTTTCTCCCTGAAGAGAAGTTCCTAGTCTTGTACAGAATGCTATATCTTCATTGTCACACAAAGAAGTCCTTGTTAGTGTTGAGAATGAGGGAAACTATATATATCCTTTCTCCCTGAGGAGAAGTTCCTAGTCTTATACAGAATGCTGTATCTTCATTGTCACACAAAGAAGTCCTTGTTAGTGCTGTGAATGAGGGAAACTATATATATCCTTTCTCCCTGAGGAGAAGTTCCTAGTCTTGTACAGAATGCTGTATCTTCATTGTCACACAAAGAAGTCCTTGTTAGTGTTGAGAATGAGGGAAACTATATATATCCTTTCTCCCTGAGGAGAAGTTCCTAGTCTTGTACAGAATGCTATATCTTCATTGTCACACAAAGAAGTCCTTGTTAGTGTTGCGAATGAGGGAAACTATACATATCCTTTCTCTCTGCAGAGAGGGTGTCTTGTACAGAATGCTGTATCTTCATTGTCACACAAAGAAGTCCTTGTTAGTGTTGAGAATGAGGGAAACTATACATATCCTTTCTCTCTGGAGAGAGGGTGTCTTGTACAGAATGCTATATCTTCATTGTCACACAAAGAAGTGTTTGTTAGTGTTGAGAATGAGGGAAACTATACATATCCTTTCTCCCTGAGGAGACGTTCCTAGTCTTGTACAGAATGGTGTATCTTCATTGTCACACAAAGAAGTGTTTGTTAGTGTTGAGAATGAAGGAAACTATACATATCCTTTCTCTCTGGAGAGAGGGTGTCTTGTACAGAATGGTGTATCTTCATTGTCACACAAAGAAGTGTTTGTTAGTGTTGAGAATGAAGGAAACTATACATATCCTTTCTCTCTGGAGAGAGGGTGTCTTGTACAGAATGGTGTATCTTCATTGTCACATAAAGAAGTGTTTGTTAGTGTTGAGAATGAAGGAAATTATACATATCCTTTCTCTCTGGAGAGAGGTTCGTTGTCTTGTACAGAATGGTGAATCTTCATTCAGTCACACAAAGAAGTGTTTGTTAGTGTTGAGAATGAAGGAAACTATACATATCCTTTCTCTCTGGAGAGAGGGTGTCTTGTACAGAATAGTGTATCTTCATTCAGTCACACAAAGAAGTGTTTGTTAGTGTTGAGAATGAAGGAAACTATACATATCGTTTCTCTCTGGAGAGAGGTTCCTTGTCTTGTACAGAATGGTGTATCCTCATTGTCACACAAAGAAATGTTTGTTAGTGTTGAGAATGAAGGAAACTATACATATCCTTTCTCTCTGGAGAGAGGGTGTCTTGTACAGAATAGTGTATCTTCATTCAGTCACACAAAGAAGTGTTTGTTAGTGTTGAGAATGAAGGAAACTATACATATCCTTTCTCTCTGGAGAGAGGGTGTCTTGTACAGAATAGTGTATCTTCATTCAGTCACACAAAGAAGTGTTTGTTAGTGTTGAGAATGAAGGAAACTATACATATCCTTTCTCTCTGGAGAGAGGGTGTCTTGTACAGAATAGTGTATCTTCATTCAGTCACACAAAGAAGTGTTTGTTAGTGTTGAGAATGAAGGAAACTATACATATCCTTTCTCTCTGGAGAGACGTTCCTTGTCTTGTACAGAATGGTGTATCTTCATTGTCACACAAAGAAGTGTTTGTTAGTGTTGAGAATGAAGGAAACTATACATATCCTTTCTCTCTGGAGAGAGGTTCGTTGTCTTGTACAGAATGGTGTATCTTCATTCAGTCACACAAAGGAGTGTTTGTTAGTGTTGAGAATGAAGGAAACTATACATATTCTTTCTCTCTGGAGAGAGGTTCCTTGTCTTGTACAGAATGGTGTATCTTCATTGTCACACAAAGAAGTGTTTGTTAGTGTTGAGAATGAAGGAAACTATACATATCCTTTCTCTCTGGAGAGAGGTTCGTTGTCTTGTACAGAATGGTGTATCTTCATTCAGTCACACAAAGAAGTGTTTGTTAGTGTTGAGAATGAAGGAAACTATACATATCCTTTCTCTCTGGAGAGAGGGTGTCTTGTACAGAATAGTGTATCTTCATTCAGTCACACAAAAAAGTGTTTGTTAGTGTTGAGAATGAAGGAAACTATACATATCCTTTCTCTCTGGAGAGAGGGTGTCTTGTACAGAATGGTGTATCTTCATTCAGTCACACAAAGAAGTGTTTGTTAGTGTTGAGAATGAAGGAAACTATACATATCCTTTCTCTCTGGAGAGAGGTTCATTGTCTTGTACAGAATAGTGTTTCTTCATTCAGTCACACAAAGAAGTGTTTGTTAGTGTTGAGAATGAAGGAAACTATACATATCCTTTCTCTCTGGAGAGAGGGTGTCATGTACAGAATGGTGTATCTTCATTCAGTCACACAAAGAAGACTTTGTTAGTGTTGAGAATGAAGGAAACTATACATATCCTTTCTCTCTGGAGAGGGGGGGTCTTGTAAAGAATGGTGTATCTTCATTCAGTCACACAAAGAAGTGTTTGTTAGTGTTGAGAATGAAGGAAACTATACATATCCTTTCTCTCTGGAGAGAGGGTGTCTTGTAAAGAATGGTGTATCTTCATTCAGTCACACAAAGAAGTGTTTGTTAGTGTTGAGAATGAAGGAAACTATACATATCCTTTCTCTCTGGAGAGAGGGTGTCTTGTACAGAATGGTGTATCTTCATTGTTAACACAAAGAAGTGTTTGTTAGTGTTGAGAATGAAGGAAACTATACATATCCTTTCTCTCTGGAGAGAGGGTGTCTTGTACAGAATGGTGTATCTTCATTGTCACACAAAGAAGTGTTTGTTAGTGTTGAGAATGAAGGAAGCTATACATTCCCTTTCTCTCTGGAGAGAGGTTCCTTGTCATTATAGAATAGTGCATCTTTAATCACACATAGAAGTGTTTATTAGTGTTTGGAATGAAGGAGCTATACATTCCCTTTCTCTCTGGAGAGAGGTTCCTTGTCATTATAGAATAGTGCATCTTTAATCACACATAGAAGTGTATATTAGTGTTTGGAATGAAGGAGCTATACATTCCCTTTCTCTCTGGAGAGAGGTTCCTTGTCTTGTACAGAATGGTATATCTTCATTCAGTCACATAAAGATGTCTTTGTTAGTGTTGAGAATGAAAAAACTGTACATTCCCTTTCTCTCTGGAGAGAGGTCCTTGTCTTGTACAGAATGTTGTATCTTCATTCTCACAGGAAGAAATCTATGTTAGTGTTGAGAATGAGGGAAATTATACATGCCCTTTCTCTCTGGAGAGAAGTTCCCGCGTTATACAGAATGGTGCATCTTCATTCTCACACGAAGAAGTCTTTGTTAGTGTTGATAATGAAGGAAACTACACATACCCTTTCTCTCTGGAGAGAGGTTCGTTGTCTTGTATAGAATGGTGTATCTTCATTCAGTCACACAAAGAAGACTTTGTTAGTATTGAGAATGAAGGAAACTATACATATCCTTTCTCTCTGGAGAGAGGTTCGTTGTTTTGTACAGAATGGTGTATCTTCATTGTCACACAAAGAAGTGTTTGTTAGTGTTGAGAATGAAGGAAACTATACATACCCTTTCTCTCTGGAGAGAGGTTCGTTGTCTTGTACAGACTGAAGTATCTTCATTGTCACACAAAGAAGTGTTTGTTAGTGTTGAGAATGAAGGAAACTATACATATCCTATCTCTCTGGAGAGAGGTTCGTTGTCTTGTACAGACTGGTGTATCTTCATTCAGTCACATAAAGAAGTGTTTGTTTGTTTTGAGAATGAAGGAAACTATACATATCCTTTCTCTCTAGAGAGAGGGTGTCTTGTAAAGAATGGTGTATCTTCATTCAGTCACACAAAGAAGTGTTTATTAGTGTTGAGAATGAAGGAAACTATACATATCCTTTCTCTCTAGAGAGAGGGTGTCTTGTACAGAATGGTGTATCTTCATTCAGTCACACAAAGAAGTGTTTGTTAGTGTTGAGAATGAAGGAAACTATACATATCCTTTCCCTCTGGAGAGAGGTTCGTTGTCTTGTACAGACTCGTGTATCTTCATTGTCACACAAAGAAGTGTTTGTTAGTGTTGAGAATGAAGGAAACTATACATATCCTTTCTCTCTGGAGAGAGGTTCGTTGTCCTGTACAGACTCGTGTATCTTCATTGTCACACAAAGAAGTGTTTGTTAGTGTTGAGAATGAAGGAAACTATACATATCCTTTCTCTCTGGAGAGAGGTTCGTTGTCTTGTACAGAATAGTGATTCTTCATTGTCACACAAAGAAGTGTTTGTTAGTGTTGAGAATGAAGGAAACTATACATATCCTTTCTCTCTGGAGAGAGGGTGTCTTGTAAAGAATAGTGTTTCTTCATTGTCACACAAAGAACTGTTTATTAGTGTTGAGAATGAAGGAAACTATACATATCCTTTCACTCTGGAGAGAGGTTCGTTGTCATGTACAGAATGGTATATCTTCATTCAGTCACACAAAGAAGTGTTTGTTAGTGTTAAGAATGAAGGAAACTATACATATCCTTTCTCTCTGGAGAGAGGTTCGTTGTCATATACAGAATGGTGTATCTTCATTGTCACACAAAAAAGTGTTTGTTAGTGTTGAGAATGAAGGAAACTATACATATCCTTTCTCTCTGGAGACAGGGTGTCTTGTAAAGAATGGTGTATCTTCATTCAGTCACATAAAGAAGTGTTTGTTAGTGTTGAGAATGAAGGAAACTATACATATCCTTTCTCTCTGGAGAGAGGGTGTCTTGTAAAGAATGGTGTATCTTCATTGTCACACAAAGAAGTGATTGTTAGACTTGAGAATGAAGGAAACTATACATATCCTTTCTCTCTGGAGAGAGGGTGTCTTGTAAAGAATGGTGTATCTTCATTCAGTCACACAAAGAAGTGTTTGTTAGTGTTGAGAATGAAGGACACTATAGATATCCATTTTCTCTGGAGAGAGGGTGTCTTGTAAAAAATGGTGTATCTTCATTCAGTCACACAAAGAAGTGTTTGTTAGTGTTGAGAATGAAGGACACTATACATATCCTTTCTCTCTGGAGAGAGGGTGTCTTGTAAAGAATGGTGTACCTTCATTCAGTCACACAAAGAAGTGTTTGTTAGTGTTGAGAATGAAGGAAACTATACATATCCTTTCTCTCTGGAGAGAGGTTCGTTGTCTTGTACAGACTCGTGTATCTTCATTGTCACACAAAGAAGTGTTTGTTAGTGTTGAGAATGAAGGAAACTATACATATCCTTTCTCTCTGGAGAGAGGTTCGTTGTCTTGTACAGACTGGTGTATCTTCATTGTCACACAAAGAAGTGTTTGTTAGTGTTGAGAATGAAGGAAACTATACATATCCTTTCTCTCTGGAGAGAGGTTCGTTGTCTTGTACGGACTGGTGTATCTTCATTGTCACACAAAGAAGTGTTTGTTAGTGTTGAGAATGAAAGAAACTATACATATGCTTTCTCTCTGGAGAGAGGTTCGTTGTCTTGTAAAGAATGGTGTAGCTTCATTGTCACACAAAGAAGTGTTTGTTAGTATTGAGAATGAAAGAAACTATACATGTCCTTTCTCTCTGGAGAGAGGTTCGTTGTTTTGTACAGAATGGTGTATCTTCATTGTCACACAAAGAAGTGTTTGTTAGTGTTGAGAATGAAGGAAACTATACATACCCTTTCTCTCTGGAGAGAGGTTCGTTGTCTTGTACAGACTGGTGTATCTTCATTGTCACACAAAGAAGTGTTTGTTTGTGTTGAGAATGAAGGAAACTATACATATCCTATCTCTCTGGAGAGAAGTTCGTTGTCTTGTACAGACTGGTGTATCTTCATTCAGTCACATAAAGAAGGGTTTGTTTGTGTTGAGAATGAAGGAAACTATACATATCCTTTCTCTCTAGAGAGAGGGTGTCTTGTAAAGAATGGTGTATCTTCATTCAGTCACACAAAGAAGTGTTTATTAGTGTTGAGAATGAAGGAAACTATACATATCCTTTCTCTCTAGAGAGAGGGTGTCTTGTACAGAATGGTGTATCTTCATTCAGTCATACAAAGAAGTGTTTGTTAGTGTTGAGAATGAAGGAAACTATACATATGTTTTCTCTCTGGAGAGAGGTTCGTTGTTTTGTACAGAATGGTGTATCTTCATTGTCACACAAAGAAGTGTTTGTTAGTGTTGAGAATGAAGGAAACTATACATATACTTTCTCTCTGGAGAGAGGTTCGTTGTCTTGTACAGACTCGTGTATCTTCATTGTCACACAAAGAAGTGTTTGTTAGTGTTGAGAATGAAGGAAACTATACATATCCTTTCTCTCTGGAGAGAGGTTCGTTGTCTTGTACAGACTGGTGTAGCTTCATTGTCACACAAAGAAGTGTTTGTTAGTGTTGAGAATGAAGGAAACTGTAAATATCCTTTCTCTCTGGAGAGAGGTTCGTTGTCTTGTACAGACTCGTGTATCTTCATTGTCACACAAAGAAGTGTTTGTTAGTGTTGAGAATGAAGGAAACTATACATATCCTTTCTCTCTGGAGAGAGGTTCGTTGTCTTGTACAGAATAGTGTATCTTCATTGTCACACAAAGAAGTGTTTGTTAGTGTTGAGAATGAAGGAAACTATACATATCCTTCCTCTCTGGAGAGAGGTTCGTTGTCTTGTACAGACTCGTGTATCTTCATTGTCACACAAAGAAGTGTTTGTTAGTGTTGAGAATGAAGGAAACTATACATATCCTTTCTCTCTGGAGAGAGGTTCGTTGTCTTGTACAGACTGGTGTATCTTCATTGTCACACAAAGAAGTGTTTGTTAGTGTTGAGAATGAAGGAAACTATACATATCCTTTCTCTCTGGAGAGAGGTTCGTTGTCTTGTACAGCCTGGTGTATCTGCATTGTCACACAAAGAAGTGTTTGTTAGTGTTGAGAATGAAAGAAACTATACATATGCTTTCTCTCTGGAGAGAGGTTCGTTGTCTTGTAAAGAATGGTGTAGCTTCATTGTCACACAAAGAAGTGTTTGTTAGTGTTGAGAATGAAAGAAACTATACATGTCCTTTCTCTCTGGAGGGAGGTTCGTTGTCTTGTACAGAATGGTGTATCTTCATTGTTAACACAAAGAAGTGTTTGTTAGTGTTGAGAATGAAGAAAATTATACATATCCTTTCTCTCTGGAGAGAGGGAGTCTTGTAAAGAATGGTGTATCTTCATTGTCACAGAAAGAAGTGTTTGTTAGTGTTGAGAATGAAGGAAACTATACATATCCTTTCTCTCTAGAGAGAGGGTGTCAAGTAAAGAATGGTGTATCTTCATTCAGTCACACTAAGAAGTGTTTATTAGTGTTGAGAATGAAGGAAACTATACATATCCTTTCTCTCTGGAGAGAGGTTTGTTGTCTTGTACAGAATGGTGTATCTTCATTCAGTCACACTAAGAAGTGTTTGTTAGTGTTGAGAATGAAGGAAACTATACACATCCTTTCTCTCTGGAGAGAGGTTCGTTGTCTTGTACAGAATGGTGTATCTTCATTCAGTCACACTAAGAAGTGTTTGTTAGTGTTGAGAATGAAGGAAACTATACATATACTTTCTCTCTGGAGAGAGGTTCGTTGTCTTGTACAGAATGGTGTATCTTCATTGTCACACCAAGAAGTGTTTGTTAGTGTTGAGAATGAAGGAAACTATACATATCCTTTCTCTCTGGAGAGAGGTTAATTGTCATGTACAGAATGGTGTATCTTCATTCAGTCACACAAAGAATTGTTTATTAGTGTTGAGAATGAAGGAAACTATACATATCCTTTCACTCTGGAGAGAGGTTCGTTGTCATGTACAGAATGGTGTATCTTCATTCAGTCACACAAAGAAGTGTTTGTTAGTGTTGAGAATGAAGGAAACTATACATATCCTTTCTCTCTGGAGAGAGGTTCGTTGTCATATACAGAATGGTGTATCTTCATTGTCACACAAAAAAGTGTTTGTTAGTGTTGAGAATGAAGGAAACTATACATATCCTTTCTCTCTGGAGAGAGGGTGTCTTGTACAGAATGGTGTATCTTCATTGTCACACAAAGAAGTGTTTGTTAGTGTTGAGAATGAAGGAAACTATACATATCGTTTCTCTCATGAGAGAGGTTCGTTGTCTTGTACAGAATGGTGTATCTTCATTGTCACACAAAGAAGTGTTTGTTAGTGTTGAGAATGAAGGAAACTATACATATCCTTTCTCTCTGGAGAGAGGGTGTCTTGTAAAGAACGGTGTAGCTTCATTCAGTCACAAAAGAAGTCCTTGTTAGTGTTGAGAATGAAGGAAACTATACATATCCTTTCTCTCTGGAGAGAAGGTGTCTTGTAAAGAATGGTGTATCTTCATTCAGTCACACAAAGAAGTGTTTGTTAGTGTTGAGAATGAGGGAAACTATACATATCCTTTCTCTCTGGAGAGAGGGTGTCTTGTAAAGAATGGTGTATCTTCATTCAGTCATACAAAGAAGTGTTTGTTAGTGTTGAGAATGAAGGAAACTATACATATCCTTTCTCTCTGGAGAGAGGGTGTCTTGTAAAGAATGGTGTATCTTCATTCAGTCACACAAAGAAGTGTTTGTTAGTGTTGAGAATGAAGGAAACTATACATATCCTTTCTCTCTAGAGAGAGGGTGTCTTGTAAAGAATGGTGTATCTTCATTCAGTCACACAAAGAAGTGTTTGTTAGTGTTGAGAATGAAGGAAACTATACATATCCTTTCTTTCTGGAGAGAGGGTGTCTTGTAAAGAATGGTGTATCTTCATTCAGTCACACAAAGAAGTGTTTGTTAGTGTTGAGAATGAAGGAAACTATACATATCCTTTCTCTCTGGAGAGAGGGTGTCTTGTAAAGAATGGTGTATCTTCATTCAGTCACACAAAGAAGTGTTTGTTAGTGTTGAGAATGAAGGAAACTATACATATCCTTTCTCTCTGGAGAGAGGTTCGTTGTCTTGTACAGACTGGTGTATCTTCATTGTCACACAAAGAAGTGTTTGATAGTGTTGAGAATGAAGGAAACTATACATATCCTTTCTCTCTGGAGAGAGGGTGTCTTGTAAAGAATGGTGTATCTTCATTGTCACACAAAGAAGTGTTTGTTAGTGTTGAGAATGAAGGAAACTATACATATCGTTTCTCTCATGAGAGAGGTTCGTTGTCTTGTACAGAATGGTGTATCTTCATTGTCACACAAAGAAGTGTTTGTTAGTGTTGAGAATGAAGGAAACTATACATATCCTTTCTCTCTGGAGACAGGGTGTCTTGTAAAGAATGGTGTATCTTCATTCAGTCACATAAAGAAGTGTTTGTTAGTGTTGAGAATGAAGGAAACTATACATATCCTTTCTCTCTGGAGAGAGGGTGTCTTGTACAGAATGGTGTATCTTCATTCAGTCACATAAAGAAGTGTTTGTTAGTGTTGAGAATGAAGGAAACTATACATATCCTTTCTCTCTGGAGAGAGGTTCGTTGTCTTGTGCAGAATAGTGTTTCTTCATTGTCACACAAAGAAGTGTTTGTTAGTGTTGAGAATGAAGGAAACTATACATATGCTTTCTCTCTGAGAAGAGGTTCGTTGTCTTGTACAGAATAGTGTTTCTTCATTGTCACACAAAGAAGTGTTTGTTAGTGTTGAGAATGAAGGAAACTATACATATCGTTTCTCTCTGGAGAGAGGTTCGTTGTCTTGTACAGAATAGTGTTTCTTCATTGTCACACAAAGAAGTGTTTGTTAGTGTTGAGAATGAAGGAAACTATACATATCCTTTCTCTCTGAGAAGAGGTTCGTTGTCTTGTACAGAATAGTGTTTCTTCATTGTCACACAAAGAAGTCCTTGTTAGTGTTGAGAATGAAGGAAACTATACATATCCTTTCTCTCTGAGAAGAGGTTCGTTGTCTTGTACAGAATAGTGTTTCTTCATTGTCACACAAAATGTGTTTGTTAGTGTTGAGAATGAAGGACACTATACATATCCTTTCTCTCTGAGGAGAGGTTCGTTGTCTTGTACAGAATAGTGTTTCTTCATTGTCACACAAAGAAGTGTTTGTTAGTGTTGAGAATGAAGGAAACTATACATATCCTTTCTCTCTGAGAAGAGGTTCGTTGTCTTGTACAGAATAGTGTTTCTTCATTGTCACACAAAGAAGTGTTTGTTAGTGTTGAGAATGAAGGAAACTATACATATCCTTTCTCTCTGAGAAGAGGTTCGTTGTCTTGTACAGAATAGTGTTTCTTCATTGTCACACAAAGAAGTGTTTGTTAGTGTTGAGAATGAAGGAAACTATACATATCGTTTCATTCTGGAGAGAGGTTCGTTGTCTTGTACAGAATAGTGTTTCTTCATTGTCACACAAAGAAGTGTTTGTTAGTGTTGAGAATGAAGGAAACTATACATATCCTTTCTCTCTGAGAAGAGGTTCGTTGTCTTGTACAGAATAGTGTTTCTTCATTGTCACACAAAGAAGTCCTTGTTAGTGTTGAGAATGAAGGAAACTATACATATCCTTTCTCTCTGAGAAGAGGTTCGTTGTCTTGTACAGAATAGTGTTTCTTCATTGTCACACAAAAAGTGTTTGTTAGTGTTGAGAATGAAGGAAACTATACATATCCTTTCTCTCTGAGGAGAGGGTGTCTTGTACAGAATAGTGTTTCTTCATTGTCACACAAAGAAGTCCTTGTTAGTGTTGAGAATGAAGGAAACTATACATATCCTTTCTCTCTGAGAAGAGGTTCGATGTCTTGTACAGAATAGTGTTTCTTCATTGTCACACAAAAAGTGTTTGTTAGTGTGAGAATGAAGGAAACTATACATATCCTTACTCTCTGAGGAGAGGTTCGTTGTCTTGTAAAGAATGGTGTATCTTCATTGTCACACAAAGAAGTGTTTGTTAGTGTTGAGAATGAAGGAAACTATACATATCGTTTCTCTCATGAGAGAGGTTCGTTGTCTTGTACAGAATGGTGTATCTTCATTGTCACACAAAGAAGTGTTTGTTAGTGTTGAGAATGAAGGAAACTATACATATCGTTTCTCTCATGAGAGAGGTTCGTTGTCTTGTACAGAACGGTGTATCTTCATTGTCACACAAAGAAGTGTTTGTTAGTGTTGAGAATGAAGGAAACTATACATATCCTTTCTCTCTGGAGAGAGGGTGTCTTGTAAAGAATGGTGTAGCTTCATTCAGTCACAAAAGAAGTCCTTGTTAGTGTTGAGAATGAAGGAAACTATACATATCCTTCCTCTCTGGAGAGAGGTTCGTTGTCTTGTACAGACTCGTGTATCTTCATTGTCACACAAAGAAGTGTTTGTTAGTGTTGAGAATGAAGGAAACTATACATATCCTTTCTCTCTGGAGAGAGGTTCGTTGTCTTGTACAGACTGGTGTATCTTCATTGTCACACAAAGAAGTGTTTGTTAGTGTTGAGAATGAAGGAAACTATACATATCCTTTCTTTCTGGAGAGAGGTTCGTTGTCTTGTACAGACTGGTGTATCTGTATTGTCACACAAAGAAGTGTTTGTTAGTGTTGAGAATGAAAGAAACTATACATATGCTTTCTCTCTGGAGAGAGGTTCGTTGTCTTGTAAAGAATGGTGTAGCTTCATTGTCACACAAAGAAGTGTTTGTTAGTGTTGAGAATGAAAGAAACTATACATGTCCTTTCTCTCTGGAGAGAGGTTCGTTGTCTTGTACAGAATGGTGTATCTTCATTGTTAACACAAAGAAGTGTTTGTTAGTGTTGAGAATGAAGAAAATTATACATATCCTTTCTCTCTGGAGAGAGGGTGTCTTGTAAAGAATGGTGTATCTTCATTGTCACACAAAGAAGTGTTTGTTAGTGTTGAGAATGAAGGAAACTATACATATCCTTTCTCTCTAGAGAGAGGGTGTCTTGTAAAGAATGGTGTATCTTCATTCAGTCACACTAAGAAGTGTTTATTAGTGTTGAGAATGAAGGAAACTATACATATCCTTTCTCTCTGGAGAGAGGTTTGTTGTCTTGTACAGAATGGTGTATCTTCATTCAGTCACACTAAGAAGTGTTTGTTAGTGTTGAGAATGAAGGAAACTATACATATCCTTTCTCTCTGGAGAGAGGTTCGTTGTCTTGTACAGAATGGTGTATTTTCATTCAGTCACACTAAGAAGTGTTTGTTAGTGTTGAGAATGAAGGAAACTATACATATCCTTTCTCTCTGGAGAGAGGTTCGTTGTCTTGTACAGAATGGTGTATCTTCATTGTCACACCAAGAAATGTTTGTTAGTGTTGAGAATGAAGGAAACTATACATATCCTTTCTCTCTGGAGAGAGGTTCATTGTCATGTACAGAATGGTGTATCTTCATTCAGTCACACAAAGAAGTGTTTGTTAGTGTTGAGAATGAAGGAAACTATACATATCCTTTCTCTCTGGAGAGAGGTTCGTTGTCATGTACAGAATGGTATATCTTCATTCAGTCACACAAAGAAGTGTTTATTAGTGTTGAGAAAGAAGGAAACTATACATATCCTTTCTCTCTGGAGAGAGGTTCGTTGTCATGTACAGAATGGTATATCTTCATTCAGTCACACAAAGAAGTGTTTGTTAGTGTTGAGAATGAAGGAAACTATACATATCCTTTCTCTCTGGAGAGAGGTTCATTGTCATGTACAGAATGGTGTATCTTCATTGTCACACAAAGAACTGTTTATTAGTGTTGAGAATGAAGGAAACTATACATATCCTTTCACTCTGGAGAGAGGTTCGTTGTCATGTACAGAATGGTATATCTTCATTCAGTCACACAAAGAAGTGTTTGTTAGTGTTAAGAATGAAGGAAACTATACATATCCTTTCTCTCTGGAGAGAGGTTCGTTGTCATATACAGAATGGTGTATCTTCATTGTCACACAAAAAAGTGTTTGTTAGTGTTGAGAATGAAGGAAACTATACATATCCTTTCTCTCTGGAGAGAGGGTGTCTTGTACAGAATGGTGTATCTTCATTGTCACACAAAGAAGTGTTTGTTAGTAATGAGAATGAAGGAAACTATACATATCGTTTCTCTCATGAGAGAGGTTCGTTGTCTTGTACAGAATGGTGTATCTTCATTGTCACACAAAGAAGTGTTTGTTAGTGTTGAGAATGAAGGAAACTATACATATCCTTTCTCTCTGGAGAGAGGGTGTCTTGTAAAGAACGGTGTAGCTTCATTCAGTCACAAAAGAAGTCCCTGTTAGTGTTGAGAATGAAGTAAACTATACATATCCTTTCTCTCTGGAGAGAAGGTGTCTTGTAAAGAATGGTGTATCTTCATTCAGTCACACAAGAAGTGTTTGTTAGTGTTGAGAATGAAGGAAACTATACATATCCTTTCTCTCTGGAGAGAGGGTGTCTTGTAAAGAATGGTGTATCTTCATTCAGTAACAAAAAGAAGTGTTTGTTAGTGTTGAGAATGAAGGAAACTATACATATCCTTTCTCTCTAGAGAGAGGGTGTCTTGTAAAGAATGGTGTATCTTCATTCAGTCACACAAAGAAGTGTTTGTTAGTGTTGAGAATGAAGGAAACTATACATATCCTTTCTTTCTGGAGAGAGGGTGTCTTGTAAAGAATGGTGTATCTTCATTCAGTCACACAAAGAAGTGTTTGTTAGTGTTGAGAATGAAGGAAACTATACATATCCTTTCTCTCTGGAGAGAGGGTGTCTTGTAAAGAATGGTGTATCTTCATTCAATCACACAAAGAAGTGTTTGTTAGTGTTGAGAATGAAGGAAACTATACATATCCTTTCTCTCTGGAGAGAGGTTCGTTGTCTTGTACAGACTGGTGTATCTTCATTGTCACACAAAGAAGTGTTTGTTAGTGTTGAGAATGAAGGAAACTATACATATCCTTTCTCTCTGGAGAGAGGATGTCTTGTAAAGAATGGTGTATCTTCATTCAGTCACATAAAGAAGTGTTTGTTAGTGTTGAGAATGAAGGAAACTATACATATCCTTTCTCTCTGGAGAGAGGGTGTCTTGTAAAGAATGGTGTATCTTCATTGTCACACAAAAAAGTGTTTGTTAGTGTTGAGAATGAAGGAAACTATACATATCCTTTCTCTCTGGAGACAGGGTGTCTTGTAAAGAATGGTGTATCTTCATTCAGTCACATAAAGAAGTGTTTGTTAGTGTTGAGAATGAAGGAAACTATACATATCCTCTCTCTCTGGAGAGAGGTTCGTTGTCTTGTGCAGAATAGTGTTTTTTCATTGTCACACAAAGAAGTGTTTGTTAGTGTTGAGAATGAAGGAAACTATACATATCCTTTCTCTCTGAGAAGAGGTACGTTGTCTTGTACAGAATAGTGTTTCTTCATTGTCACACAAAGAAGTGTTTGTTAGTGTTGAGAATGAAGGAAACTATACATATCCTTTCTCTCTGAGAAGAGGTTAGTTGTCTTGTACAGAATAGTGTTTCTTCATTGTCACACAAAGAAGTCCTTGTTAGTGTTGAGAATGAAGGAAACTATACATATCCTTTCTCTCTGAGAAGAGGTTCGTTGTCTTGTACAGAATAGTGTTTCTTCATTGTCACACAAAAAGTGTTTGTTAGTGTTGAGAATGAAGGAAACTATACATATCCTTTCTCTCTGAGGAGAGGTTCGTTGTCTTGTACAGAATAGTGTTTCTTCATTGTCACACAAAGAAGTGTTTGTTAGTGTTGAGAATGAAGGAAACTATACATATCCTTTCTCTCTGAGAAGAGGTTCGTTGTCTTGTACAGAATAGTGTTTCTTCATTGTCACACAAAGAAGTGTTTGTTAGTGTTGAGAATGAAGGAAACTATACATATCCTTTCTCTCTGAGAAGAGGTTCGTTGTCTTGTACAGAATAGTGTTTCTTCATTGTCACACAAAGAAGTGTTTGTTAGTGTTGAGAATGAAGGAAACTATACATATCGTTTCTCTCTGGAGAGAGGTTCGTTGTCTTGTACAGAATAGTGTTTCTTCATTGTCACACAAAGAAGTGTTTGTTAGTGTTGAGAATGAAGGAAACTATACATATCCTTTCTCTCTGAGAAGAGGTTCGTTGTCTTGTACAGAATAGTGTTTCTTCATTGTCACACAAAGAAGTCCTTGTTAGTGTTGAGAATGAAGGAAACTATACATATCCTTTCTCTCTGAGAAGAGGTTCGTTGTCTTGTACAGAATAGTGTTTCTTCATTGTCACACAAAAAGTGTTTGTTACTGTTGAGAATGAAGGAAACTATACATATCCTTTCTCTCTGAGGAGAGGGTGTCTTGTACAGAATAGTGTTTCTTCATTGTCACACAAAGAAGTCCTTGTTAGTGTTGAGAATGAAGGAAACTATACATATCCTTTCTCTCTGAGAAGAGGTTCGTTGTCTTGTACAGAATAGTGTTTCTTCATTGTCACACAAAAAGTGTTTGTTAGTGTTGAGAATGAAGGAAACTATACATATCCTTTCTCTCTGAGGAGAGGTTCGTTGTCTTGTAAAGAATGGTGTATCTTCATTGTCACACAAAGAAGTGTTTGTTAGTGTTGAGAATGAAGGAAAATATACATATCCTTTGTCTCTGGAGAGAGGTTCGTTGTCTTGTACAGAATGGTGTATCTTCATTGTCACACAAAGAAGTGTTTGTTAGTGTTGAGAATGAAGGAAACTATACATATCGTTTCTCTCATGAGAGAGGTTCGTTGTCTTGTACAGAATGGTGTATCTTCATTGTCACACAAAGAAGTGTTTGTTAGTGTTGAGAATGAAGGAAACTATACATATCCTTTCTCTCTGGAGAGAGGGTGTCTTGTAAAGAATGGTGTAGCTTCATTCAGTCACAAAAGAAGTCCTTGTTAGTGTTGAGAATGAAGGAAACTATACATATCCTTTCTCTCTGGAGAGAGGGTGTCTTGTAAAGAATGGTGTATCTTCATTCAGTCACACAAAGAAGTGTTTGTTAGTGTTGAGAATGAGGGAAACTATACATATCCTTTCTCTCTGGAGAGAGGGTGTCTTGTAAAGAATGGTGTATCTTCATTCAGTCACACAAAGAAGTGTTTGTTAGTGTTGAGAATGAAGGAAACTATACATATCCTTTCTCTCTGGAGAGAGGGTGTCTTGTAAAGAATGGTGTATCTTCATTCAGTCACACAAAGAAGTGTTTGTTAGTGTTGAGAATGAAGGAAACTATACATATCCTTTCTCTCTGGAGAGAGGGTGTCTTGTAAAGAATGATGTATCTTCATTCAGTCACACAAAGAAGTGTTTGTTAGTGTTGAGAATGAAGGAAACTATACATATCCTTTCTCTCTGGAGAGAGGGTGTCTTGTAAAGAATGGTGTATCTTCATTCAGTCACACAAAGAAGTGTTTGTTAGTGTTGAGAATGAAGGAAACTATACATATCCTTTCTCTCTGGAGAGAGGGTGTCTTGTAAAGAATGGTGTATCTTCATTCAGTCACACAAAGAAGTGTTTGTTAGTGTTGAGAATGAAGGAAACTATACATATCCTTTCTCTCTGGAGAGAGGGTGTCTTGTAAAGAATGGTGTATCTTCATTCAGTCACATAAAGAAGTGTTTGTTAGTATTGAGAATGAAGGAAACTATACATATCCTTTCTCTCTGGAGAGAGGTTCGTTGTCTTGTAAAGAATGGTGTATCTTCATTGTCACACAAAGAAGTGTTTGTTAGTGTTGAGAATGAAGGAAACTATACATATCCTTTCTCTCTGGAGAGTGGGTGTCTTGTAAAGAATGGTGTATCTTCATTCAGTCGCACAAAGAAGTGCTTGTTAGTGTTGAGAATGAAGGAAACTATACATATCCTTTCTCTCTGGAGAGAGGGTGTCTTGTAAAGAATGGTGTATCTTCATTGTCACACAAAGAAGTGTTTGTTAGTGTTGAGAATGAAGGAAACTATACATATCCTTTCTCTCTGGAGAGAGGGTGTCTTGTAAAGAATGGTGTATCTTCATTCAGTCACACAAAGAAGTGTTTGTTAGTGTTGAGAATGAAGGAAACTATACATATCCTTTCTCTCTGGAGAGAGGTTCGTTGTCTTGTACAGAATAGTGTTTCTTCATTGTCACACAAAGAAGTGTTTGTTAGTGTTGAGAATGAAGGAAACTATACATATCCTTTCTCTCTGAGAAGAGGTTCGTTGTCTTGTACAGAATAGTGTTTCTTCATTGTCACACAAAGAAGTGTTTGTTAGTGTTGAGAATGAAGGAAACTATACATATCATTTCTCTCTGAGAAGAGGTTCGTTGTCTTGTACAGAATAGTGTTTCTTCATTGTCACACAAAGAAGTGTTTGTTAGTGTTGAGAATGAAGGAAACTATACATATCCTTTCTCTCCGGAGAGAGGGTGTCTTGTAAAGAATGGTGTATCTTCATTCAGTCACATAAAGAAGTGTTTGTTAGTGTTGAGAATGAAGGAAACTATACATATCCTTTCTCTCTGGAGAGAGGGTGTCTTGTAAAGAATGGTGTATCTTCATTGTCACACAAAGAAGTGTTTGTTAGTGTTGAGAATGAAGGAAACTATACATATACTTTCTCTCTGGAGACAGGGTGTCTTGTAAAGAATGGTGTATCTTCATTCAGTCACATAAAGAAGTGTTTGTTAGTGTTGAGAATGAAGGAAACTATACATATCCTTTCTCTCTGGAGAGAGGGTGTCTTGTACAGAATGGTGTATCTTCATTGTCACACAAAGAAGTGTTTGTTAGTGTTGAGAATGAAGGAAACTATACATATCCTTTCTCTCTGGAGAGAGGGTGTCTTGTAAAGAATGGTGTATCTTCATTCAGTCACATAAAGAAGTGTTTGTTAGTGTTGAGAATGAAGGAAACTATACATATCCTTTCTCTCTGAGGAGAGGTTCGTTGTCTTGTACAGAATAGTGTTTCTTCATTGTCACACAAAGAAGTGTTTGTTAGTGTTGAGAATGAAGGAAACTATACATATCCTTTCTCTCTGAGAAGAGGTTCGTTGTCTTGTACAGAATAGTGTTTCTTCATTGTCACACAAAGAAGTGTTTGTTAGTGTTGAGAATGAAGGAAACTATACATATCCTTTCTCTCTGAGAAGAGGTTCGTTGTCTTGTACAGAATAGTGTTTCTTCATTGTCACACAAAGAAGTGTTTGTTAGTGTTGAGAATGAAGGAAACTATACATATCGTTTCTCTCTGGAGAGAGGTTCGTTGTCTTGTACAGAATAGTGTTTCTTCATTGTCACACAAAGAAGTGTTTGTTAGTGTTGAGAATGAAGGAAACTATACATATCCTTTCTCTCTGAGAAGAGGTTCGTTGTCTTGTACAGAATAGTGTTTCTTCATTGTCACACAAAGAAGTCCTTGTTAGTGTTGAGAATGAAGGAAACTATACATATCCTTTCTCTCTGAGAAGAGGTTCGTTGTCTTGTACAGAATAGTGTTTCTTCATTGTCACACAAAAAGTGTTTGTTAGTGTTGAGAATGAAGGAAACTATACATATCCTTTCTCTCTGAGGAGAGGGTGTCTTGTACAGAATAGTGTTTCTTCATTGTCACACAAAGAAGTCCTTGTTAGTGTTGAGAATGAAGGAAACTATACATATCCTTTCTCTCTGAGAAGAGGTTCGTTGTCTTGTACAGAATAGTGTTTCTTCATTGTCACACAAAAAGTGTTTGTTAGTGTTGAGAATGAAGGAAAATATACATATCCTTTCTCTCTGAGGAGAGGTTCGTTGTCTTGTAAAGAATGGTGTATCTTCATTGTCACACAAAGAAGTGTTTGTTAGTGTTGAGAATGAAGGAAAATATACATATCCTTTGTCTCTGGAGAGAGGTTCGTTGTCTTGTACAGAATGGTGTATCTTCATTGTCACACAAAGAAGTGTTTGTTAGTGTTGAGAATGAAGGAAACTATACATATCTTTTCTCTCATGAGAGAGGTTCGTTGTCTTGTACAGAATGGTGTATCTTCATTGTCACACAAAGAAGTGTTTGTTAGTGTTGAGAATGAAGGAAACTATACACATCCTTTCTCTCTGGAGAGAGGGTGTCTTGTAAAGAATGGTGTAGCTTCATTCAGTCACAAAAGAAGTCCTTGTTAGTGTTGAGAATGAAGGAAACTATACATATCCTTTCTCTCTGGAGAGAGGGTGTCTTGTAAAGAATGGTGTATCTTCATTCAGTCACACAAAGAAGTGTTTGTTAGTGTTGAGAATGAGGGAAACTATACATATCCTTTCTCTCTGGAGAGAGGGTGTCTTGTAAAGAATGGTGTATCTTCATTCAGTCACACAAAGAAGTGTTTGTTAGTGTTGAGAATGAAGGAAACTATACATATCCTTTCTCTCTGGAGAGAGGGTGTCTTGTAAAGAATGGTGTATCTTCATTCAGTAACAAAAAGAAGTGTTTGTTAGTGTTGAGAATGAAGGAAACTATACATATCCTTTCTCTCTAGAGAGAGGGTGTCTTGTAAAGAATGGTGTATCTTCATTCAGTCACACAAAGAAGTGTTTGTTAGTGTTGAGAATGAAGGAAACTATACATATCCTTTCTTTCTGGAGAGAGGGTGTCTTGTAAAGAATGGTGTATCTTCATTCAGTCACACAAAGAAGTGTTTGTTAGTGTTGAGAATGAAGGAAACTATACATATCCTTTCTCTCTGGAGAGAGGGTGTCTTGTAAAGAATGGTGTATCTTCATTCAATCACACAAAGAAGTGTTTGTTAGTGTTGAGAATGAAGGAAACTATACATATCCTTTCTCTCTGGAGAGAGGTTCGTTGTCTTGTACAGACTGGTGTATCTTCATTGTCACACAAAGAAGTGTTTGTTAGTGTTGAGAATGAAGGAAACTATACATATCCTTTCTCTCTGGAGAGAGGATGTCTTGTAAAGAATGGTGTATCTTCATTCAGTCACATAAAGAAGTGTTTGTTAGTGTTGAGAATGAAGGAAACTATACATATCCTTTCTCTCTGGAGAGAGGGTGTCTTGTAAAGAATGGTGTATCTTCATTGTCACACAAAAAAGTGTTTGTTAGTGTTGAGAATGAAGGAAACTATACATATCCTTTCTCTCTGGAGACAGGGTGTCTTGTAAAGAATGGTGTATCTTCATTCAGTCACATAAAGAAGTGTTTGTTAGTGTTGAGAATGAAGGAAACTATACATATCCTCTCTCTCTGGAGAGAGGTTCGTTGTCTTGTGCAGAATAGTGTTTTTTCATTGTCACACAAAGAAGTGTTTGTTAGTGTTGAGAATGAAGGAAACTATACATATCCTTTCTCTCTGAGAAGAGGTACGTTGTCTTGTACAGAATAGTGTTTCTTCATTGTCACACAAAGAAGTGTTTGTTAGTGTTGAGAATGAAGGAAACTATACATATCCTTTCTCTCTGAGAAGAGGTTCGTTGTCTTGTACAGAATAGTGTTTCTTCATTGTCACACAAAGAAGTCCTTGTTAGTGTTGAGAATGAAGGAAACTATACATATCCTTTCTCTCTGAGAAGAGGTTCGTTGTCTTGTACAGAATAGTGTTTCTTCATTGTCACACAAAAAGTGTTTGTTAGTGTTGAGAATGAAGGAAACTATACATATCCTTTCTCTCTGAGGAGAGGTTCGTTGTCTTGTACAGAATAGTGTTTCTTCATTGTCACACAAAGAAGTGTTTGTTAGTGTTGAGAATGAAGGAAACTATACATATCCTTTCTCTCTGAGAAGAGGTTCGTTGTCTTGTACAGAATAGTGTTTCTTCATTGTCACACAAAGAAGTGTTTGTTAGTGTTGAGAATGAAGGAAACTATACATATCCTTTCTCTCTGAGAAGAGGTTCGTTGTCTTGTACAGAATAGTGTTTCTTCATTGTCACACAAAGAAGTGTTTGTTAGTGTTGAGAATGAAGGAAACTATACATATCGTTTCTCTCTGGAGAGAGGTTCGTTGTCTTGTACAGAATAGTGTTTCTTCATTGTCACACAAAGAAGTGTTTGTTAGTGTTGAGAATGAAGGAAACTATACATATCCTTTCTCTCTGAGAAGAGGTTCGTTGTCTTGTACAGAATAGTGTTTCTTCATTGTCACACAAAGAAGTCCTTGTTAGTGTTGAGAATGAAGGAAACTATACATATCCTTTCTCTCTGAGAAGAGGTTCGTTGTCTTGTACAGAATAGTGTTTCTTCATTGTCACACAAAAAGTGTTTGTTACTGTTGAGAATGAAGGAAACTATACATATCCTTTCTCTCTGAGGAGAGGGTGTCTTGTACAGAATAGTGTTTCTTCATTGTCACACAAAGAAGTCCTTGTTAGTGTTGAGAATGAAGGAAACTATACATATCCTTTCTCTCTGAGAAGAGGTTCGTTGTCTTGTACAGAATAGTGTTTCTTCATTGTCACACAAAAAGTGTTTGTTAGTGTTGAGAATGAAGGAAACTATACATATCCTTTCTCTCTGAGGAGAGGTTCGTTGTCTTGTAAAGAATGGTGTATCTTCATTGTCACACAAAGAAGTGTTTGTTAGTGTTGAGAATGAAGGAAAATATACATATCCTTTGTCTCTGGAGAGAGGTTCGTTGTCTTGTACAGAATGGTGTATCTTCATTGTCACACAAAGAAGTGTTTGTTAGTGTTGAGAATGAAGGAAACTATACATATCGTTTCTCTCATGAGAGAGGTTCGTTGTCTTGTACAGAATGGTGTATCTTCATTGTCACACAAAGAAGTGTTTGTTAGTGTTGAGAATGAAGGAAACTATACATATCCTTTCTCTCTGGAGAGAGGGTGTCTTGTAAAGAATGGTGTAGCTTCATTCAGTCACAAAAGAAGTCCTTGTTAGTGTTGAGAATGAAGGAAACTATACATATCCTTTCTCTCTGGAGAGAGGGTGTCTTGTAAAGAATGGTGTATCTTCATTCAGTCACACAAAGAAGTGTTTGTTAGTGTTGAGAATGAGGGAAACTATACATATCCTTTCTCTCTGGAGAGAGGGTGTCTTGTAAAGAATGGTGTATCTTCATTCAGTCACACAAAGAAGTGTTTGTTAGTGTTGAGAATGAAGGAAACTATACATATCCTTTCTCTCTGGAGAGAGGGTGTCTTGTAAAGAATGGTGTATCTTCATTCAGTCACACAAAGAAGTGTTTGTTAGTGTTGAGAATGAAGGAAACTATACATATCCTTTCTCTCTGGAGAGAGGGTGTCTTGTAAAGAATGATGTATCTTCATTCAGTCACACAAAGAAGTGTTTGTTAGTGTTGAGAATGAAGGAAACTATACATATCCTTTCTCTCTGGAGAGAGGGTGTCTTGTAAAGAATGGTGTATCTTCATTCAGTCACACAAAGAAGTGTTTGTTAGTGTTGAGAATGAAGGAAACTATACATATCCTTTCTCTCTGGAGAGAGGGTGTCTTGTAAAGAATGGTGTATCTTCATTCAGTCACACAAAGAAGTGTTTGTTAGTGTTGAGAATGAAGGAAACTATACATATCCTTTCTCTCTGGAGAGAGGGTGTCTTGTAAAGAATGGTGTATCTTCATTCAGTCACATAAAGAAGTGTTTGTTAGTGTTGAGAATGAAGGAAACTATACATATCCTTTCTCTCTGGAGAGAGGTTCGTTGTCTTGTAAAGAATGGTGTATCTTCATTGTCACACAAAGAAGTGTTTGTTAGTGTTGAGAATGAAGGAAACTATACATATCCTTTCTCTCTGGAGAGTGGGTGTCTTGTAAAGAATGGTGTATCTTCATTCAGTCGCACAAAGAAGTGCTTGTTAGTGTTGAGAATGAAGGAAACTATACATATCCTTTCTCTCTGGAGAGAGGGTGTCTTGTAAAGAATGGTGTATCTTCATTGTCACACAAAGAAGTGTTTGTTAGTGTTGAGAATGAAGGAAACTATACATATCCTTTCTCTCTGGAGAGAGGGTGTCTTGTAAAGAATGGTGTATCTTCATTCAGTCACACAAAGAAGTGTTTGTTAGTGTTGAGAATGAAGGAAACTATACATATCCTTTCTCTCTGGAGAGAGGTTCGTTGTCTTGTACAGAATAGTGTTTCTTCATTGTCACACAAAGAAGTGTTTGTTAGTGTTGAGAATGAAGGAAACTATACATATCCTTTCTCTCTGAGAAGAGGTTCGTTGTCTTGTACAGAATAGTGTTTCTTCATTGTCACACAAAGAAGTGTTTGTTAGTGTTGAGAATGAAGGAAACTATACATATCATTTCTCTCTGAGAAGAGGTTCGTTGTCTTGTACAGAATAGTGTTTCTTCATTGTCACACAAAGAAGTGTTTGTTAGTGTTGAGAATGAAGGAAACTATACATATCCTTTCTCTCCGGAGAGAGGGTGTCTTGTAAAGAATGGTGTATCTTCATTCAGTCACATAAAGAAGTGTTTGTTAGTGTTGAGAATGAAGGAAACTATACATATCCTTTCTCTCTGGAGAGAGGGTGTCTTGTAAAGAATGGTGTATCTTCATTGTCACACAAAGAAGTGTTTGTTAGTGTTGAGAATGAAGGAAACTATACATATACTTTCTCTCTGGAGACAGGGTGTCTTGTAAAGAATGGTGTATCTTCATTCAGTCACATAAAGAAGTGTTTGTTAGTGTTGAGAATGAAGGAAACTATACATATCCTTTCTCTCTGGAGAGAGGGTGTCTTGTACAGAATGGTGTATCTTCATTGTCACACAAAGAAGTGTTTGTTAGTGTTGAGAATGAAGGAAACTATACATATCCTTTCTCTCTGGAGAGAGGGTGTCTTGTAAAGAATGGTGTATCTTCATTCAGTCACATAAAGAAGTGTTTGTTAGTGTTGAGAATGAAGGAAACTATACATATCCTTTCTCTCTGAGGAGAGGTTCGTTGTCTTGTACAGAATAGTGTTTCTTCATTGTCACACAAAGAAGTGTTTGTTAGTGTTGAGAATGAAGGAAACTATACATATCCTTTCTCTCTGAGAAGAGGTTCGTTGTCTTGTACAGAATAGTGTTTCTTCATTGTCACACAAAGAAGTGTTTGTTAGTGTTGAGAATGAAGGAAACTATACATATCCTTTCTCTCTGAGAAGAGGTTCGTTGTCTTGTACAGAATAGTGTTTCTTCATTGTCACACAAAGAAGTGTTTGTTAGTGTTGAGAATGAAGGAAACTATACATATCGTTTCTCTCTGGAGAGAGGTTCGTTGTCTTGTACAGAATAGTGTTTCTTCATTGTCACACAAAGAAGTGTTTGTTAGTGTTGAGAATGAAGGAAACTATACATATCCTTTCTCTCTGAGAAGAGGTTCGTTGTCTTGTACAGAATAGTGTTTCTTCATTGTCACACAAAGAAGTCCTTGTTAGTGTTGAGAATGAAGGAAACTATACATATCCTTTCTCTCTGAGAAGAGGTTCGTTGTCTTGTACAGAATAGTGTTTCTTCATTGTCACACAAAAAGTGTTTGTTAGTGTTGAGAATGAAGGAAACTATACATATCCTTTCTCTCTGAGGAGAGGGTGTCTTGTACAGAATAGTGTTTCTTCATTGTCACACAAAGAAGTCCTTGTTAGTGTTGAGAATGAAGGAAACTATACATATCCTTTCTCTCTGAGAAGAGGTTCGTTGTCTTGTACAGAATAGTGTTTCTTCATTGTCACACAAAAAGTGTTTGTTAGTGTTGAGAATGAAGGAAACTATACATATCCTTTCTCTCTGAGGAGAGGTTCGTTGTCTTGTAAAGAATGGTGTATCTTCATTGTCACACAAAGAAGTGTTTGTTAGTGTTGAGAATGAAGGAAAATATACATATCCTTTGTCTCTGGAGAGAGGTTCGTTGTCTTGTACAGAATGGTGTATCTTCATTGTCACACAAAGAAGTGTTTGTTAGTGTTGAGAATGAAGGAAACTATACATATCTTTTCTCTCATGAGAGAGGTTCGTTGTCTTGTACAGAATGGTGTATCTTCATTGTCACACAAAGAAGTGTTTGTTAGTGTTGAGAATGAAGGAAACTATACATATCCTTTCTCTCTGGAGAGAGGGTGTCTTGTAAAGAATGGTGTAGCTTCATTCAGTCACAAAAGAAGTCCTTGTTAGTGTTGAGAATGAAGGAAACTATACATATCCTTTCTCTCTGGAGAGAGGGTGTCTTGTAAAGAATGGTGTATCTTCATTCAGTCACACAAAGAAGTGTTTGTTAGTGTTGAGAATGAGGGAAACTATACATATCCTTTCTCTCTGGAGAGAGGGTGTCTTGTAAAGAATGGTGTATCTTCATTCAGTCACACAAAGAAGTGTTTGTTAGTGTTGAGAATGAAGGAAACTATACATATCCTTTCTCTCTGGAGAGAGGGTGTCTTGTAAAGAATGGTGTATCTTCATTCAGTCACACAAAGAAGTGTTTGTTAGTGTTGAGAATGAAGGAAACTATACATATCCTTTCTCTCTGGAGAGAGGGTGTCTTGTAAAGAATGATGTATCTTCATTCAGTCACACAAAGAAGTGTTTGTTAGTGTTGAGAATGAAGGAAACTATACATATCCTTTCTCTCTGGAGAGAGGGTGTCTTGTAAAGAATGGTGTATCTTCATTCAGTCACACAAAGAAGTGTTTGTTAGTGTTGAGAATGAAGGAAACTATACATATCCTTTCTCTCTGGAGAGAGGGTGTCTTGTAAAGAATGGTGTATCTTCATTCAGTCACACAAAGAAGTGTTTGTTAGTGTTGAGAATGAAGGAAACTATACATATCCTTTCTCTCTGGAGAGAGGGTGTCTTGTAAAGAATGGTGTATCTTCATTCAGTCACATAAAGAAGTGTTTGTTAGTGTTGAGAATGAAGGAAACTATACATATCCTTTCTCTCTGGAGAGAGGTTCGTTGTCTTGTAAAGAATGGTGTATCTTCATTGTCACACAAAGAAGGGTTTGTTAGTGTTGAGAATGAAGGAAACTATACATATCCTTTCTCTCTGGAGAGAGGGTGTCTTGTACAGAATGGTGTATCTTCATTGTCACACAAAGAAGTGTTTGTTAGTGTTGAGAATGAAGGAAACTATACATATCGTTTCTCTCATGAGAGAGGTTCGTTGTCTTGTACAGAATGGTGTATCTTCATTGTCACACAAAGAAGTGTTTGTTAGTGTTGAGAATGAAGGAAACTATACATATCCTTTCTCTCTGGAGAGAGGGTGTCTTGTAAAGAACGGTGTAGCTTCATTCAGTCACAAAAGAAGTCCCTGTTAGTGTTGAGAATGAAGGAAACTATACATATCCTTTCTCTCTGGAGAGAAGGTGTCTTGTAAAGAATGGTGTATCTTCATTCAGTCACACAAGAAGTGTTTGTTAGTGTTGAGAATGAAGGAAACTATACATATCCTTTCTCTCTGCAGAGAGGGTGTCTTGTAAAGAATGGTGTATCTTCATTCAGTCACACAAAGAAGTGTTTGTTAGTGTTGAGAATGAAGGAAACTATACATATCCTTTCTCTCTAGAGAGAGGGTGTCTTGTAAAGAATGGTGTATCTTCATTCAGTCACACAAAGAAGTGTTTGTTAGTGTTGAGAATGAAGGAAACTATACATATCCTTTCTCTCTGGAGAGAGGGTGTCTTGTAAAGAATGGTGTATCTTCATTCAATCACACAAAGAAGTGTTTGTTAGTGTTGAGAATGAAGGAAACTATACATATCCTTTCTCTCTGGAGAGAGGTTCGTTGTCTTGTACAGACTGGTGTATCTTCATTGTCACACAAAGAAGTGTTTGTTAGTGTTGAGAATGAAGGAAACTATACATATCCTTTCTCTCTGGAGAGAGGATGTCTTGTAAAGAATGGTGTATCTTCATTCAGTCACATAAAGAAGTGTTTGTTAGTGTTGAGAATGAAGGAAACTATACATATCCTTTCTCTCTGGAGAGAGGGTGTCTTGTAAAGAATGGTGTATCTTCATTGTCACACAAAAAAGTGTTTGTTAGTGTTGAGAATGAAGGAAACTATACATATCCTTTCTCTCTGGAGACAGGGTGTCTTGTAAAGAATGGTGTATCTTCATTCAGTCACATAAAGAAGTGTTTGTTAGTGTTGAGAATGAAGGAAACTATACATATCCTCTCTCTCTGGAGAGAGGTTCGTTGTCTTGTGCAGAATAGTGTTTTTTCATTGTCACACAAAGAAGTGTTTGTTAGTGTTGAGAATGAAGGAAACTATACATATCCTTTCTCTCTGAGAAGAGGTACGTTGTCTTGTACAGAATAGTGTTTCTTCATTGTCACACAAAGAAGTGTTTGTTAGTGTTGAGAATGAAGGAAACTATACATATCCTTTCTCTCTGAGAAGAGGTTCGTTGTCTTGTACAGAATAGTGTTTCTTCATTGTCACACAAAGAAGTCCTTGTTAGTGTTGAGAATGAAGGAAACTATACATATCCTTTCTCTCTGAGAAGAGGTTCGTTGTCTTGTACAGAATAGTGTTTCTTCATTGTCACACAAAAAGTGTTTGTTAGTGTTGAGAATGAAGGAAACTATACATATCCTTTCTCTCTGAGCAGAGATTCGTTGTCTTGTACAGAATAGTGTTTCTTCATTGTCACACAAAGAAGTGTTTGTTAGTGTTGAGAATGAAGGAAACTATACATATCCTTTCTCTCTGAGAAGAGGTTCGTTGTCTTGTACAGAATAGTGTTTCTTCATTGTCACACAAAGAAGTGTTTGTTAGTGTTGAGAATGAAGGAAACTATACATATCCTTTCTCTCTGAGAAGAGGTTCGTTGTCTTGTACAGAATAGTGTTTCTTCATTGTCACACAAAGAAGTGTTTGTTAGTGTTGAGAATGAAGGAAACTATACATATCGTTTCTCTCTGGAGAGAGGTTCGTTGTCTTGTACAGAATAGTGTTTCTTCATTGTCACACAAAGAAGTGTTTGTTAGTGTTGAGAATGAAGGAAACTATACATATCCTTTCTCTCTGAGAAGAGGTTCGTTGTCTTGTACAGAATAGTGTTTCTTCATTGTCACACAAAGAAGTCCTTGTTAGTGTTGAGAATGAAGGAAACTATACATATCCTTTCTCTCTGAGAAGAGGTTCGTTGTCTTGTACAGAATAGTGTTTCTTCATTGTCACACAAAAAGTGTTTGTTACTGTTGAGAATGAAGGAAACTATACATATCCTTTCTCTCTGAGGAGAGGGTGTCTTGTACAGAATAGTGTTTCTTCATTGTCACACAAAGAAGTCCTTGTTAGTGTTGAGAATGAAGGAAACTATACATATCCTTTCTCTCTGAGAAGAGGTTCGTTGTCTTGTACAGAATAGTGTTTCTTCATTGTCACACACAAAGTGTTTGTTAGTGTTGAGAATGAAGGAAACTATACATATCCTTTCTCTCTGAGGAGAGGTTCGTTGTCTTGTAAAGAATGGTGTATCTTCATTGTCACACAAAGAAGTGTTTGTTAGTGTTGAGAATGAAGGAAAATATACATATCCTTTGTCTCTGGAGAGAGGTTCGTTGTCTTGTACAGAATGGTGTATCTTCATTGTCACACAAAGAAGTGTTTGTTAGTGTTGAGAATGAAGGAAACTATACATATCGTTTCTCTCATGAGAGAGGTTCGTTGTCTTGTACAGAATGGTGTATCTTCATTGTCACACAAAGAAGTGTTTGTTAGTGTTGAGAATGAAGGAAACTATACATATCCTTTCTCTCTGGAGAGAGGGTGTCTTGTAAAGAATGGTGTAGCTTCATTCAGTCACAAAAGAAGTCCTTGTTAGTGTTGAGAATGAAGGAAACTATACATATCCTTTCTCTCTGGAGAGAGGGTGTCTTGTAAAGAATGGTGTATCTTCATTCAGTCACACAAAGAAGTGTTTGTTAGTGTTGAGAATGAGGGAAACTATACATATCCTTTCTCTCTGGAGAGAGGGTGTCTTGTAAAGAATGGTGTATCTTCATTCAGATACAAAGAAGTGTTTGTTAGTGTTGAGAATGAAGGAAACTATACATATCCTTTCTCTCTGGAGAGAGGGTGTCTTGTAAAGAATGGTGTATCTTCATTCAGTCACACAAAGAAGTGTTTGTTAGTGTTGAGAATGAAGGAAACTATACATATCCTTTCTCTCTGGAGAGAGGGTGTCTTGTAAAGAATGATGTATCTTCATTCAGTCACACAAAGAAGTGTTTGTTAGTGTTGAGAATGAAGGAAACTATACATATCCTTTCTCTCTGGAGAGAGGGTGTCTTGTAAAGAATGGTGTATCTTCATTCAGTCACACAAAGAAGTGTTTGTTAGTGTTGAGAATGAAGGAAACTATACATATCCTTTCTCTCTGGAGAGAGGGTGTCTTGTAAAGAATGGTGTATCTTC
Source organism: Deroplatys truncata (assembly GCA_030765065.1). NCBI lineage: Eukaryota > Metazoa > Arthropoda > Insecta > Mantodea > Mantidae > Deroplatys > Deroplatys truncata. Next base: position 1,434,142 of record JAUKNL010000038.1, read on the forward strand.
ATTCAGTCACACAAAGAAGTGTTTGTTAGTGTTGAGAATGAAGGAAACTATACATATCCTTTCTCTCTGGAGAGAGGATGTCTTGTAAAGAATGGTGTATCTTCATTCAGTCACATAAAGAAGTGTTTGTTAGTGTTGAGAATGAAGGAAACTATACATATCCTTTCTCTCTGGAGAGAGGTTCGTTGTCTTGTAAAGAATGGTGTATCTTCATTGTCACACAAAGAAGTGTTTGTTAGTGTTGAGAATGAAGGAAACTATACATATCCTTTCTCTCTGGAGAGTGGGTGTCTTGTAAAGAATGGTGTATCTTCATTCAGTCGCACAAAGAAGTGCTTGTTAGTGTTGAGAATGAAGGAAACTATACATATCCTTTCTCTCTGGAGAGAGGGTGTCTTGTAAAGAATGGTGTATCTTCATTGTCACACAAAGAAGTGTTTGTTAGTGTTGAGAATGAAGGAAACTATACATATCCTTTCTCTCTGGAGAGAGGGTGTCTTGTAAAGAATGGTGTATCTTCATTCAGTCACACAAAGAAGTGTTTGTTAGTGTTGAGAATGAAGGAAACTATACATATCCTTTCTCTCTGGAGAGAGGTTCGTTGTCTTGTACAGAATAGTGTTTCTTCATTGTCACACAAAGAAGTGTTTGTTAGTGTTGAGAATGAAGGAAACTATACATATCCTTTCTCTCTGAGAAGAGGTTCGTTGTCTTGTACAGAATAGTGTTTCTTCATTGTCACACAAAGAAGTGTTTGTTAGTGTTGAGAATGAAGGAAACTATACATATCATTTCTCTCTGAGAAGAGGTTCGTTGTCTTGTACAGAATAGTGTTTCTTCATTGTCACACAAAGAAGTGTTTGTTAGTGTTGAGAATGAAGGAAACTATACATATCCTTTCTCTCCGGAGAGAGGGTGTCTTGTAAAGAATGGTGTATCTTCATTCAGTCACATAAAGAAGTGTTTGTTAGTGTTGAGAATGAAGGAAACTATACATATCCTTTCTCTCTGGAGAGAGGGTGTCTTGTAAAGAATGGTGTATCTTCATTGTCACACAAAGAAGTGTTTGTTAGTGTTGAGAATGAAGGAAACTATACATATACTTTCTCTCTGGAGACAGGGTGTCTTGTAAAGAATGGTGTATCTTCATTCAGTCACATAAAGAAGTGTTTGTTAGTGTTGAGAATGAAGGAAACTATACATATCCTTTCTCTCTGGAGAGAGGGTGTCTTGTACAGAATGGTGTATCTTCATTGTCACACAAAGAAGTGTTTGTTAGTGTTGAGAATGAAGGAAACTATACATATCCTTTCTCTCTGGAGAGAGGGTGTCTTGTAAAGAATGGTGTATCTTCATTCAGTCACATAAAGAAGTGTTTGTTAGTGTTGAGAATGAAGGAAACTATACATATCCTTTCTCTCTGAGGAGAGGTTCGTTGTCTTGTACAGAATAGTGTTTCTTCATTGTCACACAAAGAAGTGTTTGTTAGTGTTGAGAATGAAGGAAACTATACATATCCTTTCTCTCTGAGAAGAGGTTCGTTGTCTTGTACAGAATAGTGTTTCTTCATTGTCACACAAAGAAGTGTTTGTTAGTGTTGAGAATGAAGGAAACTATACATATCCTTTCTCTCTGAGAAGAGGTTCGTTGTCTTGTACAGAATAGTGTTTCTTCATTGTCACACAAAGAAGTGTTTGTTAGTGTTGAGAATGAAGGAAACTATACATATCGTTTCTCTCTGGAGAGAGGTTCGTTGTCTTGTACAGAATAGTGTTTCTTCATTGTCACACAAAGAAGTGTTTGTTAGTGTTGAGAATGAAGGAAACTATACATATCCTTTCTCTCTGAGAAGAGGTTCGTTGTCTTGTACAGAATAGTGTTTCTTCATTGTCACACAAAGAAGTCCTTGTTAGTGTTGAGAATGAAGGAAACTATACATATCCTTTCTCTCTGAGAAGAGGTTCGTTGTCTTGTACAGAATAGTGTTTCTTCATTGTCACACAAAAAGTGTTTGTTAGTGTTGAGAATGAAGGAAACTATACATATCCTTTCTCTCTGAGGAGAGGGTGTCTTGTACAGAATAGTGTTTCTTCATTGTCACACAAAGAAGTCCTTGTTAGTGTTGAGAATGAAGGAAACTATACATATCCTTTCTCTCTGAGAAGAGGTTCGTTGTCTTGTACAGAATAGTGTTTCTTCATTGTCACACAAAAAGTGTTTGTTAGTGTTGAGAATGAAGGAAACTATACATATCCTTTCTCTCTGAGGAGAGGTTCGTTGTCTTGTAAAGAATGGTGTATCTTCATTGTCACACAAAGAAGTGTTTGTTAGTGTTGAGAATGAAGGAAAATATACATATCCTTTGTCTCTGGAGAGAGGTTCGTTGTCTTGTACAGAATGGTGTATCTTCATTGTCACACAAAGAAGTGTTTGTTAGTGTTGAGAATGAAAGAAACTATACATATCTTTTCTCTCATGAGAGAGGTTCGTTGTCTTGTACAGAATGGTGTATCTTCATTGTCACACAAAGAAGTGTTTGTTAGTGTTGAGAATGAAGGAAACTATACATATCCTTTCTCTCTGGAGAGAGGGTGTCTTGTAAAGAATGGTGTAGCTTCATTCAGTCACAAAAGAAGTCCTTGTTAGTGTTGAGAATGAAGGAAACTATACATATCCTTTCTCTCTGGAGAGAGGGTGTCTTGTAAAGAATGGTGTATCTTCATTCAGTCACACAAAGAAGTGTTTGTTAGTGTTGAGAATGAGGGAAACTATACATATCCTTTCTCTCTGGAGAGAGGGTGTCTTGTAAAGAATGGTGTATCTTCATTCAGTCACACAAAGAAGTGTTTGTTAGTGTTGAGAATGAAGGAAACTATACATATCCTTTCTCTCTGGAGAGAGGGTGTCTTGTAAAGAATGGTGTATCTTCATTCAGTCACACAAAGAAGTGTTTGTTAGTGTTGAGAATGAAGGAAACTATACATATCCTTTCTCTCTGGAGAGAGGGTGTCTTGTAAAGAATGATGTATCTTCATTCAGTCACACAAAGAAGTGTTTGTTAGTGTTGAGAATGAAGGAAACTATACATATCCTTTCTCTCTGGAGAGAGGGTGTCTTGTAAAGAATGGTGTATCTTCATTCAGTCACACAAAGAAGTGTTTGTTAGTGTTGAGAATGAAGGAAACTATACATATCCTTTCTCTCTGGAGAGAGGGTGTCTTGTAAAGAATGGTGTATCTTCATTCAGTCACACAAAGAAGTGTTTGTTAGTGTTGAGAATGAAGGAAACTATACATATCCTTTCTCTCTGGAGAGAGGGTGTCTTGTAAAGAATGGTGTATCTTCATTCAGTCACATAAAGAAGTGTTTGTTAGTGTTGAGAATGAAGGAAACTATACATATCCTTTCTCTCTGGAGAGAGGTTCGTTGTCTTGTAAAGAATGGTGTATCTTCATTGTCACACAAAGAAGGGTTTGTTAGTGTTGAGAATGAAGGAAACTATACATATCCTTTCTCTCTGGAGAGAGGGTGTCTTGTACAGAATGGTGTATCTTCATTGTCACACAAAGAAGTGTTTGTTAGTGTTGAGAATGAAGGAAACTATACATATCGTTTCTCTCATGAGAGAGGTTCGTTGTCTTGTACAGAATGGTGTATCTTCATTGTCACACAAAGAAGTGTTTGTTAGTGTTGAGAATGAAGGAAACTATACATATCCTTTCTCTCTGGAGAGAGGGTGTCTTGTAAAGAACGGTGTAGCTTCATTCAGTCACAAAAGAAGTCCCTGTTAGTGTTGAGAATGAAGGAAACTATACATATCCTTTCTCTCTGGAGAGAAGGTGTCTTGTAAAGAATGGTGTATCTTCATTCAGTCACACAAGAAGTGTTTGTTAGTGTTGAGAATGAAGGAAACTATACATATCCTTTCTCTCTGCAGAGAGGGTGTCTTGTAAAGAATGGTGTATCTTCATTCAGTCACACAAAGAAGTGTTTGTTAGTGTTGAGAATGAAGGAAACTATACATATCCTTTCTCTCTAGAGAGAGGGTGTCTTGTAAAGAATGGTGTATCTTCATTCAGTCACACAAAGAAGTGTTTGTTAGTGTTGAGAATGAAGGAAACTATACATATCCTTTCTTTCTGGAGAGAGGGTGTCTTGTAAAGAATGGTGTATCTTCATTCAGTCACACAAAGAAGTGTTTGTTAGTGTTGAGAATGAAGGAAACTATACATATCCTTTCTCTCTGGAGAGAGGGTGTCTTGTAAAGAATGGTGTATCTTCATTCAATCACACAAAGAAGTGTTTGTTAGTGTTGAGAATGAAGGAAACTATACATATCCTTTCTCTCTGGAGAGAGGTTCGTTGTCTTGTACAGACTGGTGTATCTTCATTGTCACACAAAGAAGTGTTTGTTAGTGTTGAGAATGAAGGAAACTATACATATCCTTTCTCTCTGGAGAGAGGATGTCTTGTAAAGAATGGTGTATCTTCATTCAGTCACATAAAGAAGTGTTTGTTAGTGTTGAGAATGAAGGAAACTATACATATCCTTTCTCTCTGGAGAGAGGGTGTCTTGTAAAGAATGGTGTATCTTCATTGTCACACAAAAAAGTGTTTGTTAGTGTTGAGAATGAAGGAAACTATACATATCCTTTCTCTCTGGAGACAGGGTGTCTTGTAAAGAATGGTGTATCTTCATTCAGTCACATAAAGAAGTGTTTGTTAGTGTTGAGAATGAAGGAAACTATACATATCCTTTCTCTCTGGAGAGAGGGTGTCTTGTACAGAATGGTGTATCTTCATTGTCACACAAAGAAGTGTTTGTTAGTGTTGAGAATGAAGGAAACTATACATATCCTTTCTCTCTGGAGAGAGGGTGTCTTGTAAAGAATGGTGTATCTTCATTCAGTCACATAAAGAAGTGTTTGTTAGTGTTGAGAATGAAGGAAACTATACATATCCTTTCTCTCTGGAGAGAGGTTCGTTGTCTTGTACAGAATAGTGTTTTTTCATTGTCACACAAAGAAGTGTTTGTTAGTGTTGAGAATGAAGGAAACTATACATATCCTTTCTCTCTGAGAAGAGGTTCGTTGTCTTGTACAGAATAGTGTTTCTTCATTGTCACACAAAGAAGTGTTTGTTAGTGTTGAGAATGAAGGAAACTATACATATCGTTTCTCTCTGGAGAGAGGTTCGTTGTCTTGTACAGAATAGTGTTTCTTCATTGTCACACAAAGAAGTGTTTGTTAGTGTTGAGAATGAAGGAAACTATACATATCCTTTCTCTCTGAGAAGAGGTTCGTTGTCTTGTACAGAATAGTGTTTCTTCATTGTCACACAAAGAAGTCCTTGTTAGTGTTGAGAATGAAGGAAACTATACATATCCTTTCTCTCTGAGAAGAGGTTCGTTGTCTTGTACAGAATAGTGTTTCTTCATTGTCACACAAAAAGTGTTTGTTAGTGTTGAGAATGAAGGAAACTATACATATCCTTTCTCTCTGAGGAGAGGTTCGTTGTCTTGTACAGAATAGTGTTTCTTCATTGTCACACAAAGAAGTGTTTGTTAGTGTTGAGAATGAAGGAAACTATACATATCCTTTCTCTCTGAGAAGAGGTTCGTTGTCTTGTACAGAATAGTGTTTCTTCATTGTCACACAAAGAAGTGTTTGTTAGTGTTGAGAATGAAGGAAACTATACATATCCTTTCTCTCTGAGAAGAGGTTCGTTGTCTTGTACAGAATAGTGTTTCTTCATTGTCACACAAAGAAGTGTTTGTTAGTGTTGAGAATGAAGGAAACTATACATATCGTTTCTCTCTGGAGAGAGGGTGTCTTGTAAAGAATGGTGTATCTTCATTCAGTCACACAAAGAAGTGTTTGTTAGTGTTGAGAATGAAGGAAACTATACATATCCTTTCTCTCTGAGAAGAGGTTCGTTGTCTTGTACAGAATAGTGTTTCTTCATTGTCACACAAAGAAGTCCTTGTTAGTGTTGAGAATGAAGGAAACTATACATATCCTTTCTCTCTGAGAAGAGGTTCGTTGTCTTGTACAGAATAGTGTTTCTTCATTGTCACACAAAAAGTGTTTGTTAGTGTTGAGAATGAAGGAAACTATACATATCCTTTCTCTCTGAGGAGAGGGTGTCTTGTACAGAATAGTGTTTCTTCATTGTCACACAAAGAAGTCCTTGTTAGTGTTGAGAATGAAGGAAACTATACATATCCTTTCTCTCTGAGAAGAGGTTCGTTGTCTTGTACAGAATAGTGTTTCTTCATTGTCACACAAAAAGTGTTTGTTAGTGTTGAGAATGAAGGAAACTATACATATCCTTTCTCTCTGAGGAGAGGTTCGTTGTCTTGTAAAGAATGGTGTATCTTCATTGTCACACAAAGAAGTGTTTGTTAGTGTTGAGAATGAAGGAAAATATACATATCCTTTGTCTCTGGAGAGAGGTTCGTTGTCTTGTACAGAATGGTGTATCTTCATTGTCACACAAAGAAGTGTTTGTTAGTGTTGAGAATGAAGGAAACTATACATATCGTTTCTCTCATGAGAGAGGTTCGTTGTCTTGTACAGAATGGTGTATCTTCATTGTCACACAAAGAAGTGTTTGTTAGTGTTGAGAATGAAGGAAACTATACATATCCTTTCTCTCTGGAGAGAGGGTGTCTTGTAAAGAATGGTGTAGCTTCATTCAGTCACAAAAGAAGTCCTTGTTAGTGTTGAGAATGAAGGAAACTATACATATCCTTTCTCTCTGGAGAGAGGGTGTCTTGTAAAGAATGGTGTATCTTCATTCAGTCACACAAAGAAGTGTTTGTTAGTGTTGAGAATGAAGGAAACTATACATATCCTTTCTCTCTGGAGAGAGGGTGTCTTGTAAAGAATGATGTATCTTCATTCAGTCACACAAAGAAGTGTTTGTTAGTGTTGAGAATGAAGGAAACTATACATATCCTTTCTCTCTGGAGAGAGGGTGTCTTGTAAAGAATGGTGTATCTTCATTCAGTCACACAAAGAAGTGTTTGTTAGTGTTGAGAATGAAGGAAACTATACATATCCTTTCTCTCTGGAGAGAGGGTGTCTTGTAAAGAATGGTGTATCTTCATTCAGTCACACAAAGAAGTGTTTGTTAGTGTTGAGAATGAAGGAAACTATACATATCCTTTCTCTCTGGAGAGAGGGTGTCTTGTAAAGAATGGTGTATCTTCATTCAGTCACATAAAGAAGTGTTTGTTAGTGTTGAGAATGAAGGAAACTATACATATCCTTTCTCTCTGGAGAGAGGTTCGTTGTCTTGTAAAGAATGGTATATCTTCATTGTCACACAAAGAAGTGTTTGTTAGTGTTGAGAATGAAGGAAACTATACATATCCTTTCTCTCTGGAGAGTGGGTGTCTTGTAAAGAATGGTGTATCTTCATTCAGTCGCACAAAGAAGTGCTTGTTAGTGTTGAGAATGAAGGAAACTATACATATCCTTTCTCTCTGGAGAGAGGGTGTCTTGTAAAGAATGGTGTATCTTCATTGTCACACAAAGAAGTGTTTGATAGTGTTGAGAATGAAGGAAACTATACATATCCTTTCTCTCTGGAGAGAGGGTGTCTTGTAAAGAATGGTGTATCTTCATTCAGTCACACAAAGAAGTGTTTGTTAGTGTTGAGAATGAAGGAAACTATACATATCCTTTCTCTCTGGAGAGAGGTTCGTTGTCTTGTACAGAATAGTGTTTCTTCATTGTCACACAAAGAAGTGTTTGTTAGTGTTGAGAATGAAGGAAACTATACATATCCTTTCTCTCTGAGAAGAGGTTGGTTGTCTTGTACAGAATAGTGTTTCTTCGTTGTCACACAAAGAAGTGTTTGTTAGTGTTGAGAATGAAGGAAACTATACATATCATTTCTCTCTGAGAAGAGGTTCGTTGTCTTGTACAGAATAGTGTTTCTTCATTGTCACACAAAGAAGTGTTTGTTAGTGTTGAGAATGAAGGAAACTATACATATCCTTTCTCTCCAGAGAGAGGGTGTCTTGTAAAGAATGGTGTATCTTCATTCAGTCACACAAAGAAGTGTTTGTTAGTGTTGAGAATGAAGGAAACTATACATATCCTTTCTCTCTGGAGAGAGGGTGTCTTGTAAAGAATGGTGTATCTTCATTGTCACACAAAGAAGTGTTTGTTAGTGTTGAGAATGAAGGAAACTATACATATCCTTTCTCTCTGGAGACAGGGTGTCTTGTAAAGAATGGTGTATCTTCATTCAGTCACATAAAGAAGTGTTTGTTAGTGTTGAGAATGAAGGAAACTATACATATCCTTTCTCTCTGGAGAGAGGGTGTCTTGTACAGAATGGTGTATCTTCATTGTCACACAAAGAAGTGTTTGTTAGTGTTGAGAATGAAGGAAACTATACATATCCTTTCTCTCTGGAGAGAGGGTGTCTTGTAAAGAATGGTGTATCTTCATTCAGTCACATAAAGAGGTGTTTGTTAGTGTTGAGAATGAAGGAAACTATACATATCCTTTCTCTCTGGAGAGAGGTTCGTTGTCTTGTGCAGAATAGTGTTTCTTCATTGTCACACAAAGAAGTGTTTGTTAGTGTTGAGAATGAAGGAAACTATACATATGCTTTCTCTCTGAGAAGAGGTTCGTTGTCTTGTACAGAATAGTGTTTCTTCATTGTCACACAAAGAAGTGTTTGTTAGTGTTGAGAATGAAGGAAACTATACATATCGTTTCTCTCTGGAGAGAGGTTCGTTGTCTTGTACAGAATAGTGTTTCTTCATTGTCACACAAAGAAGTATTTGTTAGTGTTGAGAATGAAGGAAACTATACATATCCTTTCTCTCTGAGAAGAGGTTCGTTGTCTTGTACAGAATAGTGTTTCTTCATTGTCACACAAAGAAGTCCTTGTTAGTGTTGAGAATGAAGGAAACTATACATATCCTTTCTCTCTGAGAAGAGGTTCGTTGTCTTGTACAGAATAGTGTTTCTTCATTGTCACACAAAAAGTGTTTGTTAGTGTTGAGAATGAAGGAACCTATACATATCCTTTCTCTCTGAGGAGAGGTTCGTTGTCTTGTACAGAATAGTGTTTCTTCATTGTCACACAAAGAAGTGTTTGTTAGTGTTGAGAATGAAGGAAACTATACATATCCTTTCTCTCTGAGAAGAGGTTCGTTGTCTTGTACAGAATAGTGTTTCTTCATTGTCACACAAAGTAGTCCTTGTTAGTGTTGAGAATGAAGGAAACTATACATATCCTTTCTCTCTGAGAAGAGGTTCGTTGTCTTGTACAGAATAGTGTTTCTTCATTGTCACACAAAAAGTGTTTGTTAGTGTTGAGAATGAAGGAAACTATACATATCCTTTCTCTCTGAGGAGAGGTTCGTTGTCTTGTACAGAATAGTGTTTCTTCATTGTCACACAAAGAAGTGTTTGTTAGTGTTGAGAATGAAGGAAACTATACATATCCTTTCTCTCTGAGAAGAGGTTCGTTGTCTTGTACAGAATAGTGTTTCTTCATTGTCACACAAAGAAGTGTTTGTTAGTGTTGAGAATGAAGGAAACTATACATATCCTTTCTCTCTGAGAAGAGGTTCGTTGTCTTGTACAGAATAGTGTTTCTTCATTGTCACACAAAGAAGTGTTTGTTAGTGTTGAGAATGAAGGAAACTATACATATCGTTTCATTCTGGAGAGAGGTTCGTTGTCTTGTACAGATAAGTGTTTCTTCATTGTCACACAAAGAAGTGTTTGTTAGTGTTGAGAATGAAGGAAACTATACATATCCTTTCTCTCTGAGAAGAGGTTCGTTGTCTTGTACAGAATAGTGTTTCTTCATTGTCACACAAAGAAGTCCTTGTTAGTGTTGAGAATGAAGGAAACTATACATATCCTTTCTCACTGAGAAGAGGTTCGTTGTCTTGTACAGAATAGTGTTTCTTCATTGTCACACTAAAAGTGTTTGTTAGTGTTGATAATGAAGGAAACTATACATATCCTTTCTCTCTGAGGAGAGGGTGTCTTGTACAGAATAGTGTTTCTTCATTGTCACACAAAGAAGTCCTTGTTAGTGTTGAGAATGAAGGAAACTATACATATCCTTTCTCTCTGAGAAGAGGTTCGATGTCTTGTACAGAATAGTGTTTCTTCATTGTCACACAAAAAGTGTTTGTTAGTGTGAGAATGAAGGAAACTATACATATCCTTTCTCTCTGAGGAGAGGTTCGCTGTCTTGTAAAGAATGGTGTATCTTCATTGTCACACAAAGAAGTGTTTGTTAGTGTTGAGAATGAAGGAAAATATACATATCCTTTGTCTCTGGAGAGAGGTTCGTTGTCTTGTACAGAATGGTGTATCTTCATTGTCACACAAAGAAGTGTTTGTTAGTGTTGAGAATGAAGGAAACTATACATATCGTTTCTCTCATGAGAGAGGTTCGTTGTCTTGTACAGAATGGTGTATCTTCATTGTCACACAAAGAAGTGTTTGTTAGTGTTGAGAATGAAGGAAACTATACATATCCTTTCTCTCTGGAGAGAGGGTGTCTTGTAAAGAATGGTGTAGCTTCATTCAGTCACAAAAGAAGTCCTTGTTAGTGTTGAGAATGAAGGAAACTATACATATCCTTCCTCTCTGGAGAGAGGTTCGTTGTCTTGTACAGACTCGTGTATCTTCATTGTCACACAAAGAAGTGTTTGTTAGTGTTGAGAATGAAGGAAACTATACATATCCTTTCTCTCTGGAGAGAGGTTCGTTGTCTTGTACAGACTGGTGTATCTTCATTGTCACACAAAGAAGTGTTTGTTAGTGTTGAGAATGAAGGAAACTATACATATCCTTTCTCTCTGGAGAGAGGTTCGTTGTCTTGTACAGACTGGTGTATCTGTATTGTCACACAAAGAAGTGTTTGTTAGTGTTGAGAATGAAAGAAACTATACATATCCTTTCTCTCTGGAGAGAGGTTTGTTGTCTTGTACAGAATGGTGTATCTTCATTCAGTCACACTAAGAAGTGTTTGTTAGTGTTGAGAATGAAGGAAACTATACATATCCTTTCTCTCTGGAGAGAGGTTCGTTGTCTTGTACAGAATGTGTATCTTCATTCAGTCACACTAAGAAGTGTTTGTTAGTGTTGAGAATGAAGGAAACTATACATATCCTTTCTCTCTGGAGAGAGGTTCGTTGTCTTGTACAGAATGGTGTATCTTCATTGTCACACCAAGAAGTGTTTGTTAGTGTTGAGAATGAAGGAAGCTATACATATCCTTTCTCTCTGGAGAGAGGTTCATTGTCATGTACAGAATGGTGTATCTTCATTCAGTCACACAAAGAAGTGTTTGTTAGTGTTGAGAATGAAGGAAACTATACATATCCTTTCTCTCTGGAGAGAGGTTCGTTGTCATGTACAGAATGGTATATCTTCATTCAGTCACACAAAGAAGTGTTTATTAGTGTTGAGAATGAAGGAAACTATACATATACTTTCTCTCTGGAGAGAGGTTCGTTGTCATGTACAGAATGGTATATCTTCATTCAGTCACACAAAGAAGTGTTTGTTAGTGTTGAGAATGAAGGAAACTATACATATCCTTTCTCTCTGGAGAGAGGTTCATTGTCATGTACAGAATGGTGTATCTTCATTGTCACACAAAGAACTGTTTATTAGTGTTGAGAATGAAGGAAACTATACATATCCTTTCACTCTGGAGAGAGGTTCGTTGTCATGTACAGAATGGTATATCTTCATTCAGTCACACAAAGAAGTGTTTGTTAGTGTTAAGAATGAAGGAAACTATACATATCCTTTCTCTCTGGAGAGAGGTTCGTTGTCATATACAGAATGGTGTATCTTCATTGTCACACAAAAAAGTGTTTGTTAGTGTTGAGAATGAAGGAAACTATACATATCCTTTCTCTCTGGAGAGAGGGTGTCTTGTACAGAATGGTGTATCTTCATTGTCACACAAAGAAGTGTTTGTTAGTGTTGAGAATGAAGGAAACTATACATATCGTTTCTCTCATGAGAGAGGTTCGTTGTCTTGTACAGAATGGTGTATCTTCATTGTCACACAAAGAAGTGTTTGTTAGTGTTGAGAATGAAGGAAACTATACATATCCTTTCTCTCTGGAGAGAGGGTGTCTTGTAAAGAACGGTGTAGCTTCATTCAGTCACAAAAGAAGTCCCTGTTAGTGTTGAGAATGAAGGAAACTATACATATCCTTTCTCTCTGGAGAGAGGGTGTCTTGTAAAGAATGGTGTATCTTCATTCAGTCACACAAAGAAGTGTTTGTTAGTGTTGAGAATGAAGGAAACTATACATATCCTTTCTCTCTAGAGAGAGGGTGTCTTGTAAAGAATGGTGTATCTTCATTCAGTCACACAAAGAAGTGTTTGTTAGTGTTGAGAATGTAGGAAACTATACATATCCTTTCTTTCTGGAGAGAGGGTGTCTTGTAAAGAATGGTGTATCTTCATTCAGTCACACAAAGAAGTGTTTGTTAGTGTTGAGAATGAAGGAAACTATACATATCCTTTCTCTCTGGAGAGAGGGTGTCTTGTAAAGAATGGTGTATCTTCATTCAATCACACAAAGAAGTGTTTGTTAGTGTTGAGAATGAAGGAAACTATACATATCCTTTCTCTCTGGAGAGAGGTTCGTTGTCTTGTACAGACTGGTGTATCTTCATTGTCACACAAAGAAGTGTTTGTTAGTGTTGAGAATGAAGGAAACTATACATATCTTTTCTCTCTGGAGAGAGGATGTCTTGTAAAGAATGGTGTATCTTCATTCAGTCACATAAAGAAGTGTTTGTTAGTGTTGAGAATGAAGGAAACTATACATATCCTTTCTCTCTGGAGAGAGGGTGTCTTGTAAAGAATGGTGTATCTTCATTGTCACACAAAAAAGTGTTTGTTAGTGTTGAGAATGAAGGAAACTATACATATCCTTTCTCTCTTGAGACAGGGTGTCTTGTAAAGAATGGTGTATCTTCATTCAGTCACATAAAGAAGTGTTTGTTAGTGTTGAGAATGAAGGAAACTATACATATCCTTTCTCTCTGGAGAGAGGGTGTCTTGTACAGAATGGTGTATCTACATTGTCACACAAAGAAGTGTTTGTTAGTGTTGAGAATGAAGGAAACTATACATATCCTTTCTCTCTGGAGAGAGGGTGTCTTGTAAAGAATGGTGTATCTTCATTCAGTCACATAAAGAAGTGTTTGTTAGTGTTGAGAATGAAGGAAACTATACATATCCTTTCTCTCTGGAGAGAGGTTCGTTGTCTTGTGCAGAATAGTGTTTTTTCATTGTCACACAAAGAAGTGTTTGTTAGTGTTGAGAATGAAGGAAACTATACATATCCTTTCTCTCTGAGAAGAGGTTCGTTGTCTTGTACAGAATAGTGTTTCTTCATTGTCACACAAAGAAGTGTTTGTTAGTGTTGAGAATGAAGGAAACTATACATATTGTTTCTCTCTGGAGAGAGGTTCGTTGTCTTGTACAGAATAGTGTTTCTTCATTGTCACACAAAGAAGTGTTTGTTAGTGTTGAGAATGAAGGAAACTATACATATCCTTTCTCTCTGAGAAGAGGTTCGTTGTCTTGTACAGAATAGTGTTTCTTCATTGTCACACAAAGAAGTCCTTGTTAGTGTTGAGAATGAAGGAAACTATACATATCCTTTCTCTCTGAGAAGAGGTTCGTTGTCTTGTACAGAATAGTGTTTCTTCATTGTCACACAAAAAGTGTTTGTTAGTGTTGAGAATGAAGGAAACTACACATATCCTTTCTCTCTGAGGAGAGGTTCGTTGTCTTGTACAGAATAGTGTTTCTTCATTGTCACACAAAGAAGTGTTTGTTAGTGTTGAGAATGAAGGAAACTATACATATCCTTTCTCTCTGAGAAGAGGTTCGTTGTCTTGTACAGAATAGTGTTTCTTCATTGTCACACAAAGAAGTGTTTGTTAGTGTTGAGAATGAAGGAAACTATACATATCCTTTCTCTCTGAGAAGAGGTTCGTTGTCTTGTACAGAATAGTGTTTCTTCATTGTCACACAAAGAAGTGTTTGTTAGTGTTGAGAATGAAGGAAACTATACATATCGTTTCTCTCTGGAGAGAGGTTCGTTGTCTTGTACAGAATAGTGTTTCTTCATTGTCACACAAAGAAGTGTTTGTTAGTGTTGAGAATGAAGGAAACTATACATATCCTTTCTCTCTGAGAAGAGGTTCGTTGTCTTGTACAGAATAGTGTTTCTTCATTGTCACACAAAGAAGTCCTTGTTAGTGTTGAGAATGAAGGAAACTATACATATCCTTTCTCTCTGAGAAGAGGTTCGTTGTCTTGTACAGAATAGTGTTTCTTCATTGTCACACAAAAAGTGTTTGTTAGTGTTGAGAATGAAGGAAACTATACATATCCTTTCTCTCTGAGGAGAGGGTGTCTTGTACAGAATAGTGTTTCTTCATTGTCACACAAAGAAGTCCTTGTTAGTGTTGAGAATGAAGGAAACTATACATATCCTTTCTCTCTGAGAAGAGGTTCGTTGTCTTGTACAGAATAGTGTTTCTTCATTGTCACACAAAAAGTGTTTGTTAGTGTTGAGAATGAAGGAAACTATACATATCCATTCTCTCTGAGGAGAGGTTCGTTGTCTTGTAAAGAATGGTGTATCTTCATTGTCACACAAAGAAGTGTTTGTTAGTGTTGAATATGAAGGAAAATATACATATCCTTTGTCTCTGGAGAGAGGTTCGTTGTCTTGTACAGAATGGTGTATCTTCATTGTCACACAAAGAAGTGTTTGTTAGTGTTGAGAATGAAGGAAACTATACATATCGTTTCTCTCATGAGAGAGGTTCGTTGTCTTGTACAGAATGGTGTATCTTCATTGTCACACAAAGAAGTGTTTGTTAGTGTTGAGAATGAAGGAAACTATACATATCCTTTCTCTCTGGAGAGAGGGTGTCTTGTAAAGAATGGTGTAGCTTCATTCAGTCACAAAAGAAGTCCTTGTTAGTGTTGAGAATGAAGGAAACTATACATATCCTTTCTCTCTGGAGAGAGGGTGTCTTGTAAAGAATGGTGTATCTTCATTCAGTCACACAAAGAAGTGTTTGTTAGTGTTGAGAATGAAGGAAACTATACATATCCTTTCTCTCTGGAGAGAGGGTGTCTTGTAAAGAATGATGTATCTTCATTCAGTCACACAAAGAAGTGTTTGTTAGTGTTGAGAATGAAGGAAACTATACATATCCTTTCTCTCTGGAGAGAGGGTGTCTTGTAAAGAATGGTGTATCTTCATTCAGTCACACAAAGAAGTGTTTGTTAGTGTTGAGAATGAAGGAAACTATACATATCCTTTCTCTCTGGAGAGAGGGTGTCTTGTAAAGAATGGTGTATCTTCATTCAGTCACACAAAGAAGTGTTTGTTAGTGTTGAGAATGAAGGAAACTATACATATCCTTTCTCTCTGGAGAGAGGGTGTCTTGTAAAGAATGGTGTATCTTCATTCAGTCACATAAAGAAGTGTTTGTTAGTGTTGAGAATGAAGGAAACTATACATATCCTTTCTCTCTGGAGAGAGGTTCGTTGTCTTGTAAAGAATGGTGTATCTTCATTGTCACACAAAGAAGTGTTTGTTAGTGTTGAGAATGAAGGAAACTATACATATCCTTTCTCTCTGGAGAGTGGGTGTCTTGTAAAGAATGGTGTATCTTCATTCAGTCGCACAAAGAAGTGCTTGTTAGTGTTGAGAATGAAGGAAACTATACATATCCTTTCTCTCTGGAGAGAGGGTGTCTTGTAAAGAATGGTGTATCTTCATTGTCACACAAAGAAGTGTTTGATAGTGTTGAGAATGAAGGAAACTATACATATCCTTTCTCTCTGGAGAGAGGGTGTCTTGTAAAGAATGGTGTATCTTCATTCAGTCACACAAAGAAGTGTTTGTTAGTGTTGAGAATGAAGGAAACTATACATATCCTTTCTCTCTGGAGAGAGGTTCGTTGTCTTGTACAGAATAGTGTTTCTTCAGTGTCACACAAAGAAGTGTTTGTTAGTGTTGAGAATGAAGGAAACTATACATATCCTTTCTCTCTGAGAAGAGGTTCGTTGTCTTGTACAGAATAGTGTTTCTTCATTGTCACACAAAGAAGTGTTTGTTAGTGTTGAGAATGAAGGAAACTATACATATCATTTCTCTCTGAGAAGAGGTTCGTTGTCTTGTACAGAATAGTGTTTCTTCATTGTCACACAAAGAAGTGTTTGTTAGTGTTGAGAATGAAGGAAACTATACATATCCTTTCTCTCCAGAGAGAGGGTGTCTTGTAAAGAATGGTGTATCTTCATTCAGTCACACAAAGAAGTGTTTGTTAGTGTTGAGAATGAAGGAAACTATACATATCCTTTCTCTCTGGAGAGAGGGTGTCTTGTAAAGAATGGTGTATCTTCATTGTCACACAAAGAAGTGTTTGTTAGTGTTGAGAATGAAGGAAACTATACATATCCTTTCTCTCTGGAGACAGGGTGTCTTGTAAAGAATGGTGTATCTTCATTCAGTCACATAAAGAAGTGTTTGTTAGTGTTGAGAATGAAGGAAACTATACATATCCTTTCTCTCTGGAGAGAGGGTGTCTTGTACAGAATGGTGTATCTTCATTGTCACACAAAGAAGTGTTTGTTAGTGTTGAGAATGAAGGAAACTATACATATCCTTTCTCTCTGGAGAGAGGGTGTCTTGTAAAGAATGGTGTATCTTCATTCAGTCACATAAAGAAGTGTTTGTTAGTGTTGAGAATGAAGGAAACTATACATATCCTTTCTCTCTGGAGAGAGGTTCGTTGTCTTGTGCAGAATAGTGTTTCTTCATTGTCACACAAAGAAGTGTTTGTTAGTGTTGAGAATGAAGGAAACTATACATATGCTTTCTCTCTGAGAAGAGGTTCGTTGTCTTGTACAGAATAGTGTTTCTTCATTGTCACACAAAGAAGTGTTTGTTAGTGTTGAGAATGAAGGAAACTATACATATCGTTTCTCTCTGGAGAGAGGTTCGTTGTCTTGTACAGAATAGTGTTTCTTCATTGTCACACAAAGAAGTGTTTGTTAGTGTTGAGAATGAAGGAAACTATACATATCCTTTCTCTCTGAGAAGAGGTTCGTTGTCTTGTACAGAATAGTGTTTCTTCATTGTCACACAAGGAAGTCCTTGTTAGTGTTGAGAATGAAGGAAACTATACATATCCTTTCTCTCTGAGAAGAGGTTCGTTGTCTTGTACAGAATAGTGTTTCTTCATTGTCACACAAAAAGTGTTTGTTAGTGTTGAGAATGAAGGAAACTATACATATCCTTTCTCTCTGAGGAGAGGTTCGTTGTCTTGTACAGAATAGTGTTTCTTCATTGTCACACAAAGAAGTGTTTGTTAGTGTTGAGAATGAAGGAAACTATACATATCCTTTCTCTCTGAGAAGAGGTTCGTTGTCTTGTACAGAATAGTGTTTCTTCATTGTCACACAAAGAAGTGTTTGTTAGTGTTGAGAATGAAGGAAACTATACATATCCTTTCTCTCTGAGAAGAGGTTCGTTGTCTTGTACAGAATAGTGTTTCTTCATTGTCACACAAAGAAGTGTTTGTTAGTGTTGAGAATGAAGGAAACTATACATATCGTTTCATTCTGGAGAGAGGTTCGTTGTCTTGTACAGAATAGTGTTTCTTCATTGTCACACAAAGAAGTGTTTGTTAGTGTTGAGAATGAAGGAAACTATACATATCCTTTCTCTCTGAGAAGAGGTTCGTTGTCTTGTACAGAATAGTGTTTCTTCATTGTCACACAAAGAAGTCCTTGTTAGTGTTGAGAATGAAGGAAACTATACATATCCTTTCTCTCTGAGAAGAGGTTCGTTGTCTTGTACAGAATAGTGTTTCTTCATTGTCACACAAAAAGTGTTTGTTAGTGTTGAGAATGAAGGAAACTATACATATCCTTTCTCTCTGAGGAGAGGGTGTCTTGTACAGAATAGTGTTTCTTCATTGTCACACAAAGAAGTCCTTGTTAGTGTTGAGAATGAAGGAAACTATACATATCCTTTCTCTCTGAGAAGAGGTTCGATGTCTTGTACAGAATAGTGTTTCTTCATTGTCACACAAAAAGTGTTTGTTAGTGTGAGAATGAAGGAAACTATACATATCCTTTCTCTCTGAGGAGAGGTTCGTTGTCTTGTAAAGAATGGTGTATCTTCATTGTCACACAAAGAAGTGTTTGTTAGTGTTGAGAATGAAGGAAAATATACATATCCTTTGTCTCTGGAGAGAGGTTCGTTGTCTTGTACAGAATGGTGTATCTTCATTGTCACACAAAGAAGTGTTTGTTAGTGTTGAGAATGAAGGAAACTATACATATCGTTTCTCTCATGAGAGAGGTTCGTTGTCTTGTACAGAATGGTGTATCTTCATTGTCACACAAAGAAGTGTTTGTTAGTGTTGAGAATGAAGGAAACTATACATATCCTTTCTCTCTGGAGAGAGGGTGTCTTGTAAAGAATGGTGTAGCTTCATTCAGTCACAAAAGAAGTCCTTGTTAGTGTTGAGAATGAAGGAAACTATACATATCCTTCCTCTCTGGAGAGAGGTTCGTTGTCTTGTACAGACTCGTGTATCTTCATTGTCACACAAAGAAGTGTTTGTTAGTGTTGAGAATGAAGGAAACT
The DNA here is from genome assembly GCA_030765065.1 of Deroplatys truncata. Taxonomy (NCBI): domain Eukaryota; kingdom Metazoa; phylum Arthropoda; class Insecta; order Mantodea; family Mantidae; genus Deroplatys; species Deroplatys truncata. Next base: position 1,452,853 of record JAUKNL010000038.1, read on the forward strand.
ATACATATCCTTTCTCTCTGGAGAGAGGTTCGTTGTCTTGTACAGACTGGTGTATCTTCATTGTCACACAAAGAAGTGTTTGTTAGTGTTGAGAATGAAGGAAACTATACATATCCTTTCTCTCTGGAGAGAGGTTCGTTGTCTTGTACAGACTGGTGTATCTGTATTGTCACACAAAGAAGTGTTTGTTAGTGTTGAGAATGAAAGAAACTATACATATGCTTTCTCTCTGGAGAGAGGTTCGTTGTCTTGTAAAGAATGGTGTAGCTTCATTGTCACACAAAGAAGTGTTTGTTAGTGTTGAGAATGAAAGAAACTATACATGTCCTTTCTCTCTGGAGAGAGGTTCGTTGTCTTGTACAGAATGGTGTATCTTCATTGTTAACACAAAGAAGTGTTTGTTAGTGTTGAGAATGAAGAAAATTATACATATCCTTTCTCTCTGGAGAGAGGGTGTCTTGTAAAGAATGGTGTATCTTCATTGTCACACAAAGAAGTGTTTGTTAGTGTTGAGAATGAAGGAAACTATACATATCCTTTCTCTCTAGAGAGAGGGTGTCTTGTAAAGAATGGTGTATCTTCATTCAGTCACACTAAGAAGTGTTTATTAGTGTTGAGAATGAAGGAAACTATACATATCCTTTCTCTCTGGAGAGAGGTTTGTTGTCTTGTACAGAATGGTGTATCTTCATTCAGTCACACTAAGAAGTGTTTGTTAGTGTTGAGAATGAAGGAAACTATACACATCCTTTCTCTCTGGAGAGAGGTTCGTTGTCTTGTACAGAATGGTGTATCTTCATTCAGTCACACTAAGAAGTGTTTGTTAGTGTTGAGAATGAAGGAAACTATACATATCCTTTCTCTCTGGAGAGAGGTTCGTTGTCTTGTACAGAATGGTGTATCTTCATTGTCACACCAAGAAGTGTTTGTTAGTGTTGAGAATGAAGGAAACTATACATATCCTTTCTCTCTGGAGAGAGGTTCATTGTCATGTACAGAATGGTGTATCTTCATTCAGTCACACAAAGAAGTGTTTGTTAGTGTTGAGAATGAAGGAAACTATACATATCCTTTCTCTCTGAGAAGAGGTTCGTTGTCTTGTACAGAATAGTGTTTCTTCATTGTCACACAAAGAAGTGTTTGTTAGTGTTGAGAATGAAGGAAACTATACATATCGTTTCTCTCTGGAGAGAGGTTCGTTGTCTTGTACAGAATAGTGTTTCTTCATTGTCACACAAAGAAGTGTTTGTTAGTGTTGAGAATGAAGGAAACTATACATATCCTTTCTCTCTGGAGAGAGGTTCATTGTCATGTACAGAATGGTGTATCTTCATTGTCACACAAAGAACTGTTTATTAGTGTTGAGAATGAAGGAAACTATACATATCCTTTCACTCTGGAGAGAGGTTCGTTGTCATGTACAGAATGGTATATCTTCATTCAGTCACACAAAGAAGTGTTTGTTAGTGTTAAGAATGAAGGAAACTATACATATCCTTTCTCTCTGGAGAGAGGTTCGTTGTCATATACAGAATGGTGTATCTTCATTCAGTCACACAAAGAAGTGTTTGTTAGTGTTGAGAATGAAGGAAAATATACATATCCTTTCTCTCTGGAGAGAGGTTCATTGTCATGTACAGAATGGTATATCTTCATTCAGTCACACAAAGAAGTGTTTGTTAGTGTTAAGAATGAAGGAAACTATACATATCCTTTCTCTCTGGAGAGAGGTTCGTTGTCATATACAGAATGGTATATCTTCATTCAGTCACACAAAGAAGTGTTTGTTAGTGTTAAGAATGAAGGAAACTATACATATCCTTTCTCTCTGGAGAGAGGTTCGTTGTCATGTACAGAATGGTATATCTTCATTCAGTCACACAAAGAAGTGTTTGCTAGTGTTGAGAATGAAGGAAAATATACATATCCTTTCTCTCTGGAGAGAGGTTCGTTGTCATATACAGAATGGTGTATCTTCATTGTCACACAAAAAAGTGTTTGTTAGTGTTGAGAATGAAGGAAACTATACATATCCTTTCTCTCTGGAGAGAGGGTGTCTTGTACAGAATGGTGTATCTTCATTGTCACACAAAGAAGTGTTTGTTAGTGTTGAGAATGAAGGAAACTATACATATCGTTTCTCTCATGAGAGAGGTTCGTTGTCTTGTACAGAATGGTGTATCTTCATTGTCACACAAAGAAGTGTTTGTTAGTGTTGAGAATGAAGGAAATTATACATATCCTTTCTCTCTGGAGAGAGGGTGTCTTGTAAAGAACGGTGTAGCTTCATTCAGTCACAAAAGAAGTCCCTGTTAGTGTTGAGAATGAAGGAAACTATACATATCCTTTCTCTCTGGAGAGAAGGTGTCTTGTAAAGAATGGTGTATCTTCATTCAGTCACACAAGAAGTGTTTGTTAGTGTTGAGAATGAAGGAAACTATACATATCCTTTCTCTCTGGAGAGAGGGTGTCTTGTAAAGAATGGTGTATCTTCATTCAGTCACACAAAGAAGTGTTTGTTAGTGTTGAGAATGAAGGAAACTATACATATCCTTTCTCTCTAGAGAGAGGGTGTCTTGTAAAGAATGGTGTATCTTCATTCAGTCACACAAAGAAGTGTTTGTTAGTGTTGAGAATGAAGGAAACTATACATATCCTTTCTTTCTGGAGAGAGGGTGTCTTGTAAAGAATGGTGTATCTTCATTCAGTCACACAAAGAAGTGTTTGTTAGTGTTGAGAATGAAGGAAACTATACATATCCTTTCTCTCTGGAGAGAGGGTGTCTTGTAAAGAATGGTGTATCTTCATTCAATCACACAAAGAAGTGTTTGTTAGTGTTGAGAATGAAGGAAACTATACATATCCTTTCTCTCTGGAGAGAGGTTCGTTGTCTTGTACAGACTGGTGTATCTTCATTGTCACACAAAGAAGTGTTTGTTAGTGTTGAGAATGAAGGAAACTATACATATCCTTTCTCTCTGGAGAGAGGATGTCTTGTAAAGAATGGTGTATCTTCATTCAGTCACATAAAGAAGTGTTTGTTAGTGTTGAGAATGCAGGAAACTATACATATCCTTTCTCTCTGGAGAGAGGGTGTCTTGTAAAGAATGGTGTATCTTCATTGTCACACAAAAAAGTGTTTGTTAGTGTTGAGAATGAAGGAAACTATACATATCCTTTCTCTCTGGAGACAGGGTGTCTTGTAAAGAATGGTGTATCTTCATTCAGTCACATAAAGAAGTGTTTGTTAGTGTTGAGAATGAAGGAAACTATACATATCCTTTCTCTCTGGAGAGAGGGTGTCTTGTACAGAATGGTGTATCTTCATTGTCACACAAAGAAGTGTTTGTTAGTGTTGAGAATGAAGGAAACTATACATATCCTTTCTCTCTGGAGAGAGGGTGTCTTGTAAGGAATGGTGTATCTTCATTCAGTCACATAAAGAAGTGTTTGTTAGTGTTGAGAATGAAGGAAACTATACATATCCTTTCTCTCTGGAGAGAGGTTCGTTGTCTTGTGCAGAATAGTGTTTCTTCATTGTCACACAAAGAAGTGTTTGTTAGTGTTGAGAATGAAGGAAACTATACATATCCTTTCTCTCTGAGAAGAGGTTCGTTGTCTTGTACAGAATAGTGTTTCTTCATTGTCACACAAAGAAGTGTTTGTTAGTGTTGAGAATGAAGGAAACTATACATATCGTTTCTCTCTGGAGAGAGGTTCGTTGTCTTGTACAGAATAGTGTTTCTTCATTGTCACACAAAGAAGTGTTTGTTAGTGTTGAGAATGAAGGAAACTATACATATCCTTTCTCTCTGAGAAGAGGTTCGTTGTCTTGTACAGAATAGTGTTTCTTCATTGTCACACAAAGAAGTCCTTGTTAGTGTTGAGAATGAAGGAAACTATACATATCCTTTCTCTCTGAGAAGAGGTTCGTTGTCTTGTACAGAATAGTGTTTCTTCATTGTCACACAAAAAGTGTTTGTTAGTGTTGAGAATGAAGGAAACTATACATATCCTTTCTATCTGAGGAGAGGTTCGTTGTCTTGTACAGAATAGTGTTTCTTCATTGTCACACAAAGAAGTGTTTGTTAGTGTTGAGAATGAAGGAAACTATACATATCCTTTCTCTCTGAGAAGAGGTTCGTTGTCTTGTACAGAATAGTGTTTCTTCATTGTCACACAAAGAAGTGTTTGTTAGTGTTGAGAATGAAGGAAACTATACATATCCTTTCTCTCTGAGAAGAGGTTCGTTGTCTTGTACAGAATAGTGTTTCTTCATTGTCACACAAAGAAGTGTTTGTTAGTGTTGAGAATGAAGGAAACTATACATATCGTTTCTCTCTGGAGAGAGGTTCGTTGTCTTGTACAGAATAGTGTTTCTTCATTGTCACACAAAGAAGTGTTTGTTAGTGTTGAGAATGAAGGAAACTATACATATCCTTTCTCTCTGAGAAGAGGTTCGTTGTCTTGTACAGAATAGTGTTTCTTCATTGTCACACAAAGAAGTCCTTGTTAGTGTTGAGAATGAAGGAAACTATACATATCCTTTCTCTCTGAGAAGAGGTTCGTTGTCTTGTACAGAATAGTGTTTCTTCATTGTCACACAAAAAGTGTTTGTTAGTGTTGAGAATGAAGGAAACTATACTTATCCTTTCTCTCTGAGGTGAGGGTGTCTTGTACAGAATAGTGTTTCTTCATTGTCACACAAAGAAGTCCTTGTTAGTGTTGAGAATGAAGGAAACTATACATATCCTTTCACTCTGAGAAGAGGTTCGTTGTCTTGTACAGAATAGTGTTTCTTCATTGTCACACAAAAAGTGTTTGTTAGTGTTGAGAATGAAGGAAACTATACATATCCTTTCTCTCTGAGGAGAGGTTCGTTGTCTTGTAAAGAATGGTGTATCTTCGTTGTCACACAAAGAAGTGTTTGTTAGTGTTGAGAATGAAGGAAAATATACATATCCTTTGTCTCTGGAGAGAGGTTCGTTGTCTTGTACAGAATGGTGTATCTTCATTGTCACACAAAGAAGTGTTTGTTAGTGTTGAGAATGAAGGAAACTATACATATCGTTTCTCTCATGAGAGAGGTTCGTTGTCTTGTACAGAATGGTGTATCTTCATTGTCACACAAAGAAGTGTTTGTTAGTGTTGAGAATGAAGGAAACTATACATATCCTTTCTCTCTGGAGAGAGGGTGTCTTGTAAAGAATGGTGTAGCTTCATTCAGTCACAAAAGAAGTCCTTGTTAGTGTTGAGAATGAAGGAAACTATACATATCCTTTCTCTCTGGAGAGAGGGTGTCTTGTAAAGAATGGTGTATCTTCATTCAGTCACACAAAGAAGTGTTTGTTAGTGTTGAGAATGAGGGAAACTATACATATCCTTTCTCTCTGGAGAGAGGGTGTCTTGTAAAGAATGGTGTATCTTCATTCAGTCACACAAAGAAGTGTTTGTTAGTGTTGAGAATGAAGGAAACTATACATATCCTTTCTCTCTGGAGAGAGGGTGTCTTGTAAAGAATGGTGTATCTTCATTCAGTCACACAAAGAAGTGTTTGTTAGTGTTGAGAATGAAGGAAACTATACATATCCTTTCTCTCTGGAGAGAGGGTGTCTTGTAAAGAATGATGTATCTTCATTCAGTCACACAAAGAAGTGTTTGTTAGTGTTGAGAATGAAGGAAACTATACATATCCTTTCTCTCTGGAGAGAGGGTGTCTTGTAAAGAATGGTGTATCTTCATTCAGTCACACAAAGAAGTGTTTGTTAGTGTTGAGAATGAAGGAAACTATACATATCCTTTCTCTCTGGAGAGAGGGTGTCTTGTAAAGAATGGTGTATCTTCATTCAGTCACACAAAGAAGTGTTTGTTAGTGTTGAGAATGAAGGAAACTATACATAACCTTTCTCTCTGGAGAGAGGGTGTCTTGTAAAGAATGGTGTATCTTCATTCAGTCACTTAAAGAAGTGTTTGTTAGTGTTGAGAATGAAGGAAACTATACATATCCTTTCTCTCTGGAGAGAGGTTCGTTGTCTTGTAAAGAATGGTGTATCTTCATTGTCACACAAAGAAGTGTTTGTTAGTGTTGAGAATGAAGGAAACTATACATATCCTTTCTCTCTGGAGAGTGGGTGTCTTGTAAAGAATGGTGTATCTTCATTCAGTCGCACAAAGAAGTGCTTGTTAGTGTTGAGAATGAAGGAACCTATACATATCCTTTCTCTCCGGAGAGAGGGTGTCTTGTAAAGAATGGTGTATCTTCATTGTCACACAAAGAAGTGTTTGTTAGTGTTGAGAATGAAGGAAACTATACATATCCTTTCTCTCTGAGAAGAGGTTCGTTGTCTTGTACAGAATAGTGTTTCTTCATTGTCACACAAAGAAGTCCTTGTTAGTGTTGAGAATGAAGGAAACTATACATATCCTTTCTCTCTGAGAAGAGGTTCGTTGTCTTGTACAGAATAGTGTTTCTTCATTGTCACACAAAAAGTGTTTGTTAGTGTTGAGAATGAAGGAAACTATACATATCCTTTCTCTCTGAGGAGAGGTTCGTTGTCTTGTACAGAATAGTGTTTCTTCATTGTCACACAAAGAAGTGTTTGTTAGTGTTGAGAATGAAGGAAACTATACATATCCTTTCTCTCTGAGAAGAGGTTCGTTGTCTTGTACAGAATAGTGTTTCTTCATTGTCACACAAAGAAGTGTTTGTTAGTGTTGAGAATGAAGGAAACTATACATATCCTTTCTCTCTGAGAAGAGGTTCGTTGTCTTGTACAGAATAGTGTTTCTTCATTGTCACACAAAGAAGTCCTTGTTAGTGTTGAGAATGAAGGAAACTATACATATCCTTTCTCTCTGAGAAGAGGTGCGTTGTCTTGTACAGAATAGTGTTTCTTCATTGTCACACAAAAAGTGTTTGTTAGTGGTGAGAATGAAGGAAACTATACATATCCTTTCTCTCTGAGGAGAGGGTGTCTTGTACAGAATAGTGTTTCTTCATTGTCACACAAAGAAGTCCTTGTTAGTGTTGAGAATGAAGGAAACTATACATATCCTTTCTCTCTGAGAAGAGGTTCGATGTCTTGTACAGAATAGTGTTTCTTCATTGTCACACAAAAAGTGTTTGTTAGTGTGAGAATGAAGGAAACTATACATATCCTTTCTCTCTGAGGAGAGGTTCGTTGTCTTGTAAAGAATGGTGTATCTTCATTGTCACACAAAGAAGTGTTTGTTAGTGTTGAGAATGAAGGAAAATATACATATCCTTTGTCTCTGGAGAGAGGTTCGTTGTCTTGTACAGAATGGTGTATCTTCATTGTCACACAAAGAAGTGTTTGTTAGTGTTGAGAATGAAGGAAACTATACATATCGTTTCTCTCATGAGAGAGGTTCGTTGTCTTGTACAGAATGGTGTATCTTCATTGTCACACAAAGAAGTGTTTGTTAGTGTTGAGAATGAAGGAAACTATACATATCCTTTCTCTCTGGAGAGAGGGTGTCTTGTAAAGAATGGTGTAGCTTCATTCAGTCACAAAAGAAGTCCTTGTTAGTGTTGAGAATGAAGGAAACTATACATATCCTTCCTCTCTGGAGAGAGGTTCGTTGTCTTGTACAGACTCGTGTATCTTCATTGTCACACAAAGAAGTGTTTGTTAGTGTTGAGAATGAAGGAAACTATACATATCCTTTCTCTCTGGAGAGAGGTTCGTTGTCTTGTACAGACTGGTGTATCTGTATTGTCACACAAAGAAGTGTTTGTTAGTGTTGAGAATGAAAGAAACTATACATATGCTTTCTCTCTGGAGAGAGGTTCGTTGTCTTGTAAAGAATGGTGTAGCTTCATTGTCACACAAAGAAGTGTTTGTTAGTGTTGAGAATGAAAGAAACTATACATGTCCTTTCTCTCTGGAGAGAGGTTCGTTCTCTTGTACAGAATGGTGTATCTTCATTGTTAACACTAAGAAGTGTTTGTTAGTGTTGAGAATGAAGGAAACTATACATATCCTTTCTCTCTGGAGAGAGGTTCGTTGTCTTGTACAGAATGGTGTATCTTCATTCAGTCACACTAAGAAGTGTTTGTTAGTGTTGAGAATGAAGGAAACTATACATATCCTTTCTCTCTGGAGAGAGGTTCGTTGTCTTGTACAGAATGGTGTATCTTCATTGTCACACCAAGAAGTGTTTGTTAGTGTTGAGAATGAAGGAAACTATACATATCCTTTCTCTCTGGAGAGAGGTTCATTGTCATGTACAGAATGGTGTATCTTCATTCAGTCACACAAAGAAGTGTTTGTTAGTGTTGAGAATGAAGGAAACTATACATATCCTTTCTCTCTGGAGAGAGGTTCGTTGTCATGTACAGAATGGTATATCTTCATTCAGTCACACAAAGAAGTGTTTATTAGTGTTGAGAATGAAGGAAACTATACATATCCTTTCTCTCTGGAGAGAGGTTCGTTGTCATGTACAGAATGGTATATCTTCATTCAGTCACACAAAGAAGTGTTTGTTAGTGTTGAGAATGAAGGAAACTATACATATCCTTTCTCTCTGGAGAGAGGTTCATTGTCATGTACAGAATGGTGTATCTTCATTGTCACACAAAGAACTGTTTATTAGTGTTGAGAATGAAGGAAACTATACATATCCTTTCACTCTGGAGAGAGGTTCGTTGTCATGTACAGAATGGTATATCTTCATTCAGTCACACAAAGAAGTGTTTGTTAGTGTTAAGAATGAAGGAAACTATACATATCCTTTCTCTCTGGAGAGAGGTTCGTTGTCATATACAGAATGGTGTATCTTCATTCAGTCACACAAAGAAGTGTTTGTTAGTGTTGAGAATGAAGGAAAATATACATATCCTTTCTCTCTGGAGAGAGGTTCGTTGTCATGTACAGAATGGTATATCTTCATTCAGTCACACAAAGAAGTGTTTGTTAGTGTTAAGAATGAAGGAAACTATACATATCCTTTCTCTCTGGAGAGAGGTTCGTTGTCATATACAGAATGGTATATCTTCATTCAGTCACACAAAGAAGTGTTTGTTAGTGTTAAGAATGAAGGAAACTATACATATCCTTTCTCTCTGGAGAGAGGTTCGTTGTCATGTACAGAATGGTATATCTTCATTCAGTCACACAAAGAAGTGTTTGTTAGTGTTGAGAATGAAGGAAAATATACATATCCTTTCTCTCTGGAGAGAGGTTCGTTGTCATATACAGAATGGTGTATCTTCATTGTCACACAAAAAAGTGTTTGTTAGTGTTGAGAATGAAGGAAACTATACATATCCTTTCTCTCTGGAGAGAGGGTGTCTTGTACAGAATGGTGTATCTTCATTGTCACACAAAGAAGTGTTTGTTAGTGTTGAGAATGAAGGAAACTATACATATCGTTTCTCTCATGAGAGAGGTTCGTTGTCTTGTACAGAATGGTGTATCTTCATTGTCACACAAAGAAGTGTTTGTTAGTGTTGAGAATGAAGGAAACTATACATATCCTTTCTCTCTGGAGAGAGGGTGTCTTGTAAAGAACGGTGTAGCTTCATTCAGTCACAAAAGAAGTCCCTGTTAGTGTTGAGAATGAAGGAAACTATACATATCCTTTCTCTCTGGAGAGAAGGTGTCTTGTAAAGAATGGTGTATCTTCATTCAGTCACACAAGAAGTGTTTGTTAGTGTTGAGAATGAAGGAAACTATACATATCCTTTCTCTCTGGAGAGAGGGTGTCTTGTAAAGAATGGTGTATCTTCATTCAGTCACACAAAGAAGTGTTTGTTAGTGTTGAGAATGAAGGAAACTATACATATCCTTTCTCTCTAGAGAGAGGGTGTCTTGTAAAGAATGGTGTATCTTCATTCAGTCACACAAAGAAGTGTTTGTTAGTGTTGAGAATGAAGGAAACTATACATATCCTTTCTTTCTGGAGAGAGGGTGTCTTGTAAAGAATGGTGTATCTTCATTTAGTCACACAAAGAAGTGTTTGTTAGTGTTGAGAATGAAGGAAACTATACATATCCTTTCTCTCTGGAGAGAGGGTGTCTTGTAAAGAATGGTGTATCTTCATTCAATCACACAAAGAAGTGTTTGTTAGTGTTGAGAATGAAGGAAACTATACATATCCTTTCTCTCTGGAGAGAGGTTCGTTGTCTTGTACAGACTGGTGTATCTTCATTGTCACACAAAGAAGTGTTTGTTAGTGTTGAGAATGAAGGAAACTATACATATCCTTTCTCTCTGGAGAGAGGATGTCTTGTAAAGAATGGTGTATCTTCATTCAGTCACATAAAGAAGTGTTTGTTAGTGTTGAGAATGAAGGAAACTATACATATCCTTTCTCTCTGGAGAGAGGGTGTCTTGTAAAGAATGGTGTATCTTCATTGTCACACAAAAAAGTGTTTGTTAGTGTTGAGAATGAAGGAAACTATACATATCCTTTCTCTCTGGAGACAGGGTGTCTTGTAAAGAATGGTGTATCTTCATTTAGTCACATAAAGAAGTGTTTGTTAGTGTTGAGAATGAAGGAAACTATACATATCCTTTCTCTCTGGAGAGAGGGTGTCTTGTACAGAATGGTGTATCTTCATTGTCACACAAAGAAGTGTTTGTTAGTGTTGAGAATGAAGGAAACTATACATATCCTTTCTCTCTGGAGAGAGGGTGTCTTGTAAAGAATGGTGTATCTTCATTCAGTCACATAAAGAAGTGTTTGTTAGTGTTGAGAATGAAGGAAACTATACATATCCTTTCTCTCTGGAGAGAGGTTCGTTGTCTTGTGCAGAATAGTGTTTCTTCATTGTCACACAAAGAAGTGTTTGTTAGTGTTGAGAATGAAGGAAACTATACATATCCTTTCTCTCTGAGAAGAGGTTCGTTGTCTTGTACAGAATAGTGTTTCTTCATTGTCACACAAAAAGTGTTTGTAAGTGTTGAGAATGAAGGAAACTATACATATCCTTTCTCTCTGAGGAGAGGGTGTCTTGTACAGAATAGTGTTTCTTCATTGTCACACAAAGAAGTCCTTGTTAGTGTTGAGAATGAAGGAAACTATACATATCCTTTCTCTCTGAGAAGAGGTTCGTTGTCTTGTACAGAATAGTGTTTCTTCATTGTCACACAAAAAGTGTTTGTTAGTGTTGAGAATGAAGGAAACTATACATATCCTTTCTCTCTGAGGAGAGGTTCGTTGTCTTGTACAGAATAGTGTTTCTTCATTGTCACACAAAGAAGTGTTTGTTAGTGTTGAGAATGAAGGAAACTATACATATCCTTTCTCTCTGAGAAGAGGTTCGTTGTCTTGTACAGAATAGTGTTTCTTCATTGTCACACAAAGAAGTGTTTGTTAGTGTTGAGAATGAAGGAAACTATACATATCCTTTCTCTCTGAGAAGAGGTTCGTTGTCTTGTACAGAATAGTGTTTCTTCATTGTCACACAAAGAAGTGTTTGTTAGTGTTGAGAATGAAGGAAACTATACATATCGTTTCATTCTGGAGAGAGGTTCGTTGTCTTGTACAGAATAGTGTTTCTTCATTGTCACACAAAGAAGTGTTTGTTAGTGTTGAGAATGAAGGAAACTATACATATCCTTTCTCTCTGAGAAGAGGTTCGTTGTCTTGTACAGAATAGTGTTTCTTCATTGTCACACAAAGAAGTCCTTGTTAGTGTTGAGAATGAAGGAAACTATACATATCCTTTCTCTCTGAGAAGAGGTTCGTTGTCTTGTACAGAATAGTGTTTCTTCATTGTCACACAAAAAGTGTTTGTTAGTGTTGAGAATGAAGGAAACTATACATATCCTTTCTCTCTGAGGAGAGGGTGTCTTGTACAGAATAGTGTTTCTTCATTGTCACACAAAGAAGTCCTTGTTAGTGTTGAGAATGAAGGAAACTATACATATCCTTTCTCTCTGAGAAGAGGTTCGATGTCTTGTACAGAATAGTGTTTCTTCATTGTCACACAAAAAGTGTTTGTTAGTGTGAGAATGAAGGAAACTATACATATCCTTTCTCTCTGAGGAGAGGTTCGTTGTCTTGTAAAGAATGGTGTATCTTCATTGTCACACAAAGAAGTGTTTGTTAGTGTTGAGAATGAAGGAAAATATACATATCCTTTGTCTCTGGAGAGAGGTTCGTTGTCTTGTACAGAATGGTGTATCTTCATTGTCACACAAAGAAGTGTTTGTTAGTGTTGAGAATGAAGGAAACTATACATATCGTTTCTCTCATGAGAGAGGTTCGTTGTCTTGTACAGAATGGTGTATCTTCATTGTCACACAAAGAAGTGTTTGTTAGTGTTGAGAATGAAGGAAACTATACATATCCTTTCTCTCTGGAGAGAGGGTGTCTTGTAAAGAATGGTGTAGCTTCATTCAGTCACAAAAGAAGTCCTTGTTAGTGTTGAGAATGAAGGAAACTATACATATCCTTCCTCTCTGGAGAGAGGTTCGTTGTCTTGTACAGACTCGTGTATCTTCATTGTCACACAAAGAAGTGTTTGTTAGTGTTGAGAATGAAGGAAACTATACATATCCTTTCTCTCTGGAGAGAGGTTCGTTGTCTTGTACAGACTGGTGTATCTTCATTGTCACACAAAGAAGTGTTTGTTAGTGTTGAGAATGAAGGAAACTATACATATCCTTTCTCTCTGGAGAGAGGTTCGTTGTCTTGTACAGACTGGTGTATCTGTATTGTCACACAAAGAAGTGTTTGTTAGTGTTGAGAATGAAAGAAACTATACATATGCTTTCTCTCTGGAGAGAGGTTCGTTGTCTTGTAAAGAATGGTGTAGCTTCATTGTCACACAAAGAAGTGTTTGTTAGTGTTGAGAATGAAAGAAACTATACATGTCCTTTCTCTCTGGAGAGAGGTTCGTTGTCTTGTACAGAATGGTGTATCTTCATTGTTAACACAAAGAAGTGTTTGTTAGTGTTGAGAATGAAGAAAATTATACATATCCTTTCTCTCTGGAGAGAGGGTGTCTTGTAAAGAATGGTGTATCTTCATTGTCACACAAAGAAGTGTTTGTTAGTGTTGAGAATGAAGGAAACTATACATATCCTTTCTCTCTAGAGAGAGGGTGTCTTGTAAAGAATGGTGTATCTTCATTCAGTCACACTAAGAAGTGTTTATTAGTGTTGAGAATGAAGGAAACTATACATATCCTTTCTCTCTGGAGAGAGGTTTGTTGTCTTGTACAGAATGGTGTATCTTCATTCAGTCACACTAAGAAGTGTTTGTTAGTGTTGAGAATGAAGGAAACTATTCACATCCTTTCTCTCTGGAGAGAGGTTCGTTGTCTTGTACAGAATGGTGTATCTTCATTCAGTCACACTAAGAAGTGTTTGTTAGTGTTGAGAATGAAGGAAACTATACATATCCTTTCTCTCTGGAGAGAGGTTCGTTGTCTTGTACAGAATGGTGTATCTTCATTGTCACACCAAGAAGTGTTTGTTAGTGTTGAGAATGAAGGAAACTATACATATCCTTTCTCTCTGGAGAGAGGTTCATTGTCATGTACAGAATGGTGTATCTTCATTCAGTCACACAAAGAAGTGTTTGTTAGTGTTGAGAATGAAGGAAAATATACATATCCTTTCTCTCTGGAGAGAGGTTCGTTGTCATATACAGAATGGTGTATCTTCATTGTCACACAAAAAAGTGTTTGTTAGTGTTGAGAATGAAGGAAACTATACATATCCTTTCTCTCTGGAGAGAGGGTGTCTTGTACAGAATGGTGTATCTTCATTGTCACACAAAGAAGTGTTTGTTAGTGTTGAGAATGAAGGAAACTATACATATCGTTTCTCTCATGAGAGAGGTTCGTTGTCTTGTACAGAATGGTGTATCTTCATTGTCACACAAAGAAGTGTTTGTTAGTGTTGAGAATGAAGGAAACTATACATATCCTTTCTCTCTGGAGAGAGGGTGTCTTGTAAAGAACGGTGTAGCTTCATTCAGTCACAAAAGAAGTCCCTGTTAGTGTTGAGAATGAAGGAAACTATACATATCCTTTCTCTCTGGAGAGAAGGTGTCTTGTAAAGAATGGTGTATCTTCATTCAGTCACACAAGAAGTGTTTGTTAGTGTTGAGAATGAAGGAAACTATACATATCCTTTCTCTCTGGAGAGAGGGTGTCTTGTAAAGAATGGTGTATCTTCATTCAGTCACACAAAGAAGTGTTTGTTAGTGTTGAGAATGAAGGAAACTATACATATCCTTTCTCTCTAGAGAGAGGGTGTCTTGTAAAGAATGGTGTATCTTCATTCAGTCACACAAAGAAGTGTTTGTTAGTGTTGAGAATGAAGGAAACTATACATATCCTTTCTTTCTGGAGAGAGGGTGTCTTGTAAAGAATGGTGTATCTTCATTTAGTCACACAAAGAAGTGTTTGTTAGTGTTGAGAATGAAGGAAACTATACATATCCTTTCTCTCTGGAGAGAGGGTGTCTTGTAAAGAATGGTGTATCTTCATTCAATCACACAAAGAAGTGTTTGTTAGTGTTGAGAATGAAGGAAACTATACATATCCTTTCTCTCTGGAGAGAGGTTCGTTGTCTTGTACAGACTGGTGTATCTTCATTGTCACACAAAGAAGTGTTTGTTAGTGTTGAGAATGAAGGAAACTATACATATCCTTTCTCTCTGGAGAGAGGATGTCTTGTAAAGAATGGTGTATCTTCATTCAGTCACATAAAGAAGTGTTTGTTAGTGTTGAGAATGAAGGAAACTATACATATCCTTTCTCTCTGGAGAGAGGGTGTCTTGTAAAGAATGGTGTATCTTCATTGTCACACAAAAAAGTGTTTGTTAGTGTTGAGAATGAAGGAAACTATACATATCCTTTCTCTCTGGAGACAGGGTGTCTTGTAAAGAATGGTGTATCTTCATTTAGTCACATAAAGAAGTGTTTGTTAGTGTTGAGAATGAAGGAAACTATACATATCCTTTCTCTCTGGAGAGAGGGTGTCTTGTACAGAATGGTGTATCTTCATTGTCACACAAAGAAGTGTTTGTTAGTGTTGAGAATGAAGGAAACTATACATATCCTTTCTCTCTGGAGAGAGGGTGTCTTGTAAAGAATGGTGTATCTTCATTCAGTCACATAAAGAAGTGTTTGTTAGTGTTGAGAATGAAGGAAACTATACATATCCTTTCTCTCTGGAGAGAGGTTCGTTGTCTTGTGCAGAATAGTGTTTCTTCATTGTCACACAAAGAAGTGTTTGTTAGTGTTGAGAATGAAGGAAACTATACATATCCTTTCTCTCTGAGAAGAGGTTCGTTGTCTTGTACAGAATAGTGTTTCTTCATTGTCACACAAAAAGTGTTTGTAAGTGTTGAGAATGAAGGAAACTATACATATCCTTTCTCTCTGAGGAGAGGGTGTCTTGTACAGAATAGTGTTTCTTCATTGTCACACAAAGAAGTCCTTGTTAGTGTTGAGAATGAAGGAAACTATACATATCCTTTCTCTCTGAGAAGAGGTTCGTTGTCTTGTACAGAATAGTGTTTCTTCATTGTCACACAAAAAGTGTTTGTTAGTGTTGAGAATGAAGGAAACTATACATATCCTTTCTCTCTGAGGAGAGGTTCGTTGTCTTGTACAGAATAGTGTTTCTTCATTGTCACACAAAGAAGTGTTTGTTAGTGTTGAGAATGAAGGAAACTATACATATCCTTTCTCTCTGAGAAGAGGTTCGTTGTCTTGTACAGAATAGTGTTTCTTCATTGTCACACAAAGAAGTGTTTGTTAGTGTTGAGAATGAAGGAAACTATACATATCCTTTCTCTCTGAGAAGAGGTTCGTTGTCTTGTACAGAATAGTGTTTCGTCATTGTCACACAAAGAAGTGTTTGTTAGTGTTGAGAATGAAGGAAACTATACATATCGTTTCATTCTGGAGAGAGGTTCGTTGTCTTGTACAGAATAGTGTTTCTTCATTGTCACACAAAGAAGTGTTTGTTAGTGTTGAGAATGAAGGAAACTATACATATCCTTTCTCTCTGAGAAGAGGTTCGTTGTCTTGTACAGAATAGTGTTTCTTCATTGTCACACAAAGAAGTCCTTGTTAGTGTTGAGAATGAAGGAAACTATACATATCCTTTCTCTCTGAGAAGAGGTTCGTTGTCTTGTACAGAATAGTGTTTCTTCATTGTCACACAAAAAGTGTTTGTTAGTGTTGAGAATGAAGGAAACTATACATATCCTTTCTCTCTGAGGAGAGGGTGTCTTGTACAGAATAGTGTTTCTTCATTGTCACACAAAGAAGTCCTTGTTAGTGTTGAGAATGAAGGAAACTATACATATCCTTTCTCTCTGAGAAGAGGTTCGATGTCTTGTACAGAATAGTGTTTCTTCATTGTCACACAAAAAGTGTTTGTTAGTGTGAGAATGAAGGAAACTATACATATCCTTTCTCTCTGAGGAGAGGTTCGTTGTCTTGTAAAGAATGGTGTATCTTCATTGTCACACAAAGAAGTGTTTGTTAGTGTTGAGAATGAAGGAAAATATACATATCCTTTGTCTCTGGAGAGAGGTTCGTTGTCTTGTACAGAATGGTGTATCTTCATTGTCACACAAAGAAGTGTTTGTTAGTGTTGAGAATGAAGGAAACTATACATATCGTTTCTCTCATGAGAGAGGTTCGTTGTCTTGTACAGAATGGTGTATCTTCATTGTCACACAAAGAAGTGTTTGTTAGTGTTGAGAATGAAGGAAACTATACATATCCTTTCTCTCTGGAGAGAGGGTGTCTTGTAAAGAATGGTGTAGCTTCATTCAGTCACAAAAGAAGTCCTTGTTAGTGTTGAGAATGAAGGAAACTATACATATCCTTCCTCTCTGGAGAGAGGTTCCTTGTCTTGTACAGACTCGTGTATCTTCATTGTCACACAAAGAAGTGTTTGTTAGTGTTGAGAATGAAGGAAACTATACATATCCTTTCTCTCTGGAGAGAGGTTCGTTGTCTTGTACAGACTGGTGTATCTTCATTGTCACACAAAGAAGTGTTTGTTAGTGTTGAGAATGAAGGAAACTATACATATCCTTTCTCTCTGGAGAGAGGTTCGTTGTCTTGTACAGACTGGTGTATCTGTATTGTCACACAAAGAAGTGTTTGTTAGTGTTGAGAATGAAAGAAACTATACATATGCTTTCTCTCTGGAGAGAGGTTCGTTGTCTTGTAAAGAATGGTGTAGCTTCATTGTCACACAAAGAAGTGTTTGTTAGTGTTGAGAATGAAAGAAACTATACATGTCCTTTCTCTCTGGAGAGAGGTTCGTTGTCTTGTACAGAATGGTGTATCTTCATTGTTAACACAAAGAAGTGTTTGTTAGTGTTGAGAATGAAGAAAATTATACATATCCTTTCTCTCTGGAGAGAGGGTGTCTTGTAAAGAATGGTGTATCTTCATTGTCACACAAAGAAGTGTTTGTTAGTGTTGAGAATGAAGGAAACTATACATATCCTTTCTCTCTAGAGAGAGGGTGTCTTGTAAAGAATGGTGTATCTTCATTCAGTCACACTAAGAAGTGTTTATTAGTGTTGAGAATGAAGGAAACTATACATATCCTTTCTCTCTGGAGAGAGGTTTGTTGTCTTGTACAGAATGGTGTATCTTCATTCAGTCACACTAAGAAGTGTTTGTTAGTGTTGAGAATGAAGGAAACTATACACATCCTTTCTCTCTGGAGAGAGGTTCGTTGTCTTGTACAGAATGGTGTATCTTCATTCAGTCACACTAAGAAGTGTTTGTTAGTGTTGAGAATGAAGGAAACTATACATATCCTTTCTCTCTGGAGAGAGGTTCGTTGTCTTGTACAGAATGGTGTATCTTCATTGTCACACCAAGAAGTGTTTGTTAGTGTTGAGAATGAAGGAAACTATACATATCCTTTCTCTCTGGAGAGAGGTTCATTGTCATGTACAGAATGGTGTATCTTCATTCAGTCACACAAAGAAGTGTTTGTTAGTGTTGAGAATGAAGGAAACTATACATATCCTTTCTCTCTGAGAAGAGGTTCGTTGTCTTGTACAGAATAGTGTTTCTTCATTGTCACACAAAGAAGTGTTTGTTAGTGTTGAGAATGAAGGAAACTATACATATCGTTTCTCTCTGGAGAGAGGTTCGTTGTCTTGTACAGAATAGTGTTTCTTCATTGTCACACAAAGAAGTGTTTGTTAGTGTTGAGAATGAAGGAAACTATACATATCCTTTCTCTCTGGAGAGAGGTTCATTGTCATGTACAGAATGGTGTATCTTCATTGTCACACAAAGAACTGTTTATTAGTGTTGAGAATGAAGGAAACTATACATATCCTTTCACTCTGGAGAGAGGTTCGTTGTCATGTACAGAATGGTATATCTTCATTCAGTCACACAAAGAAGTGTTTGTTAGTGTTAAGAATGAAGGAAACTATACATATCCTTTCTCTCTGGAGAGAGGTTCGTTGTCATATACAGAATGGTGTATCTTCATTCAGTCACACAAAGAAGTGTTTGTTAGTGTTGAGAATGAAGGAAAATATACATATCCTTTCTCTCTGGAGAGAGGTTCGTTGTCATGTACAGAATGGTATATCTTCATTCAGTCACACAAAGAAGTGTTTGTTAGTGTTAAGAATGAAGGAAACTATACATATCCTTTCTCTCTGGAGAGAGGTTCGTTGTCATATACAGAATGGTATATCTTCATTCAGTCACACAAAGAAGTGTTTGTTAGTGTTAAGAATGAAGGAAACTATACATATCCTTTCTCTCTGGAGAGAGGTTCGTTGTCATGTACAGAATGGTATATCTTCATTCAGTCACACAAAGAAGTGTTTGTTAGTGTTGAGAATGAAGGAAAATATACATATCCTTTCTCTCTGGAGAGAGGTTCGTTGTCATATACAGAATGGTGTATCTTCATTGTCACACAAAAAAGTGTTTGTTAGTGTTGAGAATGAAGGAAACTATACATATCCTTTCTCTCTGGAGAGAGGGTGTCTTGTACAGAATGGTGTATCTTCATTGTCACACAAAGAAGTGTTTGTTAGTGTTGAGAATGAAGGAAACTATACATATCGTTTCTCTCATGAGAGAGGTTCGTTGTCTTGTACAGAATGGTGTATCTTCATTGTCACACAAAGAAGTGTTTGTTAGTGTTGAGAATGAAGGAAATTATACATATCCTTTCTCTCTGGAGAGAGGGTGTCTTGTAAAGAACGGTGTAGCTTCATTCAGTCACAAAAGAAGTCCCTGTTAGTGTTGAGAATGAAGGAAACTATACATATCCTTTCTCTCTGGAGAGAAGGTGTCTTGTAAAGAATGGTGTATCTTCATTCAGTCACACAAGAAGTGTTTGTTAGTGTTGAGAATGAAGGAAACTATACATATCCTTTCTCTCTGGAGAGAGGGTGTCTTGTAAAGAATGGTGTATCTTCATTCAGTCACACAAAGAAGTGTTTGTTAGTGTTGAGAATGAAGGAAACTATACATATCCTTTCTCTCTAGAGAGAGGGTGTCTTGTAAAGAATGGTGTATCTTCATTCAGTCACACAAAGAAGTGTTTGTTAGTGTTGAGAATGAAGGAAACTATACATATCCTTTCTTTCTGGAGAGAGGGTGTCTTGTAAAGAATGGTGTATCTTCATTCAGTCACACAAAGAAGTGTTTGTTAGTGTTGAGAATGAAGGAAACTATACATATCCTTTCTCTCTGGAGAGAGGGTGTCTTGTAAAGAATGGTGTATCTTCATTCAATCACACAAAGAAGTGTTTGTTAGTGTTGAGAATGAAGGAAACTATACATATCCTTTCTCTCTGGAGAGAGGTTCGTTGTCTTGTACAGACTGGTGTATCTTCATTGTCACACAAAGAAGTGTTTGTTAGTGTTGAGAATGAAGGAAACTATACATATCCTTTCTCTCTGGAGAGAGGATGTCTTGTAAAGAATGGTGTATCTTCATTCAGTCACATAAAGAAGTGTTTGTTAGTGTTGAGAATGCAGGAAACTATACATATCCTTTCTCTCTGGAGAGAGGGTGTCTTGTAAAGAATGGTGTATCTTCATTGTCACACAAAAAAGTGTTTGTTAGTGTTGAGAATGAAGGAAACTATACATATCCTTTCTCTCTGGAGACAGGGTGTCTTGTAAAGAATGGTGTATCTTCATTCAGTCACATAAAGAAGTGTTTGTTAGTGTTGAGAATGAAGGAAACTATACATATCCTTTCTCTCTGGAGAGAGGGTGTCTTGTACAGAATGGTGTATCTTCATTGTCACACAAAGAAGTGTTTGTTAGTGTTGAGAATGAAGGAAACTATACATATCCTTTCTCTCTGGAGAGAGGGTGTCTTGTAAGGAATGGTGTATCTTCATTCAGTCACATAAAGAAGTGTTTGTTAGTGTTGAGAATGAAGGAAACTATACATATCCTTTCTCTCTGGAGAGAGGTTCGTTGTCTTGTGCAGAATAGTGTTTCTTCATTGTCACACAAAGAAGTGTTTGTTAGTGTTGAGAATGAAGGAAACTATACATATCCTTTCTCTCTGAGAAGAGGTTCGTTGTCTTGTACAGAATAGTGTTTCTTCATTGCCACACAAAGAAGTGTTTGTTAGTGTTGAGAATGAAGGAAACTATACATATCGTTTCTCTCTGGAGAGAGGTTCGTTGTCTTGTACAGAATAGTGTTTCTTCATTGTCACACAAAGAAGTGTTTGTTAGTGTTGAGAATGAAGGAAACTATACATATCCTTTCTCTCTGAGAAGAGGTTCGTTGTCTTGTACAGAATAGTGTTTCTTCATTGTCACACAAAGAAGTCCTTGTTAGTGTTGAGAATGAAGGAAACTATACATATCCTTTCTCTCTGAGAAGAGGTTCGTTGTCTTGTACAGAATAGTGTTTCTTCATTGTCACACAAAAAGTGTTTGTTAGTGTTGAGAATGAAGGAAACTATACATATCCTTTCTCTCTGAGGAGAGGTTCGTTGTCTTGTACAGAATAGTGTTTCTTCATTGTCACACAAAGAAGTGTTTGTTAGTGTTGAGAATGAAGGAAACTATACATATCCTTTCTCTCTGAGAAGAGGTTCGTTGTCTTGTACAGAATAGTGTTTCTTCATTGTCACACAAAGAAGTGTTTGTTAGTGTTGAGAATGAAGGAAACTATACATATCCTTTCTCTCTGAGAAGAGGTTCGTTGTCTTGTACAGAATAGTGTTTCTTCATTGTCACACAAAGAAGTGTTTGTTAGTGTTGAGAATGAAGGAAACTATACATATCGTTTCTCTCTGGAGAGAGGTTCGTTGTCTTGTACAGAATAGTGTTTCTTCATTGTCACACAAAGAAGTGTTTGTTAGTGTTGAGAATGAAGGAAACTATACATATCCTTTCTCTCTGAGAAGAGGTTCGTTGTCTTGTACAGAATAGTGTTTCTTCATTGTCACACAAAGAAGTCCTTGTTAGTGTTGAGAATGAAGGAAACTATACATATCCTTTCTCTCTGAGAAGAGGTTCGTTGTCTTGTACAGAATAGTGTTTCTTCATTGTCACACAAAAAGTGTTTGTTAGTGTTGAGAATGAAGGAAACTATACTTATCCCTTCTCTCTGAGGTGAGGGTGTCTTGTACAGAATAGTGTTTCTTCATTGTCACACAAAGAAGTCCTTGTTAGTGTTGAGAATGAAGGAAACTATACATATCCTTTCTCTCTGAGAAGAGGTTCGTTGTCTTGTACAGAATAGTGTTTCTTCATTGTCACACAAAAAGTGTTTGTTAGTGTTGAGAATGAAGGAAACTATACATATCCTTTCTCTCTGAGGAGAGGTTCGTTGTCTTGTAAAGAATGGTGTATCTTCGTTGTCACACAAAGAAGTGTTTGTTAGTGTTGAGAATGAAGGAAAATATACATATCCTTTGTCTCTGGAGAGAGGTTCGTTGTCTTGTACAGAATGGTGTATCTTCATTGTCACACAAAGAAGTGTTTGTTAGTGTTGAGAATGAAGGAAACTATACATATCGTTTCTCTCATGAGAGAGGTTCGTTGTCTTGTACAGAATGGTGTATCTTCATTGTCACACAAAGAAGTGTTTGTTAGTGTTGAGAATGAAGGAAACTATACATATCCTTTCTCTCTGGAGAGAGGGTGTCTTGTAAAGAATGGTGTAGCTTCATTCAGTCACAAAAGAAGTCCTTGTTAGTGTTGAGAATGAAGGAAACTATACATATCCTTTCTCTCTGGAGAGAGGGTGTCTTGTAAAGAATGGTGTATCTTCATTCAGTCACACAAAGAAGTGTTTGTTAGTGTTGAGAATGAGGGAAACTATACATATCCTTTCTCTCTGGAGAGAGGGTGTCTTGTAAAGAATGGTGTATCTTCATTCAGTCACACAAAGAAGTGTTTGTTAGTGTTGAGAATGAAGGAAACTATACATATCCTTTCTCTCTGGAGAGAGGGTGTCTTGTAAAGAATGGTGTATCTTCATTCAGTCACACAAAGAAGTGGTTGTTAGTGTTGAGAATGAAGGAAACTATACATATCCTTTCTCTCTGGAGAGAGGGTGTCTTGTAAAGAATGATGTATCTTCATT
The DNA here is from genome assembly GCA_030765065.1 of Deroplatys truncata. Classification (NCBI taxonomy): domain Eukaryota; kingdom Metazoa; phylum Arthropoda; class Insecta; order Mantodea; family Mantidae; genus Deroplatys; species Deroplatys truncata. The sequence continues at coordinate 1,475,420 of JAUKNL010000038.1, forward strand.
CAGTCACACAAAGAAGTGTTTGTTAGTGTTGAGAATGAAGGAAACTATACATATCCTTTCTCTCTGGAGAGAGGGTGTCTTGTAAAGAATGGTGTATCTTCATTCAGTCACACAAAGAAGTGTTTGTTAGTGTTGAGAATGAAGGAAACTATACATATCCTTTCTCTCTGGAGAGAGGGTGTCTTGTAAAGAATGGTGTATCTTCATTCAGTCACACAAAGAAGTGTTTGTTAGTGTTGAGAATGAAGGAAACTATACATATCCTTTCTCTCTGGAGAGAGGGTGTCTTGTAAAGAATGGTGTATCTTCATTCAGTCACATAAAGAAGTGTTTGTTAGTGTTGAGAATGAAGGAAACTATACATATCCTTTCTCTCTGGAGAGAGGTTCGTTGTCTTGTAAAGAATGGTGTATCTTCATTGTCACACAAAGAAGTGTTTGTTAGTGTTGAGAATGAAGGAAACTATACATATCCTTTCTCTCTGGAGAGTGGGTGTCTTGTAAAGAATGGTGTATCTTCATTCAGTCGCACAAAGAAGTGCTTGTTAGTGTTGAGAATGAAGGAAACTATACATATCCTTTCTCTCTGGAGAGAGGGTGTCTTGTAAAGAATGGTGTATCTTCATTGTCACACAAAGAAGTGTTTGTTAGTGTTGAGAATGAAGGAAACTATACATATCCTTTCTCTCTGAGAAGAGGTTCGTTGTCTTGTACAGAATAGTGTTTCTTCATTGTCACACAAAGAAGTCCTTGTTAGTGTTGAGAATGAAGGAAACTATACATATCCTTTCTCTCTGAGAAGAGGTTCGTTGTCTTGTACAGAATAGTGTTTCTTCATTGTCACACAAAAAGTGTTTGTTAGTGTTGAGAATGAAGGAAACTATACATATCCTTTCTCTCTGAGGAGAGGTTCGTTGTCTTGTACAGAATAGTGTTTCTTCATTGTCACACAAAGAAGTGTTTGTTAGTGTTGAGAATGAAGGAAACTATACATATCCTTTCTCTCTGAGAAGAGGTTCGTTGTCTTGTACAGAATAGTGTTTCTTCATTGTCACACAAAGAAGTGTTTGTTAGTGTTGAGAATGAAGGAAACTATACATATCCTTTCTCTCTGAGAAGAGGTTCGTTGTCTTGTACAGAATAGTGTTTCTTCATTGTCACACAAAGAAGTGTTTGTTAGTGTTGAGAATGAAGGAAACTATACATATCGTTTCATTCTGGAGAGAGGTTTGTTGTCTTGTACAGAATAGTGTTTCTTCATTGTCACACAAAGAAGTGTTTGTTAGTGTTGAGAATGAAGGAAACTATACATATCCTTTCTCTCTGAGAAGAGGTTCGTTGTCTTGTACAGAATAGTGTTTCTTCATTGTCACACAAAGAAGTCCTTGTTAGTGTTGAGAATGAAGGAAACTATACATATCCTTTCTCTCTGAGAAGAGGTGCGTTGTCTTGTACAGAATAGTGTTTCTTCATTGTCACACCTAAAGTGTTTGTTAGTGTTGAGAATGAAGGAAACTATACATATCCTTTGTCTCTGAGGAGAGGGTGTCTTGTACAGAATAGTGTTTCTTCATTGTCACACAAAGAAGTCCTTGTTAGTGTTGAGAATGAAGGAAACTATACATATCCTTTCTCTCTGAGAAGAGGTTCGATGTCTTGTACAGAATAGTGTTTCTTCATTGTCACACAAAAAGTGTTTGTTAGTGTGAGAATGAAGGAAACTATACATATCCTTTCTCTCTGAGGAGAGGTTCGTTGTCTTGTAAAGAATGGTGTATCTTCATTGTCACACAAAGAAGTGTTTGTTAGTGTTGAGAATGAAGGAAAATATACATATCCTTTGTCTCTGGAGAGAGGTTCGTTGTCTTGTACAGAATGGTGTATCTTCATTGTCACACAAAGAAGTGTTTGTTAGTGTTGAGAATGAAGGAAACTATACATATCGTTTCTCTCATGAGAGAGGTTCGTTGTCTTGTACAGAATGGTGTATCTTCATTGTCACACAAAGAAGTGTTTGTTAGTGTTGAGAATGAAGGAAACTATACATATCCTTTCTCTCTGGAGAGAGGGTGTCTTGTAAAGAATGGTGTAGCTTCATTCAGTCACAAAAGAAGTCCTTGTTAGTGTTGAGAATGAAGGAAACTATACATATCCTTCCTCTCTGGAGAGAGGTTCATTGTCTTGTACAGACTCGTGTATCTTCATTGTCACACAAAGAAGTGTTTGTTAGTGTTGAGAATGAAGGAAACTATACATATCCTTTCTCTCTGGAGAGAGGTTCGTTGTCTTGTACAGACTGGTGTATCTTCATTGTCACACAAAGAAGTGTTTGTTAGTGTTGAGAATGAAGGAAACTATACATATCCTTTCTCTCTGGAGAGAGGTTCGTTGTCTTGTACAGACTGGTGTATCTGTATTGTCACACAAAGAAGTGTTTGTTAGTGTTGAGAATGAAAGAAACTATACATATGCTTTCTCTCTGGAGAGAGGTTCGTTGTCTTGTAAAGAATGGTGTAGCTTCATTGTCACACAAAGAAGTGTTTGTTAGTGTTGAGAATGAAAGAAACTATACATGTCCTTTCTCTCTGGAGAGAGGTTCGTTCTCTTGTACAGAATGGTGTATCTTCATTGTTAACACAAAGAAGTGTTTGTTAGTGTTGAGAATGAAGAAAATTATACATATCCTTTCTCTCTGGAGAGAGGGTGTCTTGTAAAGAATGGTGTATCTTCATTGTCACACAAAGAAGTGTTTGTTAGTGTTGAGAATGAAGGAAACTATACATATCCTTTCTCTCTAGAGAGAGGGTGTCTTGTAAAGAATGGTGTATCTTCATTCAGTCACACTAAGAAGTGTTTATTAGTGTTGAGAATGAAGAAAACTATACATATCCTTTCTCTCTGGAGAGAGGTTTGTTGTCTTGTACAGAATGGTGTATCTTCATTCAGTCACACTAAGAAGTGTTTGTTAGTGTTGAGAATGAAGGAAACTATACATATCCTTTCTCTCTGGAGAGAGGTTCGTTGTCTTGTACAGAATGGTGTATCTTCATTCAGTCACACTAAGAAGTGTTTGTTAGTGTTGAGAATGAAGGAAACTATACATATCCTTTCTCTCTGGAGAGAGGTTCGTTGTCTTGTACAGAATGGTGTATCTTCATTGTCACACCAAGAAGTGTTTGTTAGTGTTGAGAATGAAGGAAACTATACATATCCTTTCTCTCTGGAGAGAGGTTCATTGTCATGTACAGAATGGTGTATCTTCATTCAGTCACACAAAGAAGTGTTTGTTAGTGTTGAGAATGAAGGAAACTATACATATCCTTTCTCCCTGGAGAGAGGTTCGTTGTCATGTACAGAATGGTATATCTTCATTCAGTCACACAAAGAAGTGTTTATTAGTGTTGAGAATGAAGGAAACTATACATATCCTTTCTCTCTGGAGAGAGGTTCGTTGTCATGTACAGAATGGTATATCTTCATTCAGTCACACAAAGAAGTGTTTGTTAGTGTTGAGAATGAAGGAAACTATACATATCCTTTCTCTCTGGAGAGAGGTTCATTGTCATGTACAGAATGGTGTATCTTCATTGTCACACAAAGAACTGTTTATTAGTGTTGAGAATGAAGGAAACTATACATATCCTTTCACTCTGGAGAGAGGTTCGTTGTCATGTACAGAATGGTATATCTTCATTCAGTCACACAAAGAAGTGTTTGTTAGTGTTAAGAATGAAGGAAACTATACATATCCTTTCTCTCTGGAGAGAGGTTCGTTGTCATATACAGAATGGTGTATCTTCATTCAGTCACACAAAGAAGTGTTTGTTAGTGTTGAGAATGAAGGAAAATATACATTTCCTTTCTCTCTGGAGAGAGGTTCGTTGTAATGTACAGAATGGTATATCTTCATTCAGTCACACAAAGAAGTGTTTGTTAGTGTTAAGAATGAAGGAAACTATACATATCCTTTCTCTCTGGAGAGAGGTTCGTTGTCATATACAGAATGGTATATCTTCATTCAGTCACACAAAGAAGTGTTTGTTAGTGTTAAGAATGAAGGAAACTATACATATCGTTTCTCTCTGGAGAGAGGTTCGTTGTCATGTACAGAATGGTATATCTTCATTCAGTCACACAAAGAAGTGTTTGTTAGTGTTGAGAATGAAGGAAAATATACATATCCTTTCTCTCTGGAGAGAGGTTCGTTGTCATATACAGAATGGTGTATCTTCATTGTCACACAAAAAAGTGTTTGTTAGTGTTGAGAATGAAGGAAACTATACATATCCTTTCTCTCTGGAGAGAGGGTGTCTTGTACAGAATGGTGTATCTTCATTGTCACACAAAGAAGTGTTTGTTAGTGTTGAGAATGAAGGAAACTATACATATCGTTTCTCTCATGAGAGAGGTTCGTTGTCTTGTACAGAATGGTGTATCTTCATTGTCACACAAAGAAGTGTTTGTTAGTGTTGAGAATGAAGGAAACTATACATATCCTTTCTCTCTGGAGAGAGGGTGTCTTGTAAAGAACGGTGTAGCTTCATTCAGTCACAAAAGAAGTCCCTGTTAGTGTTGAGAATGAAGGAAACTATACATATCCTTTCTCTCTGGAGAGAAGGTGTCTTGTAAAGAATGGTGTATCTTCATTCAGTCACACAAGAAGTGTTTGTTAGTGTTGAGAATGAAGGAAACTATACATATCCTTTCTCTCTGGAGAGAGGGTGTCTTGTAAAGAATGGTGTATCTTCATTCAGTCTCACAAAGAAGTGTTTGTTAGTGTTGAGAATGAAGGAAACTATACATATCCTTTCTCTCTAGAGAGAGGGTGTCTTGTAAAGAATGGTGTATCTTCATTCAGTCACACAAAGAAGTGTTTGTTAGTGTTGAGAATGAAGGAAACTATACATATCCTTTCTTTCTGGAGAGAGGGTGTCTTGTAAAGAATGGTGTATCTTCATTTAGTCACACAAAGAAGTGTTTGTTAGTGTTGAGAATGAAGGAAACTATACATATCCTTTCTCTCTGGAGAGAGGGTGTCTTGTAAAGAATGGTGTATCTTCATTCAATCACACAAAGAAGTGTTTGTTAGTGTTGAGAATGAAGGAAACTATACATATCCTTTCTCTCTGGAGAGAGGTTCGTTGTCTTGTACAGACTGGTGTATCTTCATTGTCACACAAAGAAGTGTTTGTTAGTGTTGAGAATGAAGGAAACTATACATATCCTTTCTCTCTGGAGAGAGGATGTCTTGTAAAGAATGGTGTATCTTCATTCAGTCACATAAAGAAGTGTTTGTTAGTGTTGAGAATGAAGGAAACTATACATATCCTTTCTCTCTGGAGAGAGGGTGTCTTGTAAAGAATGGTGTATCTTCATTGTCACACAAAAAAGTGTTTGTTAGTGTTGAGAATGAAGGAAACTATACATATCCTTTCTCTCTGGAGACAGGGTGTCTTGTAAAGAATGGTGTATCTTCATTTAGTCACATAAAGAAGTGTTTGTTAGTGTTGAGAATGAAGGAAACTATACATATCCTTTCTCTCTGGAGAGAGGGTGTCTTGTACAGAATGGTGTATCTTCATTGTCACACAAAGAAGTGTTTGTTAGTGTTGAGAATGAAGGAAACTATACATATCCTTTCTCTCTGGAGAGAGGGTGTCTTGTAAAGAATGGTGTATCTTCATTCAGTCACATAAAGAAGTGTTTGTTAGTGTTGAGAATGAAGGAAACTATACATATCCTTTCTCTCTGGAGAGAGGTTCGTTGTCTTGTGCAGAATAGTGTTTCTTCATTGTCACACAAAGAAGTGTTTGTTAGTGTTGAGAATGAAGGAAACTATACATATCCTTTCTCTCTGAGAAGAGGTTCGTTGTCTTGTACAGAATAGTGTTTCTTCATTGTCACACAAAAAGTGTTTGTAAGTGTTGAGAATGAAGGAAACTATACATATCCTTTCTCTCTGAGGAGAGGGTGTCTTGTACAGAATAGTGTTTCTTCATTGTCACACAAAGAAGTCCTTGTTAGTGTTGAGAATGAAGGAAACTATACATATCCTTTCTCTCTGAGAAGAGGTTCGTTGTCTTGTACAGAATAGTGTTTCTTCATTGTCACACAAAAAGTGTTTGTTAGTGTTGAGAATGAAGGAAACTATACATATCCTTTCTCTCTGAGGAGAGGTTCGTTGTCTTGTAAAGAATGGTGTATCTTCATTGTCACACAAAGAAGTGTTTGTTAGTGTTGAGAATGAAGGAAACTATACATATCCTTTCTCTCTGAGGAGAGGTTCGTTGTCTTGTACAGAATAGTGTTTCTTCATTGTCACACAAAGAAGTGTTTGTTAGTGTTGAGAATGAAGGAAACTATACATATCCTTTCTCTCTGAGAAGAGGTTCGTTGTCTTGTACAGAATAGTGTTTCTTCATTGTCACACAAAGAAGTGTTTGTTAGTGTTGAGAATGAAGGAAACTATGCATATCCTTTCTCTCTGAGAAGAGGTTCGTTGTCTTGTACAGAATAGTGTTTCTTCAGTGTCACACAAAGAAGTGTTTGTTAGTGTTGAGAATGAAGGAAACTATACATATCGTTTCTCTCTGGAGAGAGGTTCGTTGTCTTGTACAGAATAGTGTTTCTTCATTGTCACACATAGAAGTGTTTGTTAGTGTTGAGAATGAAGGAAACTATACATATCCTTTCTCTCTGAGAAGAGGTTCGTTGTCTTGTACAGAATAGTGTTTCTTCATTGTCACACAAAGAAGTCCTTGTTAGTGTTGAGAATGAAGGAAACTATACATATCCTTTCTCTCTGAGAAGAGGTTCGTTGTCTTGTACAGAATAGTGTTTCTTCATTGTCACACAAAAAGTGTTTGTTAGTGTTGAGAATGAAGGAAACTATACATATCCTTTCTCTCTGAGGAGAGGGTGTCTTGTACAGAATAGTGTTTCTTCATTGTCACACAAAGAAGTCCTTGTTAGTGTTGAGAATGAAGGAAACTATACATATCCTTTCTCTCTGAGAAGAGGTTCGTTGTCTTGTACAGAATAGTGTTTCTTCATTGTCACACAAAAAGTGTTTGTTAGTGTTGAGAATGAAGGAAACTATACATATCCTTTCTCTCTGAGGAGAGGTTCGTTGTCTTGTAAAGAATGGTGTATCTTCATTGTCACACAAAGAAGTGTTTGTTAGTGTTGAGAATGAAGGAAAATATACATATCCTTTGTCTCTGGAGAGAGGTTCGTTGTCTTGTACAGAATGGTGTGTCTTCATTGTCACACAAAGAAGTGTTTGTTAGTGTTGAGAATGAAGGAAACTATACATATCGTTTCTCTCATGAGAGAGGTTCGTTGTCTTGTACAGAATGGTGTATCTTCATTGTCACACAAAGAAGTGTTTGTTAGTGTTGAGAATGAAGGAAACTATACATATCCTTTCTCTCTGGAGAGAGGGTGTCTTGTAAAGAATGGTGTAGCTTCATTCAGTCACAAAAGAAGTCCTTGTTAGTGTTGAGAATGAAGGAAACTATACATATCCTTTCTCTCTGGAGAGAGGGTGTCTTGTAAAGAATGGTGTATCTTCATTCAGTCACACAAAGAAGTGTTTGTTAGTGTTGAGAATGAGGGAAACTATACATATCCTTTCTCTCTGGAGAGAGGGTGTCTTGTAAAGAATGGTGTATCTTCATTCAGTCACACAAAGAAGTGTTTGTTAGTGTTGAGAATGAAGGAAACTATACATATCCTTTCTCTCTGGAGAGAGGGTGTCTTGTAAAGAATGGTGTATCTTCATTCAGTCACACAAAGAAGTGTTTGTTAGTGTTGAGAATGAAGGAAACTATACATATCCTTTCTCTCTGGAGAGAGGGTGTCTTGTAAAGAATGATGTATCTTCATTCAGTCACACAAAGAAGTGTTTGTTAGTGTTGAGAATGAAGGAAACTATACATATCCTTTCTCTCTGGAGAGAGGGTGTCTTGTAAAGAATGGTGTATCTTCATTCAGTCACACAAAGAAGTGTTTGTTAGTGTTGAGAATGAAGGAAACTATACATATCCTTTCTCTCTGGAGAGAGGGTGTCTTGTAAAGAATGGTGTAGCTTCATTCAGTCACAAAAGAAGTCCTTGTTAGTGTTGAGAATGAAGGAAACTATACATATCCTTCCTCTCTGGAGAGAGGTTCGTTGTCTTGTACAGACTCGTGTATCTTCATTGTCACACAAAGAAGTGTTTGTTAGTGTTGAGAATGAAGGAAACTATACATATCCTTTCTCTCTGGAGAGAGGTTCGTTGTCTTGTACAGACTGGTGTATCTTCATTGTCACACAAAGAAGTGTTTGTTAGTGTTGAGAATGAAGGAAACTATACATATCCTTTCTCTCTGGAGAGAGGTTCGTTGTCTTGTGCAGACCGGTGTATCTGTATTGTCACACAAAGAAGTGTTTGTTAGTGTTGAGAATGAAAGAAACTATACATATGCTTTCTCTCTGGAGAGAGGTTCGTTGTCTTGTAAAGAATGGTGTAGCTTCATTGTCACACAAAGAAGTGTTTGTCAGTGTTGAGAATGAAAGAAACTATACATGTCCTTTCTCTCTGGAGAGAAGTTTCGTTGTCTTGTACAGAATGGTGTATCTTCATTGTTTTCACAAAGAAGTGTTTGTTAGTGTTGAGAATGAAGAAAATTATACATATCCTTTCTCTCTGGAGAGAGGGTGTCTTGTAAAGAATGGTGTATCTTCATTGTCACACAAAGAAGTGTTTGTTAGTGTCGAGAATGAAGGAAACTATACATATCCTTTCTCTCTAGAGAGAGGGTGTCTTGTAAAGAATGGTGTATCTTCATTCAGTCACACTAAGAAGTGTTTATTAGTGTTGAGAATGAAGGAAACTATACATATCCTTTCTCTCTGGAGAGAGGTTTGTTGTCTTGTACAGAATGGTGTATCTTCATTCAGTCACACTAAGAAGTGTTTGTTAGTGTTGAGAATGAAGGAAAATATACATATCCTTTCTCTCTGGAGAGAGGTTCGTTGTCTTGTACAGAATGGTGTATCTTCATTCAGTCACACTAAGAAGTGTTTGTTAGTGTTGAGAATGAAGGAAACTATACATATCCTTTCTCTCTGGAGAGAGGTTCGTTGTCTTGTACAGAATGGTGTATCTTCATTGTCACACCAAGAAGTGTTTGTTAGTGTTGAGAATGAAGGAAACTATACATATCCTTTCTCTCTGGAGAGAGGTTCATTGTCATGTACAGAATGGTGTATCTTCATTCAGTCACACAAAGAAGTGTTTGTTAGTGTTGAGAATGAAGGAAACTATACATATCCTTTCTCTCTGGAGAGAGGTTCGTTGTCATGTACAGAATGGTATATCTTCATTCAGTCACACAAAGAAGTGTTTATTAGTGTTGAGAATGAAGGAAACTATACATATCCTTTCTCTCTGGAGAGAGGTTCGTTGTCATGTACAGAATGGTATATCTTCATTCAGTCACACAAAGAAGTGTTTGTTAGTGTTGAGAATGAAGGAAACTATACATATCCTTTCTCTCTGGAGAGAGGTTCATTGTCATGTACAGAATGGTGTATCTTCATTGTCACACAAAGAACTGTTTATTAGTGTTGAGAATGAAGGAAACTATACATATCCTTTCACTCTGGAGAGAGGTTCGTTGTCATGTACAGAATGGTATATCTTCATTCAGTCACACAAAGAAGTGTTTGTTAGTGTTAAGAATGAAGGAAACTATACATATCCTTTCTCTCTGGAGAGAGGTTCGTTGTCATATACAGAATGGTGTATCTTCATTGTCACACAAAAAAGTGTTTGTTAGTGTTGAGAATGAAGGAAACTATACATATCCTTTCTCTCTGGAGAGAGGGTGTCTTGTACAGAATGGTGTATCTTCATTGTCACACAAAGAAGTGTTTGTTAGTGTTGAGAATGAAGGAAACTATACATATCGTTTCTCTCATGAGAGAGGTTCGTTGTCTTGTACAGAATGGTGTATCTTCATTGTCACACAAAGAAGTGTTTGTTAGTGTTGAGAATGAAGGAAACTATACATATCCTTTCTCTCTGGAGAGAGGGTGTCTTGTAAAGAACGGTGTAGCTTCATTCAGTCACAAAAGAAGTCCCTGTTAGTGTTGAGAATGAAGGAAACTATACATATCCTTTCTCTCTGGAGAGAAGGTGTCTTGTAAAGAATGGTGTATCTTCATTCAGTCACACAAGAAGTGTTTGTTAGTGTTGAGAATGAAGGAAACTATACATATCCTTTCTCTCTGGAGAGAGGGTGTCTTGTAAAGAATGGTGTATCTTCATTCAGTCACACAAAGAAGTGTTTGTTAGTGTTGAGAATGAAGGAAACTATACATATCCTTTCTCTCTAGAGAGAGGGTGTCTTGTAAAGAATGGTGTATCTTCATTCAGTCACACAAAGAAGTGTTTGTTAGTGTTGAGAATGAAGGAAACTATACATATCCTTTCTTTCTGGAGAGAGGGTGTCTTGTAAAGAATGGTGTATCTTCATTCAGTCACACAAAGAAGTGTTTGTTAGTGTTGAGAATGAAGGAAACTATACATATCCTTTCTCTCTGGAGAGAGGGTGTCTTGTAAAGAATGGTGTATCTTCATTCAATCACACAAAGAAGTGTTTGTTAGTGTTGAGAATGAAGGAAACTATACATATCCTTTCTCTCTGGAGAGAGGTTCGTTGTCTTGTACAGACTGGTGTATCTTCATTGTCACACAAAGAAGTGTTTGTTAGTGTTGAGAATGAAGGAAACTATACATATCCTTTCTCTCTGGAGAGAGGATGTCTTGTAAAGAATGGTGTATCTTCATTCAGTCACATAAAGAAGTGTTTGTTAGTGTTGAGAATGAAGGAAACTATACATATCCTTTCTCTCTGGAGAGAGGGTGTCTTGTAAAGAATGGTGTATCTTCATTGTCACACAAAAAAGTGTTTGTTAGTGTTGAGAATGAAGGAAACTATACATATCCTTTCTCTCTGGAGACAGGGTGTCTTGTAAAGAATGGTGTATCTTCATTCAGTCACATAAAGAAGTGTTTGTTAGTGTTGAGAATGAAGGAAACTATACATATCCTTTCTCTCTGGAGAGAGGGTGTCTTGTACAGAATGGTGTATCTTCATTGTCACACAAAGAAGTGTTTGTTAGTGTTGAGAATGAAGGAAACTATACATATCCTTTCTCTCTGGAGAGAGGGTGTCTTGTAAAGAATGGTGTATCTTCATTCAGTCACATAAAGAAGTGTTTGTTAGTGTTGAGAATGAAGGAAACTATACATATCCTTTCTCTCTGGAGAGAGGTTCGTTGTCTTGTGCAGAATAGTGTTTTTTCATTGTAACACAAAGAAGTGTTTGTTAGTGTTGAGAATGAAGGAAACTATACATATCCTTTCTCTCTGAGAAGAGGTTCATTGTCTTGTACAGAATAGTGTTTCTTCATTGTCACACAAAGAAGTGTTTGTTAGTGTTGAGAATGAAGGAAACTATACATATCGTTTCTCTCTGGAGAGAGGTTCGTTGTCTTGTACAGAATAGTGTTTCTTCATTGTCACACAAAGAAGTGTTTGTTAGTGTTGAGAATGAAGGAAACTATACATATCCTTTCTCTCTGAGAAGAGGTTCGTTGTCTTGTACAGAATAGTGTTTCTTCATTGTCACACAAAGAAGTCCTTGTTAGTGTTGAGAATGAAGGAAACTATACATATCCTTTCTCTCTGAGAAGAGGTTCGTTGTCTTGTACAGAATAGTGTTTCTTCATTGTCACACAAAAAGTGTTTGTTAGTGTTGAGAATGAAGGAAACTATACATATCCTTTCTCTCTGAGGAGAGGTTCGTTGTCTTGTACAGAATAGTGTTTCTTCATTGTCACACAAAGAAGTGTTTGTTAGTGTTGAGAATGAAGGAAACTATACATATCCTTTCTCTCTGAGAAGAGGTTCGTTGTCTTGTACAGAATAGTGTTTCTTCATTGTCACACAAAGAAGTGTTTGTTAGTGTTGAGAATGAAGGAAACTATACATATCCTTTCTCTCTGAGAAGAGGTTCGTTGTCTTGTACAGAATAGTGTTTCTTCATTGTCACACAAAGAAGTGTTTGTTAGTGTTGAGAATGAAGGAAACTATACATATCGTTTCTCTCTGGAGAGAGGTTCGTTGTCTTGTACAGAATAGTGTTTCTTCATTGTCACACAAAGAAGTGTTTGTTAGTGTTGAGAATGAAGGAAACTATACATATCCTTTCTCTCTGAGAAGAGGTTCGTTGTCTTGTACAGAATAGTGTTTCTTCATTGTCACACAAAGAAGTCCTTGTTAGTGTTGAGAATGAAGGAAACTATACATATCCTTTCTCTCTGAGAAGAGGTTCGTTGTCTTGTACAGAATAGTGTTTCTTCATTGTCACACAAAAAGTGTTTGTTAGTGTTGAGAATGAAGGAAACTATACATATCCTTTCTCTCTGAGGAGAGGGTGTCTTGTACAGAATAGTGTTTCTTCATTGTCACACAAAGAAGTCCTTGTTAGTGTTGAGAATGAAGGAAACTATACATATCCTTTCTCTCTGAGAAGAGGTTCGTTGTCTTGTACAGAATAGTGTTTCTTCATTGTCACACAAAAAGTGTTTGTTAGTGTTGAGAATGAAGGAAACTATACATATCCTTTCTCACTGAGGAGAGGTTCGTTGTCTTGTAAAGAATGGTGTATCTTCATTGTCACACAAAGAAGTGTTTGTTAGTGTTGAGAATGAAGGAAAATATACATATCCTTTGTCTCTGGAGAGAGGTTCGTTGTCTTGTACAGAATGGTGTATCTTCATTGTCACACAAAGAAGTGTTTGTTAGTGTTGAGAATGAAGGAAACTATACATATCGTTTCTCTCATGAGAGAGGTTCGTTGTCTTGTACAGAATGGTGTATCTTCATTGTCACACAAAGAAGTGTTTGTTAATGTTGAGAATGAAGGAAACTATACATATCCTTTCTCTCTGGAGAGAGGGTGTCTTGTAAAGAATGGTGTAGCTTCATTCAGTCACAAAAGAAGTCCTTGTTAGTGTTGAGAATGAAGGAAACTATACATATCCTTTCTCTCTGGAGAGAGGGTGTCTTGTAAAGAATGGTGTATCTTCATTCAGTCACACAAAGAAGTGTTTGTTAGTGTTGAGAATGAAGGCAACTATACATATCCTTTCTCTCTGGAGAGAGGGTGTCTTGTAAAGAATGATGTATCTTCATTCAGTAACACAAAGAAGTGTTTGTTAGTGTTGAGAATGAAGGAAACTATACATATCCTTTCTCTCTGGAGAGAGGGTGTCTTGTAAAGAATGGTGTATCTTCATTCAGTCACACAAAGAAGTGTTTGTTAGTGTTGAGAATGAAGGAAACTATACATATCCTTTCTCTCTGGAGAGAGGGTGTCTTGTAAAGAATGGTGTATCTTCATTCAGTCACACAAAGAAGTGTTTGTTAGTGTTGAGAATGAAGGAAACTATACATATCCTTTCTCTCTGGAGAGAGGGTATCTTGTAAAGAATGGTGTATCTTCATTCAGTCACATAAAGAAGTGTTTGTTAGTGTTGAGAATGAAGGAAACTATACATATCCTTTCTCTCTGGAGAGAGGTTCGTTGTCTTGTAAAGAATGGTGTATCTTCATTGTCACACAAAGAAGTGTTTGTTAGTGTTGAGAATGAAGGAAACTATACATATCCTTTCTCTCTGGAGAGTGGGTGTCTTGTAAAGAATGGTGTATCTTCATTCAGTCGCACAAAGAAGTGCTTGTTAGTGTTGAGAATGAAGGAAACTATACATATCCTTTCTCTCTGGAGAGAGGGTGTCTTGTAAAGAATGGTGTATCTTCATTGTCACACAAAGAAGTGTTTGATAGTGTTGAGAATGAAGGAAACTATACATATCCTTTCTCTCTGGAGAGAGGGTGTCTTGTAAAGAATGGTGTATCTTCATTCAGTCACACAAAGAAGTGTTTGTTAGTGTTGAGAATGAAGGAAACTATACATATCCTTTCTCTCTGGAGAGAGGTTCGTTGTCTTGTACAGAATAGTGTTTCTTCATTGTCACACAAAGAAGTGTTTGTTAGTGTTGAGAATGAAGGAAACTATACATATCCTTTCTCTCTGAGAAGAGGTTCGTTGTCTTGTACAGAATAGTGTTTCTTCATTGTCACACAAAGAAGTGTTTGTTAGTGTTGAGAATGAAGGAAACTATACATATCATTTCTCTCTGAGAAGAGGTTCGTTGTCTTGTACAGAATAGTGTTTCTTCATTGTCACACAAAGAAGTGTTTGTTAGTGTTGAGAATGAAGGAAACTATACATATCCTTTCTCTCCAGAGAGAGGGTGTCTTGTAAAGAATGGTGTATCTTCATTCAGTCACACAAAGAAGTGTTTGTTAGTGTTGAGAATGAAGGAAACTATACATATCCTTTCTCTCTGGAGAGAGGGTGTCTTGTAAAGAATGGTGTATCTTCATTGTCACACAAAGAAGTGTTTGTTAGTGTTGAGAATGAAGGAAACTATACATATCCTTTCTCTCTGGAGACAGGGTGTCTTGTAAAGAATGGTGTATCTTCATTCAGTCAGATAAAGAAGTGTTTGTTAGTGTTGAGAATGAAGGAAACTATACATATCCTTTCTCTCTGGAGAGAGGGTGTCTTGTACAGAATGGTGTATCTTCATTGTCACACAAAGAAGTGTTTGTTAGTGTTGAGAATGAAGGAAACTATACATATCCTTTCTCTCTGGAGAGAAGGTGTCTTGTAAAGAATGGTGTATCTTCATTCAGTCACATAAAGAAGTGTTTGTTAGTGTTGAGAATGAAGGAAACTATACATATCCTTTCTCTCTGGAGAGAGGTTCGTTGTCTTGTGCAGAATAGTGTTTCTTCATTGTCACACAAAGAAGTGTTTGTTAGTGTTGAGAATGAAGGAAACTATACATATGCTTTCTCTCTGAGAAGAGGTTCGTTGTCTTGTACAGAATAGTGTTTCTTCATTGTCACACAAAGAAGTGTTTGTTAGTGTTGAGAATGAAGGAAACTATACATATCGTTTCTCTCTGGAGAGAGGTTCGTTGTCTTGTACAGAATAGTGTTTCTTCATTGTCACACAAAGAAGTGTTTGTTAGTGTTGAGAATGAAGGAAACTATACATATCCTTTCTCTCTGAGAAGAGGTTCGTTGTCTTGTACAGAATAGTGTTTCTTCATTGCCACACAAAGAAGTCCTTGTTAGTGTTGAGAATGAAGGAAACTATACATATCCTTTCTCTCTGAGAAGAGGTTCGTTGTCTTGTACAGAATAGTGTTTCTTCATTGTCACACAAAAAGTGTTTGTTAGTGTTGAGAATGAAGGAAACTATACATATCCTTTCTCTCTGAGGAGAGGTTCGTTGTCTTGTACAGAATAGTGTTTCTTCATTGACACACAAAGAAGTGTTTGTTAGTGTTGAGAATGAAGGAAACTATACATATCCTTTCTCTCTGAGAAGAGGTTCGTTGTCTTGTACAGAATAGTGTTTCTTCATTGTCACACAAAGAAGTGTTTGTTAGTGTTGAGAATGAAGGAAACTATACATATCCTTTCTCTCTGAGAAGAGGTTCGTTGTCTTGTACAGAATAGTGTTTCTTCATTGTCACACAAAGAAGTGTTTGTTAGTGTTGAGAATGAAGGAAACTATACATATCGTTTCATTCTGGAGAGAGGTTCGTTGTCTTGTACAGAATAGTGTTTCTTCATTGTCACACAAAGAAGTGTTTGTTAGTGTTGAGAATGAAGGAAACTATACATATCCTTTCTCTCTGAGAAGAGGTTCGTTGTCTTGTACAGAATAGTGTTTCTTCATTGTCACACAAAGAAGTCCTTGTTAGTGTTGAGAATGAAGGAAACTATACATATCCTTTCTCTCTGAGAAGAGGTTCGTTGTCTTGTACAGAATAGTGTTTCTTCATTGTCACACAAAAAGTGTTTGTTAGTGTTGAGAATGAAGGAAACTATACATATCCTTTCTCTCTGAGGAGAGGGTGTCTTGTACAGAATAGTGTTTCTTCATTGTCACACAAAGAAGTCCTTGTTAGTGTTGAGAATGAAGGAAACTATACATATCCTTTCTCTCTGAGAAGAGGTTCGATGTCTTGTACAGAATAGTGTTTCTTCATTGTCACACAAAAAGTGTTTGTTAGTGTGAGAATGAAGGAAACTATACATATCCTTTCTCTCTGAGGAGAGGTTCGTTGTCTTGTAAAGAATGGTGTATCTTCATTGTCACACAAAGAAGTGTTTGTTAGTGTTGAGAATGAAGGAAAATATACATATCCTTTGTCTCTGGAGAGAGGTTCGTTGTCTTGTACAGAATGGTGTATCTTCATTGTCACACAAAGAAGTGTTTGTTAGTGTTGAGAATGAAGGAAACTATACATATCGTTTCTCTCATGAGAGAGGTTCGTTGTCTTGTACAGAATGGTGTATCTTCATTGTCACACAAAGAAGTGTTTGTTAGTGTTGAGAATGAAGGAAACTATACATATCCTTTCTCTCTGGAGAGAGGGTGTCTTGTAAAGAATGGTGTAGCTTCATTCAGTCACAAAAGAAGTCCTTGTTAGTGTTGAGAATGAAGGAAACTATACATATCCTTCCTCTCTGGAGAGAGGTTCGTTGTCTTGTACAGACTCGTGTATCTTCATTGTCACACAAAGAAGTGTTTGTTAGTGTTGAGAATGAAGGAAACTATACATATCCTTTCTCTCTGGAGAGAGGTTCGTTGTCTTGTACAGACTGGTGTATCTTCATTGTCACACAAAGAAGTGTTTGTTAGTGTTGAGAATGAAGGAAACTATACATATCCTTTCTCTCTGGAGAGAGGTTCGTTGTCTTGTACAGACTGGTGTATCTGTATTGTCACACAAAGAAGTGTTTGTTAGTGTTGAGAATGAAAGAAACTATACATATGCTTTCTCTCTGGAGAGAGGTTCGTTGTCTTGTAAAGAATGGTGTAGCTTCATTGTCACACAAAGAAGTGTTTGTTAGTGTTGAGAATGAAAGAAACTATACATGTCCTTTCTCTCTGGAGAGAGGTTCGTTGTCTTGTACAGAATGGTGTATCTTCATTGTTAACACAAAGAAGTGTTTGTTAGTGTTGAGAATGAAGAAAATTATACATATCCTTTCTCTCTGGAGAGAGGGTGTCTTGTAAAGAATGGTGTATCTTCATTGTCACACAAAGAAGTGTTTGTTAGTGTTGAGAATGAAGGAAAATATACATATCCTTTCTCTCTGGAGAGAGGTTCGTTGTCATGTACAGAATGGTATATCTTCATTCAGTCACACAAAGAAGTGTTTGTTAGTGTTAAGAATGAAGGAAACTATACATATCCTTTCTCTCTGGAGAGAGGTTCGTTGTCATATACAGAATGGTATATCTTCATTCAGTCACACAAAGAAGTGTTTGTTAGTGTTAAGAATGAAGGAAACTATACATATCCTTTCTCTCTGGAGAGAGGTTCGTTGTCATGTACAGAATGGTATATCTTCATTCAGTCACACAAAGAAGTGTTTGTTAGTGTTGAGAATGAAGGAAAATATACATATCCTTTCTCTCTGGAGAGAGGTTCGTTGTCATATACAGAATGGTGTATCTTCATTGTCACACAAAAAAGTGTTTGTTAGTGTTGAGAATGAAGGAAACTATACATATCCTTTCTCTCTGGAGAGAGGGTGTCTTGTACAGAATGGTGTATCTTCATTGTCACACAAAGAAGTGTTTGTTAGTGTTGAGAATGAAGGAAACTATACATATCGTTTCTGTCTGGAGAGAGGTTCGTTGTCTTGTACAGAATAGTGTTTCTTCATTGTCACACAAAGAAGTGTTTGTTAGTGTTGAGAATGAAGGAAACTATACATATCCTTTCTCTCTGAGAAGAGGTTCGTTGTCTTGTACAGAATAGTGTTTCTTCATTGTCACACAAAGAAGTCCTTGTTAGTGTTGAGAATGAAGGAAACTATACATATCCTTTCTCTCTGAGAAGAGGTTCGTTGTCTTGTACAGAATAGTGTTTCTTCATTGTCACACAAAAAGTGTTTGTTAGTGTTGAGAATGAAGGAAACTATACATATCCTTTCTCTCTGAGGAGAGGTTCGTTGTCTTGTACAGAATAGTGTTTCTTCATTGTCACACAAAGAAGTGTTTGTTAGTGTTGAGAATGAAGGAAACTATACATATCCTTTCTCTCTGAGAAGAGGTTCGTTGTCTTGTACAGAATAGTGTTTCTTCATTGTCACACAAAGAAGTGTTTGTTAGTGTTGAGAATGAAGGAAACTATACATATCCTTTCTCTCTGAGAAGAGGTTCGTTGTCTTGTACAGAATAGTGTTTCTTCATTGTCACACAAAGAAGTGTTTGTTAGTGTTGAGAATGAAGGAAACTATACATATCGTTTCTCTCTGGAGAGAGGTTCGTTGTCTTGTACAGAATAGTGTTTCTTCATTGTCACACAAAGAAGTGTTTGTTAGTGTTGAGAATGAAGGAAACTATACATATCCTTTCTCTCTGAGAAGAGGTTCGTTGTCTTGTACAGAATAGTGTTTCTTCATTGTCACACAAAGAAGTCCTTGTTAGTGTTGAGAATGAAGGAAACTATACATATCCTTTCTCTCTGAGAAGAGGTTCGTTGTCTTGTACAGAATAGTGTTTCTTCATTGTCACACAAAAAGTGTTTGTTAGTGTTGAGAATGAAGGAAACTATACATATCCTTTCTCTCTGAGGAGAGGGTGTCTTGTACAGAATAGTGTTTCTTCATTGTCACACAAAGAAGTCCTTGTTAGTGTTGAGAATGAAGGAAACTATACATATCCTTTCTCTCTGAGAAGAAGTTCGTTGTCTTGTACAGAATAGTGTTTCTTCATTGTCACACAAAAAGTGTTTGTTAGTGTTGAGAATGAAGGAAACTATACATATCCTTTCTCTCTGAGGAGAGGTTCGTTGTCTTGTAAAGAATGGTGTATCTTCATTGTCACACAAAGAAGTGTTTGTTAGTGTTGAGAATGAAGGAAAATATACATATCCTTTGTCTCTGGAGAGAGGTTCGTTGTCTTGTACAGAATGGTGTATCTTCATTGTCACACAAAGAAGTGTTTGTTAGTGTTGAGAATGAAGGAAACTATACATATCGTTTCTCTCATGAGAGAGGTTCGTTGTCTTGTACAGAATGGTGTATCTTCATTGTCACACAAAGAAGTGTTTGTTAGTGTTGAGAATGAAGGAAACTATACATATCCTTTCTCTCTGGAGAGAGGGTGTCTTGTAAAGAACGGTGTAGCTTCATTCAGTCACAAAAGAAGTCCCTGTTAGTGTTGAGAATGAAGGAAACTATACATATCCTTTCTCTCTGGAGAGAAGGTGTCTTGTAAAGAATGGTGTATCTTCATTCAGTCACACAAGAAGTGTTTGTTAGTGTTGAGAATGAAGGAAACTATACATATCCTTTCTCTCTGGAGAGAGGGTGTCTTGTAAAGAATGGTGTATCTTCATTCAGTCACACAAAGAAGTGTTTGTTAGTGTTGAGAATGAAGGAAACTATACATATCCTTTCTCTCTAGAGAGAGGGTGTCTTGTAAAGAATGGTGTATCTTCATTCAGTCACACAAAGAAGTGTTTGTTAGTGTTGAGAATGAAGGAAACTATACATATCCTTTCTTTCTGGAGAGAGGGTGTCTTGTAAAGAATGGTGTATCTTCATTCAGTCACACAAAGAAGTGTTTGTTAGTGGTGAGAATGAAGGAAACTATACATATCCTTTCTCTCTGGAGAGAGGGTGTCTTGTAAAGAATGGTGTATCTTCATTCAATCACACAAAGAAGTGTTTGTTAGTGTTGAGAATGAAGGAAACTATACATATCCTTTCTCTCTGGAGAGAGGTTCGTTGTCTTGTACAGACTGGTGTATCTTCATTGTCACACAAAGAAGTGTTTGTTAGTGTTGAGAATGAAGGAAACTATACATATCCTTTCTCTCTGGAGAGAGGATGTCTTGTAAAGAATGGTGTATCTTCATTCAGTCACATAAAGAAGTGTTTGTTAGTGTTGAGAATGAAGGAAACTATACATACCCTTTCTCTCTGGAGAGAGGGTGTCTTGTAAAGAATGGTGTATCTTCATTGTCACACAAAAAAGTGTTTGTTAGTGTTGAGAATGAAGGAAACTATACATATCCTTTCTCTCTGGAGACAGGGTGTCTTGTAAAGAATGGTGTATCTTCATTCAGTCACATAAAGAAGTGTTTGTTAGTGTTGAGAATGAAGGAAACTATACATATCCTTTCTCTCTGGAGAGAGGGTGTCTTGTACAGAATGGTGTATCTTCATTGTCACACAAAGAAGTGTTTGTTAGTGTTGAGAATGAAGGAAACTATACATATCCTTTCTCTCTGGAGAGAGGGTGTCTTGTAAAGAATGGTGTATCTTCATTCAGTCACATAAAGAAGTGTTTGTTAGTGTTGAGAATGAAGGAAACTATACATATCCTTTCTCTCTGAGAAGAGGTTCGTTGTCTTGTACAGAATAGTGTTTCTTCATTGTCACACAAAGAAGTCCTTGTTAGTGTTGAGAATGAAGGAAACTATACATATCCTTTCTCTCTGAGAAGAGGTTCGTTGTCTTGTACAGAATAGTGTTTCTTCATTGTCACACAAAAAGTGTTTGTTAGTGTTGAGAATGAAGGAAACTATACATATCCTTTCTCTCTGAGGAGAGGTTCGTTGTCTTGTACAGAATAGTGTTTCTTCATTGTCACACAAAGAAGTGTTTGTTAGTGTTGAGAATGAAGGAAACTATACATATCCTTTCTCTCTGAGAAGAGGTTCGTTGTCTTGTACAGAATAGTGTTTCTTCATTGTCACACAAAGAAGTGTTTGTTAGTGTTGAGAATGAAGGAAACTATACATATACTTTCTCTCTGAGAAGAGGTTCGTTGTCTTGTACAGAATAGTGTTTCTTCATTGTCACACAAAGAAGTGTTTGTTAGTGTTGAGAATGAAGGAAACTATACATATCGTTTCTCTCTGGAGAGAGGTTCGTTGTCTTGTACAGAATAGTGTTTCTTCATTGTCACACAAAGAAGTGTTTGTTAGTGTTGAGAATGAAGGAAACTATACATATCCTTTCTCTCTGAGAAGAGGTTCGTTGTCTTGTACAGAATAGTGTTTCTTCATTGTCACACAAAGAAGTCCTTGTTAGTGTTGAGAATGAAGGAAACTATACATATCCTTTCTCTCTGAGAAGAGGTTCGTTGTCTTGTACAGAATAGTGTTTCTTCATTGTCACACAAAAAGTGTTTGTTAGTGTTGAGAATGAAGGAAACTATACATATCCTTTCTCTCTGAGGAGAGGGTGTCTTGTACAGAATAGTGTTTCTTCATTGTCACACAAAGAAGTCCTTGTTAGTGTTGAGAATGAAGGAAACTATACATATCCTTTCTCTCTGAGAAGAAGTTCGTTGTCTTGTACAGAATAGTGTTTCTTCATTGTCACACAAAAAGTGTTTGTTAGTGTTGAGAATGAAGGAAACTATACATATCCTTTCTCTCTGAGGAGAGGTTCGTTGTCTTGTAAAGAATGGTCTATCTTCATTGTCACACAAAGAAGTGTTTGTTAGTGTTGAGAATGAAGGAAAATATACATATCCTTTGTCTCTGGAGAGAGGTTCGTTGTCTTGTACAGAATGGTGTATCTTCATTGTCACACAAAGAAGTGTTTGTTAGTGTTGAGAATGAAGGAAACTATACATATCGTTTCTCTCATGAGAGAGGTTCGTTGTCTTGTACAGAATGGTGTATCTTCATTGTCACACAAAGAAGTGTTTGTTAGTGTTGAGAATGAAGGAAACTATACATATCCTTTCTCTCTGGAGAGAGGGTGTCTTGTAAAGAATGGTGTAGCTTCATTCAGTCACAAAAGAAGTCCTTGTTAGTGTTGAGAATGAAGGAAACTATACATATCCTTCCTCTCTGGAGAGAGGGTGTCTTGTAAAGAATGGTGTATCTTCATTCAGTCTGACAAAGAAGTGTTTGTTAGTGTTGAGAATGAGGGAAACTATACATATCCTTTCTCTCTGGAGAGAGGGTGTCTTGTAAAGAATGGTGTATCTTCATTCAGTCACACAAAGAAGTGTTTGTTAGTGTTGAGAATGAAGGAAACTATACATATCCTTTCTCTCTGGAGAGAGGGTGTCTTGTAAAGAATGGTGTATCTTCATTCAGTCACACAAAGAAGTGTTTGTTAGTGTTGAGAATGAAGGAAACTATACATATCCTTTCTCTCTGGAGAGAGGGTGTCTTGTAAAGAATGATGTATCTTCATTCAGTCACACAAAGAAGTGTTTGTTAGTGTTGAGAATGAAGGAAACTATACATATCCTTTCTCTCTGGAGAGAGGGTGTCTTGTAAAGAATGGTGTATCTTCATTCAGTCACACAAAGAAGTGTTTGTTAGTGTTGAGAATGAAGGAAACTATACATATCCTTTCTCTCTAGAGAGAGGGTGTCTTGTAAAGAATGGTGTATCTTCATTCAGTCACACAAAGAAGTGTTTGTTAGTGTTGAGAATGAAGGAAACTATACATATCCTTTCTCTCTGGAGAGAGGGTGTTTTGTAAAGAATGGTGTATCTTCATTCAGTCACATAAAGAAGTGTTTGTTAGTGTTGAGAATGAAGGAAACTATACATATCCTTTCTCTCTGGAGAGAGGTTCGTTGTCTTGTAAAGAATGGTGTATCTTCATTGTCACACAAAGAAGTGTTTGTTAGTGTTGAGAATGAAGGAAACTATACATATCCTTTCTCTCTGGAGAGTGGGTGTCTTGTAAAGAATGGTGTATCTTCATTCAGTCGCACAAAGAAGTGCTTGTTAGTGTTGAGAATGAAGGAAACTATACATATCCTTTCTCTCTGGAGAGAGGGTGTCTTGTAAAGAATGGTGTATCTTCATTGTCACACAAAGAAGTGTTTGTTAGTGTTGAGAATGAAGGAAACTATACATATCCTTTCTCTCTGGAGAGAGGTTGTCTTGTAAAGAATGGTGTATCTTCATTCAGTCACACAAAGAAGTGTTTGTTAGTGTTGAGAATGAAGGAAACTATACATATCCTTTCTCTCTGGAGAGAGGTTCGTTGTCTTGTACAGAATAGTGTTTCTTCATTTTCACACAAAGAAGTGTTTGTTAGTGTTGAGAATGAAGGAAACTATACATATCCTTTCTCTCTGAGAAGAGGTTCATTGTCTTGTACAGAATAGTGTTTCTTCATTGTCACACAAAGAAGTGTTTGTTAGTGTTGAGAATGAAGGAAACTATACATATCATTTCTCTCTGAGAAGAGGTTCGTTGTCTTGTACAGAATAGTGTTTCTTCATTGTCACACAAAGAAGTGTTTGATAGTGTTGAGAATGAAGGAAACTATACATATCCTTTCTCTCTGGAGAGAGGGTGTCTTGTAAAGAATGGTGTATCTTCATTCAGTCGCACAAAGATGTGTTTGTTAGTGTTGAGAATGAAGGAAACTATACATATCCTTTCTCTCCGGAGAGAGGGTGTCTTGTAAAGAATGGTGTATCTTCATTGTTAACACAAAGAAGTGTTTGTTAGTGTTGAGAATGAAGGAAACTATACATATCCTTTCTCTCCGGAGAGAGGGTGTCTTGTAAAGAATGGTGTGTCTTCATTGTTAACACAAAGAAGTGTTTGTTAGTGTTGAGAATGAAGGAAACTATACATATCCTTTCTCTCCGGAGAGAGGGTGTCTTGTAAAGAATGGTGTATCTTCATTGTTAACACAAAGAAGTGTTTGTTAGTGTTGAGAATGAAGGAAACTATACATATCCTTTCTCTCCGGAGAGAGGGTGCCTTGTAAAGAATGGTGTATCTTCATTGTCACACAAAGAAGTGTTTGTTAGTGTTGAGAATGAAGGAAACTATACATATCCTTTCTCTCCGGAGAGAGGTTCGTTGTCTTGTACAGAATGGTGTATCTTCATTGTTAACACAAAGAAGTGTTTGTTAGTGTTGAGAATGAAGGAAACTATACATATCCTTTCTCTCTGGAGAGAGGGTGTCTTGTAAAGAATGGTGTATCTTCATTGTCACACAAAGAAGTGTTTGTTAGTGTTGAGAATGAAGGAAACTATACATATCCTTTCTCTCCGGAGAGAGGGTGTCTTGTACAGAATGGTGTATCTTCATTGTTACACAAAGAAGTGTTTGTTAGTGTTGAGAATGAAGGAAACTATACATATCCTTTCTCTCTGGAGAGAGGGTGTCTTGTACAGAATTGTGTATCTTCATTGTTAACACAAAGAAGTGTTTGTTAGTGTTGAGAATGAAGGAAACTATACATATCCTTTCTCTCCGGAGAGAGGGTGTCTTGTAAAGAATGGTGTATCTTCATTGTCACACAAAGAAGTGTTTGTTAGTGTTGAGAATGAAGGAAACTATACATATCCTTTCTCTCTGGAGAGAGGGTGTCTTGTACAGAATGGTGTATCTTCATTGTTAACACAAAGAAGTGTTTGTTAGTGTTGAGAATGATCGAAACTATACATATCCTTTCTCTCTGGAGAGAGGATCGTTGTCTTGTACAGACTGGTGTATCTTCATTGTTAACACAAAGAAGTGTTTGTTAGTGTTGAGAATGAAGGAAACTATACATATCCTTTCTCTCCGGAGAGAGGTTCGTTGTCTTGTACAGAATGGTGTATCCTCATTGTTAACACAAAGAAGTGTTTGTTAGTGTTGAGAATGAAGGAAACTATACACATCCTTTCTCTCTGGAGAGAGGTTCGTTGTCATGTACAGAATGGTATATCTTCATTCAGTAACACAAAGAAGTGTTTATTAGTGTTGAGAATGAAGGAAACTATACATATCCTTTCTCTCTGGAGAGAGGTTCGTTGTCATGTACAGAATGGTATATCTTCATTCAGTCACACAAAGAAGTGTTTGTTAGTGTTGAGAATGAAGGAAACTATACATATCCTTTCTCTCTGGAGAGAGGTTCATTGTCATGTACAGAATGGTGTATCTTCATTGTCACACAAAGAACTGTTTATTAGTGTTGAGAATGAAGGAAACTATACATATCCTTTCACTCTGGAGAGAGGTTCGTTGTCATGTACAGAATGGTATATCTTCATTCAGTCACACAAAGAAGTGTTTGTTAGTGTTAAGAATGAAGGAAACTATACATATCCTTTCTCTCTGGAGAGAGGTTCGTTGTCATATACAGAATGGTGTATCTTCATTGTCACACAAAAAAGTGTTTGTTAGTGTTGAGAATGAAGGAAACTATACATATCCTTTCTCTCTGGAGAGAGGGTGTCTTGTACAGAATGGTGTATCTTCATTGTCACACAAAGAAGTGTTTGTTAGTGTTGAGAATGAAGGAAACTATACATATCGTTTCTCTCATGAGAGAGGTTCGTTGTCTTGTACAGAATGGTGTATCTTCATTGTCACACAAAGAAGTGTTTGTTAGTGTTGAGAATGAAGGAAACTATACATATCCTTTCTCTCTGGAGAGAGGGTGTCTTGTAAAGAACGGTGTAGCTTCATTCAGTCACAAAAGAAGTCCCTGTTAGTGTTGAGAATGAAGGAAACTATACATATCCTTTCTCTCTGGAGAGAAGGTGTCTTGTAAAGAATGGTGTATCTTCATTCAGTCACACAAGAAGTGTTTGTTAGTGTTGAGAATGAAGGAAACTATACATATCCTTTCTCTCTGGAGAGAGGGTGTCTTGTAAAGAATGGTGTATCTTCATTCAGTCACACAAAGAAGTGTTTGTTAGTGTTGAGAATGAAGGAAACTATACATATCCTTTCTCTCTAGAGAGAGGGTGTCTTGTAAAGAATGGTGTATCTTCATTCAGTCACACAAAGAAGTGTTTGTTAGTCTTGAGAATGAAGGAAACTATACATATCCTTTCTTTCTGGAGAGAGGGTGTCTTGTAAAGAATGGTGTATCTTCATTCAGTCACACAAAGAAGTGTTTGTTAGTGTTGAGAATGAAGGAAACTATACATATCCTTTCTCTCTGGAGAGACGGTGTCTTGTAAAGAATGGTGTATCTTCATTCAATCACACAAAGAAGTGTTTGTTAGTGTTGAGAATGAAGGAAACTATACATATCCTTTCTCTCTGGAGAGAGGTTCGTTGTCTTGTACAGACTGGTGTATCTTCATTGTCACACAAAGAAGTGTTTGTTAGTGTTGAGAATGAAGGAAACTATACATATCCTTTCTCTCTGGAGAGAGGATGTCTTGTAAAGAATGGTGTATCTTCATTCAGTCACATAAAGAAGTGTTTGTTAGTGTTGAGAATGAAGGAAACTATACATATCCTTTCTCTCTGGAGAGAGGGTGTCTTGTAAAGAATGGTGTATCTTCATTGTCACACAAAAAAGTGTTTGTTAGTGTTGAGAATGAAGGAAACTATACATATCCTTTCTCTCTGGAGACAGGGTGTCTTGTAAAGAATGGTGTATCTTCATTCAGTCACATAAAGAAGTGTTTGTTAGTGTTGAGAATGAAGGAAACTATACATATCCTTTCTCTCTGGAGAGAGGGTGTCTTGTACAGAATGGTGTATCTTCATTGTCACACAAAGAAGTGTTTGTTAGTGTTGAGAATGAAGGAAACTATACGTATCCTTTCTCTCTGGAGAGAGGGTGTCTTGTAAAGAATGGTGTATCTTCATTCAGTCACATAAAGAAGTGTTTGTTAGTGTTGAGAATGAAGGAAACTATACATATCCTTTCTCTCTGGAGAGAGGTTCGTTGTCTTGTGCAGAATAGTGTTTTTTCATTGTCACACAAAGAAGTGTTTGTTAGTGTTGAGAATGAAGGAAACTATACATATCCTTTCTCTCTGAGAAGAGGTTCGTTGTCTTGTACAGAATAGTGTTTCTTCATTGTCACACAAAGAAGTGTTTGTTAGTGTTGAGAATGAAGGAAACTATACATATCGTTTCTCTCTGGAGAGAGGTTCGTTGTCTTGTACAGAATAGTGTTTCTTCATTGTCACACAAAGAAGTGTTTGTTAGTGTTGAGAATGAAGGAAACTATACATATCCTTTCTCTCTGAGAAGAGGTTCGTTGTCTTGTACAGAATAGTGTTTCTTCATTGTCACACAAAGAAGTCCTTGTTAGTGTTGAGAATGAATGAAACTATACATATCCTTTCTCTCTGAGAAGAGGTTCGTTGTCTTGTACAGAATAGTGTTTCTTCATTGTCACACAAAAAGTGTTTGTTAGTGTTGAGAATGAAGGAAACTATACATATCCTTTCTCTCTGAGGAGAGGTTCGTTGTCTTGTACAGAATAGTGTTTCTTCATTGTCACACAAAGAAGTGTTTGTTAGTGTTGAGAATGAAGGAAACTATACATATCCTTTCTCTCTGAGAAGAGGTTCGTTGTCTTGTACAGAATAGTGTTTCTTCATTGTCACACAAAGAAGTGTTTGTTAGTGTTGAGAATGAAGGAAACTATACATATCCTTTCTCTCTGAGAAGAGGTTCGTTGTCTTGTACAGAATAGTGTTTCTTCATTGTCACACAAAGAAGTGTTTGTTAGTGTTGAGAATGAAGGAAACTATACATATCGTTTCTCTCTGGAGAGAGGTTCGTTGTCTTGTACAGAATAGTGTTTCTTCATTGTCACACAAAGAAGTGTTTGTTAGTGTTGAGAATGAAGGAAACTATACATATCCTTTCTCTCTGAGAAGAGGTTCGTTGTCTTGTACAGAATAGTGTTTCTTCATTGTCACACAAAGAAGTCCTTGTTAGTGTTGAGAATGAAGGAAACTATACATATCCTTTCTCTCTGAGAAGAGGTTCGTTGTCTTGTACAGAATAGTGTTTCTTCATTGTCACACAAAAAGTGTTTGTTAGTGTTGAGAATGAAGGAAACTATACATATCCTTTCTCTCTGAGGAGAGGGTGTCTTGTACAGAATAGTGTTTCTTCATTGTCACACAAAGAAGTCCTTGTTAGTGTTGAGAATGAAGGAAACTATACATATCCTTTCTCTCTGAGAAGAGGTTCGTTGTCTTGTACAGAATAGTGTTTCTTCATTGTCACACAAAAAGTGTTTGTTAGTATTGAGAATGAAGGAAACTATACATATCCTTTCTCTCTGAGGAGAGGTTCGTTGTCTTGTAAAGAATGGTGTATCTTCATTGTCACACAAAGAAGTGTTTGTTAGTGTTGAGAATGAAGGAAAATATACATATCCTTTGTCTCTGGAGAGAGATTCGTTGTCTTGTACAGAATGGTGTATCTTCATTGTCACACAAAGAAGTGTTTGTTAGTGTTGAGAATGAAGGAAACTATACATATCGTTTCTCTCATGAGAGAGGTTCGTTGTCTTGTACAGAATGGTGTATCTTCATTGTCACAAAAAAGAAGTGTTTGTTAGTGTTGAGAATGAAGGAAACTATACATATCCTTTATCTCTGGAGAGAGGGTGTCTTGTAAAGAATGGTGTAGCTTCATTCAGTCACAAAAGAAGTCCTTGTTAGTGTTGAGAATGAAGGAAACTATACATATCCTTTCTCTCTGGAGAGAGGGTGTCTTGCAAAGAATGGTGTATCTTCATTCAGTCACACAAAGAAGTGTTTGTTAGTGTTGAGAATGAAGGAAACTATACATATCCTTTCTCTCTGGAGAGAGGGTGTCTTGTAAAGAATGATGTATCTTCATTCAGTCACACAAAGAAGTGTTTGTTAGTGTTGAGAATGAAGGAAACTATACATATCCTTTCTCTCTGGAGAGAGGGTGTCTTGTAAAGAATGGTGTATCTTCATTCAGTCACACAAAGAAGTGTTTGTTAGTGTTGAGAATGAAGGAAACTATACATATCCTTTCTCTCTGGAGAGAGGGTGTCTTGTAAAGAATGGTGTATCTTCATTCAGTCACACAAAGAAGTGTTTGTTAGTGTTGAGAATGAAGGAAACTATACATATCCT
Organism: Deroplatys truncata; assembly: GCA_030765065.1. NCBI lineage: Eukaryota > Metazoa > Arthropoda > Insecta > Mantodea > Mantidae > Deroplatys > Deroplatys truncata. Next base: position 1,504,447 of record JAUKNL010000038.1, read on the forward strand.
TTCTCTCTGGAGAGAGGGTGTCTTGTAAAGAATGGTGTATCTTCATTCAGTCACATAAAGAAGTGTTTGTTAGTGTTGAGAATGAAGGAAACTATACATATCCTTTCTCTCTGGAGAGAGGTTCGTTGTCTTGTAAAGAATGGTGTATCTTCATTGTCACACAAAGAAGTGTTTGTTAGTGTTGAGAATGAAGGAAACTATACATATCCTTTCTCTCTGGAGAGTGGGTGTCTTGTAAAGAATGGTGTATCTTCATTCAGTCGCACAAAGAAGTGCTTGTTAGTGTTGAGAATGAAGGAAACTATACATATCCTTTCTCTCTGGAGAGAGGGTGTCTTGTAAAGAATGGTGTATCTTCATTGTCACACAAAGAAGTGTTTGTTAGTGTTGAGAATGAAGGAAACTATACATATCCTTTCTCTCTGGAGAGAGGGTGTCTTGTAAAGAATGGTGTATCTTCATTCAGTCACACAAAGAAGTGTTTGTTAGTGTTGAGAATGAAGGAAACTATACATATCCTTTCTCTCTGGAGAGAGGTTCGTTGTCTTGTACAGAATAGTGTTTCTTCATTGTCACACAAAGAAGTGTTTGTTAGTGTTGAGAATGAAGGAAACTATACATATCCTTTCTCTCTGGAGAGAGGATGTCTTGTAAAGAATGGTGTATCTTCATTCAGTCACATAAAGAAGTGTTTGTTAGTGTTGAGAATGAAGGAAACTATACATATCCTTTCTCTCTGGAGAGAGGGTGTCTTGTAAAGAATGGTGTATCTTCATTGTCACACAAAAAAGTGTTTGTTAGTGTTGAGAATGAAGGAAACTATACATATCCTTTCTCTCTGGAGAGAGGGTGTCTTGTAAAGAATGGTGTATCTTCATTCAGTCACACAAAGAAGTGTTTGTTAGTGTTGAGAATGAAGGAAACTATACATATCCTTTCTCTCTGGAGAGAGGGTGTCTTGTAAAGAATGGTGTATCTTCATTGTCACACAAAGAAGTGTTTGTTAGTGTTGAGAATGAAGGAAACTATACATATCCTTTCTCTCTGGAGACAGGGTGTCTTGTAAAGAATGGTGTATCTTCATTCAGTCACATAAAGAAGTGTTTGTTAGTGTTGAGAATGAAGGAAACTATACATATCCTTTCTCTCTGGAGAGAGGGTGTCTTGTACAGAATGGTGTATCTTCATTGTCACACAAAGAAGTGTTTGTTAGTGTTGAGAATGAAGGAAACTATACATATCCTTTCTCTCTGGAGAGAGGGTGTCTTGTAAAGAATGGTGTATCTTCATTCAGTCACATAAAGAAGTGTTTGTTAGTGTTGAGAATGAAGGAAACTATACATATCCTTTCTCTCTGGAGAGAGGTTCGTTGTCTTGTGCAGAATAGTGTTTCTTCATTGTCACACAAAGAAGTGTTTGTTAGTGTTGAGAATGAAGGAAACTATACATATGCTTTCTCTCTGAGAAGAGGTTCGTTGTCTTGTACAGAATAGTGTTTCTTCATTGTCACACAAAGAAGTGTTTGTTAGTGTTGAGAATGAAGGAAACTATACATATCGTTTCTCTCTGGAGAGAGGTTCGTTGTCTTGTACAGAATAGTGTTTCTTCATTGTCACACAAAGAAGTGTTTGTTAGTGTTGAGAATGAAGGAAACTATACATATCCTTTCTCTCTGAGAAGAGGTTCGTTGTCTTGTACAGAATAGTGTTTCTTCATTGTCACACAAAGAAGTCCTTGTTAGTGTTGAGAATGAAGGAAACTATACATATCCTTTCTCTCTGAGAAGAGGTTCGTTGTCTTGTACAGAATAGTGTTTCTTCATTGTCACACAAAAAGTGTTTGTTAGTGTTGAGAATGAAGGAAACTATACATATCCTTTCTCTCTGAGGAGAGGTTCGTTGTCTTGTACAGAATAGTGTTTCTTCATTGTCACACAAAGAAGTGTTTGTTAGTGTTGAGAATGAAGGAAACTATACATATCCTTTCTCTCTGAGAAGAGGTTCGTTGTCTTGTACAGAGTAGTGTTTCTTCATTGTCACACAAAGAAGTGTTTGTTAGTGTTGAGAATGAAGGAAACTATACATATCCTTTCTCTCTGAGAAGAGGTTCGTTGTCTTGTACAGAATAGTGTTTCTTCATTGTCACACAAAGAAGTGTTTGTTAGTGTTGAGAATGAAGGAAACTATACATATCGTTTCATTCTGGAGAGAGGTTCGTTGTCTTGTACAGAATAGTGTTTCTTCATTGTCACACAAAGAAGTGTTTGTTAGTGTTGAGAATGAAGGAAACTATACATATCCTTTCTCTCTGAGAAGAGGTTCGTTGTCTTGTACAGAATAGTGTTTCTTCATTGTCACACAAAGAAGTCCTTGTTAGTGTTGAGAATGAAGGAAACTATACATATCCTTTCTCTCTGAGAAGAGGTTCGTTGTCTTGTACAGAATAGTGTTTCTTCATTGTCACACAAAAAGTGTTTGTTAGTGTTGAGAATGAAGGAAACTATACATATCCTTTCTCTCTGAGGAGAGGGTGTCTTGTACAGAATAGTGTTTCTTCATTGTCACACAAAGAAGTCCTTGTTAGTGTTGAGAATGAAGGAAACTATACATATCCTTTCTCTCTGAGAAGAGGTTCGATGTCTTGTACAGAATAGTGTTTCTTCATTGTCACACAAAAAGTGTTTGTTAGTGTGAGAATGAAGGAAACTATACATATCCTTTCTCTCTGAGGAGAGGTTCGTTGTCTTGTAAAGAATGGTGTATCTTCATTGTCACACAAAGAAGTGTTTGTTAGTGTTGAGAATGAAGGAAAATATACATATCCTTTGTCTCTGGAGAGAGGTTCGTTGTCTTGTACAGAATGGTGTATCTTCATTGTCACACAAAGAAGTGTTTGTTAGTGTTGAGAATGAAGGAAACTATACATATCGTTTCTCTCATGAGAGAGGTTCGTTGTCTTGTACAGAATGGTGTATCTTCATTGTCACACAAAGAAGTGTTTGTTAGTGTTGAGAATGAAGGAAACTATACATATCCTTTCTCTCTGGAGAGAGGGTGTCTTGTAAAGAATGGTGTAGCTTCATTCAGTCACAAAAGAAGTCCTTGTTAGTGTTGAGAATGAAGGAAACTATACATATCCTTCCTCTCTGGAGAGAGGTTCGTTGTCTTGTACAGACTCGTGTATCTTCATTGTCACACAAAGAAGTGTTTGTTAGTGTTGAGAATGAAGGAAACTATACATATCCTTTCTCTCTGGAGAGAGGTTCGTTGTCTTGTACAGACTGGTGTATCTTCATTGTCACACAAAGAAGTGTTTGTTAGTGTTGAGAATGAAGGAAACTATACATATCCTTTCTCTCTGGAGAGAGGTTCGTTGTCTTGTACAGACTGGTGTATCTGTATTGTCACACAAAGAAGTGTTTGTTAGTGTTGAGAATGAAAGAAACTATACATATGCTTTCTCTCTGGAGAGAGGTTCGTTGTCTTGTAAAGAATGGTGTAGCTTCATTGTCACACAAAGAAGTGTTTGTTAGTGTTGAGAATGAAAGAAACTATACATGTCCTTTCTCTCTGGAGAGAGGTTCGTTGTCTTGTACAGAATGGTGTATCTTCATTGTTAACACAAAGAAGTGTTTGTTAGTGTTGAGAATGAAGAAAATTATACATATCCTTTCTCTCTGGAGAGAGGGTGTCTTGTAAAGAATGGTGTATCTTCATTGTCACACAAAGAAGTGTTTGTTAGTGTTGAGAATGAAGGAAACTATACATATCCTTTCTCTCTAGAGAGAGGGTGTCTTGTAAAGAATGGTGTATCTTCATTCAGTCACACAAAGAAGTGTTTGTTAGTGTTGAGAATGAAGGAAACTATACATATCCTTTCTCTCTGGAGAGAGGTTCGTTGTCATGTACAGAATGGTATATCTTCATTCAGTCACACAAAGAAGTGTTTATTAGTGTTGAGAATGAAGGAAACTATACATATCCTTTCTCTCTGGAGAGAGGTTCGTTGTCATGTACAGAATGGTATATCTTCATTCAGTCACACAAAGAAGTGTTTGTTAGTGTTGAGAATGAAGGAAACTATACATATCCTTTCTCTCTGGAGAGAGGTTCATTGTCATGTACAGAATGGTGTATCTTCATTGTCACACAAAGAACTGTTTATTAGTGTTGAGAATGAAGGAAACTATACATATCCTTTCACTCTGGAGAGAGGTTCGTTGTCATGTACAGAATGGTATATCTTCATTCAGTCACACAAAGAAGTGTTTGTTAGTGTTAAGAATGAAGGAAACTATACATATCCTTTCTCTCTGGAGAGAGGTTCGTTGTCATATACAGAATGGTGTATCTTCATTCAGTCACACAAAGAAGTGTTTGTTAGTGTTGAGAATGAAGGAAAATATACATATCCTTTCTCTCTGGAGAGAGGTTCGTTGTCATGTACAGAATGGTATATCTTCATTCAGTCACACAAAGAAGTGTTTGTTAGTGTTAAGAATGAAGGAAACTATACATATCCTTTCTCTCTGGAGAGAGGTTCGTTGTCATATACAGAATGGTATATCTTCATTCAGTCACACAAAGAAGTGTTTGTTAGTGTTAAGAATGAAGGAAACTATACATATCCTTTCTCTCTGGAGAGAGGTTCGTTGTCATATACAGAATGGTGTATCTTCATTCAGTCACACAAAGAAGTGTTTGTTAGTGTTAAGAATGAAGGAAACTATACATATCCTTTCTCTCTGGAGAGAGGTTCGTTGTCATATACAGAATGGTATATCTTCATTCAGTCACACAAAGAAGTGTTTGTTAGTGTTAAGAATGAAGGAAACTATACATATCCTTTCTCTCTGGAGAGAGGTTCGTTGTCATATACAGAATGGTGTATCTTCATTCAGTCACACAAAGAAGTGTTTGTTAGTGTTGAGAATGAAGGAAAATATACATATCCTTTCTCTCTGGAGAGAGGTTCGTTGTCATATACAGAATGGTGTATCTTCATTGTCACACAAAAAAGTGTTTGTTAGTGTTGAGAATGAAGGAAACTATACATATCCTTTCTCTCTGGAGAGAGGGTGTCTTGTACAGAATGGTGTATCTTCATTGTCACACAAAGAAGTGTTTGTTAGTGTTGAGAATGAAGGAAACTATACATATCGTTTCTCTCATGAGAGAGGTTCGTTGTCTTGTACAGAATGGTGTATCTTCATTGTCACACAAAGAAGTGTTTGTTAGTGTTGAGAATGAAGGAAACTATACATATCCTTTCTCTCTGGAGAGAGGGTGTCTTGTAAAGAACGGTGTAGCTTCATTCAGTCACAAAAGAAGTCCCTGTTAGTGTTGAGAATGAAGGAAACTATACATATCCTTTCTCTCTGGAGAGAAGGTGTCTTGTAAAGAATGGTGTATCTTCATTCAGTCACACAAGAAGTGTTTGTTAGTGTTGAGAATGAAGGAAACTATTCATATCCTTTCTCTCTGGAGAGAGGGTGTCTTGTAAAGAATGGTGTATCTTCATTCAGTCACACAAAGAAGTGTTTGTTAGTGTTGAGAATGAAGGAAACTATACATATCCTTTCTCTCTAGAGAGAGGGTGTCTTGTAAAGAATGGTGTATCTTCATTCAGTCACACAAAGAAGTGTTTGTTAGTGTTGAGAATGAAGGAAACTATACATATCCTTTCTCTCTGGAGAGAGGTTCGTTGTCTTGTACAGACTGGTGTATCTTCATTGTCACACAAAGAAGTGTTTGTTAGTGTTGAGAATGAAGGAAACTATACATATCCTTTCTCTCTGGAGAGAGGATGTCTTGTAAAGAATGGTGTATCTTCATTCAGTCACATAAAGAAGTGTTTGTTAGTGTTGAGAATGAAGGAAACTATACATATCCTTTCTCTCTGGAGAGAGGGTGTCTTGTAAAGAATGGTGTATCTTCATTGTCACACTAAAAAGTGTTTGTTAGTGTTGAGAATGAAGGAAACTATACATATCCTTTCTCATCTGGAGAGAGGGTGTCTTGTAAAGAATGGTGTATCTTCATTCAGTCACATAAAGAAGTGTTTGTTAGTGTTGAGAATGAAGGAAACTATACATATCCTTTCTCTCTGGAGAGAGGTTCGTTGTCATGTACAGAATAGTGTTTCTTCATTGTCACACAAAGAAGTGTTTGTTAGTGTTGAGAATGAAGGAAACTATACATATCCTTTCTCTCTGAGAAGAGGTTCGTTGTCATATACAGAATGGTGTATCTTCATTGTCACACAAAAAAGTGTTTGTTAGTGTTGAGAATGAAGGAAACTATACATATCCTTTCTCTCTGGAGAGAGGGTGTCTTGTACAGAATGGTGTATCTTCATTGTCACACAAAGAAGTGTTTGTTAGTTTTGAGAATGAAGGAAACTATACATATCGTTTCTCTCATGAGAGAGGTTCGTTGTCTTGTACAGAATGGTGTATCTTCATTGTCACACAAAGAAGTGTTTGTTAGTGTTGAGAATGAAAGAAACTATACATATCCTTTCTCTCTGGAGAGAGGGTGTCTTGTAAAGAACGGTGTAGCTTCATTCAGTCACAAAAGAAGTCCCTGTTAGTGTTGAGAATGAAGGAAACTATACATATCCTTTCTCTCTGGAGAGAAGGTGTCTTGTAAAGAATGGTGTATCTTCATTCAGTCACACAAGAAGTGTTTGTTAGTGTTGAGAATGAAGGAAACTATACATATCCTTTCTCTCTGGAGAGAGGGTGTCTTGTAAAGAATGGTGTATCTTCATTCAGTCACACAAAGAAGTGTTTGTTAGTGTTGAGAATGAAGGAAACTATACATATCCTTTCTCTCTAGAGAGAGGGTGTCTTGTAAAGAATGGTGTATCTTCATTCAGTCACACAAAGAAGTGTTTGTTAGTGTTGAGAATGAAGGAAACTATACATATCCTTTCTTTCTGGAGAGAGGATGTCTTGTAAAGAATGGTGTATCTTCATTCAGTCACACAAAGAAGTGTTTGTTAGTGTTGAGAATGAAGGAAACTATACATATCCTTTCTCTCTGGAGAGAGGGTGTCTTGTAAAGAATGGTGTATCTTCATTCAATCACACAAAGAAGTGTTTGTTAGTGTTGAGAATGAAGGAAACTATACATATCCTTTCTCTCTGGAGAGAGGATGTCTTGTAAAGAATGGTGTATCTTCATTCAGTCACATAAAGAAGTGTTTGTTAGTGTTGAGAATGAAGGAAACTATACATATCCTTTCTCTCTGGAGAGAGGGTGTCTTGTAAAGAATGGTGTATCTTCATTGTCACACAAAAAAGTGTTTGTTAGTGTTGAGAATGAAGGAAACTATACATATCCTTTCTCTCTGGAGACAGGGTGTCTTGTAAAGAATGGTGTATCTTCATTCAGTCACATAAAGAAGTGTTTGTTAGTGTTGAGAATGAAGGAAACTATACATATCCTTTCTCTCTGGAGAGAGGGTGTCTTGTACAGAATGGTGTATCTTCATTGTCACACAAAGAAGTGTTTGTTAGTGTTGAGAATGAAGGAAACTATACATATCCTTTCTCTCTGGAGAGAGGGTGTCTTGTAAAGAATCATGTATCTTCATTCAGTCACATAAAGAAGTGTTTGTTAGTGTTGAGAATGAAGGAAACTATACATATCCTTTCTCTCTGGAGAGAGGTTCGTTGTCTTGTGCAGAATAGTGTTTCTTCATTGTCACACAAAGAAGTGTTTGTTAGTGTTGAGAATGAAGGAAACTATACATATCCTTTCTCTCTGAGAAGAGGTTCGTTGTCTTGTACAGAATAGTGTTTCTTCATTGTCACACAAAGAAGTGTTTGTTAGTGTTGAGAATGAAGGAAACTATACATATCGTTTCTCTCTGGAGAGAGGTTCGTTGTCTTGTACAGAATAGTGTTTCTTCATTGTCACACAAAGAAGTGTTTGTTAGTGTTGAGAATGAAGGAAACTATACATATCCTTTCTCTCTGAGAAGAGGTTCGTTGTCTTGTACAGAATAGTGTTTCTTCATTGTCACACAAAGAAGTCCTTGTTAGTGTTGAGAATGAAGGAAACTATACATATCCTTTCTCTCTGAGAAGAGGTTCGTTGTCTTGTACAGAATAGTGTTTCTTCATTGTCACACAAAAAGTGTTTGTTAGTGTTGAGAATGAAGGAAACTATACATATCCTTTCTCTCTGAGGAGAGGTTCGTTGTCTTGTACAGAATAGTGTTTCTTCATTGTCACACAAAGAAGTGTTTGTTAGTGTTGAGAATGAAGGAAACTATACATATCCTTTCTCTCTGAGAAGAGGTTCGTTGTCTTGTACAGAATAGTGTTTCTTCATTGTCACACAAAGAAGTGTTTGTTAGTGTTGAGAATGAAGGAAACTATACATATCCTTTCTCTCTGAGAAGAGGTTCGTTGTCTTGTACAGAATAGTGTTTCTTCATTGTCACACAAAGAAGTGTTTGTTAGTGTTGAGAATGAAGGAAACTATACATATCGTTTCTCTCTGGAGAGAGGTTCGTTGTCTTGTACAGAATAGTGTTTCTTCATTGTCACACAAAGAAGTGTTTGTTAGTGTTGAGAATGAAGGAAACTATACATATCCTTTCTCTCTGAGAAGAGGTTCGCTGTCTTGTACAGAATAGTGTTTCTTCATTGTCACACAAAGAAGTCCTTGTTAGTGTTGAGAATGAAGGAAACTATACATATCCTTTCTCTCTGAGAAGAGGTTCGTTGTCTTGTACAGAATAGTGTTTCTTCATTGTCACACAAAAAGTGTTTGTTAGTGTTGAGAATGAAGGAAACTATACATATCCTTTCTCTCTGAGGAGAGGGTGTCTTGTACAGAATAGTGTTTCTTCATTGTCACACAAAGAAGTCCTTGTTAGTGTTGAGAATGAAGGAAACTATACATATCCTTTCTCTCTGAGAAGAGGTTCGTTGTCTTGTACAGAATAGTGTTTCTTCATTGTCACACAAAAAGTGTTTGTTAGTGTTGAGAATGAAGGAAACTATACATATCCTTTCTCTCTGAGGAGAGGTTCGTTGTCTTGTAAAGAATGGTGTATCTTCATTGTCACACAAAGAAGTGTTTGTTAGTGTTGAGAATGAAGGAAAATATACATATCCTTTGTCTCTGGAGAGAGGTTCGTTGTCTTGTACAGAATGGTGTATCTTCATTGTCACACAAAGAAGTGTTTGTTAGTGTTGAGAATGAAGGAAACTATACATATCGTTTCTCTCATGAGAGAGGTTCGTTGTCTTGTACAGAATGGTGTATCTTCATTGTCACACAAAGAAGTGTTTGTTAGTGTTGAGAATGAAGGAAACTATACATATCCTTTCTCTCTGGAGAGAGGGTGTCTTGTAAAGAATGGTGTAGCTTCATTCAGTCACAAAAGAAGTCCTTGTTAGTGTTGAGAATGAAGGAAACTATACATATCCTTTCTCTCTGGAGAGAGGTTCGTTGTCATGTACAGAATGGTATATCTTCATTCAGTCACACAAAGAAGTGTTTGTTAGTGTTAAGAATGAAGGAAACTATACATATCCTTTCTCTCTGGAGAAAGGTTCGTTGTCATATACAGAATGGTATATCTTCATTCAGTCACACAAAGAAGTGTTTGTTAGTGTTAAGAATGAAGGAAACTATACATATCCTTTCTCTCTGGAGAGAGGTTCGTTGTCATATACAGAATGGTGTATCTTCATTCAGTCACACAAAGAAGTGTTTGTTAGTGTTAAGAATGAAGGAAACTATACATATCCTTTCTCTCTGGAGAGAGGTTCGTTGTCATATACAGAATGGTATATCTTCATTCAGTCACACAAAGAAGTGTTTGTTAGTGTTAAGAATGAAGGAAACTATACATATCCTTTCTCTCTGGAGAGAGGTTCGTTGTCATACACAGAATGGTGTATCTTCATTCAGTCACACAAAGAAGTGTTTGTTAGTGTTGAGAATGAAGGAAAATATACATATCCTTTCTCTCTGGAGAGAGGTTCGTTGTCATATACAGAATGGTGTATCTTCATTGTCACACAAAAAAGTGTTTGTTAGTGTTGAGAATGAAGGAAACTATACATATCCTTTCTCTCTGGAGAGAGGGTGTCTTGTACAGAATGGTGTATCTTCATTGTCACACAAAGAAGTGTTTGTTAGTGTTGAGAATGAAGGAAACTATACATATCGTTTCTCTCATGAGAGAGGTTCGTTGTCTTGTACAGAATGGTGTATCTTCATTGTCACACAAAGAAGTGTTTGTTAGTGTTGAGAATGAAGGAAACTATACATATCCTTTCTCTCTGGAGAGAGGGTGTCTTGTAAAGAACGGTGTAGCTTCATTCAGTCACAAAAGAAGTCCCTGTTAGTGTTGAGAATGAAGGAAACTATACATATCCTTTCTCTCTGGAGAGAAGGTGTCTTGTAAAGAATGGTGTATCTTCATTCAGTCACACAAGAAGTGTTTGTTAGTGTTGAGAATGAAGGAAACTATTCATATCCTTTCTCTCTGGAGAGAGGGTGTCTTGTAAAGAATGGTGTATCTTCATTCAGTCACACAAAGAAGTGTTTGTTAGTGTTGAGAATGAAGGAAACTATACATATCCTTTCTCTCTAGAGAGAGGGTGTCTTGTAAAGAATGGTGTATCTTCATTCAGTCACACAAAGAAGTGTTTGTTAGTGTTGAGAATGAAGGAAACTATACATATCCTTTCTCTCTGGAGAGAGGGTGTCTTGTAAAGAATGGTGTATCTTCATTCAATCACACAAAGAAGTGTTTGTTAGTGTTGAGAATGAAGGAAACTATACATATCCTTTCTCTCTGGAGAGAGGTTCGTTGTCTTGTACAGACTGGTGTATCTTCATTGTCACACAAAGAAGTGTTTGTTAGTGTTGAGAATGAAGGAAACTATACATATCCTTTCTCTCTGGAGAGAGGATGTCTTGTAAAGAATGGTGTATCTTCATTCAGTCACATAAAGAAGTGTTTGTTAGTGTTGAGAATGAAGGAAACTATACATATCCTTTCTCTCTGGAGAGAGGGTGTCTTGTAAAGAATGGTGTATCTTCATTGTCACACAAAAAAGTGTTTGTTAGTGTTGAGAATGAAGGAAACTATACATATCCTTTCTCTCTGGAGAGAGGGTGTCTTGTAAAGAATGGTGTATCTTCATTCAGTCACATAAAGAAGTGTTTGTTAGTGTTGAGAATGAAGGAAACTATACATATCCTTTCTCTCTGGAGAGAGGTTCGTTGTCATGTACAGAATAGTGTTTCTTCATTGTCACACAAAGAAGTGTTTGTTAGTGTTGAGAATGAAGGAAACTATACATATCCTTTCTCTCTGAGAAGAGGTTCGTTGTCATATACAGAATGGTGTATCTTCATTGTCACACAAAAAAGTGTTTGTTAGTGTTGAGAATGAAGGAAACTATACATATCCTTTCTCTCTGGAGAGAGGGTGTCTTGTACAGAATGGTGTATCTTCATTGTCACACAAAGAAGTGTTTGTTAGTGTTGAGAATGAAGGAAACTATACATATCGTTTCTCTCATGAGAGAGGTTCGTTGTCTTGTACAGAATGGTGTATCTTCATTGTCACACAAAGAAGTGTTTGTTAGTGTTGAGAATGAAGGAAACTATACATATCCTTTCTCTCTGGAGAGAAGGTGTCTTGTAAAGAATGGTGTATCTTCATTCAGTCACACAAGAAGTGTTTGTTAGTGTTGAGAATGAAGGAAACTATACATATCCTTTCTCTCTGGAGAGAGGGTGTCTTGTAAAGAATGGTGTATCTTCATTCAGTCACACAAAGAAGTGTTTGTTAGTGTTGAGAATGAAGGAAACTATACATATCCTTTCTCTCTAGAGAGAGGGTGTCTTGTAAAGAATGGTGTATCTTCATTCAGTCACACAAAGAAGTGTTTGTTAGTGTTGAGAATGAAGGAAACTATACATATCCTTTCTTTCTGGAGAGAGGATGTCTTGTAAAGAATGGTGTATCTTCATTCAGTCACACAAAGAAGTGTTTGTTAGTGTTGAGAATGAAGGAAACTATACATATCCTTTCTCTCTGGAGAGAGGGTGTCTTGTAAAGAATGGTGTATCTTCATTCAATCACACAAAGAAGTGTTTGTTAGTGTTGAGAATGAAGGAAACTATACATATCCTTTCTCTCTGGAGAGAGGTTCGTTGTCTTGTACAGACTGGTGTATCTTCATTGTCACACAAAGAAGTGTTTGTTAGTGTTGAGAATGAAGGAAACTATACATATCCTTTCTCTCTGGAGAGAGGATGTCTTGTAAAGAATGGTGTATCTTCATTCAGTCACATAAAGAAGTGTTTGTTAGTGTTGAGAATGAAGGAAACTATACATATCCCTTCTCTCTGGAGAGAGGGTGTCTTGTAAAGAATGGTGTATCTTCATTGTCACACAAAAAAGTGTTTGTTAGTGTTGAGAATGAAGGAAACTATACATATCCTTTCTCTCTGGAGACAGGGTGTCTTGTAAAGAATGGTGTATCTTCATTCAGTCACATTAAGAAGTGTTTGTTAGTGTTGAGAATAAAGGAAACTATACATATCCTTTCTCTCTGGAGAGAGGGTGTCTTGTACAGAATGGTGTATCTTCATTGTCACACAAAGAAGTGTTTGTTAGTGTTGAGAATGAAGGAAACTATACATATCCTTTCTCTCTGGAGAGAGGGTGTCTTGTAAAGAATCATGTATCTTCATTCAGTCACATAAAGAAGTGTTTGTTAGTGTTGAGAATGAAGGAAACTATACATATCCTTTCTCTCTGGAGAGAGGTTCGTTGTCTTGTGCAGAATAGTGTTTCTTCATTGTCACACAAAGAAGTGTTTGTTAGTGTTGAGAATGAAGGAAACTATACATATCCTTTCTCTCTGAGAAGAGGTTCGTTGTCTTGTACAGAATAGTGTTTCTTCATTGTCACACAAAGAAGTGTTTGTTAGTGTTGAGAATGAAGGAAACTATACATATCGTTTCTCTCTGGAGAGAGGTTCGTTGTCTTGTACAGAATAGTGTTTCTTCATTGTCACACAAAGAAGTGTTTGTTAGTGTTGAGAATGAAGGAAACTATACATATCCTTTCTCTCTGAGAAGAGGTTCGTTGTCTTGTACAGAATAGTGTTTCTTCATTGTCACACAAAGAAGTCCTTGTTAGTGTTGAGAATGAAGGAAACTATACATATTCTTTCTCTCTGAGAAGAGGTTCGTTGTCTTGTACAGAATAGTGTTTCTTCATTGTCACACAAAAAGTGTTTGTTAGTGTTGAGAATGAAGGAAACTATACATATCCTTTCTCTCTGAGGAGAGGTTCGTTGTCTTGTACAGAATAGTGTTTCTTCATTGTCACACAAAGAAGTGTTTGTTAGTGTTGAGAATGAAGGAAACTATACATATCCTTTCTCTCTGAGAAGAGGTTCGTTGTCTTGTACAGAATAGTGTTTCTTCATTGTCACACAAAGAAGTGTTTGTTAGTGTTGAGAATGAAGGAAACTATACATATCCTTTCTCTCTGAGAAGAGGTTCGTTGTCTTGTACAGAATAGTGTTTCTTCATTGTCACACAAAGAAGTGTTTGTTAGTGTTGAGAATGAAGGAAACTATACATATCGTTTCTCTCTGGAGAGAGGTTCGTTGTCTTGTACAGAATAGTGTTTCTTCATTGTCACACAAAGAAGTGTTTGTTAGTGTTGAGAATGAAGGAAACTATACATATCCTTTCTCTCTGAGAAGAGGTTCGTTGTCTTGTACAGAATAGTGTTTCTTCATTGTCACACAAAGAAGTCCTTGTTAGTGTTGAGAATGAAGGAAACTATACATATCCTTTCTCTCTGAGAAGAGGTTCGTTGTCTTGTACAGAATAGTGTTTCTTCATTGTCACACAAAAAGTGTTTGTTAGTGTTGAGAATGAAGGAAACTATACATATCCTTTCTCTCTGAGGAGAGGGTGTCTTGTACAGAATAGTGTTTCTTCATGGTCACACAAAGAAGTCCTTGTTAGTGTTGAGAATGAAGGAAACTATACATATCCTTTCTCTCTGAGAAGAGGTTCGTTGTCTTGTACAGAATAGTGTTTCTTCATTGTCACACAAAAAGTGTTTGTTAGTGTTGAGAATGAAGGAAACTATACATATCCTTTCTCTCTGAGGAGAGGTTCGTTGTCTTGTAAAGAATGGTGTATCTTCATTGTCACACAAAGAAGTGTTTGTTAGTGTTGAGAATGAAGGAAAATATACATATCCTTTGTCTCTGGAGAGAGGTTCGTTGTCTTGTACAGAATGGTGTATCTTCATTGTCACACAAAGAAGTGTTTGTTAGTGTTGAGAATGAAGGAAACTATACATATCGTTTCTCTCATGAGAGAGGTTCGTTGTCTTGTACAGAATGGTGTATCTTCATTGTCACACAAAGAAGTGTTTGTTAGTGTTGAGAATGAAGGAAACTATACATATCCTTTCTCTCTGGAGAGAGGGTGTCTTGTAAAGAATGGTGTAGCTTCATTCAGTCACAAAAGAAGTCCTTGTTAGTGTTGAGAATGAAGGAAACTATACATATCCTTTCTCTCTGGAGAGAGGGTGTCTTGTAAAGAATGGTGTATCTTCATTCAGTCACACAAAGAAGTGTTTGTTAGTGTTGAGAATGAGGGAAACTATACATATCCTTTCTCTCTGGAGAGAGGGTGTCTTGTAAAGAATGGTGTATCTTCATTCAGTCACACAAAGAAGTGTTTGTTAGTGTTGAGAATGAAGGAAACTATACATATCCTTTCTCTCTGGAGAGAGGGTGTCTTGTAAAGAATGGTGTATCTTCATTCAGTCACACAAAGAAGTGTTTGTTAGTGTTGAGAATGAAGGAAACTATACATATCCTTTCTCTCTGGAGAGAGGGTGTCTTGTAAAGAATGATGTATCTTCATTCAGTCACACAAAGAAGTGTTTGTTAGTGTTGAGAATGAAGGAAACTATACATATCCTTTCTCTCTGGAGAGACGGTGTCTTGTAAAGAATGGTGTATCTTCATTCAGTCACACAAAGAAGTGTTTGTTAGTGTTGAGAATGAAGGAAACTATACATATCCTTTCTCTCTGGAGAGAGGGTGTCTTGTAAAGAATGGTGTATCTTCATTCAGTCACACAAAGAAGTGTTTGTTAGTGTTGAGAATGAAGGAAACTATACATATCCTTTCTCTCTGGAGAGAGGGTGTCTTGTAAAGAATGGTGTATCTTCATTCAGTCACATAAAGAAGTGTTTGTTAGTGTTGAGAATGAAGGAAACTATACATATCCTTTCTCTCTGGAGAGAGGTTCGTTGTCTTGTAAAGAATGGTGTATCTTCATTGTCACACAAAGAAGTGTTTGTTAGTGTTGAGAATGAAGGAAACTATACATATCCTTTCTCTCTGGAGAGTGGGTGTCTTGTAAAGAATGGTGTATCTTCATTCAGTCGCACAAAGAAGTGCTTGTTAGTGTTCAGAATGAAGGAAACTATACATATCCTTTCTCTCTGGAGAGAGGGTGTCTTGTAAAGAATGGTGTATCTTCATTGTCACACAAAGAAGTGTTTGTTAGTGTTGAGAATGAAGGAAACTATACATATCCTTTCTCTCTGGAGAGAGGGTGTCTTGTAAAGAATGGTGTATCTTCATTCAGTCACACAAAGAAGTGTTTGTTAGTGTTGAGAATGAAGGAAACTATACATATCCTTTCTCTCTGGAGAGAGGTTCGTTGTCTTGTACAGAATAGTGTTTCTTCATTGTCACACAAAGAAGTGTTTGTTAGTGTTGAGAATGAAGGAAACTATACATATCCTTTCTCTCTGAGAAGAGGTTCATTGTCTTGTACAGAATAGTGTTTCTTCATTGTCACACAAAGAAGTGTTTGTTAGTGTTGAGAATGAAGGAAACTATACATATCATTTCTCTTTGAGAAGAGGTTCGTTGTCTTGTACAGAATAGTGTTTCTTCATTGTCACACAAAGAAGTGTTTGTTAGTGTTGAGAATGAAGGAAACTATACATATCCTTTCTCTCTGGAGAGAGGGTGTCTTGTAAAGAATGGTGTATCTTCATTCAGTCGCACAAAGAAGTGTTTGTTAGTGTTGAGAATGAAGGAAACTATACATATCCTTTCTCTCCGGAGAGAGGGTGTCTTGTAAAGAATGGTGTATCTTCATTGTTAACACAAAGAAGTGTTTGTTAGTGTTGAGAATGAAGGAAACTATACATATCCTTTCTCTCCGGAGAGAGGGTGTCTTGTAAAGAATGGTGTATCTTCATTGTTAACACAAAGAAGTGTTTGTTAGTGTTGAGAATGAAGGAAACTATACATATCCTTTCTCTCCGGAGAGAGGGTGTCTTGTAAAGAATGGTGTATCTTCATTGTTAACACAAAGAAGTGTTTGTTAGTGTTGAGAATGAAGGAAACTATACATATCCTTTCTCTCCGGAGAGAGGGTGTCTTGTAAAGAATGGTGTATCTTCATTGTTAACACAAAGAAGTGTTTGTTAGTGTTGAGAATGAAGGAAACTATACATGTCCTTTCTCTCCGGAGAGAGGGTGCCTTGTAAAGAATGGTGTATCTTCATTGTCACACAAAGAAGTGTTTGTTAGTGTTGAGAATGAAGGAAACTATACATATCCTTTCTCTCCGGAGAGAGGGTGTCTTGTAAAGAATGGTGTATCTTCATTGTTAACACAAAGAAGTGTTTGTTAGTGTTGAGAATGAAGGAAACTATACATGTCCTTTCTCTCCGGAGAGAGGGTGCCTTGTAAAGAATGGTGTATCTTCATTGTCACACAAAGAAGTGTTTGTTAGTGTTGAGAATGAAGGAAACTATATATATCCTTTCTCTCCGGAGAGAGGTTAGTTGTCTTGTACAGAATGGTGTATCTTCATTGTTAACACAAAGAAGTGTTTGTTAGTGTTGAGAATGAAGGAAACTATACATATCCTTTCTCTCTGGAGAGAGGGTGTCTTGTAAAGAATGGTGTATCTTCATTGTCACACAAAGAAGTGTTTGTTAGTGTTGAGAATGAAGGAAACTATACATATCCTTTCTCTCCGGAGAGAGGGTGTCTTGTACAGAATGGTGTATCTTCATTGTTACACAAAGAAGTGTTTGTTAGTGTTGAGAATGAAGGAAACTATACATATCCTTTCTCTCTGGAGAGAGGGTGTCTTGTACAGAATGGTGTATCTTCATTGTTAACACAAAGAAGTGTTTGTTAGTGTTGAGAATGAAGGAAACTATACATATCCTTTCTCTCCGGAGAGAGGGTGTCTTGTAAAGAATGGTGTATCTTCATTGTCACACAAAGAAGTGTTTGTTAGTGTTGAGAATGAAGGAAACTATACATATCCTTTCTCTCTGGAGAGAGGGTGTCTTGTACAGAATGGTGTATCTTCATTGTTAACACAAAGAAGTGTTTGTTAGTGTTGAGAATGATCGAAACTATACATATCCTTTCTCTCTGGAGAGAGGATCGTTGTCTTGTACAGACTGGTGTATCTTCATTGTTAACACAAAGAAGTGTTTGTTAGTGTTGAGAATGAAGGAAACTATACATATCCTTTCTCTCCGGAGAGAGGTTCGTTGTCTTGTACAGACTGGTGTATCTTCATTGTCACACAAAGAAGTGTTTGTTAGTGTTGAGAATGAAGGAAACTATACATATCCTTTCTCTCTAGACAGAGGGTGTCTTGTAAAGAATGGTGTATCTTCATTCAGTCACACAAAGAAGTGTTTATTAGTGTTGAGAATGAAGGAAACTATACATATCCTTTCTCTCTGGAGAGAGGGTGTCTTGTAAAGAATGGTGTATCTTCATTCAGTCACATAAAGAAGTGTTTGTTAGTGTCGAGAATGAAGGAAACTATACATATCGTTTCTCTCTGGAGAGAGGGTGTCTTGTAAACAATGGTATATCTTCATTCAGTCACACAAAGAAGTCCTTGTTAGTGTTGAGCATGAAGGAAGCTATACATACACCTTCACTCTGGAGAGAGGGTGTCTTGTACAGAATGGTATATCTTCATTCAGTCACACAAAGAAGTCCTTGTTAGTGTTGAGAATGAAGGAAATTATACATACACCTTCTCTCTGGAGAGAGGGTGTCTTGTACAGAATGGTATATCTTCATTCAGTCACACAAAGAAGTGTTTGTTAGTGTTGAGAATGCAGGAAACTATACATACACCTTCACTCTGGAGAGAGGGTGTCTTGTACAGAATGGTATATCTTCATTCAGTCACACAAAGAAGTCCTTGTTAGTGTTGAGTATGAAGGAAGCTATACATATGCTTTCTCTCTGGAGAGAGGGTGTCTTGTAAAGAATGGTGTATCTTCATTGTCACACAAAGAAGTGTTTGTTAGTGTTGAGAATGAAGGAAACTATACATATGCTTTCTCTCTGGAGAGAGGGTGTCTTGTAAAGAATGGTGTATCTTCATTCAGTCGCACAAAGAAGTGTTTGTTAGTGTTGAGAATGAAGGAAACTATACATATCCTTTCTCTCTGGAGAGAGGGTGTCTTGTAAAGAATGGTGTATCTTCATTCAGTCGCACAAAGAAGTGTTTGTTAGTGTTGAGAATGAAGGAAACTATACATATCTTTCTCTCTGGAGAGAGGGAGTCTTGTAAAGAATGGTGTATCTTCATTCAGTCGCACAAAGAAGTGTTTGTTAGTGTTGAGAATGAAGGAAACTATACATATCCTTTCTGTCTGAGGAGAGGGTGTCTTGTAAAGAATGGTGTATCTTCATTCAGTCGCACAAAGAAGTGTTTGTTAGTGTTGAGAATGAAGGAAACTATACATATCTTTCTCTCTGGAGAGAGGGTGTCTTGTAAAGAATGGTGTATCTTCATTCAGTCGCACAAAGAAGTGTTTGTTAGTGTTGAGAATGAAGGAAACTATACATATCCTTTCTCTCTGGAGAGAGGTTTGTTGTCTTGTACAGAATAGTGTATCTTCATTCAGTCACACAAAGAAGTCCTTGTTAGTGTTGAGCATGAAGGAAGCTATACATACACCTTCTCTCTGGAGAGAGGTTCCTTGTCTTGTACAGAATGGTGTATCTACATTCAGTCACACAAAGAAGTCTTTGTTAGTGTTGAGAATGAAGGAAACTTTACATTCACCTTCACTCTGGAGAGAGGGTGTCTTGTACAGAATGGCATATCTTCATTCAGTCACACAAAGAAGTCTTTGTTAGTGTTGAGCATGAAGGAAGCTATACATACACCTTCTCTCTGGAGAGAGGTTCCTTGTCTTGTACAGAATGGTGTATCTTCATTCAGTCACACAAAGAAGTCTTTGTTAGTGTTGAGAATGAAGGAAACTATACATACACCTTCACTCTGGAGAGAGGGTGTCTTGTACAGAATGGTATATCTTCATTCAGTCACACAAAGAAGTCTTTGTTAGTGTTGAGCATGAAGGAAGCTATACATACACCTTCTCTCTGGAGAGAGGTTCCTTGTCTTGTACAGAATGGTGTATCTTCATTCAGTCACACAAAGAAGTCTATGTTAGTGTTGAGTATGAAGGAAGCTATACATACACCTTCTCTCTGGAGAGAGGTTCCTTGTCTTGTACAGAATGGTATATCTTCATTCAGTCACACAAAGAAGTCCTTGTTAGTGTTGAGTATGAAGGAAGCTATACATACACCTTCTCTCTGGAGAGAGGTTCCTTGTCTTGTACAGAATGGTATATCTTCATTCAGTCACACAAAGAAGTCCTTGTTAGTGTTGAGTATGAAGGAAGCTATACATACACCTTCACTCTGGAGAGAGGGTGTCTTGTACAGAATGGTATATCTTCATTCAGTCACACAAAGACGTCCTTGTTAGTGTTGAGTATGAAGGAAGCTATACATACACCTTCACTCTGGAGAGAGGTTCCTTGTCTTGTACAGAATGGTATATCTTCATTCAGTCACACAAAGAAGTCTTTGTTAGTGTTGAGAATGAAGGAAGGTATACATACACCTTCTCTCTGGAGAGAGGTTCCTTGTCTTGTACAGAATGGTATATCTTCATTCAGTCACACAAAGAAGTCCTTGTTAGTGTTGAGTATGAAGGAAGCTATACATACACCTTCACTCTGGAGAGAGGTTCCTTGTCTTGTACAGAATGGTGTATCTTCATTCAGTCACACAATGAAGTCTTTGTTAGTGTTGAGAATGAAGCAAGCTATACATACACCTTCTCTCTGGAGAGAGGTTCCGTGTCTTGTACAGAATAGTGTATCTTCATTCAGTCACACAAAGAAGTCTTTGTTAGTGTTGAGAATGAAGGAAGCTATACATACACCTTCACTCTGGAGAGAGGTTCCTTGTCTTGTACAGAATGGTATATCTTCATTCAGTCACACAAAGAAGTCTTTGTTAGTGTTGAGAATGAAGGAAGCTATACATACACCTTCTCTCTGGAGAGAGGTTCCGTGTCTTGTACAGAATAGTGTATCTTCATTCAGTCACACAAAGAAGTCTTTGTTAGTGTTGAGAATGAAGGAAGCTATACATACACCTTCTCTCTGGAGAGAGGTTCCTTGTCTTGTACAGAATGGTGTATCTTCATTCAGTCACACAAAGAAGTCTTTGTTAGTGTTGAGAATGAAGGAAGCTATACATACACCTTCTCTCTGGAGAGAGGGTGTCTTGTACAGAATGGTGTATCTTCATTCAGTCACACAAAGAAGTCTTTGTTAGTGTTGAGTATGAAGGAAGCTATACATACACCTTCTCTCTGGAGAGAGGGTGTCTTGTACAGAATGGTGTATCTTCATTCAGTCACACAAAGAAGTCTTTGTTAGTGCTGAGAATGAAGGAAGCTATACATACACCTTCTCTCTGGAGAGAGGGTGTCTTGTACAGAATGGTGTATCTTCATTCAGTCACACAAAGAAGTCTTTGTTAGTGTTGAGTATGAAGGAAGCTATACATACACCTTCACTCTGGAGAGAGGTTCCTTGTCTTGTACAGAATGGTGTATCTTCATTCAGTCACACAAAGAAGTCTTTGTTAGTGTTGAGAATGAAGGAAGCTATACATACACCTTCACTCTGGAGAGAGGGTGTCTTGTACAGAATGGTATATCTTCATTCAGTCACACAAAGAAGTCTTTGTTAGTGTTGAGCATGAAGGAAGCTATACATACACCTTCTCTCTGGAGAGAGGTTCCTTGTCTTGTACAGAATGGTGTATCTTCATTCAGTCACACAAAGAAGTCCTTGTTAGTGTTGAGTATGAAGGAAGCTATACATACACCTTACTCTCTGGAGAGAGGTTCCGTGTCTTGTACAGAATGGTGTATCTTCATTCAGTCACACAAAGAAGTCCTTGTTAGTGTTGAGAATGAAGGAAGCTATACATACACCTTCACTCTGGAGAGAGGGTGTCTTGTACAGAATGGTATATCTTCATTCAGTCACACAAAGAAGTCCTTGTTAGTGTTGAGTATGAAGGAAGCTATACATACACCTTCTCTCTGGAGAGAGGGTGTCTTGTACAGAATGGTGTATCTTCATTCAGTCGCACAAAGAAGTCTTTGTTAGTGTTGAGCATGAAGGAAGCTATACATACACCTTCTCTCTGGAGAGAGGTTCCTTGTCTTGTACAGAATGGTGTATCTTCATTCAGTCACACAAAGAAGTCTTTGTTAGTGTTGAGAATGAAGGAAGCTATACATACACCTTCACTCTGGAGAGAGGTTCCTTGTCTTGTACAGAATGGTGTATCTTCATTCAGTCACACAAAGAAGTCTTTGTTAGTGTTGAGAATGAAGGAAGCTATACATACACCTTCTCTCTGGAGAGAGGGTGTCTTGTACAGAATGGTGTATCTTCATTCAGTCACACAAAGAAGTCTTTGTTAGTGTTGAGTATGAAGGAAGCTATACATACACCTTCTCTCTGGAGAGAGGGTGTCTTGTACAGAATGGTGTATCTTCATTCAGTCACACAAAGAAGTCTTTGTTAGTGTTGAGAATGAAGAAAGCTATACATACACCTTCTCTCTGGAGAGAGGGTGTCTTGTACAGAATGGTGTATCTTCATTCAGTCACACAAAGAAGTCTTTGTTAGTGTTGAGTATGAAGGAAGCTATACATACACCTTCACTCTGGAGAGAGGTTCCTTGTCTTGTACAGAATGGTGTATCTTCATTCAGTCACACAAAGAAGTGTTTGTTAGTGTTGAGAATGAAGGAAACTATACATACACCTTCACTCTGGAGAGAGGGTGTCTTGTACAGAATGGTATATCTTCATTCAGTCACACAAAGAAGTCTTTGTTAGTGTTGAGTATGAAGGAAGCTATACATACACCTTCACTCTGGAGAGAGGTTCCTTGTCTTGTACAGAATGGTGTATCTTCATTCAGTCACACAAAGAAGTCTTTGTTAGTGTTGAGAATGAAGGAAGCTATACATACTCTTACTCTCTGGAGAGAGGTTCCTTGTCTTGTACAGAATGGTATATCTTCATTCAGTCACACAAAGAAGTCTTTGTTAGTGTTGAGAATGAAGGAAGCTATACATACACCTTCACTCTGGAGAGAGGTTCCTTGTCTTGTACAGAATAGTGTATCTTCATTCAGTCACACAAAGAAGTCCTTGTTAGTGTTGAGTATGAAGGAAGCTATACATACACCTTCACTCTGGAGAGAGGTTCCTTGTCTTGTACAGAATGGTGTATCTTCATTCAGTCGCACAAAGAAGTCTTTGTTAGTGTTGAGAATGAAGGAAGCTATACATACACCTTCACTCTGGAGAGAGGTTCCTTGTCTTGTACAGAATAGTGTATCTTCATTCAGTCACACAAAGAAGTCCTTGTTAGTGTTGAGAATGAAGGAAGCTATACATACACCTTCACTCTGGAGAGAGGTTCCTTGTCTTGTACAGAATAGTGTATCTTCATTCAGTCACACAAAGAAGTCCTTGTTAGTGTTGAGAATGAAGGAAGCTATACATACACCTTCACTCTGGAGAGAGGTTCCTTGTCTTGTACAGAATAGTGTATCTTCATTCAGTCACACAAAGAAGTCCTTGTTAGTGTTGAGTATGAAGGAAGCTATACATACACCTTCTCTCTGGAGAGAGGTTTCTTGTCTTGTACAGAATGGTATATCTTCATTCAGTCACACAAAGAAGTGTTTGTTAGTGTTGAGTATGAAGGAAGCTATACATACACCTTCTCTCTGGAGAGAGGTTCCTTGTCTTGTACAGAATGGTATATCTTCATTCAGTCACAGAAAGAAGTGTTTGTTAGTGTTGAGTATGAAGGAAGCTATACATACACCTTCTCTCTGGAGAGAGGTTCCTTGTCTTGTACAAAATGGTATATCTTCATTCAGTCACACAAAGAAGTGTTTGTTAGTGTTGAGTATGAAGGAAGCTATACATACACCTTCTCTCTGGAGAGAGGTTCCTTGTCTTGTACAGAATGGTATATCTTCATTCAGTCACACAAAGAAGTCCTTGTTAGTGTTGAGTATGAAGGAAGCTATACATACACCTTCTCTCTGGAGAGAGGTTCCTTGTCTTGTAAAGAATGGTGTATCTTCATTCAGTCACACAAAGAAGTGTTTGTTAGTGTTGAGAATGAAGGAAACTATACATACACCTTCACTCTGGAGAGAGGTTCCTTGTCTTGTACAGAATGGTATATCTTCATTCAGTCACACAAAGATGTCTTTGTTAGTGTTGAGAATGAAGGAAGCTATACATACACCTTCACTCTGGAGAGAGGTTCCTTGTCTTGTACAGAATGGTATATCTTCATTCAGTCACACAAAGATGTCTTTGTTAGTGTTGAGAATGAAGGAAACTATACATACACCTTCTCTCTGGAGAGAGGTTCCTTGTCTTGTACAGAATGGTATATCTTCATTCAGTCACACAAAGATGTCTTTGTTAGTGTTGAGAATGAAGGAAGCTATACATACACCTTCACTCTGGAGAGAGGTTCCTTGTCTTGTACAGAATGGTGTATCTTCATTCAGTCACACAAAGAAGTCTTTGTTAGTGTTGAGAAGGAAGGAAGCTATACATACACCTTCACTCTGGAGAGAGGTTCCTTGTCTTGTACAGAATGGTGTATCTTCATTCAGTCACACAAAGAAGTCTTTGTTAGTGTTGAGAATGAAGGAAGCTATACATACCCTTACTCTCTGGAGGACAGGTTCCTTGTCGTGTGCCATCTGCCGTTCTGAGGGTTCATGTTCTGCTGTCTTCATCCCTGTATCAGCCGCAGACAGAAGTCCTGCTAGACTTGCCAATGTTGAAGAAGAAGGCTTGCCAACGGACGCTATACTGCCTCTGTTACCTCCCCTTCCTAAGGAACCTCCTCTGCCCATGCTTCCTCCAGTCTGTCCACTGTCCATTGACTGGCTTCCTGATGTGTTGTGTCCACTTGAAGGATGGGCTGTGTAACCTAGAAATTGGGAAGGGAAGGTTGTGTAGTTTGGTATTTTATATCAATGTTAACAGTACAGCCCCACAATGGTCATTTTGACTGTTCTTGGAATTTAACTAGCTTTGATTCTGTTGATTTCTTAAAATGAAAGTTGCTGTTAACCCTACTTTATATAATGTAATATTTTTTCGTGTTATCATTAGTTCTGTATATGTTATATCAAGTTTCACCACGAACCCTGATACAGTATTTTTGAGCATTACCTATGTTTTTATATTTTTAATTTAGCATGTGCATTTTTATGCAGTTTTTATCATTGGTACAAAAATAATCTTGACAAGCATTGTTGAAGGCCTCATGCCAGTTGTTAATTATAGTAGTGCATATGAATTTCTACTATCATGATGTCTCGTGGTTTGAAATCGGAGGAAATAGTACTCAACATACCAGATGATGTCTAGGAATGTGAGCTTTTTGAATGAAGTGAAAGTGGCGATTATCATCCTCCAGCAGAGAATCCAGAACCTTTGGAAGATGCATTGTTTAGTGAACATGAAGTTTTGAATTGTAAGGTTGAGTTATGCTTGCTTCGCATGTCAGATAAAATGAAAATGTCGGCCTAAAAAGAATATTTATTTACTTACTTTCGTATATATAAATATATAAAATGTATTTATTGGAAAGGAAATTCAGGGAACAGTTGCTATTTGTAGTTGTCATTGTACTATGGGAAAGGTAAAGTAAGGACATAGCTGATTCAACAACCCAATGAACATGACTTGCAGCACTGTGACACTTCTCTGCTTCAGAAGGAGTAAATAAACAGAGTGCCAGCAAGTTCAACACATCCAGTGATATGAAGAGGAAGAAAAAGATAAATTTCCTGCAGATTCTTAGTAAGAATAAGAATACTGAGTGGCGGCAACAAAATGCTATGAAAGGAAAGGGAAGTCCTAGTGCTATGAGGCATGCAAGAGATGATAACCATAGATATACCTGGAAGTTATTCATTGATGAATCGATTCTTTGACATGTCAAGAAATGTATAGCGATTGAAGCAAGAGAGATGCTAAATGGACCATTTGCTATTCAGTATAATTTATTTTCTGGGTGCACTGGGCCGCAGGAGCCTACAGTTAGTTGAACTCTGCTCAAAGAAGTGGGGACTATTTGTATTTTCTGATACTATGGCAAGAGATTGTCTCATTCTGAAAGGCTGAAGACACTGACAGGTTTCAAACAAATTTATCAAAAACTGTAAGGTTTGCTACATACCAGGTGGATGAGCCCACCAAATGTTGCTGTCCATTTATTTAATATATGACCAACAAGCCTGATAAGTATGGTTATTGGAGATGTGGACTCAAAGTATCTCTGCAATGCCATCTCATAACTGGTGAAGGGTGATCCTGAGAATGAACCTGTACCAGAGCATGTTGTGATCCTTTCCTGACAACTACACTGTCACTAGCTGAAAGACTCAAGAAGTCGGGTACAAGTATCGTAGGAAGTGATTGAGATGAGAGGTTATGATGCCATTCTCATGAAAACGAACAATAATACTAGCCACAGAAGAATGTTATTATAATGATATCTGACAGTTCCCCGAGTTCTACAACAAGACTAAATTTGATGTGGATGTAACGTGACTCTATTCTGTAAGTGATGGCTGAACATTTTGGATCCAATACTTGGATAGTATTTTGAGAGGTAACTGGTAAGAAAATTTCCCCCCCCCCCATAGATTCATTCTTCAACTAAGGTAAGCCTTAATGTCCTACTGAAGAGCATTTCAGTCCTAACTGAAGATGACAGTGTCAACTAACTGCAGGCAGAACAAAACAACCACTGCTTGTCATATCTGCAAGAAGCTGGTATGAGGAAAATTCTTACGTGCATCTTATAAAAACAGAATGAATGCATTACAAAAACAAAGAAACCTTTCCTTGTTTACTTACATTTATGGCTTTACTACTGTCAAAAAATGAGTTTCCTATGTATTCAGTTGTTTTGTTGGATGTAGAAACATGTTTATAACATACTATGCTTAGTGGTATTATTGCACTGCATATTGAGAAATTTGAGTTATTAATGAATAATAATATTGATAAAATGTTCCTAGCAATAATTATGTAGAATGTAACAAAACTGTATGGCAGGACACATTCCTCACACATAGGTAAAGAAATGATGTTATTTGAACACTGGTCTGGAAATGCTTTGTTATCACATGCACTCTTTGGTTACATTGTCATTATCGTAGGTGCACCGCCAGTGTTTTCTTTTACAAGTCCCTGTTTGTTTACAGGTAACATCAACTGTTCCAGTGAGCAGTACTAGTAGAGTTGATCACAGACTTGGCCCGTGCAATGGCGGTGTACACAAATGCAGAGATGGCAGATGCCCATTTGATGTATGGATTAGCAGATGACAATGGCGCTTGCGCTCAATGTTTGTACTGGGAGAAGGTGCCCCAACAGGAGAACATTTGAAGCTATTGGTCGTCGTCTTCGAAAACATGGGGATTTCAGGCTGATACTTGCGACTGGGGGAGGTCTAGAAGGACAAGGACACCGTAACGGGAGGCAGCAATTCTTCAGGCAGTTGACGACGACCCTAGTGTCAGTACAAAACAAGTAGTTGCAACAATGAATGTTGACCACATGACTGTCTGGCAGGTGTTACACGAGGTAGGGCTGTATCCATACCATTTACAGCATGTGCAGGCACTATCAGCAGCTGATATTCTTGCACAGGTATGCTTCTGCAAATGGTTTATGCAACAAAGTGTCAACCCTAATTTCAGTGCAATGGTGCTGTTCACAGATGAGTCGTGATTTCAACAGGTTTAGATTGATTGTAAATTATCACAATCAGCATGTATGGGTGATAATGATGATGATGAGGGCGCTCAACTGCTAAGGTTATTAGCGCCCTTGCTATGTGTAAAATATAAAATGTAAAAGTCAAAAAATTAAAAAAAACCCACACAAATCGCTTGAACAAAAACACTAAAAAACACAACAGACTCAATAATAAGATCTACACACTAAAATCATGGTCAACAAGAGAATAAAACGTGTCAAGAACTGTAGAATGTGAGGGACAAGAGCGCCAGATGTCCACTGGGGAGGAGGGCCCCCATTTAAATATAATGTAAAATCAAACAGCTCAGCGCATCAAATACGACGGCTAAAACCAATGTCAGTGATAAAACGTAAAAGACATTCTACAGCATGCGCGTCGTCTGCCAAAACGTTGGCTAGGTCAACAGGCAGACCAACACGAACGCGCAACGGAGCTAAAACTTGACACTCTGCTAAAATTTGACGCACCGTTAAGCGCGCATACCACTGCTCACAGAGTGGTGCGGGGTCACCACTGAGCAGGTATCTATGGCTAAAAAGACAATGCCCGATTCGTAAGTGAGCTAAAAGTACCTCTTCCCGACGACACGAACGAGAAGAGGTACCCCAGACTAACGGGAGAGGCTTAACCTCCCGTAACTTGTTTCCCCGAAGGGCCGTCCACTCATCCCTCCAAAGCGAGAGGATGCGGCTACGTAAAATAACAAACAAATCTGACGAGGGAACAACAGCACTAAAAAATCTGGGTAATAAAATCGCCGATTTGGCAGCGACGTCAGAAGACTCATTCCCTGAGATGCCCACATGACCTGGAATCCACAGGAAGGAGACGCTGATGCCAGAGGCACCAAGCGAGTGTAGCAGGTCATGTATGCGCTGTACCAGAGGGTGGTAACTGTACAGCGCGTTAATACTCTAAAGGGCACTCAGAGAGTCTGTACAAACAACACACTTCTGCAAGTCGCGCCGCTGAACGTATAAAACAGATTGATAAATACTAAAAAGTTCGGCGGTAAAAATCGAACAGTGACCTGGTAAACGAAAAGTAAAACTATGATGATCAGAAACAAAGGCACACCCTACTCCATCATCAGTCTTAGATCCATCAGTAAATATAAAACGAAATTAAAACTATAATGATCAGAAACAAAGGCACACCCTACTCCATCATCAGTCTTAGATCCATCAGTAAATATAAAACGTAAAGTAAAACTATAATGATCAGAAACAAAGGCACACCCTACTCCATCATCAGTCTTAGATCCATCAGTAAATATAAAACGAAAAATAAAACTATGATGATCAGAAACAAAGGCACACCCTACTCCATCATCAGTCTTAGATCCATCAGTAAATATAAAACGTAAAGTAAAACTATAATGATCAGAAACAAAGGCACACCCTACTCCATCATCAGTCTTAGATCCATCAGTAAATATAAAACGAAATTAAAACTATAATGATCAGAAACAAAGGCACACCCTACTCCATCATCAGTCTTAGATCCATCAGTACATATAAAACGAAATTAAAACTATGATGATCAGAAACAAAGGCACACCCTACTCCATCATCAGTCTTAGATCCATCAGTAAATATAAAACGAAATTAAAACTATGATGATCAGAAACAAAGGCACACCCTACTCCATCATCAGTCTTAGATCCATCAGTAAATATAAAACGAAATTAAAACTATGATGATCAGAAACAAAGGCACACCCTACTCCATCATCAGTCTTAGATCCATCAGTAAATATAAAACGAAAAGAAAAACTATAATGATCAGAAACAAAGGCACACCCTACTCTATCATCAGTCTTAGATCCAACAGTAAATATAAAACGAAATTAAAACTATGATGATCAGAAACAAAGGCACACCCTACTCTATCATCAGTCTTAGATCCAACAGTAAATATAAAACGAAATTAAAACTATAATGATCAGAAACAAAGGCACACCCTACTCCATCATCAGTCTTAGATCCATCAGTAAATATAAAACGTAAAGTAAAACTATGATGATCAGAAACAAAGGCACACCCTACTCCTTCATTAGTCTTAGATCCATCAGTAAATATAAAACGTAAAGTAAAACTATAATGATCAGAAACAAAGGCACACCCTACTCCATCATCAGTCTTAGATCCATCAGTAAATATAAAACGTAAAGTAAAACTATGATGATCAGAAACAAAGGCACACCCTACTCCATCATCAGTCTTAGATCCATCAGTAAATATAAAACGAAATTAAAACTATGATGATCAGAAACAAAGGCACACCCTACTCTATCATCAGTCTTAGATCCAACAGTAAATATAAAACGAAATTAAAACTATGATGATCAGAAACAAAGGCACACCCTACTCTATCATCAGTCTTAGATCCAACAGTAAATATAAAACGAAATTAAAACTATAATGATCAGAAACAAAGGCACACCCTACTCCATTATCAGTCTTAGATCCAACAGTAAATATAAAACGAAATTAAAACTATCATGATCAGAAACAAAGGCACACCCTACTCTATCATCAGTCTTAGATCCAACAGTAAATATAAAACGAAATTAAAACTATAATGATCAGAAACAAAGGCACACCCTACTCTATCATCAGTCTTAGATCCAACAGTAAATATTAAACGAAATTAAAACTATAATGATCAGAAACAAAGGCACACCCTACTCCATCATCAGTCTTAGATCCATCAGTAAATATAAAACGTAAAGTAAAACTATAATGATCAGAAACAAAGGCACACCCTACTCCATCATCAGTCTTAGATCCATCAGTAAATATAAAACGTAAAGTAAAACTATAATGATCAGAAACAAAGACACACCCTACTCCATCATCAGTCTTAGATCCATCAGTAAATATAAAACGAAAAGTAAAACTATGATGATCAGAAACAAAGGCACACCCTACTCCATCATTAGTCTTAGATCCATCAGTACATATAAAACGTAAAGTAAAACTATAATGATCACAAACAAAGGCACACCCTACTCCATCATCAGTCTTAGATCCATCAGTAAATATAAAACGTAAAGTAAAACTATAATGATCAGAAACAAAGACACACCCTACTCCATCATCAGTCTTAGATCCATCAGTAAATATAAAACGAAAAGTAAAACTATGATGATCAGAAACAAAGGCACACCCTACTCCATCATCAGTCTTAGATCCATCAGTACATATAAAACGTAAAGTAAAACTATAATGATCAGAAACAAAGACACACCCTACTCCATCATCAGTCTTAGATCCATCAGTAAATATAAAACGAAAAGTAAAACTATGATGATCAGAAACAAAGGCACACCTTACTCCATCATCAGTCTTAGATCCATCAGTAAATATAAAACGAAAAGTAAAACTATGATGATCAGAAACAAAGGCACACCCTACTCCATCATCAGTCTTAGATCCATCAGTAAATATAAAACGAAAAGTAAAACTATGATGATCAGAAACAAAGGCACACCCTACTCCATCATCAGTCTTAGATCCATCAGTAAATATAAAACGAAAAGTAAAACTATAATGATCAGAAACAAAGGCACACCCTACTCCATCATCAGTCTTAGATCCATCAGTAAATATAAAACGAAAAGTAAAACTATGATGATCAGAAACAAAGGCACACCCTACTCCATCATCAGTCTTAGATCCATCAGTAAATATAAAACGAAAAGTAAAACTATGATGATCAGAAACAAAGGCACACCTTACTCCATCAGTAAATATAAAACGAAAAGTAAAACTATGATGATCAGAAACAAAGGCACACCCTACTCCGTCATCAGTCTTAGATCCATCAGTAAATATAAAACGAAATTAAAACTATCATGATCAGAAACAAAGGCACACCCTACTCCATCATCAGTCTTAGATCCATCAGTAAATATAAAACGAAAAGTAAAACTATGATGATCAGAAACAAAGGCACACCCTACTCCATCATCAGTCTTAGATCCATCAGTAAATATAAAACGAAAAGTAAAACTATGATGATCAGAAACAAAGGCACACCCTACTCCATCATCAGTCTTAGATCCATCAGTAAATATAAAACGAAATTAAAACCATGATGATCAGAAACAAAGGCACACCTTACTCCATCATCAGTCTTAGATCCATCAGTAAATATAAAACGTAAAGTAAAACTATAATGATCAGAAACAAAGGCACACCTTACTCCATCATCAGTCTTAGATCCATCAGTAAATATAAAACGAAAAGTAAAACTATGATGATCAGAAACAAAGGCACACCCTACTCCATCATCAGTCTTAGATCCATCAGTAAATATAAAACGAAATTAAAACTATGATGATCAGAAACAAAGGCACACCCTACTCCACCATCAGTCTTAGATCCATCAGTAAATATAAAACGAAAAGTAAAACTATGATGATCAGAAACAAAGGCACACCCTACTCCATCATCAGTCTTAGATCCATCAGTAAATATAAAACGTAAAGTAAAACTATAATGATCAGAAACAAAGGCACACCCTACTCCATCATCAGTCTTAGATCCATCAGTAAATATAAAACGAAATTAAAACTATAATGATCAGAAACAAAGGCACACCCTACTCCATCATCAGTCTTAGATCCATCAGTAAATATAAAACGAAATTAAAACTATGATGATCAGAAACAAAGGCACACCCTACTCCATCATCAGTCTTAGATCCATCAGTAAATATAAAACGAAAAGTAAAACTATGATGATCAGAAACAAAGGCACACCCTACTCTATCATCAGTCTTAGATCCAACAGTAAATATAAAACGAAAAGTAAAACTATGATGATCAGAAACAAAGCCACACCCAACTCCATCATCAGTCTTAGATCCATCAGTAAATATAAAACGAAATTAAAACTATGATGATCAGAAACAAAGGCACACCCTACTCCATCATCAGTCTTAGATCCATCAGTAAATATAAAACGAAATTAAAACTATCATGATCAGAAACAAAGGCACACCCTACTCCATCATCAGTCTTAGATCCATCAGTACATATAAAACGAAATTAAAACTATCATGATCAGAAACAAAGGCACACCCTACTCCATCATCAGTCTTAGATCCATCAGTAAATATAAAACGTAAAGTAAAACTATAATGATCAGAAACAAAGGCACACCCTACTCCATCATCAGTCTTAGATCCATCAGTAAATATAAAACGAAATTAAAACTATCATGATCAGAAACAAAGGCACACCCTACTCCATCATCAGTCTTAGATCCATCAGTAAATATAAAACGAAATTAAAACCATGATGATCAGAAACAAAGGCACACCCTACTCCATCATCAGTCTTAGATCCATCAGTAAATATAAAACGAAATTAAAACCATGATGATCAGAAACAAAGGCACACCCTACTCCATCATCAGTCTTAGATCCATCAGTAAATATAAAACGTAAAGTAAAACTATAATGATCAGAAACAAAGGCACACCCTACTCCATCATCAGTCGTAGATTCATCAGTACATATAAAACGTAAAGTAAAACTATAATGATCAGAAACAAAGGCACACCCTACTCCATCATCAGTCTTAGATCCATCAGTACATATAAAACGTAAAGTAAAACTATAATGATCAGAAACAAAGGCACACCCTACTCCATCATCAGTCTTAGATCCATCAGTAAATATAAAACGAAATTAAAACTATCATGATCAGAAACAAAGGCACACCCTACTCCATCATCAGTCTTAGATCCATCAGCAAATATAAAACGAAATTAAAACCATGATGATCAGAAACAAAGGCACACCCTACTCCATCATCAGTCTTAGATCCATCAGTAAATATAAAACGAAATTAAAACTATAATGATCAGAAACAAAGGCACACCCTACTCCATCATCAGTCTTAGATCCATCAGTACATATAAAACGTAAAGTAAAACTATAATGATCAGAAACAAAGGCACACCCTACTCCATCATCAGTTTTAGATCCATCAGTAAATATAAAACGAAAAGTGAAACTATGATGATCAGAAACAAAGGAACACCCTACTCTATCATCAGTCTTAGATCCAACAGTAAATATAAAACGTAAAGTAAAACTATAATGATCAGAAACAAAGGCACACCTTACTCCATCATCAGTCTTAGATCCATCAGTAAATATAAAACGTAAAGTAAAACTATAATGATCAGAAACAAAGGCACACCCTACTCCATCATCAGTTTTAGATCCATCAGTAAATATAAAACGAAAAGTAAAACTATAATGATCAGAAACAAAGGCACACCCTACTCCATCATCAGTCTTAGATCCATCAGTAAATATAAAACGAAAAGTAAAACTATGATGATCAGAAACAAAGGCACACCTTACTCCATCATCAGTTTTAGATCCATCAGTAAAATATAAAACGAAAAGTGAAACTATGATGATCAGAAACAAAGGCACACCCTACTCCATCATCAGTCTTAGATCCATCAGTACATATAAAACGTAAAGTAAAACTATGATGATCAGAAACAAAGGCACACCCTACTCCATCATCAGTCTTAGATCCATCAGTAAATATAAAACGTAAAGTAAAACTATGATGATCAGAAACAAACGCACACCCTACTCCATCATCAGTCTTAGATCCATCAGTACATATAAAACGTAAAGTAAAACTATAATGATCAGAAACAAAGGCACACCCTACTCCATCATCAGTCTTAGATCCATCAGTAAATATAAAACGTAAAGTAAAACTATAATGATCAGAAACAAAGGCACACCCTACTCCATCATCAGTCTTAGATCCATCAGTACATATAAAACGTAAAGTAAAACTATAATGATCAGAAACAAAGGCACACCCTACTCCATCATCAGTCTTAGATCCATCAGTAAATATAAAACGTAAAGTAAAACTATAATGATCAGAAACAAAGGCACACCCTACTCCATCATCAGTCTTAGATCCATCAGTACATATAAAACGTAAAGTAAAACTATAATGATCAGAAACAAAGGCACACCCTACTCCATCATCAGTCTTAGATCCATCAGTAAATATAAAACGTAAAGTAAAACTATAATGATCAGAAACAAAGGCACACCCTACTCCATCATCAGTCTTAGATCCATCAGTACATATAAAACGTAAAGTAAAACTATAATGATCAGAAACAAAGGCACACCCTACTCCATCATCAGTCTTAGATCCATCAGTAAATATAAAACGTAAAGTAAAACTATAATGATCAGAAACAAAGGCACACCCTACTCCATCATCAGTCTTAGATCCATCAGTACATATAAAACGTAAAGTAAAACTATAATGATCAGAAACAAAGGCACACCCTACTCCATCATCAGTCTTAGATCCATCAGTAAATATAAAACGTAAAGTAAAACTATAATGATCAGAAACAAACGCACACCCTACTCCATCATCAGTCTTAGATCCATCAGTAAATATAAAACGAAAAGTAAAACTATGATGATCAGAAACAAAGGCACACCCTACTCCATCATCAGTCTTAGATCCATCAGTAAATATAAAACGTAAAGTAAAACTATAATGATCAGAAACAAAGGCACACCCTACTCCATCATCAGTCTTAGATCCATCAGTAAATATAAAACGTAAATTAAAACTATGATGATCAGAAACAAAGGCACACCCTACTCCATCATCAGTCTTAGATCCATCAGTAAATATAAAACGTAAATTAAAACTATAATGATCAGAAACAAAGGCACACCCTACTCCATCATCAGTCTTAGATCCATCAGTAAATATAAAACGTAAATTAAAACTATCATGATCAGAAACAAAGGCACACCCTACTCCATCATCAGTCTTAGATCCATCAGTAAATATAAAACGTAAATTAAAACTATGATGATCAGAAACAAAGGCACACCCTACTCCATCATCAGTCTTAGATCCATCAGTAAATATAAAACGTAAAGTAAAACTATGATGATCAGAAACAAAGGCACACCCTACTCCATCATCAGTTTTAGATCCATCAGTAAATATAAAACGAAAAGTAAAACTATGATGATCAGAAACAAAGGCACACCCTACTCCATCATCAGTCTTAGATCCATCAGTAAATATAAAACGAAATTAAAACTATCATGATCAGAAACAAAGGCACACCCTACTCCATCATCAGTCTTAGATCCATCAGTAAATATAAAACGAAATTAAAACTATAATGATGAGAAACAAAGGCACACCCTACTCCATCATCAGTCTTAGATCCATCAGTAAATATAAAACGAAATTAAAACTATCATGATCAGAAACAAAGGCACACCCTACTCCATCATCAGTCTTAGATCCATCAGTAAATATAAAACGAAATTAAAACCATGATGATCAGAAACAAAGGCACACCCTAGTCCATCATCAGTCTTAGATCCATCAGTAAATATAAAACGAAATTAAAACTATAATGATCAGAAACAAAGGCACACCCTACTCCATCATCAGTCTTAGATCCATCAGTACATATAAAACGTAAAGTAAAACTATAATGATCAGAAACAAAGGCACACCCTGCTCCATCATCAGTCTTAGATCCATCAGTACATATAAAACGTAAAGTAAAACTATAATGATCAGAAACAAAGGCACACCCTACTCCATCATCAGTCTTAGATCCATCAGTAAATATAAAACGTAAAGTAAAACTATGATGATCAGAAACAAAGGCACACCCTACTCCATCATCAGTCTTAGATCCATCAGTACATATAAAACGTAAAGTAAAACTATAATGATCAGAAACAAAGGCACACCCTACTCCATCATTAGTCTTAGATCCATCAGTAAATATAAAACGAAATTAAAACTATAATGATCAGAAACACAGGCACACCCTACTCCATCATCAGTCTTAGATCCATCAGTACATATAAAACGTAAAGTAAAACTATAATGATCAGAAACAAAGGCACACCCTAATCCATCATCAGTCTTAGATCCATCAGTACATATAAAACGTAAAGTAAAACTATAATGATCAGAAACAAAGGCACACCCTACTCCATCATCAGTCTTAGATCCATCAGTACATATAAAACGTAAAGTAAAACTATAATGATCACAAACAAAGGCACACCTTACTCCATCATTAGTCTTAGATCCATCAGTAAATATAAAACGTAAAGTAAAACTATAATGATCAGAAACAAAGGCACACCCTACTCCATCATCAGTCTTAGATCCATCAGTACATATAAAACGTAAAGTAAAACTATGATGATCAGAAACAAAGGCACACCCTACTCCATCATCAGTCTTAGATCCATCAGTAAATATAAAACGTAAAGTAAAACTATAATGATCAGAAACAAAGGCACACCTTACTCCATCATAAGTCTTAGATCCATCAGTAAATATAAAACGTAAAGTAAAACTATAATGATCAGAAACAATGGCACACCCTACTCCATCATCAGTCTTAGATCCATCAGT
The DNA here is from genome assembly GCA_030765065.1 of Deroplatys truncata. Taxonomy (NCBI): domain Eukaryota; kingdom Metazoa; phylum Arthropoda; class Insecta; order Mantodea; family Mantidae; genus Deroplatys; species Deroplatys truncata. The sequence continues at coordinate 1,541,241 of JAUKNL010000038.1, forward strand.
AAATATAAAACGTAAAGTAAAACTATAATGATCAGAAACAAAGGCACACCCTACTCCATCATCAGTCTTAGATCCATCAGTAAATATAAAACGTAAAGTAAAACTATCATGATCAGAAACAATGGCACACCCTACTCCATCATCAGTCTTAGATCCATCAGTAAATATAAAACGTAAAGTAAAACTATAATGATCAGAAACAAAGGCACACCCTACTCCATCATCAGTCTTAGATCCATCAGTAAATATAAAACGTAAAGTAAAACTATAATGATCAGAAACAATGGCACACCCTACTCCATCATCAGTTTTAGATCCATCAGTAAATATAAAACGAAAAGTAAAACTATAATGATCAGAAACAAAGGCACACCCTACTCCATCATCAGTCTTAGATCCATCAGTAAATATAAAACGAAATTAAAACTATGATGATCAGAAACAAAGGCACACCCTACTCCATCATCAGTCTTAGATCCATCAGTACATATAAAACGAAATTAAAACTATGATGATCAGAAACAAAGGCACACCTTACTCCATCATCAGTCTTAGATCCATCAGTAAATATAAAACGAAATTAAAACTATGATGATCAGAAACAAAGGCACACCTTACTCCATCATCAGTTTTAGATCCATCAGTACATATAAAACGAAATTAAAACTATAATGATGAGAAACAAAGGCACACCCTACTCCATCATCAGTCTTAGATCCATCAGTAAATATAAAACGAAATTAAAACTATGATGATCAGAAACAAAGGCACACCTTACTCCATCATCAGTTTTAGATCCATCAGTACATATAAAACGTAAAGTAAAACTATGATGATCAGAAACAAAGGCACACCCTACTCCATCATCAGTTTTAGATCCATCAGTAAATATAAAACGAAAAGTGAAACTATGATGATCAGAAACAAAGGCACACCCTACTCCATCATCAGTCTTAGATCCATCAGTAAATATAAAACGAAAAGTGAAACTATAATGATCAGAAACAAAGGCACACCCTACTCCATCATCAGTTTTAGATCCATCAGTAAATATAAAACGAAAAGTGAAACTATAATGATCAGAAACAAAGGCACACCTTACTCCATCATCAGTCTTAGATCCATCAGTAAATATAAAACGAAAAGTAAAACTATGATGATCAGAAACAAAGGCACACCCTACTCCATCACCAGTCTTAGATCCATCAGTAAATATAAAACGTAAAGTAAAACTATGATGATCAGAAACAAAGGCACACCCTACTCCATCACCAGTCTTAGATCCATCAGTAAATATAAAACGAAAAGTAAAACTATGATGATCAGAAACAAAGGCACACCCTACTCCATCATCAGTCTTAGATCCATCAGTAAATATAAAACGTAAAGTAAAACTATAATGATCAGAAACAAAGGCACACCCTACTCCATCATCAGTTTTAGATCCACCAGTAAATATAAAACGAAAAGTGAAACTATGATGATCAGAAACAAAGGCACACCCTACTCTATCATCAGTCTTAGATCCAACAGTAAATATAAAACGTAAAGTAAAACTATAATGATCAGAAACAAAGGCACACCTTACTCCATCATCAGTCTTAGATCCATCAGTAAATATAAAACGAAAAGTGAAACTATAATGATCAGAAACAAAGGCACACCCTACTCCATCATCAGTCTTAGATCCATCAGTACATATAAAACGTAAAGTAAAACTATGATGATCAGAAACAAAGGCACACCCTACTCCATCATCAGTCTTAGATCCATCAGTAAATATAAAACGAAATTAAAACTATCATGATCAGAAACAAAGGCACACCCTACTCCATCATCAGTCTTAGATCCATCAGTAAATATAAAACGAAATTAAAACCATGATGATCAGAAACAAAGGCACACCCTAGTCCATCATCAGTCTTAGATCCATCAGTAAATATAAAACGAAATTAAAACTATAATGATCAGAAACAAAGGCACACCCTACTCCATCATCAGTCTTAGATCCATCAGTACATATAAAACGTAAAGTAAAACTATAATGATCAGAAACAAAGGCACACCCTACTCCATCATCAGTCTTAGATCCATCAGTACATATAAAACGTAAAGTAAAACTATAATGATCAGAAACAAAGGCACACCCTACTCCATCATCAGTCTTAGATCCATCAGTAAATATAAAACGAAATTAAAACTATAATGATCAGAAACACAGGCACACCCTGCTCCATCATCAGTCTTAGATCCATCAGTACATATAAAACGTAAAGTAAAACTATAATGATCAGAAACAAAGGCACACCCTAATCCATCATCAGTCTTAGATCCATCAGTACATATAAAACGTAAAGTAAAACTATAATGATCAGAAACAAAGGCACACCCTACTCCATCATCAGTCTTAGATCCATCAGTACATATAAAACGTAAAGTAAAACTATAATGATCAGAAACAAAGGCACACCTTACTCCATCATTAGTCTTAGATCCATCAGTAAATATAAAACGTAAAGTAAAACTATAATGATCAGAAGCAAAGGCACACCCTACTCCATCATCAGTCTTAGATCCATCAGTACATATAAAACGTAAAGTAAAACTATGATGATCAGAAACAAAGGCACACCCTACTCCATCATCAGTCTTAGATCCATCAGTAAATATAAAACGTAAAGTAAAACTATAATGATCAGAAACAAAGGCACACCTTACTCCATCATAAGTCTTAGATCCATCAGTAAATATAAAACGTAAAGTAAAACTATAATGATCAGAAACAATGGCACACCCTACTCCATCATCAGTCTTAGATCCATCAGTAAATATAAAACGTAAAGTAAAACTATAATGATCAGAAACAAAGGCACACCCTACTCCATCATCAGTCTTAGATCCATCAGTAAATATAAAACGTAAAGTAAAACTATAATGATCAGAAACAATGGCACACCCTACTCCATCATCAGTCTTAGATCCATCAGTAAATATAAAACGTAAAGTAAAACTATAATGATCAGAAACAAAGGCACACCCTACTCCATCATCAGTCTTAGATCCATCAGTAAATATAAAACGTAAAGTAAAACTATAATGATCAGAAACAATGGCACACCCTACTCCATCACCAGTCTTAGATCCATCAGTAAATATAAAACGAAAAGTAAGACTATAATGATCAGAAACAAAGGCACACCCTACTCCATCATCAGTCTTAGATCCATCAGTAAATATAAAACGAAATTAAAACTATGATGATCAGAAACAAAGGCACACCCTACTCCATCATCAGTCTTAGATCCATCAGTACATATAAAACGAAATTAAAACTATGATGATCAGAAACAAAGGCACACCTTACTCCATCATCAGTCTTAGATCCATCAGTAAATATAAAACGTAAATTAAAACTATAATGATCAGAAACAAAGGCACACCCTACTCCATCATCAGTCTTAGATCCATCAGTAAATATAAAACGTAAATTAAAACTATCATGATCAGAAACAAAGGCACACCCTACTCCATCATCAGTCTTAGATCCATCAGTAAATATAAAACGTAAATTAAAACTATGATGATCAGAAACAAAGGCACACCCTACTCCATCATCAGTCTTAGATCCATCAGTAAATATAAAACGTAAAGTAAAACTATGATGATCAGAAACAAAGGCACACCCTACTCCATCATCAGTTTTAGATCCATCAGTAAATATAAAACGAAAAGTAAAACTATGATGATCAGAAACAAAGGCACACCCTACTCCATCATCAGTCTTAGATCCATCAGTAAATATAAAACGAAATTAAAACTATCATGATCAGAAACAAAGGCACACCCTACTCCATCATCAGTCTTAGATCCATCAGTAAATATAAAACGAAATTAAAACTATAATGATGAGAAACAAAGGCACACCCTACTCCATCATCAGTCTTAGATCCATCAGTAAATATAAAACGAAATTAAAACTATCATGATCAGAAACAAAGGCACACCCTACTCCATCATCAGTCTTAGATCCATCAGTAAATATAAAACGAAATTAAAACCATGATGATCAGAAACAAAGGCACACCCTAGTCCATCATCAGTCTTAGATCCATCAGTAAATATAAAACGAAATTAAAACTATAATGATCAGAAACAAAGGCACACCCTACTCCATCATCAGTCTTAGATCCATCAGTACATATAAAACGTAAAGTAAAACTATAATGATCAGAAACAAAGGCACACCCTGCTCCATCATCAGTCTTAGATCCATCAGTACATATAAAACGTAAAGTAAAACTATAATGATCAGAAACAAAGGCACACCCTACTCCATCATCAGTCTTAGATCCATCAGTAAATATAAAACGTAAAGTAAAACTATGATGATCAGAAACAAAGGCACACCCTACTCCATCATCAGTCTTAGATCCATCAGTACATATAAAACGTAAAGTAAAACTATAATGATCAGAAACAAAGGCACACCCTACTCCATCATTAGTCTTAGATCCATCAGTAAATATAAAACGAAATTAAAACTATAATGATCAGAAACACAGGCACACCCTACTCCATCATCAGTCTTAGATCCATCAGTACATATAAAACGTAAAGTAAAACTATAATGATCAGAAACAAAGGCACACCCTAATCCATCATCAGTCTTAGATCCATCAGTACATATAAAACGTAAAGTAAAACTATAATGATCAGAAACAAAGGCACACCCTACTCCATCATCAGTCTTAGATCCATCAGTACATATAAAACGTAAAGTAAAACTATAATGATCACAAACAAAGGCACACCTTACTCCATCATTAGTCTTAGATCCATCAGTAAATATAAAACGTAAAGTAAAACTATAATGATCAGAAACAAAGGCACACCCTACTCCATCATCAGTCTTAGATCCATCAGTACATATAAAACGTAAAGTAAAACTATGATGATCAGAAACAAAGGCACACCCTACTCCATCATCAGTCTTAGATCCATCAGTAAATATAAAACGTAAAGTAAAACTATAATGATCAGAAACAAAGGCACACCTTACTCCATCATAAGTCTTAGATCCATCAGTAAATATAAAACGTAAAGTAAAACTATAATGATCAGAAACAATGGCACACCCTACTCCATCATCAGTCTTAGATCCATCAGTAAATATAAAACGTAAAGTAAAACTATAATGATCAGAAACAAAGGCACACCCTACTCCATCATCAGTCTTAGATCCATCAGTAAATATAAAACGTAAAGTAAAACTATCATGATCAGAAACAATGGCACACCCTACTCCATCATCAGTCTTAGATCCATCAGTAAATATAAAACGTAAAGTAAAACTATAATGATCAGAAACAAAGGCACACCCTACTCCATCATCAGTCTTAGATCCATCAGTAAATATAAAACGTAAAGTAAAACTATAATGATCAGAAACAATGGCACACCCTACTCCATCATCAGTTTTAGATCCATCAGTAAATATAAAACGAAAAGTAAAACTATAATGATCAGAAACAAAGGCACACCCTACTCCATCATCAGTCTTAGATCCATCAGTAAATATAAAACGAAATTAAAACTATGATGATCAGAAACAAAGGCACACCCTACTCCATCATCAGTCTTAGATCCATCAGTACATATAAAACGAAATTAAAACTATGATGATCAGAAACAAAGGCACACCTTACTCCATCATCAGTCTTAGATCCATCAGTAAATATAAAACGAAATTAAAACTATGATGATCAGAAACAAAGGCACACCTTACTCCATCATCAGTTTTAGATCCATCAGTACATATAAAACGAAATTAAAACTATAATGATGAGAAACAAAGGCACACCCTACTCCATCATCAGTCTTAGATCCATCAGTAAATATAAAACGAAATTAAAACTATGATGATCAGAAACAAAGGCACACCTTACTCCATCATCAGTTTTAGATCCATCAGTACATATAAAACGTAAAGTAAAACTATGATGATCAGAAACAAAGGCACACCCTACTCCATCATCAGTTTTAGATCCATCAGTAAATATAAAACGAAAAGTGAAACTATGATGATCAGAAACAAAGGCACACCCTACTCCATCATCAGTCTTAGATCCATCAGTAAATATAAAACGAAAAGTGAAACTATAATGATCAGAAACAAAGGCACACCCTACTCCATCATCAGTTTTAGATCCATCAGTAAATATAAAACGAAAAGTGAAACTATAATGATCAGAAACAAAGGCACACCTTACTCCATCATCAGTCTTAGATCCATCAGTAAATATAAAACGAAAAGTAAAACTATGATGATCAGAAACAAAGGCACACCCTACTCCATCACCAGTCTTAGATCCATCAGTAAATATAAAACGTAAAGTAAAACTATGATGATCAGAAACAAAGGCACACCCTACTCCATCACCAGTCTTAGATCCATCAGTAAATATAAAACGAAAAGTAAAACTATGATGATCAGAAACAAAGGCACACCCTACTCCATCATCAGTCTTAGATCCATCAGTAAATATAAAACGTAAAGTAAAACTATAATGATCAGAAACAAAGGCACACCCTACTCCATCATCAGTTTTAGATCCACCAGTAAATATAAAACGAAAAGTGAAACTATGATGATCAGAAACAAAGGCACACCCTACTCTATCATCAGTCTTAGATCCAACAGTAAATATAAAACGTAAAGTAAAACTATAATGATCAGAAACAAAGGCACACCTTACTCCATCATCAGTCTTAGATCCATCAGTAAATATAAAACGAAAAGTGAAACTATAATGATCAGAAACAAAGGCACACCCTACTCCATCATCAGTCTTAGATCCATCAGTACATATAAAACGTAAAGTAAAACTATGATGATCAGAAACAAAGGCACACCCTACTCCATCATCAGTCTTAGATCCATCAGTAAATATAAAACGAAATTAAAACTATCATGATCAGAAACAAAGGCACACCCTACTCCATCATCAGTCTTAGATCCATCAGTAAATATAAAACGAAATTAAAACCATGATGATCAGAAACAAAGGCACACCCTAGTCCATCATCAGTCTTAGATCCATCAGTAAATATAAAACGAAATTAAAACTATAATGATCAGAAACAAAGGCACACCCTACTCCATCATCAGTCTTAGATCCATCAGTACATATAAAACGTAAAGTAAAACTATAATGATCAGAAACAAAGGCACACCCTACTCCATCATCAGTCTTAGATCCATCAGTACATATAAAACGTAAAGTAAAACTATAATGATCAGAAACAAAGGCACACCCTACTCCATCATCAGTCTTAGATCCATCAGTAAATATAAAACGAAATTAAAACTATAATGATCAGAAACACAGGCACACCCTGCTCCATCATCAGTCTTAGATCCATCAGTACATATAAAACGTAAAGTAAAACTATAATGATCAGAAACAAAGGCACACCCTACTCCATCATCAGTCTTAGATCCATCAGTACATATAAAACGTAAAGTAAAACTATAATGATCAGAAACAAAGGCACACCTTACTCCATCATTAGTCTTAGATCCATCAGTAAATATAAAACGTAAAGTAAAACTATAATGATCAGAAGCAAAGGCACACCCTACTCCATCATCAGTCTTAGATCCATCAGTACATATAAAACGTAAAGTAAAACTATGATGATCAGAAACAAAGGCACACCCTACTCCATCATCAGTCTTAGATCCATCAGTAAATATAAAACGTAAAGTAAAACTATAATGATCAGAAACAAAGGCACACCTTACTCCATCATAAGTCTTAGATCCATCAGTAAATATAAAACGTAAAGTAAAACTATAATGATCAGAAACAATGGCACACCCTACTCCATCATCAGTCTTAGATCCATCAGTAAATATAAAACGTAAAGTAAAACTATAATGATCAGAAACAAAGGCACACCCTACTCCATCATCAGTCTTAGATCCATCAGTAAATATAAAACGTAAAGTAAAACTATAATGATCAGAAACAATGGCACACCCTACTCCATCATCAGTCTTAGATCCATCAGTAAATATAAAACGTAAAGTAAAACTATAATGATCAGAAACAAAGGCACACCCTACTCCATCATCAGTCTTAGATCCATCAGTAAATATAAAACGTAAAGTAAAACTATAATGATCAGAAACAATGGCACACCCTACTCCATCACCAGTCTTAGATCCATCAGTAAATATAAAACGAAAAGTAAGACTATAATGATCAGAAACAAAGGCACACCCTACTCCATCATCAGTCTTAGATCCATCAGTAAATATAAAACGAAATTAAAACTATGATGATCAGAAACAAAGGCACACCCTACTCCATCATCAGTCTTAGATCCATCAGTACATATAAAACGAAATTAAAACTATGATGATCAGAAACAAAGGCACACCTTACTCCATCATCAGTCTTAGATCCATCAGTAAATATAAAACGAAATTAAAACTATGATGATCAGAAACAAAGGCACACCTTACTCCATCATCACTTTTAGATCCATCAGTACATATAAAACGAAATTAAAACTATAATGATGAGAAACAAAGGCACACCCTACTCCATCATCAGTCTTAGATCCATCAGTAAATATAAAACGAAATTAAAACTATGATGATCAGAAACAAAGGCACACCTTACTCCATCATCAGTTTTAGATCCATCAGTACATATAAAACGTAAAGTAAAACTATGATGATCAGAAACAAAGGCACACCCTACTCCATCATCAGTTTTAGATACATCAGTAAATATAAAACGAAAAGTGAAACTATGATGATCAGAAACAAAGGCACACCCTACTCCATCATCAGTCTTAGATCCATCAGTAAATATAAAACGAAAAGTGAAACTATAATGATCAGAAACAAAGGCACACCCTACTCCATCATCAGTTTTAGATCCATCAGTAAATATAAAACGAAAAGTGAAACTATAATGATCAGAAACAAAGGCACACCTTACTCCATCATCAGTCTTAGATCCATCAGTAAATATAAAACGAAAAGTAAAACTATGATGATGAGAAACAAAGGCACACCCTACTCCATCACCAGTCTTAGATCCATCAGTAAATATAAAACGTAAAGTAAAACTATGATGATCAGAAACAAAGGCACACCCTACTCCATCACCAGTCTTAGATCCATCAGTAAATATAAAACGAAAAGTAAAACTATGATGATCAGAAACAAAGGCACACCCTACTCCATCATCAGTCTTAGATCCATCAGTAAATATAAAACGTAAAGTAAAACTATAATGATCAGAAACAAAGGCACACCCTACTCCATCATCAGTTTTAGATCCACCAGTAAATATAAAACGAAAAGTGAAACTATGATGATCAGAAACAAAGGCACACCCTACTCTATCATCAGTCTTAGATCCAACAGTAAATATAAAACGTAAAGTAAAACTATAATGATCAGAAACAAAGGCACACCTTACTCCATCATCAGTCTTAGATCCATCAGTAAATATAAAACGAAAAGTGAAACTATAATGATCAGAAACAAAGGCACACCCTACTCCATCATCAGTCTTAGATCCATCAGTACATATAAAACGTAAAGTAAAACTATGATGATCAGAAACAAAGGCACACCCTACTCCATCATCAGTCTTAGATCCATCAGTAAATATAAAACGTAAAGTAAAACTATGATGATCAGAAACAAACGCACACCCTACTCCATCATCAGTCTTAGATCCATCAGTACATATAAAACGTAAAGTAAAACTATAATGATCAGAAACAAAGGCACACCCTACTCCATCATCAGTCTTAGATCCATCAGTAAATATAAAACGAAATTAAAACTATAATGATCAGAAACAAAGGCACACCCTACTCCATCATCAGTCTTAGATCCATCAGTACATATAAAACGTAAAGTAAAACTATAATGATCAGAAACAAAGCCACACCCTACTCCATCATCAGTCTTAGATCCATCAGTAAATATAAAACGCAATTAAAACTATCATGATCAGAAACAAAGGCACACCCTACTCCATCATCAGTCTTAGATCCATCAGTAAATATAAAACGAAATTAAAACTATAATGATCAGAAACAAAGGCACACCCTACTCCATCATCAGTCTTAGATCCATCAGTAAATATAAAACGAAATTAAAACTATCATGATCAGAAACAAAGGCACACCCTACTCCATCATCAGTCTTAGATCCATCAGTAAATATAAAACGAAATTAAAACCATGATGATCAGAAACAAAGGCACACCCTACTCCATCATCAGTCTTAGATCCATCAGTAAATATAAAACGAAATTAAAACTATAATGATCAGAAACAAAGGCACACCCTACTCCATCATCAGTCTTAGATCCATCAGTAAATATAAAACGAAAAGTAAAACTATGATGATCAGAAACAAAGGCACACCCTACTCCATCATCAGTCTTAGATCCATCAGTACATATAAAACGTAAAGTAAAACTATAATGATCAGAAACAAAGGCACACCCTACTCCATCATCAGTCTTAGATCCATCAGTACATATAAAACGTAAAGTAAAACTATAATGATAAGAAACAAAGGCACACCCTACTCCATCATCAGTCTTAGATCCATCAGTAAATATAAAACGAAATTAAAACTATAATGATCAGAAACACAGGCACACCCTACTCCATCATCAGTCTTAGATCCATCAGTACATATAAAACGTAAAGTAAAACTATAATGATCAGAAACAAAGGCACACCCTACTCCATCATCAGTCTTAGATCCATCAGTACATATAAAACGTAAAGTAAAACTATAATGATCAGAAATAAAGGCACACCCTACTCCATCATCAGTCTTAGATCCATCAGTACATATAAAACGTAAAGTAAAACTATAATGATCAGAAACAAAGGCACACCCTACTCCATCATCAGTCTTAGATCCATCAGTAAATATAAAACGTAAAGTAAAACTATAATGATCAGAAACAAAGGCACACCTTACTCCATCATCAGTCTTAGATCCATCAGTAAATATAAAACGTAAAGTAAAACTATTATGATCAGAAACAAAGGCACACCCTACTCCATCATCAGTCTTAGATCCATCAGTAAATATAAAACGTAAAGTAAAACTATAATGATCAGAAACAAAGGCACACCCTACTCCATCATCAGTCTTAGATCCATCAGTAAATATAAAACGAAAAGTAAAACTATCATGATCAGAAACAAAGGCACACCCTACTCCATCATCAGTCTTAGATCCATCAGTAAATATAAAACGTAAAGTAAAACTATAATGATCAAAACAATGGCACACCCTACTCCATCATCAGTTTTAGATCCATCAGTAAATATAAAACGAAAAGTGAAACTATGATGATCAGAAACAAAGGCACACCCTACTCCATCATCAGTTTTAGATCCAACAGTAAATATAAAACGAAAAGTAAAACTATGATGATCAGAAACAAAGGCACACCCTACTCCATCACCAGTCTTAGATCCATCAGTAAATATAAAACGAAAAGTGAAACTATGATGATCAGAAACAAAGGCACACCCTACTCCATCATCAGTCTTAGATCCATCAGTAAATATAAAACGAAAAGTGAAACTATGATGATCAGAAACAAAGGCACACCCTACTCCATCACCAGTCTTAGATCCATCAGTAAATATAAAACGAAAAGTGAAACTATGATGATCAGAAACAAAGGCACACCCTACTCCATCATCAGTCTTAGATCCATCAGTAAATATAAAACGAAATTAAAACTATGATGATCAGAAACAAAGGCACACCCTACTCCATCATCAGTCTTAGATCCATCAGTAAATATAAAACGAAATTAAAACTATAATGATCAGAAACAAAGGCACACCCTACTCCATCATCAGTCTTAGATCCATCAGTAAATATAAAACGAAATTAAAACTATGATGATCAGAAACAAAGGCACACCCTACTCCATCATCAGTCTTAGATCCAACAGTAAATATAAAACGAAATTAAAACTATGATGATCAGAAACAAAGGCACACCCTACTCCATCATCAGTCTTAGATCCAACAGTAAATATAAAACGAAATTAAAACTATGATGATCAGAAACAAAGGCACACCCTACTCCATCATCAGTCTTAGATCCATCAGTAAATATAAAACGAAATTAAAACTATGATGATCAGAAACAAAGGCACACCCTACTCCATCATCAGTCTTAGATCCATCAGTAAATATAAAACGAAATTAAAACTATGATGATCAGAAACAAAGGCACACCCTACTCCATCATCAGTCTTAGATCCATCAGTAAATATAAAACGAAAAGTAAAACTATGATGATCAGAAACAAAGGCACACCCTACTCCATCATCAGTCTTAGATCCATCAGTAAATATAAAACGTAAAGTAAAACTATAATGATCAGAAACAAAGGCACACCCTACTCCATCATCAGTCTTAGATCCATCAGTAAATATAAAACGAAAAGTAAAACTATGATGATCAGAAACAAAGGCACACCCTACTCCATCACCAGTCTTAGATCCATCAGTAAATATAAAACGAAAAGTGAAACTATGATGATCAGAAACAAAGGCACACCCTACTCCATCATCAGTCTTAGATCCATCAGTAAATATAAAACGTAAAGTAAAACTATGATGATCAGAAACAAACGCACACCCTACTCCATCATCAGTCTTAGATCCATCAGTACATATAAAACGTAAAGTAAAACTATAATGATCAGAAACAAAGGCACACCCTACTCCATCATCAGTCTTAGATCCATCAGTAAATATAAAACGAAATTAAAACTATCATGATCAGAAACAAAGGCACACCCTACTCCATCATCAGTTTTAGATCCATCAGTAAATATAAAACGTAAAGTAAAACTATAATGATCAGAAAGAAAGGCACACCCTACTCCATCATCAGTTTTAGATCCATCAGTAAATATAAAACGAAAAGTGAAACTATGATGATCAGAAACAAAGGCACACCCTACTCTATCATCAGTCTTAGATCCAACAGTAAATATAAAACGTAAAGTAAAACTATAATGATCAGAAACAAAGGCACACCTTACTCCATCATCAGTCTTAGATCCATCAGTAAATATAAAACGAAAAGTGAAACTATAATGATCAGAAACAAAGGCACACCCTACTCCATCATCAGTCTTAGATCCATCAGTAAATATAAAACGAAAAGTAAAACTATAATGATCAGAAACAAAGCCACACCCTACTCCATCATCAGTCTTAGATCCATCAGTAAATATAAAACGAAAAGTGAAACTATGATGATCAGAAACAAAGGCACACCCTACTCCATCATCAGTCTTAGATCCATCAGTAAATATAAAACGAAAAGTAAAACTATGATGATCAGAAACAAACGCACACCCTACTCCATCATCAGTCTTAGATCCATCAGTAAATATAAAACGTAAAGTAAAACTATAATGATCAGAAACAAAGGCACACCCTACTCCATCATCAGTCTTAGATCCATCAGTAAATATAAAACGTAAAGTAAAACTATAATGATCAGAAACAAAGGCACACCCTACTCCATCATCAGTCTTAGATCCATCAGTAAATATAAAACGAAATTAAAACTATCATGATCAGAAACAAAGGCACACCCTACTCCATCATCAGTCTTAGATCCATCAGTAAATATAAAACGTAAAGTAAAACTATAATGATCAGAAACAAAGGCACACCCTACTCCATCACCAGTCTTAGATCCATCAGTAAATATAAAACGAAATTAAAACTATGATGATCAGAAACAAAGGCACACCCTACTCTATCATCAGTCTTAGATCCAACAGTAAATATAAAACGTAAAGTAAAACTATAATGATCAGAAACAAAGGCACACCCTACTCCATCATCAGTCTTAGATCCATCAGTAAATATAAAACGTAAAGTAAAACTATAATGATCAGAAACAAAGGCACACCCTACTCCATCACCAGTCTTAGATCCATCAGTAAATATAAAACGAAATTAAAACTATAATGATAAGAAACAAACGCACACCCTACTCCATCATCAGTTTTAGATCCATCAGTAAATATAAAACGAAATTAAAACTATGATGATCAGAAACAAAGGCACACCCTACTCTATCATCAGTCTTAGATCCAACAGTAAATATAAAACGTAAAGTAAAACTATAATGATCAGAAACAAAGGCACACCCTACTCCATCACCAGTCTTAGATCCATCAGTAAATATAAAACGAAATTAAAACTATAATGATCAGAAACAAAGGCACACCCTACTCCATCATCAGTCTTAGATCCATCAGTAAATATAAAACGAAATTAAAACTATAATGATCAGAAACAAAGGCACACCCTACTCCATCATCAGTCTTAGATCCATCAGTAAATATAAAACGAAAAGTAAAACTATAATGATCAGAAACAAAGGCACACCTTACTCCATCATCAGTCTTAGATCCATCAGTAAATATAAAACGAAAAGTAAAACTATAATGATCAGAAACAAAGGCACACCCTACTCCATCATCAGTCTTAGATCCATCAGTAAATATAAAACGTAAATTAAAACTATCATGATCAGAAACAAAGGCACACCCTACTCCATCATCAGTCTTAGATCCATCAGTAAATATAAAACGTAAAGTAAAACTATGATGATCAGAAACAAAGGCACACCCTACTCCATCATCAGTCTTAGATCCATCAGTAAATATAAAACGTAAAGTAAAACTATAATGATCAGAAACAAAGGCACACCCTACTCCATCATCAGTCTTAGATCCATCAGTAAATATAAAACGTAAATTAAAACTATCATGATCAGAAACAAAGGCACACCCTACTCCATCATCAGTCTTAGATCCATCAGTAAATATAAAACGTAAATTAAAACTATAATGATCAGAAACAAAGGCACACCCTACTCCATCATCAGTCTTAGATCCATCAGTAAATATAAAACGTAAATTAAAACTATAATGATCAGAAACAAAGGCACACCCTACTCCATCATCAGTCTTAGATCCATCAGTACATATAAAACGTAAAGTAAAACTATAATGATCAGAAACAAAGCCACACCCTACTCCATCATCAGTCTTAGATCCATCAGTAAATATAAAACGCAATTAAAACTATCATGATCAGAAACAAAGGCACACCCTACTCCATCATCAGTCTTAGATCCATCAGTAAATATAAAACGAAATTAAAACTATAATGATCAGAAACAAAGGCACACCCTACTCCATCATCAGTCTTAGATCCATCAGTAAATATAAAACGAAATTAAAACTATCATGATCAGAAACAAAGGCACACCCTACTCCATCATCAGTCTTAGATCCATCAGTAAATATAAAACGAAATTAAAACCATGATGATCAGAAACAAAGGCACACCCTACTCCATCATCAGTCTTAGATCCATCAGTAAATATAAAACGAAATTAAAACTATAATGATCAGAAACAAAGGCACACCCTACTCCATCATCAGTCTTAGATCCATCAGTAAATATAAAACGAAAAGTAAAACTATGATGATCAGAAACAAAGGCACACCCTACTCCATCATCAGTCTTAGATCCATCAGTACATATAAAACGTAAAGTAAAACTATAATGATCAGAAACAAAGGCACACCCTACTCCATCATCAGTCTTAGATCCATCAGTACATATAAAACGTAAAGTAAAACTATAATGATAAGAAACAAAGGCACACCCTACTCCATCATCAGTCTTAGATCCATCAGTAAATATAAAACGAAATTAAAACTATAATGATCAGAAACACAGGCACACCCTACTCCATCATCAGTCTTAGATCCATCAGTACATATAAAACGTAAAGTAAAACTATAATGATCAGAAACAAAGGCACACCCTACTCCATCATCAGTCTTAGATCCATCAGTACATATAAAACGTAAAGTAAAACTATAATGATCAGAAATAAAGGCACACCCTACTCCATCATCAGTCTTAGATCCATCAGTACATATAAAACGTAAAGTAAAACTATAATGATCAGAAACAAAGGCACACCCTACTCCATCATCAGTCTTAGATCCATCAGTAAATATAAAACGTAAAGTAAAACTATAATGATCAGAAACAAAGGCACACCTTACTCCATCATCAGTCTTAGATCCATCAGTAAATATAAAACGTAAAGTAAAACTATTATGATCAGAAACAAAGGCACACCCTACTCCATCATCAGTCTTAGATCCATCAGTAAATATAAAACGTAAAGTAAAACTATAATGATCAGAAACAAAGGCACACCCTACTCCATCATCAGTCTTAGATCCATCAGTAAATATAAAACGAAAAGTAAAACTATCATGATCAGAAACAAAGGCACACCCTACTCCATCATCAGTCTTAGATCCATCAGTAAATATAAAACGTAAAGTAAAACTATAATGATCAAAACAATGGCACACCCTACTCCATCATCAGTTTTAGATCCATCAGTAAATATAAAACGAAAAGTGAAACTATGATGATCAGAAACAAAGGCACACCCTACTCCATCATCAGTTTTAGATCCAACAGTAAATATAAAACGAAAAGTAAAACTATGATGATCAGAAACAAAGGCACACCCTACTCCATCACCAGTCTTAGATCCATCAGTAAATATAAAACGAAAAGTGAAACTATGATGATCAGAAACAAAGGCACACCCTACTCCATCATCAGTCTTAGATCCATCAGTAAATATAAAACGAAAAGTGAAACTATGATGATCAGAAACAAAGGCACACCCTACTCCATCACCAGTCTTAGATCCATCAGTAAATATAAAACGAAAAGTGAAACTATGATGATCAGAAACAAAGGCACACCCTACTCCATCATCAGTCTTAGATCCATCAGTAAATATAAAACGAAATTAAAACTATGATGATCAGAAACAAAGGCACACCCTACTCCATCATCAGTCTTAGATCCATCAGTAAATATAAAACGAAATTAAAACTATAATGATCAGAAACAAAGGCACACCCTACTCCATCATCAGTCTTAGATCCATCAGTAAATATAAAACGAAATTAAAACTATGATGATCAGAAACAAAGGCACACCCTACTCCATCATCAGTCTTAGATCCAACAGTAAATATAAAACGAAATTAAAACTATGATGATCAGAAACAAAGGCACACCCTACTCCATCATCAGTCTTAGATCCAACAGTAAATATAAAACGAAATTAAAACTATGATGATCAGAAACAAAGGCACACCCTACTCCATCATCAGTCTTAGATCCATCAGTAAATATAAAACGAAATTAAAACTATGATGATCAGAAACAAAGGCACACCCTACTCCATCATCAGTCTTAGATCCATCAGTAAATATAAAACGAAATTAAAACTATGATGATCAGAAACAAAGGCACACCCTACTCCATCATCAGTCTTAGATCCATCAGTAAATATAAAACGAAAAGTAAAACTATGATGATCAGAAACAAAGGCACACCCTACTCCATCATCAGTCTTAGATCCATCAGTAAATATAAAACGTAAAGTAAAACTATAATGATCAGAAACAAAGGCACACCCTACTCCATCATCAGTCTTAGATCCATCAGTAAATATAAAACGAAAAGTAAAACTATGATGATCAGAAACAAAGGCACACCCTACTCCATCACCAGTCTTAGATCCATCAGTAAATATAAAACGAAAAGTGAAACTATGATGATCAGAAACAAAGGCACACCCTACTCCATCATCAGTCTTAGATCCATCAGTAAATATAAAACGTAAAGTAAAACTATGATGATCAGAAACAAACGCACACCCTACTCCATCATCAGTCTTAGATCCATCAGTACATATAAAACGTAAAGTAAAACTATAATGATCAGAAACAAAGGCACACCCTACTCCATCATCAGTCTTAGATCCATCAGTAAATATAAAACGAAATTAAAACTATCATGATCAGAAACAAAGGCACACCCTACTCCATCATCAGTTTTAGATCCATCAGTAAATATAAAACGTAAAGTAAAACTATAATGATCAGAAAGAAAGGCACACCCTACTCCATCATCAGTTTTAGATCCATCAGTAAATATAAAACGAAAAGTGAAACTATGATGATCAGAAACAAAGGCACACCCTACTCTATCATCAGTCTTAGATCCAACAGTAAATATAAAACGTAAAGTAAAACTATAATGATCAGAAACAAAGGCACACCTTACTCCATCATCAGTCTTAGATCCATCAGTAAATATAAAACGAAAAGTGAAACTATAATGATCAGAAACAAAGGCACACCCTACTCCATCATCAGTCTTAGATCCATCAGTAAATATAAAACGAAAAGTAAAACTATAATGATCAGAAACAAAGCCACACCCTACTCCATCATCAGTCTTAGATCCATCAGTAAATATAAAACGAAAAGTGAAACTATGATGATCAGAAACAAAGGCACACCCTACTCCATCATCAGTCTTAGATCCATCAGTAAATATAAAACGAAAAGTAAAACTATGATGATCAGAAACAAACGCACACCCTACTCCATCATCAGTCTTAGATCCATCAGTAAATATAAAACGTAAAGTAAAACTATAATGATCAGAAACAAAGGCACACCCTACTCCATCATCAGTCTTAGATCCATCAGTAAATATAAAACGTAAAGTAAAACTATAATGATCAGAAACAAAGGCACACCCTACTCCATCATCAGTCTTAGATCCATCAGTAAATATAAAACGAAATTAAAACTATCATGATCAGAAACAAAGGCACACCCTACTCCATCATCAGTCTTAGATCCATCAGTAAATATAAAACGTAAAGTAAAACTATAATGATCAGAAACAAAGGCACACCCTACTCCATCACCAGTCTTAGATCCATCAGTAAATATAAAACGAAATTAAAACTATGATGATCAGAAACAAAGGCACACCCTACTCTATCATCAGTCTTAGATCCAACAGTAAATATAAAACGTAAAGTAAAACTATAATGATCAGAAACAAAGGCACACCCTACTCCATCATCAGTCTTAGATCCATCAGTAAATATAAAACGTAAAGTAAAACTATAATGATCAGAAACAAAGGCACACCCTACTCCATCACCAGTCTTAGATCCATCAGTAAATATAAAACGAAATTAAAACTATAATGATAAGAAACAAACGCACACCCTACTCCATCATCAGTTTTAGATCCATCAGTAAATATAAAACGAAATTAAAACTATGATGATCAGAAACAAAGGCACACCCTACTCTATCATCAGTCTTAGATCCAACAGTAAATATAAAACGTAAAGTAAAACTATAATGATCAGAAACAAAGGCACACCCTACTCCATCACCAGTCTTAGATCCATCAGTAAATATAAAACGAAATTAAAACTATAATGATCAGAAACAAAGGCACACCCTACTCCATCATCAGTCTTAGATCCATCAGTAAATATAAAACGAAATTAAAACTATAATGATCAGAAACAAAGGCACACCCTACTCCATCATCAGTCTTAGATCCATCAGTAAATATAAAACGAAAAGTAAAACTATAATGATCAGAAACAAAGGCACACCTTACTCCATCATCAGTCTTAGATCCATCAGTAAATATAAAACGAAAAGTAAAACTATAATGATCAGAAACAAAGGCACACCCTACTCCATCATCAGTCTTAGATCCATCAGTAAATATAAAACGTAAATTAAAACTATCATGATCAGAAACAAAGGCACACCCTACTCCATCATCAGTCTTAGATCCATCAGTAAATATAAAACGTAAAGTAAAACTATGATGATCAGAAACAAAGGCACACCCTACTCCATCATCAGTCTTAGATCCATCAGTAAATATAAAACGTAAAGTAAAACTATAATGATCAGAAACAAAGGCACACCCTACTCCATCATCAGTCTTAGATCCATCAGTAAATATAAAACGTAAATTAAAACTATCATGATCAGAAACAAAGGCACACCCTACTCCATCATCAGTCTTAGATCCATCAGTAAATATAAAACGTAAATTAAAACTATAATGATCAGAAACAAAGGCACACCCTACTCCATCATCAGTCTTAGATCCATCAGTAAATATAAAACGTAAATTAAAACTATAATGATCAGAAACAAAGGCACACCCTACTCCATCATCAGTCTTAGATCCATCAGTAAATATAAAACGTAAATTAAAACTATCATGATCAGAAACAAAGGCACACCCTACTCCATCATCAGTCTTAGATCCATCAGTAAATATAAAACATAATTAAAACTATAATGATCAGAAACAAAGGCACACCCTACTCCATCATCAGTCTTAGATCCATCAGTAAATATAAAACGTAAATTAAAACTATAATGATCAGAAACAAAGGCACACCCTACTCCATCATCAGTCTTAGATCCATCAGTAAATATAAAACGTAAATTAAAACTATAATGATCAGAAACAAAGGCACACCCTACTCCATCATCAGTCTTAGATCCATCAGTAAATATAAAACGTAAATTAAAACTATCATGATCAGAAACAAAGGCACACCCTACTCCATCATCAGTCTTAGATCCATAAGTAAATATAAAACGTAAATTAAAACTATAATGATCAGAAACAAAGGCACACCCTACTCCATCATCAGTCTTAGATCCATCAGTAAATATAAAACGTAAATTAAAACTATCATGATCAGAAACAAAGGCACACCCTACTCCATCATCAGTCTTAGATCCATCAGTAAATATAAAACGTAAAGTAAAACTATGATGATCAGAAACAAAGGCACACCCTACTCCATCATCAGTCTTAGATCCATCAGTAAATATAAAACGTAAAGTAAAACTATGATGATCAGAAACAAAGGCACACCCTACTCCATCATCAGTCTTAGATCCATCAGTAAATATAAAACGTAAAGTAAAACTATAATGATCAGAAACAAAGGCACACCCTACTCCATCATCAGTCTTAGATCCATCAGTAAATATAAAACGTAATTAAAACTATGATGATCAGAAACAAAGGCACACCCTACTCCATCATCAGTCTTAGATCCATCAGTAAATATAAAACGAAAAGTAAAACTATAATGATCAGAAACAAAGGCACAACCTACTCCATCATCAGTCTTAGATCCATCAGTAAATATAAAACGAAATTAAAACTATGATGATCAGAAACAAAGGCACACCCTACTCCATCATCAGTCTTAGATCCATCAGTAAATATAAAACGAAAAGTAAAACTATAATGATCAGAAATAAAGGCACACCCTACTCCATCATCAGTCTTAGATCCATCAGTACATATAAAACGTAAAGTAAAACTATAATGATCAGAAACAAAGCCACACCCTACTCCATCATCAGTCTTAGATCCATCAGTAAATATAAAACGTAAAGTAAAACTATGATGGTCAGAAACAAAGCCACACCCTACTCCATCATCAGTCTTAGATCCATCAGTAAATATAAAACGAAATTAAAACTATGATGATCAGAAACAAAGGCACACCCTACTCCATCATCAGTCTTAGATCCATCAGTACATATAAAACGTAAAGTAAAACTATAATGATCAGAAACAAAGGCACACCCTACTCCATCATCAGTCTTAGATCCATCAGTAAATATAAAACGTAAAGTAAAACTATAATGATCAGAAACAAAGGCACACCTTACTCCATCATCAGTCTTAGATCCATCAGTAAATATAAAACGTAAAGTAAAACTATTATGATCAGAAACAAAGGCACACCCTACTCCATCATCAGTCTTAGATCCATCAGTAAATATAAAACGTAAAGTAAAACTATAATGATCAGAAACAAAGGCACACCCTACTCCATCATCAGTCTTAGATCCATCAGTAAATATAAAACGAAAAGTAAAACTATCATGATCAGAAACAAAGGCACACCCTACTCCATCATCAGTCTTAGATCCATCAGTAAATATAAAACGTAAAGTAAAACTATAATGATCAAAACAATGGCACACCCTACTCCATCATCAATTTTAGATCCATCAGTAAATATAAAACGAAAAGTGAAACTATGATGATCAGAAACAAAGGCACACCCTACTCCATCATCAGTTTTAGATCCAACAGTAAATATAAAACGAAAAGTAAAACTATGATGATCAGAAACAAAGGCACACCCTACTCCATCACCAGTCTTAGATCCATCAGTAAATATAAAACGAAAAGTGAAACTATGATGATCAGAAACAAAGGCACACCCTACTCCATCATCAGTCTTAGATCCATCAGTAAATATAAAACGAAAAGTGAAACTATGATGATCAGAAACAAAGGCACACCCTACTCCATCACCAGTCTTAGATCCATCAGTAAATATAAAACGAAAAGTGAAACTATGATGATCAGAAACAAAGGCACACCCTACTCCATCATCAGTCTTAGATCCATCAGTAAATATAAAACGAAATTAAAACTATGATGATCAGAAACAAAGGCACACCCTACTCCATCATCAGTCTTAGATCCATCAGTAAATATAAAACGAAATTAAAACTATAATGATCAGAAACAAAGGCACACCCTACTCCATCATCAGTCTTAGATCCATCAGTAAATATAAAACGAAATTAAAACTATGATGATCAGAAACAAAGGCACACCCTACTCCATCATCAGTCTTAGATCCAACAGTAAATATAAAACGAAATTAAAACTATGATGATCAGAAACAAAGGCACACCCTACTCCATCATCAGTCTTAGATCCAACAGTAAATATAAAACGAAATTAAAACTATGATGATCAGAAACAAAGGCACACCCTACTCCATCATCAGTCTTAGATCCATCAGTAAATATAAAACGAAATTAAAACTATGATGATCAGAAACAAAGGCACACCCTACTCCATCATCAGTCTTAGATCCATCAGTAAATATAAAACGAAATTAAAACTATGATGATCAGAAACAAAGGCACACCCTACTCCATCATCAGTCTTAGATCCATCAGTAAATATAAAACGAAAAGTAAAACTATGATGATCAGAAACAAAGGCACACCCTACTCCATCATCAGTCTTAGATCCATCAGTAAATATAAAACGTAAAGTAAAACTATAATGATCAGAAACAAAGGCACACCCTACTCCATCATCAGTCTTAGATCCATCAGTAAATATAAAACGAAAAGTAAAACTATGATGATCAGAAACAAAGGCACACCCTACTCCATCACCAGTCTTAGATCCATCAGTAAATATAAAACGGAAAGTGAAACTATGATGATCAGAAACAAAGGCACACCCTACTCCATCATCAGTCTTAGATCCATCAGTAAATATAAAACGTAAAGTAAAACTATGATGATCAGAAACAAACGCACACCCTACTCCATCATCAGTCTTAGATCCATCAGTACATATAAAACGTAAAGTAAAACTATAATGATCAGAAACAAAGGCACACCCTACTCCATCATCAGTCTTAGATCCATCAGTAAATATAAAACGAAATTAAAACTATCATGATCAGAAACAAAGGCACACCCTACTCCATCATCAGTTTTAGATCCATCAGTAAATATAAAACGTAAAGTAAAACTATAATGATCAGAAAGAAAGGCACACCCTACTCCATCATCAGTCTTAGATCCATCAGTAAATATAAAACGAAAAGTGAAACTATGATGATCAGAAACAAAGGCACACCCTACTCCATCATCAGTCTTAGATCCAACAGTAAATATAAAACGTAAAGTAAAACTATAATGATCAGAAACAAAGGCACACCTTACTCCATCATCAGTCTTAGATCCATCAGTAAATATAAAACGAAAAGTGAAACTATAATGATCAGAAACAAAGGCACACCCTACTCCATCATCAGTCTTAGATCCATCAGTAAATATAAAACGAAAAGTAAAACTATAATGATCAGAAACAAAGCCACACCCTACTCCATCATCAGTCTTAGATCCATCAGTAAATATAAAACGAAAAGTGAAACTATGATGATCAGAAACAAAGGCACACCCTACTCCATCATCAGTCTTAGATCCATCAGTAAATATAAAACGAAAAGTAAAACTATGATGATCAGAAACAAACGCACACCCTACTCCATCATCAGTCTTAGATCCATCAGTAAATATAAAACGTAAAGTAAAACTATAATGATCAGAAACAAAGGCACACCCTACTCCATCATCAGTCTTAGATCCATCAGTAAATATAAAACGTAAAGTAAAACTATAATGATCAGAAACAAAGGCACACCCTACTCCATCATCAGTCTTAGATCCATCAGTAAATATAAAACGAAATTAAAACTATCATGATCAGAAACAAAGGCACACCCTACTCCATCATCAGTCTTAGATCCATCAGTAAATATAAAACGTAAAGTAAAACTATAATGATCAGAAACAAAGGCACACCCTACTCCATCACCAGTCTTAGATCCATCAGTAAATATAAAACGAAATTAAAACTATGATGATCAGAAAAAAAGGCACACCCTACTCTATCATCAGTCTTAGATCCAACAGTAAATATAAAACGTAAAGTAAAACTATAATGATCAGAAACAAAGGCACACCCTACTCCATCATCAGTCTTAGATCCATCAGTAAATATAAAACGTAAAGTAAAACTATAATGATCAGAAACAAAGGCACACCCTACTCCATCACCAGTCTTAGATCCATCAGTAAATATAAAACGAAATTAAAACTATAATGATAAGAAACAAACGCACACCCTACTCCATCATCAGTCTTAGATCCATCAGTAAATATAAAACGAAATTAAAACTATGATGATCAGAAACAAAGGCACACCCTACTCTATCATCAGTCTTAGATCCAACAGTAAATATAAAACGTAAAGTAAAACTATAATGATCAGAAACAAAGGCACACCCTACTCCATCACCAGTCTTAGATCCATCAGTAAATATAAAACGAAATTAAAACTATAATGATCAGAAACAAAGGCACACCCTACTCCATCATCAGTCTTAGATCCATCAGTAAATATAAAACGAAATTAAAACTATAATGATCAGAAACAAAGGCACACCCTACTCCATCATCAGTCTTAGATCCATCAGTAAATATAAAACGAAAAGTAAAACTATTATGATCAGAAACAAAGGCACACCTTACTCCATCATCAGTCTTAGATCCATCAGTAAATATAAAACGAAAAGTAAAACTATAATGATCAGAAACAAAGGCACACCCTACTCCATCATCAGTCTTAGATCCATCAGTAAATATAAAACGTAAATTAAAACTATCATGATCAGAAACAAAGGCACACCCTACTCCATCATCAGTCTTAGATCCATCAGTAAATATAAAACGTAAAGTAAAACTATGATGATCAGAAACAAAGGCACACCCTACTCCATCATCAGTCTTAGATCCATCAGTAAATATAAAACGTAAAGTAAAACTATAATGATCAGAAACAAAGGCACACCCTACTCCATCATCAGTCTTAGATCCATCAGTAAATATAAAACGTAAATTAAAACTATCATGATCAGAAACAAAGGCACACCCTACTCCATCATCAGTCTTAGATCCATCAGTAAATATAAAACGTAAATTAAAACTATAATGATCAGAAACAAAGGCACACCCTACTCCATCATCAGTCTTAGATCCATCAGTAAATATAAAACGTAAATTAAAACTATAATGATCAGAAACAAAGGCACACCCTACTCCATCATCAGTCTTAGATCCATCAGTAAATATAAAACGTAAATTAAAACTATCATGATCAGAAACAAAGGCACACCCTATTCCATCATCAGTCTTAGATCCATCAGTAAATATAAAACGTAATTAAAACTATAATGATCAGAAACAAAGGCACACCCTACTCCATCATCAGTCTTAGATCCATCAGTAAATATAAAACGTAAATTAAAACTATAATGATCAGAAACAAAGGCACACCCTACTCCATCATCAGTCTTAGATCCATCAGTAAATATAAAACGTAAAATAAAACTATCATGATCAGAAACAAAGGCACACCCTACTCCATCATCAGTCTTAGATCCATCAGTAAATATAAAACGTAAATTAAAACTATAATGATCAGAAACAAAGGCACACCCTACTCCATCATCAGTCTTAGATCCATCAGTAAATATAAAACGTAAATTAAAACTATCATGATCAGAAACAAAGGCACACCCTACTCCATCATCAGTCTTAGATCCATCAGTAAATATAAAACGTAAAGTAAAACTATGATGATCAGAAACAAAGGCACACCCTACTCCATCATCAGTCTTAGATCCATCAGTAAATATAAAACGTAAAGTAAAACTATAATGATCAGAAACAAAGGCACACCCTACTCCATCATCAGTCTTAGATCCATCAGTAAATATAAAACGTAAAGTAAAACTATAATGATCAGAAACAAAGGCACACCCTACTCCATCATCAGTCTTAGATCCATCAGTAAATATAAAACGTAATTAAAACTATGATGATCAGAAACAAAGGCACACCCTACTCCATCATCAGTCTTAGATCCATCAGTAAATATAAAACGAAAAGTAAAACTATAATGATCAGAAACAAAGGCACAACCTACTCCATCATCAGTCTTAGATCCATCAGTAAATATAAAACGAAATTAAAACTATGATGATCAGAAACAAAGGCACACCCTACTCCATCATCAGTCTTAGATCCATCAGTAAATATAAAACGAAATTAAAACTATGATGATCAGAAACAAAGGCACACCCTACTCCATCATCAGTCTTAGATCCATCAGTAAATATAAAACGAAAAGTAAAACTATAATGATCAGAAATAAAGGCACACCCTACTCCATCATCAGTCTTAGATCCATCAGTACATATAAAACGTAAAGTAAAACTATAATGATCAGAAACAAAGCCACACCCTACTCCATCATCAGTCTTAGATCCATCAGTAAATATAAAACGTAAAGTAAAACTATGATGGTCAGAAACAAAGCCACACCCTACTCCATCATCAGTCTTAGATCCATCAGTAAATATAAAACGAAATTAAAACTATGATGATCAGAAACAAAGGCACACCCTACTCCATCATCAGTCTTAGATCCATCAGTACATATAAAACGTAAAGTAAAACTATAATGATCAGAAACAAAGCCACACCCTACTCCATCATCAGTCTTATATCCATCAGTAAATATAAAACGTAAAGTAAAACTATGATGGTCAGAAACAAAGCCACACCCTACTCCATCATCAGTCTTAGATCCATCAGTAAATATAAAACGAAATTAAAACTATGATGATCAGAAACAAAGGCACACCCTACTCCATCATCAGTCTTAGATCCATCAGTACATATAAAACGTAAAGTAAAACTATAATGATCAGAAACAAAGCCACACCCTACTCCATCATCAGTCTTAGATCCATCAGTAAATATAAAACGTAAAGTAAAACTATGATGGTCAGAAACAAAGCCACACCCTACTCCATCATCAGTCTTAGATCCATCAGTAAATATAAAACGAAATTAAAACTATGATGATCAGAAACAAAGGCACACCCTACTCCATCATCAGTCTTAGATCCATCAGTAAATATAAAACGTAAAGTAAAACTATGATGATCAGAAACAAAGGCACACCCTACTCCATCATCAGTCTTAGATCCATCAGTAAATATAAAACGAAAAGTAAAGCTATAATGATCAGAAACAAAGGCACACCTTACTCCATCATCAGTCTTAGATCCATCAGTAAATATAAAACGAAATTAAAACTATGATGATCAGAAACAAAGGCACACCCTACTCCATCATCAGTCTTAGATCCATCAGTAAATATAAAACGTAAAGTAAAACTATGATGATCAGAAACAAAGGCACACCCTACTCCATCATCAGTCTTAGATCCATCAGTAAATATAAAACGAAAAGTAAAACTATAATGATCAGAAACAAAGGCACACCTTACTCCATCATCAGTCTTAGATCCATCAGTAAATATAAAACGAAATTAAAACTATGATGATCAGAAACAAAGGCACACCCTACTCCATCATCAGTCTTAGATCCATCAGTAAATATAAAACGTAAAGTAAAACTATGATGATCAGAAACAAAGGCACACCCTACTCCATCATCAGTCTTAGATCCATCAGTAAATATAAAACGAAAAGTAAAACTATAATGATCAGAAACAAAGGCACACCTTACTCCATCATCAGTCTTAGATCCATCAGTAAATATAAAACGAAATTAAAACTATGATGATCAGAAACAAAGGCACACCCTACTCCATCATCAGTCTTAGATCCATCAGTAAATATAAAACGTAAAGTAAAACTATGATGATCAGAAACAAAGGCACACCCTACTCCATCATCAGTCTTAGATCCATCAGTAAATATAAAACGAAATTAAAACTATGATGATCAGAAACAAAGGCACACCCTACTCCATCATCAGTCTTAGATCCATCAGTAAATATAAAAGGCAAGTCCCCGAATTGCACCTGCAGTTCTAAAAATGCTGATCTAAAGACTGAAGAAGGGGTCTCATTCTTCGGCAGCGACGATAACCCAAGGTGACAGTGGACCTCAGCGCGCAACCATAGAGAAAAACGCGTTTTCCCCTTGGAAGGGCCGGCGCTGGCGTAACGTCCAAATGCCGAAGAAGTTGACGAAATCGAACCCCTGGAGGGAGCAATGCAGAGAGCTAACTAAATATTGCCGATCAATCGAATCCTCGTAAAATATCGCGAAGGACGTGTGATCAGGCAAGCTTGAGAGTCGTCAGGCATAGCCGCACAAAACCATCTCACGCCTGAAGGACAGCGGAGGCTCTACAGCTTCAGCATATAGGCTAGGTACAGGGCTGGTTGGAAAGGCCCCTGTAGCGACTCTTATGCCACGATGGTGAATGGCATTCAATCGACGTAATACAGATGGACGCGCCGACGAATACACAATGCACCCGTAATCAAGGTTGGATCGGACCAAAGAGCGATAAAGATGTAGAAGGACGGTCCGATCAGCTCCCCAGGATGTGCCAATTAAAACACGTAAAAGATTAAGAGAACGGTCACACTTTGCTTTTAAAAACGAAATGTGCAATATCCAGCTCAGCTTCCTATCAAAGATCAACCCCAAAAATTTCGCCTCGTCTGCAAAGGGAAGTATCCCTGGCCCAAAATGGAGAGAGGGCGGAGGGAAAGCGTTCCGGCGCCAGAAGTTGATGCAGACGGATTTCTCGGCGGAGAAATTAAAGCCAATTGCGTTACTCCAGGTGTAGAGACGGTCGATACAGCTCTGGAGACGGCGTTCGAGTAGACAGGTCCGTCGTGAACTGCAATAAATGGCAAAATCGTCAACAAAAAGGGACGATGAAATGCCAGGTGTAATACAATCAACAATGGGGTTGATAGCAATCGCAAAAAGTGTGACACTGAGTACAGAGCCATGCGGTACTCCGTTCTCTTGAATAAAACGACTAGATAAAACCGAGCCCACACGTACACGAAAGACGCGGTCCGTCATAAACTCCCGAAGAAATATGGGAAGACGACCGCGGATATTCCATGCCTGCAGTGTACGTAAAATGCCGCCCCTCCAACAAGTGTCATAAGCTTTCTCCAGGTCAAAAAACACAGCCACGGTTTGACACCTTCTCAGAAATCCATTCATAATATGCGTCGACAGGGACACCAGATGGTCGACGGTAGAGCGATAGCGGCGAAATCCGCACTGAGCGTTCGCTAGAAGTTTCTGAGACTCAAGCCACCATGTCAACCGCCCGTTGATCATGCGCTCCATCACCTTGCAAATGCAACTGGTGAGGGAGATAGGGCGGTAGCTGGAAGGTAGTTGGCGATCCTTCCCAGGCTTAAGTATAGGGACAATGGTGGCTTCGCACCAAACGGAAGAAAAAAGGCCGTCTTGCCAAATACGGTTATAGACCTGTAAGAGAAAGAGTTTACTGTTGGCTAAAAGGTTCTTTAACATCAGGACATGAATGCCGTCCGGCCCAGGAGCGGAGTGCCTAGAGTAATGAAGAGCGTGATCCAGCTCCCTCATTGTGATGGGCATTAAAATCTCCCAACAGAAGAAATGTTGTTGGGAGAGCGGACAGGAGATCTCGAACGTCCGCATTTGCGAGGGGAGACGATGGAGGTGAATACACAGTACAAAGAGAAAAGAAAAAGCCGGGTAAGTGAAGTCGAACGGCAACAGCTTGCAAGTCGGACGTAAGTGTGAGAGTTTGAAAATGAAAGTCGTTACGCACTAACATCATGACACCTCTATGAGCAGGAGTACCCTCCTCCGGTTCAAGATCGTAGCGAACCGGAGTATACCCTCGGAGAAGAAAAGGATCGTGAGGGCGAAGCTTAGTCTCCTGCAAACACACGACCATAGGTGAATGGGAACGCAATAAAAGTTGCAATTCCGCCCTATGCGATCGTACACCACGTACATTCCAGGTCAGGATAGCCATCAAGAAAAGGAATAAACTTCTTACTTAGAAGGGCGGCTCAAAATAACTTTGTGCTTAACCTTGGGGCTCGGGCATTTGGTATGGAGTTGTTCAGACTCCATAGGCTCCTCGAAGGGAGGGCCCACGCGCTCAGTGCCAGAAACCGATTCAAGCGCCGTGAATCGGTTCTGGGTGGCAATGGGTGAAGGTGGCCGCTGAGCGCGGCTTGTCCCAGGAGCATCCTGGGACTGCGACCTTCGAGGAGGAGAAGGTGAACTTTGCTTACCGCGCGCACGCGGAGGGTCTTTCAAAAAATCTTCCTTGCGTAGCTTCTGTTTCGGTTTCTTGTCAGCGCCTTGCGACTTCATAACCTTAAGCCCAGCTTTAGATGGTTTGCTAACTGTGGCTGAAATAGAGGGCCGGATGGTAGTGGCGGCCAATGCAGTCATGGTTCAGGTCTGTGTTTCGGCATCCTTCCGGGGTACTGGCGAGGCAACAACAGAACTAAAGGTACCAGATCGCAGGAGCGAAGGCTGGCGCGCATGGTAACGCCTCCGGGCTTCAGCGAAGGAGAGTTTCTCCTTTACCCGGATCTCATGAATCGCCTTCTCATCCAAGTACCGCGGACAGTCGGCAAATGACGCAGAATGAGACCCTTTACAATTAACGCAGAAGGGTCCGGATGAACAGGTACCTTCGTGTGACGGCTGGCTACATGAGGCACAGATGGATACGGAACTCTTACAAGAGACTTACGTATGCCCAAAACGTTGGCATTTAAAACTACGCAGAGGTCTAGGAATATAGGGCCTCACCGCAATACGTTCGTACCCTGCCGAAATACTAGTGGGCAGATCGACGCCATCGAACGTGAGAAACAGGGTACGAGTCGGTACCAACACTCCGTCGCGTTTAGCCTGCACTCGATGAACCGCTGTAACCTTTTGGTCGGAAAGATATTCGACCAATTTATCGTCAGATATTCCGTCGAGGCTGTGAGTGGTGACGACGCCTCGACAGGAATTCAAGGTGCGGTGCTTCTCAACGCGGATAGGATAACCGTGGAGAAGCGTGGTGCGTAACAAGGACTTGCTTTGTTGTTCGGACTTGCTCTGAACCAACAAAGAACCATTCCGAAGACGAGTGCAGGCTTGAACAGAACCAGCAATAGTATCAATCCCCTTTTGAATAACAAAAGGGTTCACCTTCTCAAAAGATTGGCCTTCCTCTGTTCGGCTAATTACTAAGTAGCAACCAGATGTCGGTGGTGCTACTTCTGTTGCAAAGACTTTTCGGCGCTTGTTATTAATGGAGAAAGGGTGCTCCATAGCGAAAGAAATTCTCCACCATTGCAACCGTCTCCGACCGCGGGCTCTGACTTCCCGGGCGTTACCCCGGCTTGGGTGAGTGGCCTATCTATACTTACCTCACCCCAGGGTCACACCTCCCAGAACATAGACAGAGGGACCCAATCGCCGTCAGAAGTCAGCAGCTCATGCAATGGCCCCCCGCGGGACTGCAGTTGAACAGCGGATACGAACACAAACTCTACATGACGACCCCGGGTGGTGGGGATGACGCCATTACCCACTCACCCAGCTGCGCACCCAGTGCGCGGGTATCCGTCAGGCTGTGTCCACGGAGAATTAAAATAAAAGGTTAAAAGAAACTAAAAGTGTGTGGGTGTTTCGCACTCAATGCAGGCCGGCGAAGAAGTAAAACAAATGTGTAAATGAATGGTCGTGGGGCGAAATGTGCATAAATAGAAGAGAAGAAAGAAACGATGGCGAGGAGCGACATGGAATGAAATGCACAGAACGCACGAGAGCCTACCTTGAGTCCCCCGGTCACGAGAACGAACCCACCTCGACCGGACGGGGATGAAGGGATGAATATGGCGATGAGCGGCTCGGGAACCCCCGGGTACGCCAACACCCGTACTCACATAAGGTGAGCCCCTGGGGGGGAAGCATGTATGGGATGACGTCAATCCTCACGCAACTGTTGAAACAAGTCATCAACAAAGATTTTCTGTCAATGTTTGGGCTGGCATTGTTGGTGACTGTTTGGTAGGGCCTCATGTTCTTCCACCCAGGCTCAACGGACAAAGTTCCCATAATTTTGTAGACAATGTTCTACCTGATCTGTTAGCAGGTGTGTCTTTAGCTGTGTGGCAAAACATGTACTTCATTACAATGGAGCACCTCTTCATTTTAGTGTTATGTCCGTCGGCTTCTAAATATCACATTCGATGACAAATGGATAGGTAGAGATGGACCAATTGCCTGGCTTCCACGCTCCCCGGATCTAAACCCACTGGACTTTAATTTGTGGGGGCATTTGAAAGTCTTGTGTATCGAACCCCAGTACCAAATGTTCAGTCTCTCCGTGCCTGTATTACAGAAGGCTGCGAAACCATATGCAATACTCCAGGGATACATCAGCGCATCCGGGGTTCACTACGATGGTGGGTTGATGCATATATGAATGCTCACGGAGGGCATACTGTTGAACACTCCTGTGAGAAAGAGTTGCATGTGGTACGTTCTATTCTTGTGTTTCCCATGATTAATGAGTTGGAGAAAATGAGTTTTAACATGGTAATGAAGCGTTTCCAGACCCATGTTCATATAACATAATTTCTTCGTCTATGTGTGAGGAATGTGACCTGCAATTTGTGCAGTACATTTTTGTTACAGAGAGAGAGAGAGAGAGAGAGAGAGAGAGAGAGAGAGAGAGTGTGTGTTTGTGCGTGCGTGTGTGTGTATAAGGCCTAGATACCTTACAACAATGCCCTCAAACAAAAACCCATTGTTAGCAGTAACATTGAAGTTGTAAAAGGGAAAGAGGAAGTGAGTGGTGAAAAAGACCACTGGCGATCACTGGGTATTAAGGATCTTTATTTATCTGAACAAATGTTGACATAATTTAACAAAGAAACTGGTTACAAGTTTTTCACCACTGAGATGTTATGATTATTCTCAGATTGAATGAATATTCACATTAAGGGACTAATTTCAGTTTTAAGTGATGTATACGTGAAAAATCAACAAACCACAAATTAATTTAAGTTAAACATTTGCAGATCATAAAGCCAATGACACAGGAGTTTTGTCTAACTGCTTTTGTGATAATTTTGTTATTCACAATTATACTATTTGGATATGCAAATACAAAATCCCCCTTGTGCCAAATGCTTTCTTCTATCAGTCCTAAAGCTTAATTTGAACTTAAGGAATTGCGCAGGCATTGATTAACTTTAATTAATGTATTCTATGATGTTTCAATTTTACTAATTTGCAGAGCAATTTTTAAATTTCTATTACTGTAGTAAGAATGTAAACAAACAAAGCATTTTGAATAACAAAAAATTCTAAAAAAAGTCATGTGATGACTTTCTAATTGGTGGGTATACAAAAGCTTATCTACTTCATATTACTCAAGGTGAAACAGGCAAAGATAAAGAGCTGGTCGTTAATTCCATTTTCTTTGCATGAATCCCATTTGGGGAAAGCCAAGCAAGTGATTTAGATACATAAATTGTGTGCTTAAACAAGATCTACATTTTCTGTCTAGTGGCAGTTTGTCCATCTCTTACAGTTGAGGCAGTATTTTATATCATAACATGCTGTGAATGCCAAAATGATTGTAGTGTAAATTAATATTATTGTATGTACAGGATTTTAGATGTTTGTTAGCCATAAGCATTGTTAGGAAATAGGTTTACACCGCCTCACTGAAACTGACAATAGAAGTGGGTAACAATAAGCTGAGGGGGTGAGTTGTTTATCATTAAGAAGAGACAAACAAATGATGTCAGGGTAGCGTGCCTTTCTTTAGAAATGGAGGGAATATGTTCCCTAGAGTATATATGTTAGTAGTAGTGATTGGCTGACAAAACAGATGCTAATGTTGGCGCGATTTGATAACCAATAGCTGCTCTATTATAATGTTTAGGCATTTCGAGGTGAGGGAGTATATATTCTCGAGCCATAAGCAAGTTTCGCGCAGTCTTGAAAAGTCATTTGCAAGGTACACATCACGCAATCTTGAAAAGTTATTTGCAAGGTACACGTCGCACAGTTTGTTACAAAATGTGAAGTGTGCGAAGTAATTGATACGCGGTAAATAAAACGACTGTAGTTACATTAGGAAATATCACAGTTTCAGTCAGGCGTGTATAAAGATTAAATATGTGAATTATTAATTAAGTGTGACAGCAATAAAAGTGTAAAAACAAATTATTTTATCAGTGTTATCTTTTAGCAACAACTCCATTCCGTTTACACGACCTGCTTAGACACACTTGCTCGACTGAGTAATAATAGCTAGCCGGAGGACAAAGAACCCAAATTTAAAAATAATAAAACAATAACAGGCGCCCAGCAAATAAGATAACAGGAGCCGATTCCTGCGACAAATGGCGCCTTACGTGGGGCTCGATAACCAAAACAAGGGACGAATGGAGTGGTGCAATTAACTACAAGACTTTAGGATCCCAGAAACAACCACCAGAACGAACGAACGAACGACCGACGACGACGGATGAGAGGACATCAGCGACTATGAGAACAGAAGACAACAGGGGAATTCGACAGCGAGACGACACAGATCTATGGTACTACAACAACGCAGAGGTGACATATACATCTAGGAGAGAGGGGCAGGAAGCTGGACATCAAAACAAGGTCATCAGATACCATCATAAAAGCTTAGAAATCTGTAAATTTTATGTGTATCATAAAACAAAACAAAAAAATTGTGAAAGATTAAATGTTGTTGAGAAGCAGAAAGATTAAGAAAACAATGCCTACTAATAATACTGAAGAAATAATTATGGAAGGGGATAATGTAACAGTTGGCCATAATTCAATGCAGGTCATGGAAAATAGCTCAAACAATGCAGGATTTGAGGGAGGAAATATCAGTGAAGAAAGTCAGAATAGAATAGCAGGTCAGTCAACTCAAACATCTGGGATTATTTTAAACAATTCAGGGCAGGTAGCCGACGACAGATATATATATATATATATTAGACATGTGGGTCAGGGTATTGTACCAAACAGGGGTGAAGTAACTGTAACGGGTGGTGGAAATGAAGGTTCACAAAGGGATGTAAATGCAGTAGGAAATGTTAATTTTGATGCTGGTATGAGGAGGAAATACTGAGAAATTTTGGTGAAACATTAAATAAGAGTATTACAAACCAATTAGAAAGTAATAGGGAATTAAGGGAAGATATTGGTAAGAGTAATATGGAATTAAGGGAAAATATTGGTAAGAGTAATGAGAAATTAGAGCAAAAATTAAATCAAAACATGGAGGATATTGGTAAGAGTATTACAGACCAATTAGAAAAGAATGTTGAAAAGAGTAATAGGGAATTAAGGGAAGAAATTGAAAAGAAATTTATGGAGCTAGATAGTATTATGACAAGAAAGAAAAATGAAAATCAGGAAACAATAGCAAATGAGATAAAAAAAAATTCAAAGAAAATGTCAGACATGAGCAGGGAAATATCTAACCAAAGAAGTGAGGTTAATAATAAAATTGAACATGTTGATGTAAGATGTACAGAGTTAGGAAGTCGAATGAATAGCATTTCAAGTGAGCTAAGAGAGATGGTGGAGGGTAAGAATGCAGATTTAATTAAGGCACAAGTTAATTTCAGAGGGGAGATATCTGAAATTCAGAAGGAATCGGAAACACAAAGAAATAAGTTGTCCGAAGAAGTTAAAGTTTTGTCTATAAATTTGGATCAAAAACTAACTTCTGAAATTAACAAGCACCAAGCTGTTCAAAATGAAAACAGTAGAAAATTGGAAAAGACAATAGAAAATCTGCAAGGTAATGTAAATAGGTTAGAATTGAATTCAAGGGTCAATATATGTGATGTCAATGTATCTGATGCACAGAATAATGATAGAGGTATTTCCTCAAGTATGACTAATAATGTGAGTGACGCAGCGGTTTCATCTATAGCCCACGCCGAAACTCAAGAGTGCGCAAGTAACAGTAGATAATTTAAATATGGGAATAAGGGACATGCAAAACTATAATTATATCTTAAGTGATTTGCCAGTTCCAAAATTTAATGAAAACTCCAATCCAGTACAGTTTATTGCAGACTTGTCAGAGTACTTTCAAATTAAAAAGATACCGGAAGCACTGAAAATGATAGTTGTTAAAGAATGTTTGGATCAGAAAATTTTAGATTGGCTACAAATGGTATCAGGGGGTGAAATTTCATACAAATCCTTTAAGAGGTTATTCATGAACAGGTTTTGGAATGTCACGATACAGCATAAAATACAAACAATGCTTAGTCATAGACAATTTGATCCACAAGAGGGAATATCAATGACCGATTATTTACTAAAACTTGCAAGTCAGGTTAGGAATTTGTCACCTCCGATCAATGAGGAAGATTTTGTGAGTTTGCTCACAAGGCATTATCCTTTAAGGATACAAAATTATTTATTAATTGCAAAATCACATAGTATCTTCGAGATGACAGAATTAATATCAGCTTTGAAACAACAGGAAGAAGATATATCTCGAGAGTGGGAGCATAGATTTTTAGACATGCAAGATAGACGAAATTACCAAGTTAGCCATTATCACCAAAGCAGAGGACAAGAAAGATGTCATGAGAATAATACCAGGCAACGTTACCAATCATACATTCCAAATTTTGAAAGACCGGGGATAGATGGGAGACCAGGTCAGCAGGAACAAATAAATTACATCAGGACAGAAAGAGGTCAAGATCAAGGAAGGCGTTGCGTCAGGCAAAGGGGAAATATCACTCACTGGAGGGAAAACACTAACCAGGAAAGATCAGAGGAACAGAAGGAAAATTACGTGCCAAGAGGACATAATTTCAGAAATCGAGGATTTCGGACTCGAGGAAGGGAACCTCAAAACAGTAGGAACGAAAATGAGATAACTTTAGCACCAGTTAGGAATGGCAGTCTCATACATGAACATGGAAGTAACCAGGAAAACTGTCAATAGACTCCTGTGCAGTAGGTTCTCAGGACGTCCTTAATAATTCAGTATCCATTACCAAAATAAACAATATGCCTACACACACTCTCCGCAAGAAGATAGCAGAAAAAAAAAGATAAGGAGGAAAATTTTGAGTCACCTCATATTAAGATAGAAATCGCGAAGAAAGAGATTATTGCGACTATAGATTCTGGTTCAACAGCTTCAATTTGTTCACAGAAATTTTATATAAATTTGATAAATGAAGGTAACAAAATTATGCCTCTTCCCACCAGTAATTTAGTTTGTTGTGTTGCAATCGGAAGAACGACACAGGTCATAAAAACACAAGCTATACTAAACATACTTATCGGCGGAGAAAATTTCAAGGTTATGTTTCTAATTGTAAATCATTCGATCTGCGACGTAATTTTAGGATGTGCCTTCCTACATGAATATGAAGCACATATAGATTTTAAATATGAGGAGTTAAAAATGACAAAAGACAATAGAGAAATAAAGGTACCATTTATAAAAGAAAAAGACTCCGTGATTGAGAGAACAAAGGAAGAGGAAGATCTTTGTGATCAAAAATTTTTTGTGCAAGTAATGGAAACGGTCAGATAAAGCAAGTAGTCACAAGATATGAAGGGAAACCCATGCCATATTTTTGACAGCTAGTAATAAGGCCAGATTAAGTAGAGAAATTTACGACCCGAACAAAAGACGACCGTGCGAGCGAGACAGACAATAACTGGGAAGAGAGAAGTAAAGAAATACTACAAAAGTGTGAAGATGCTTATAACATAATGAATACACAAAAACAAATCCTTCATGCTGTATTGATGAGCAATAGTTCAGTATTTAGTAATATCCCAGGCAGATGTAACGTATATCAGAATTCATTTCAGGTAGATGTGCCACCATATAGACATAAGTATGATAATTTGCCTATAAGTCCAGGGGACAAAGCTAGAAAATTATTAAATAGCATCTTAGAAAATGGGATTATTGAGCAAAGTAATTCTCAGTATATAAGTTCGATCTGTTGGAGTATTAAACGAGATGGTAGTTTGAGATTAACAAAAGATGGTGGATATGTCAACCAATATATGAAGTCAGATCATTTTCAAAGTGAAGGAATCGAATAACTCATCACGAAACTTTCAAGACGGAGATTTTTGGCATCTATTGACCTCACTGCGTCATATTGGCAAGTGCAACTAGATCCACAAGTGCATGATTACACTTCATTTCAATACTCGGGGATCCGTTTTTGATCAACCATGTAAATATGTTCCTGGAATAATAGCAACTTCCTCCCATTATCATTTCTTGATCAACCATGTAAATATGTTCCTGTAGTAATAGCAACTTCCTCCCATTATCAGTTCTTGATCAACCATGTAAATACATTCCTGGAGTAATAACTACTTGATCCCGTTATCAGTTCTTGATCAACTATGTAAATATGTACCTTGTAGTAATAGCTACTTGCTCCTGTTATCAGTTCTTGATCAACCATGTAAATATGTTTCTGGAGCAATAAGGTACTTGCTCCCATCATCAGTTCTTGATCAACCATGTAAATATGTTCCTTTAGTAATAGCTACTTGCTCCCGTTATCAGTTGATGAACCATGTAAATATGTTTCTGGAGCAATAAGGTACTGGCTCCCATTATCAGTTCTTGAAAAACCATGTAAATACGTTCCTGTAGTAACAGCTATTTGCTCCTGTTATCAGTTTTTGATCAACCATGTAAATATGTTCCTATAGTAATAACTACTTGCTCCTGTTATCAGTTGTTGATCAACCATGTAAATATGTTCCTGGAGTAATAGCTACTTGCTCCTGTTATCAGTTCTTGATCAACCAGGGAAATATGTTTCTGGAGCAACAAGGTGCTTGCTCCCATTATCGGTTCTTGATCAACCATGTAAATATGTTTCTGGAGCCACAAGGTGCATGCTCCCATTATCAGTTCTTGATCAACCATGTAAATATGTTCCTTGAGTAACAGCTACTTGCTCCTGTTATCAGTTGTTGATCAACCATGTATATATGTTCCTGGAGTAATAGCTACTTGCTCCTGTTATCAGTTCTTGATCCAACATGTAAATATGTTCCTGTAGTAATAACTACTTGCTCCCATTATCAGTTCTTGATCAACCATGTATATATGTTTCTGGACTAACAAGTTACTTGCTCCTGTTATCAGTTGTGGATCAACCATGTAAATATGCTTCTGGAGTAACAAGCTACTTACTCCTATTATCAGTTGTGGATTAACCATGTATTTATGTTTCTGGAGTAACAAGCTACTTGCTCCTGTTATCAGGTGTGGATCAACCATGTAATTATGTTTCTGGAGTAACAAATTGCTTACTCCTGTTATCAGTTGTGAATCAACCATATATTTATGTTTCTGGAGTAACAAGGTACTTGCTCCTGTTATCAGTTGTGCATCAAGCATGTATTTATGTTTCTGGAGTAACAAGCTACTTGCTCCTGTTATCAGTTGTGGATCCAGCATATATTTATGTTTCTGGAGTAACAAGCTCCTTGCTCCTATTATCAGTTGTGGATCAACCATGTATTTATGTTTCTGGAGTAACAAGCTACTTGCACCTAATATCAGTTGTGGATCAAGCATGTATTTATGTTTCTGGAGTAACAAGCTACTTGCACCTAATATCAGTTCTGGATCAACCATGTATTTATGTTTCTGGAGTAACAAGCTACTTGCACCTAATATCAGTTGTGGATCAACCATGTATTTATGTTTCTGGAGTAACAAGCTACTTGCACCTAATATCAGTTGTGGATCAACCATGTATTTATGTTTCTGGAGTAACAAGCTACTTGCACCTAATATCAGTTCTGGATCAACCATGTATTTATGTTTCTGGAGTAACAAGCTACTTGCTACTATTATCAGTTGTGGATCAACCATGTATTTATGTTTCTGGAGTAACAAGCTACTTGCACCTAATATCAGTTCTGGATCAACCATGTATTTATGATTCTGGAGTAACAAGCTACTTGCTCCTATTATCAGTTGTGGATCAACAATGTATTTATGTTTCTGGAGTAACAAGTTACTTGCACCTAATATCAGTTGTGGATCAACCATGTATTTATGTTTCTGGAGTAACAAGCTACTTGCACCTAATATCAGTTCTGGATAAACCATGTATTT
The DNA here is from genome assembly GCA_030765065.1 of Deroplatys truncata. Lineage (NCBI taxonomy): Eukaryota > Metazoa > Arthropoda > Insecta > Mantodea > Mantidae > Deroplatys > Deroplatys truncata. The sequence continues at coordinate 1,581,990 of JAUKNL010000038.1, forward strand.
ATGTTTCTGGAGCAACAAGCTACTTGCTACTATTATCAGTTGTGGATCAACCATGTATTTATGTTTCTGGAGTAACAAGCTACTTGCACCTAATATCAGTTCTGGATCAACCATGTATTTATGATTCTGGAGTAACAAGCTACTTGCTAGTGTTATCAGATGTGGATCAAGCATATATTTATGTTTCTGGAGTAACAAGCTACTTGCTCCTATTATCAGTTGTGGATCAACAATGTATTTATGTTTCTGGAGTAACAAGTTACTTGCTCCTGTTATCAGTTGTGGATCAAGCATATATTTATCTTTCTGGAGTAACAAGCTACTTGCTCCTGTTACAGTTGTGGATCAACCATGTAATTATGTTTCTGGAGTAACAAGCTACTTGCTCCTGTTACAGTTGTGGATCAACCATGTATTTATGTTTCTGGAGTAACAAGCTACTTGCTCCTGTTATCAGTTGTGGATCAACAATGTATTTATGTTTCTGGAGTAACAAGCTACCTGCTCCTGTTACAGTTGTGGATCAACCATGTATTTATGTTTCTGGAGTAACAAACTACATGCTCCTGTTATCAGTTGTGGATCAACAATGTATTTATGTTTCTGGAGTAACAAGCTACTTGCTCCTGTTATCAGTTGTGGATCAACAATGTACTTATGCTTCTGGAGTAACAAGCTACTTGCTCCTGTTACAGTTGTGGATCAACAATGTATTTATCTTTCTGGCGTAACAAGCTACTTGCTCCTGTTACAGTAGTGGATCAACAATGTATTTATGTTTCTGGAGTAACAAGCTACCTGCTCCTGTTATCAGTTGTGGATCAAGCATATATTTATCTTTCTGGAGTAACAAGCTACTTGCTCCTGTTACAGTTGTGGATCAACAATGTATTTATGTTTCTGGAGTAACAAGCTACCTACTCCTGTTATCAGTTGTGGATCACCCATGTATTTATGTTTCTGGAGTAACAAGCTACTTGCTCCTGTTATCAGTTGTGGATCAACAATGTATTTATGTTTCTGGAGTAACAAGCTACTTGCTCCTATTATCAGTTGTGGATCAACCATGTATTTATGTTTCTGGAGTAACAAGCTACCTGCTCCTGTTATCAGTTGTGGATCAACAATGTATTTATGTTTCTGGAGTAACAAGCTACTTGCTCCTGTTATCAGTTGTGGATCAACAATGTATTTATGTTTCTGGAGTAACAAGCTACCTGCTCCTGTTATCAGTTGTGGATCAACCATGTATTTATGTTTCTGGAGTAACAAGCTACTTGCTCCTGTTATCAGTTGTGGATCAACCATGTATTTATGTTTCTGGAGTAACAAGCTACTTGCTCCTCTTATCAGTTGTGGATCAACCATGTATTTATGTTTCTGGAGTAACAAGCTACCTGCTCCTGTTATCAGTTGTGGATCAACCATGTATTTATGTTTCTGGAGTAACAAGCTACTTGCTCCTATTATCAGTTGTGGATCAACCATGTATTTATGTTTCTGGAGTAACAAGCTACTTGCTCCTATTATCAGTTGTGGATCAACCATGTATTTATGTTTATGGAGTAACAAGCTACTTGCTCCTGTTATCAGTTGTGGATCAAGCATATATTTATGTTTCTGGAGTAACAAGCTACCTGCTCCTGTTATCAGTTGTGGATCAAGCATATATTTATGTTTCTGGAGTAACAAGCTACCTGCTCCTGTTATCAGTTGTGGATCAACCATGTATTTATGTTTATGGAGTAACAAGCTACCTGCTCCTGTTATCAGTTGTGGATCAACCATGTATTTATGTTTCTGGAGTAACAAGCTACCTGCTCCTGTTATCAGTTGTGGATCAACCATGTATTTATGTTTATGGAGTAACAAGCTACCTGCTCCTGTTATCAGTTGTGGATCAAGCATATATTTATGTTTCTGGAGTAACAAGCTACCTGCTCCTGTTATCAGTTGTGGATCAAGCATATATTTATGTTTATGGAGTAACAAGCTACGTGCTCCTGTTATCAGTTGTGGATCAAGCATATATTTATGTTTATGGAGTAACAAGCTACCTGCTCCTGTTATCAGTTGTGGATCACCCATGTATTTATGTTTATGGAGTAACAAGCTACTTGCTCCTGTTATCATTTGTGGATCAAGCATATATTTATGTTTATGGAGTAACAAGCTACTTGCTCCTGTTATCAGTTGTGGATCAAGCATATATTTATGTTTCTGGAGTAACAAGCTACCTGCTCCTGTTATCAGTTGTGGATCAACCATGTATTTATGTTTCTGGAGTAACAAGCTACCTGCTCCTGTTATCAGTTGTGGATCAACCATGTATTTATGTTTCTGGAGTAACAAGCTACTTGCTCCTGTTATCAGTTGTGGATCAACCATGTATTTATGTTTCTGGAGTAACAAGCTACTTGCTCCTGTTATCAGTTGTGGATCAACCATGTATTTATGTTTCTGGAGTAACAAGCTACCTGCTCCTGTTATCAGTTGTGGATCAAGCATATACTTATGTTTATGGAGTAACAAGCTACTTGCTCCTGTTATCAGTTGTGGATCAACCATGTATTTATATTTCTGGAGTAACAAGCTACTTGCTCCTGTTATCAGTTGTGGATCAAGCATATATTTATGTTTATGGAGTAACAAGCTACTTGCTCCTGTTATCAGTTGTGGATCAAGCATATATTTATATTTCTGGAGTAACAAGCTACTTGCTCCTTTTATCAGTTGTGGATCAACCATGTAATTATGTTTCTGGAGTAACAAGTTGCTTACTCCTGTTATCAGTTGTGGATCAACAATGTATTTATGTTTCTGGAGTAACAAGCTACTTGCTCCTGTTATCAGTTGTGGATCAACCATGTATTTATGTTTCTGGAGTAACAAGCTACCTGCTCCTGTTATCAGTTGTGGATCAACAATGTATTTATGTTTCTGGAGTAACAAGCTACTTGCTCCTGTTATCAGTTGTGGATCAACAATGTATTTATGTTTCTGGAGTAACAAGCTACCTGCTCCTGTTATCAGTTGTGGATCAACCATGTATTTATGTTTCTGGAGTAACAAGCTACTTGCTCCTGTTATCAGTTGTGGATCAACCATGTATTTATGTTTCTGGAGTAACAAGCTACTTGCTCCTGTTATCAGTTGTGGATCAACCATGTATTTATGTTTCTGGAGTAACAAGCTACCTGCTCCTGTTATCAGTTGTGGATCAACCATGTATTTATGTTTCTGGAGTAACAAGCTACTTGCTCCTATTATCAGTTGTGGATCAACCATGTATTTATGTTTCTGGAGTAACAAGCTACTTGCTCCTGTTATCAGTTGTGGATCAACCATGTATTTATGTTTCTGGAGTAACAAGCTACTTGCTCCTGTTATCAGATGTGGATCAAGCATATATTTATGTTTCTGGAGTAACAAGCTACTTGCTCCTATTATCAGTTGTGGATCAAGCATATATTTATGTTTCTGGAGTAACAAGCTACTTGCTCCTATTATCAGTTGTGGATCAAGCATATATTTATGTTTCTGGAGTAACAAGCTCCTTGCTCCTATTATCAGTTGTGGATCAACCATGTATTTATGTTTCTGGAGTAACAAGCTACTTGCTCATGTTATCAGTTGTGGATCAAGCATATATTTATGTTTCTGGAGTAACAAGCTACTTGCTCCTGTTACAGTTGTGGATCAACCATGTGTTTATGTTTCTGGAGTAACAAGCTACTTGCTCCTGTTAACAGTTGTGGATCAAGCATATATTTATGTTTCTGGAGTAACAAGCTACTTGCTCCTGTTATCAGTTGTGGATCAAGCATGTATTTATGTTTCTGGAGTAACAAGCTACTTGCTCCTGTTATCAGTTGTGGATCAACCATGTATTTATGTTTCTGGAGTAACAAGCTACTTGCTCCTGTTATCAGTTGTGGATCAACCATGTATTTATGTTTCTGGAGTAACAAGCTACCTGCTCCTGTTATCAGTTGTGGATCAACCATGTATTTATGTTTCTGGAGTAACAAGCTACTTGCTCCTATTATCAGTTGTGGATCAACCATGTATTTATGTTTCTGGAGTAACAAGCTACTTGCTCCTGTTATCAGTTGTGGATCAACCATGTATTTATGTTTATGGAGTAACAAGCTACCTGCTCCTGTTATCAGTTGTGGATCAACCATGTATTTATGTTTCTGGAGTAACAAGCTACCTGCTCCTGTTATCAGTTGTGGATCAACCATGTATTTATGTTTCTGGAGTAACAAGCTACTTGCTCCTATTATCAGTTGTGGATCAACCATGTATTTATGTTTCTGGAGTAACAAGCTACTTGCTCCTATTATCAGTTGTGGATCAACCATGTATTTATGTTTATGGAGTAACAAGCTACTTGCTCCTGTTATCAGTTGTGGATCAAGCATATATTTATGTTTCTGGAGTAACAAGCTACCTGCTCCTGTTATCAGTTGTGGATCAAGCATATATTTATGTTTCTGGAGTAACAAGCTACCTGCTCCTGTTATCAGTTGTGGATCAACCATGTATTTATGTTTATGGAGTAACAAGCTACCTGCTCCTGTTATCAGTTGTGGATCAACCATGTATTTATGTTTCTGGAGTAACAAGCTACCTGCTCCTGTTATCAGTTGTGGATCAACCATGTATTTATGTTTATGGAGTAACAAGCTACCTGCTCCTGTTATCAGTTGTGGATCAAGCATATATTTATGTTTCTGGAGTAACAAGCTACCTGCTCCTGTTATCAGTTGTGGATCAAGCATATATTTATGTTTATGGAGTAACAAGCTACGTGCTCCTGTTATCAGTTGTGGATCAAGCATATATTTATGTTTATGGAGTAACAAGCTACCTGCTCCTGTTATCAGTTGTGGATCACCCATGTATTTATGTTTATGGAGTAACAAGCTACTTGCTCCTGTTATCATTTGTGGATCAAGCATATATTTATGTTTATGGAGTAACAAGCTACTTGCTCCTGTTATCAGTCGTGGATCAAGCATATATTTATGTTTCTGGAGTAACAAGCTACCTGCTCCTGTTATCAGTTGTGGATCAACCATGTATTTATGTTTATGGAGTAACAAGCTACCTGCTCCTGTTATCAGTTGTGGATCAAGCATATATTTATGTTTCTGGAGCAACAAGCTACCTGCTCCTGTTATCAGTTGTGGATCAACCATATATTTATGTTTCTGGAGTAACAAGCTACCTGCTCCTGTTATCAGTTGTGGATCAACCATGTATTTATGTTTCTGGAGTAACAAGCTACTTGCTCCTGTTATCAGTTGTGGATCAAGCATATATTTATGTTTCTGGAGTAACAAGCTACCTGCTCCTGTTATCAGTTGTGGATCAACCATGTATTTATGTTTATGGAGTAACAAGCTACCTGCTCCTGTTATCAGTTGTGGATCAAGCATATATTTATGTTTCTGGAGTAACAAGCTACCTGCTCCTGTTATCAGTTGTGGATCAAGCATATATTTATGTTTATGGAGTAACAAGCTACTTGCTCCTGTTATCAGTTGTGGATCAAGCATATATTTATGTTTATGGAGTAACAAGCTACCTGCTCCTGTTATCAGTTGTGGATCACCCATGTATTTATGTTTATGGAGTAACAAGCTACTTGCTCCTGTTATCAGTTGTGGATCAAGCATATATTTATGTTTATGCAGTAACAAGCTACTTGCTCCTGTTATCAGTTGTGGATCAAGCATATATTTATGTTTCTGGAGTAACAAGCTACCTGCTCCTGTTATCAGTTGTGGATCAAACATGTATTTATGTTTAAGGAGTAACAAGCTACTTGCTCCTGTTATCAGTTGTGGATCAAGCATGTATTTATGTTTATGGAGTAACAAGATACTTGCTCCTGTTATCAGTTGTGGATCAACCATGTATTTATGTTTATGGAGTAACAAGCTACTTGCTCCTGTTATCAGTTGTGGATGAACCATGTATTTATGTTTATGGAGTAACAAGCTACTTGCTCCTGTTATCAGTTGTGGATCAACCATGTATTTATGTTTATGGAGTAACAAGCTACTTGCTCCTGTTATCAGTTGTGGATCAAGCATATATTTATGTTTCTGGAGTAACAAGCTACCTGCTCCTGTTATCAGTTGTGGATCAACCATGTATTTATGTTTATGGAGTAACAAGCTACTTGCTCCTGTTATCAGTTGTGGATCAAGCATATATTTATGTTTCTGGAGTAACAAGCTACTTGCTCCTGTTATCAGTTGTGGATCAAGCATATATTTATGTTTCTGGAGTAACAAGCTACCTGCTCCTGTTATCAGTTTTGGATCAAGCATATATTTATGTTATGGAGTAACAAGCTACTTCCTCCTGTTATCAGTTGTGGATCAAGCATGTATTTATGTTTCTGGAGTAACAAGCTACTTGCTCCTGTTATCAGTTGTGGATCAACAATGTATTTATGTTTGTGGAGTAACAAGCTACTTGCTCCTATTATCAGTTGTGGATCAAGCATATATTTATGTTTCTGGAGTAACAAGCTACTTGCTACTGTTATCAGTTGTGGATCAAGCATATATTTATGTTTCTGGAGTAACAAGCTACTTGCTCCTATTATCAGTTGTTGATCAAGCATATATTTATGTTTCTGGAGTAACAAGCTACTTGCTCCTGTTATCAGTTGTGGATCAAGCATATATTTATGTTTCTGGAGTAACAAGCTACCTGCTCCTGTTATCAGTTGTGGATCAACCATGTATTTATGTTTCTGGAGTAACAAGCTACTTGCTCCTGTTATCAGTTGTAGATCAACCATGTATTTATGTTTCTGGAGTAACAAGCTACTTGCTCCTGTTATCAGTTGTGGATCAACCATGTATTTATGTTTCTGGAGTAACAAGCTACTTGCTCCTGTTATCAGTTGTGGATCAACCATGCATTTATGTTTCTGGAGTAACAAGCTACTTGCTCCTGTTATCAGTTGTGGATCAACCATGTATTTATGTTTCTGGAGTAACAAGCTACCTGCTCCTGTAATCAGTTGTGGATCAACAATGTATTTATGTTTCTGGAGTAACAAGCTACTTGCTCCTGTTATCAGCTGTGGATCAACCATGTATTTATGTTTCTGGAGTAACAAGCTACTTGCTCCTGTTATCAGATGTGGATCAAGCATATATTTATGTTTCTGGAGTAACAAGCTACTTGCTCCTATTATCAGTTGTGGATCAAGCATATATTTATGTTTCTGGAGTAACAAGCTACTTGCTCCTATTATCAGTTGTGGATCAAGCATATATTTATGTTTATGGAGTAACAAGCTACCTGCTCCTGTTATCAGTTGTGGATCAACCATGTATTTATGTTTCTGGAGTAACAAGCTACTTGCTCCTGTAATCAGTTGTGGATCAAGCATGTATTTATGTTTCTGGAGTAACAAGCTACTTGTTCCTGTTACAGTTGTGGATCAACCATGTGTTTATGTTTCTGGAGTAACAAGCTACTTGCTCCTGTTATCAGTTGTGGATCAAGCATATATTTATGTTTCTGGAGTAACAAGCTACTTGCTCCTGTTATCAGTTGTGGATCAAGCATGTATTTATGTTTCAGGAGTAACAAGCTACTTGCTCCTGTTATCAGTTGTGGATCAACCATGTATTTATGTTTCTGGAGTAACAAGCTACTTGCTCCTGTTATCAGTTGTGGATCAACCATGTATTTATGTTTCTGGAGTAACAAGCTACCTGCTCCTGTTATCAGTTGTGGATCAACCATGTATTTATGTTTCTGGAGTAACAAGCTACCTGCTCCTGTTATCAGTTGTGGATCAACCATGTATTTATGTTTCTGGGGTAACAAGCTACTTGCTCCTGTTATCAGTTGTGGATCAACCATGTATTTATGTTTATGGAGTAACAAGCTACTTGCTCCTGTTATCAGTTGTGGATCAAGCATATATTTATGTTTCTGGAGTAACAAGCTACCTGCTCCTGTTATCAGTTGTGGATCAACCATGTATTTATGTTTATGGAGTAACAAGCTACTTGCTCGTGTTATCAGTTGTGGATCAAGCATATATTTATGTTTCTGGAGTAACAAGCTACTTGCTCCTGTTATCAGTTGTGGATCAAGCATATATTTATGTTTCTGGAGTAACAAGCTACTTGCTCCTGTTATCAGTTGTGGATCAAGCATATATTTATGTTTATGGAGTAACAAGCTACTTGCTCCTGTTATCAGTTGTGGATCAACCATGTATTTATGTTTCTGGAGTAACAAGCTACTTGCTCCTGTTATCAGTTGTGGATCAACAATGTATTTATGTTTCTGGAGTAACAAGCTACTTGCTCCTATTATCAGTTGTGGATCAAGCATATATTTATGTTTCTGGAGTAACAAGCTACTTGCTAGTGTTATCAGTTGTGGATCAAGCATATATTTATGTTTCTGGAGTAACAAGCTACTTGCTCCTATTATCAGTTGTTGATCAAGCATATATTTATGTTTCTGGAGTAACAAGCTACTTGCTCCTGTTATCAGTTGTGGATCAAGCATATATTTATGTTTCTGGAGTAACAAGCTACTTGCTCCTGTTACAGTTGTGGATCAACAATGTATTTATGTTTGTGGAGTAACAAGCTACTTGCTCCTATTATCAGTTGTGGATCAACCATGTATTTATGTTTCTGGAGTAACAAGCTACTTGCTCCTGTTATCAGTTGTGGATCAACCATGTATTTATGTTTATGGAGTAACAAGCTACCTGCTCCTGTTATCAGTTGTGGATCAAGCATATATTTATGTTTCTGGAGTAACAAGCTACCTGCTCCTGTTATCAGTTGTGGATCAAGCATATATTTATGTTTATGGAGTAACAAGCTACGTGCTCCTGTTATCAGTTGTGGATCAAGCATATATTTATGTTTATGGAGTAACAAGCTACCTGCTCCTGTTATCAGTTGTGGATCACCCATGTATTTATGTTTATGGAGTAACAAGCTACTTGCTCCTGTATTCATTTGTGGATCAAGCATATATTTATGTTTATGGAGTAACAAGCTACTTGCTCCTGTTATCAGTTGTGGATCAAGCATATATTTATGTTTCTGGAGTAACAAGCTACCTGCTCCTGTTATCAGTTGTGGATCAACCATGTATTTATGTTTCTGGAGTAACAAGCTACCTGCTCCTGTTATCAGTTGTGGATCAACCATGTATTTATGTTTCTGGAGTAACAAGCTACTTGCTCCTGTTATCAGTTGTGGATCAACCATGTATTTATGTTTCTGGAGTAACAAGCTACTTGCTCCTGTTATCAGTTGTGGATCAACCATGTATTTATGTTTCTGGAGTAACAAGCTACCTGCTCCTGTTATCAGTTGTGGATCAAGCATATACTTATGTTTATGGAGTAACAAGCTACTTGCTCCTGTTATCAGTTGTGGATCAACCATGTATTTATATTTCTGGAGTAACAAGCTACTTGCTCCTGTTATCAGTTGTGGATCAAGCATATATTTATGTTTATGGAGTAACAAGCTACTTGCTCCTGTTATCAGTTGTGGATCAAGCATATATTTATATTTCTGGAGTAACAAGCTACTTGCTCCTTTTATCAGTTGTGGATCAACCATGTAATTATGTTTCTGGAGTAACAAGTTGCTTACTCCTGTTATCAGTTGTGGATCCACCATGTAGTTATGTTTCTGGAGTAACAAGCTACCTGCTCCTGTTATCAGTTGTGGATCAACCATGTATTTATGTTTCTGGAGTAACAAGCTACTTGCTCCTGTTATCAGTTGTGGATCAACCATGTATTTATGTTTCTGGAGTAACAAGCTACCTGCTCCTGTTATCAGTTGTGGATCAACCATGTATTTATGTTTCTGGAGTAACAAGCTACTTGCTCCTGTTATCAGTTGTGGATCAACCATGTAATTATGTTTCTGGAGTAACAAGTTGCTTACTCCTGTTATCAGTTGTGGATCCAACATGTAGTTATGTTTCTGGAGTAACAAGCTACCTGCTCCTGTTATCAGTTGTGGATCAACCATGTATTTATGTTTCTGGAGTAACAAGCTACTTGCTCCTGTTATCAGTTGTGGATCAACCATGTATTTATGTTTCTGGAGTAACAAGCTACCTGCTCCTGTTATCAGTTGTGGATCAAGCATATATTTATGTTTCTGGAGTAACAAGCTACCTGCTCCTGTTATCAGTTGTGGATCAAGCATATATTTATGTTTCTGGAGTAACAAGCTACCTATTCCTGTTATCAGTTGTGGATCAACCATGTATTTATGTTTATGGAGTAACAAGCTACCTGCTCCTGTTATCAGTTGTGGATCAACCATGTATTTATGTTTCTGGAGTAACAAGCTACCTGCTCCTGTTATCAGTTGTGGATCAACCATGTATTTATGTTTATGGAGTAACAAGCTACCTGCTCCTGTTATCAGTTGTGGATCAAGCATATATTTATGTTTCTGGAGTAACAACCTACCTGCTCCTGTTATCAGTTGTGGATCAACCATGTATTTATGTTTATGGAGTAACAAGCTACCTGCTCCTGTTATCAGTTGTGGATCAAGCATATATTTATGTTTCTGGAGTAACAAGCTACCTGCTCCTGTTATCAGTTGTGGATCAACCATGTATTTATGTTTATGGAGTAACAAGCTACTTGCTCCTGTTATCAGTTGTAGATCAAGCATATATTTATGTTTATGGAGTAACAAGCTACTTGCTCCTGTTATCAGTTGTGGATCAAGCATATATTTATGTTTCTGGAGTAACAAGCTACCTGCTCCTGTTATCAGTTGTGGATCAACCATGTATTTATGTTTATGGAGTAACAAGCTACTTGCTCCTGTTATCAGTTGTGGATCAAGCATGTATTTATGTTTATGGAGTAACAAGCTACTTGCTCCTGTTATCAGTTGTGGATCAACCATGTATTTATGTTTATGGAGTAACAAGCTACTTGCTCCTGTTATCAGTTGTGGATCAACCATGTATTTATGTTTATGGAGTAACAAGCTACTTGCTCCTATTATCAGTTGTGGATCAACCATGTATTTATGTTTCTGGAGTAACAAGCTACTTGCTCCTGTTATCAGTTGTGGATCAACCATGTATTTATGTTTCTGGAGTAACAAGCTACTTGCTCCTGTTATCAGATGTGGATCAAGCATATATTTATGTTTCTGGAGTAACAAGCTACTTGCTCCTATTATCAGTTGTGGATCAAGCATATATTTATGTTTCTGGAGTAACAAGCTACTTGCTCCTATTATCAGTTGTGGATCAAGCATATATTTATGTTTATGGAGTAACAAGCTACCTGCTCCTGTTATCAGTTGTGGATCAACCATGTATTTATGTTTCTGGAGTAACAAGCTACTTGCTCCTGTAATCAGTTGTGGATCAAGCATGTATTTATGTTTCTGGAGTAACAAGCTACTTGTTCCTGTTACAGTTGTGGATCAACCATGTGTTTATGTTTCTGGAGTAACAAGCTACTTGCTCCTGTTATCAGTTGTGGATCAAGCATATATTTATGTTTCTGGAGTAACAAGCTACTTGCTCCTGTTATCAGTTGTGGATCAAGCATGTATTTATGTTTCAGGAGTAACAAGCTACTTGCTCCTGTTATCAGTTGTGGATCAACCATGTATTTATGTTTCTGGAGTAACAAGCTACTTGCTCCTGTTATCAGTTGTGGATCAACCATGTATTTATGTTTCTGGAGTAACAAGCTACCTGCTCCTGTTATCAGTTGTGGATCAACCATGTATTTATGTTTCTGGAGTAACAAGCTACCTGCTCCTGTTATCAGTTGTGGATCAACCATGTATTTATGTTTCTGGGGTAACAAGCTACTTGCTCCTGTTATCAGTTGTGGATCAACCATGTATTTATGTTTATGGAGTAACAAGCTACTTGCTCCTGTTATCAGTTGTGGATCAAGCATATATTTATGTTTCTGGAGTAACAAGCTACCTGCTCCTGTTATCAGTTGTGGATCAACCATGTATTTATGTTTATGGAGTAACAAGCTACTTGCTCGTGTTATCAGTTGTGGATCAAGCATATATTTATGTTTCTGGAGTAACAAGCTACTTGCTCCTGTTATCAGTTGTGGATCAAGCATATATTTATGTTTCTGGAGTAACAAGCTACTTGCTCCTGTTATCAGTTGTGGATCAAGCATATATTTATGTTTATGGAGTAACAAGCTACTTGCTCCTGTTATCAGTTGTGGATCAACCATGTATTTATGTTTCTGGAGTAACAAGCTACTTGCTCCTGTTATCAGTTGTGGATCAACAATGTATTTATGTTTCTGGAGTAACAAGCTACTTGCTCCTATTATCAGTTGTGGATCAAGCATATATTTATGTTTCTGGAGTAACAAGCTACTTGCTAGTGTTATCAGTTGTGGATCAAGCATATATTTATGTTTCTGGAGTAACAAGCTACTTGCTCCTATTATCAGTTGTTGATCAAGCATATATTTATGTTTCTGGAGTAACAAGCTACTTGCTCCTGTTATCAGTTGTGGATCAAGCATATATTTATGTTTCTGGAGTAACAAGCTACTTGCTCCTGTTACAGTTGTGGATCAACCATGTATTTATGTTTATGGAGTAACAAGCTACTTGCTCCTGTTATCAGTTGTGGATCAACCATGTATTTATGTTTCTGGAGTAACAAGCTACTTGCTCCTGTTATCAGTTGTAGATCTACCATGTATTTATGTTTCTGGAGTAACAAGCTACTTGCTCCTGTTATCAGTTGTGGATCAACAATGTACTTATGCTTCTGGAGTAACAAGCTACTTGCTCCTGTTATCAGTTGTGGATCAAGCATGTATTTATGTTTCTGGAGTAACAAGCTACTTGCTCCTGTTATCAGTTGTGAATCAACCATGTATTTATGTTTCTGGAGTAAAAAGCTACTTGCTCCTCTTATCAGTTGTGGATCAACCATATATTTATGTATCTGGAGTAACAAGCTACTTGCGCCTCTTATCAGTTGTGGATCAACCATGTATTTATGTTTCTGGAGTAACAAGCTACTTGCTCCTCTTATCAGTTGTGGATCAAGCATATATTTATGTTTCTGGAGTAACAAGCTACTTGCTCCTGTTATCAGTTGTGAATCAACCATGTATTTATGTTTCTGGAGTAACAAGCTACTTGCTCCTCTTATCAGTTGTGGATCAACCATGTATTTATGTTTCTGGAGTAACAAGCTACCTGCTCCTGTTATCAGTTGTGGATCAACCATGTATTTATGTTTCTGGAGTAACAAGCTACTTGCTCCTATTATCAGTTGTGGATCAACCATGTATTTATGTTTCTGGAGTAACAAGCTACTTGCTCCTATTATCAGTTGTGGATCAACCATGTATTTATGTTTATGGAGTAACAAGCTAATTGCTCCTGTTATCAGTTGTGAATCAACCATGTATTTATGTTTCTGGAGTAACAAGCTACTTGCTCCTCTTATCAGTTGTGGATCAACCATGTATTTATGTTTCTGGAGTAACAAGCTACCTGCTCCTGTTATCAGTTGTGGATCAACCATGTATTTATGTTTCTGGAGTAACAAGCTACTTGCTCCTATTATCAGTTGTGGATCAACCATGTATTTATGTTTCTGGAGTAACAAGCTACTTGCTCCTATTATCAGTTGTGGATCAACCATGTATTTATGTTTATGGAGTAACAAGCTAATTGCTCCTGTTATCAGTTGTGGATCAAGCATATATTTATGTTTCTGGAGTAACAAGCTACCTGCTCCTGTTATCAGTTGTGGATCAAGCATATATTTATGTTTCTGGAGTAACAAGCTACCTGCTCCTGTTATCAGTTGTGGATCAACCATGTATTTATCTTTATGGAGTAACAAGCTACCTGCTCCTGTTATCAGTTGTGGATCAACCATGTATTTATGTTTCTGGAGTAACAAGCTACCTGCTCCTGTTATCAGTTGTGGATCAACCATGTATTTATGTTTATGGAGTAACAAGCTACCTGCTCCTGTTATCAGTTGTGGATCAAGCATATATTTATGTTTCTGGAGTAACAAGCTACCTGCTCCTGTTATCAGTTGTGGATCAAGCATATATTTATGTTTATGGAGTAACAAGCTACGTGCTCCTGTTATCAGTTGTGGATCAAGCATATATTTATGTTTATGGAGTAACAAGCTACCTGCTCCTGTTATCAGTTGTGGATCACCCATGTATTTATGTTTATGGAGTAACAAGCTACTTGCTCCTGTATTCATTTGTGGATCAAGCATATATTTATGTTTATGGAGTAACAAGCTACTTGCTCCTGTTATCAGTTGTGGATCAAGCATATATTTATGTTTCTGGAGTAACAAGCTACCTGCTCCTGTTATCAGTTGTGGATCAACCATGTATTTATGTTTCTGGAGTAACAAGCTACCTGCTCCTGTTATCAGTTGTGGATCAACCATGTATTTATGTTTCTGGAGTAACAAGCTACTTGCTCCTGTTATCAGTTGTGGATCAACCATGTATTTATGTTTCTGGAGTAACAAGCTACTTGCTCCTGTTATCAGTTGTGGATCAACCATGTATTTATGTTTCTGGAGTAACAAGCTACCTGCTCCTGTTATCAGTTGTGGATCAAGCATATACTTATGTTTATGGAGTAACAAGCTACTTGCTCCTGTTATCAGTTGTGGATCAACCATGTATTTATATTTCTGGAGTAACAAGCTACTTGCTCCTGTTATCAGTTGTGGATCAAGCATATATTTATGTTTATGGAGTAACAAGCTACTTGCTCCTGTTATCAGTTGTGGATCAAGCATATATTTATATTTCTGGAGTAACAAGCTACTTGCTCCTTTTATCAGTTGTGGATCAACCATGTAATTATGTTTCTGGAGTAACAAGTTGCTTACTCCTGTTATCAGTTGTGGATCCACCATGTAGTTATGTTTCTGGAGTAACAAGCTACCTGCTCCTGTTATCAGTTGTGGATCAACCATGTATTTATGTTTCTGGAGTAACAAGCTACTTGCTCCTGTTATCAGTTGTGGATCAACCATGTATTTATGTTTCTGGAGTAACAAGCTACCTGCTCCTGTTATCAGTTGTGGATCAACCATGTATTTATGTTTCTGGAGTAACAAGCTACTTGCTCCTGTTATCAGTTGTGGATCAACCATGTAATTATGTTTCTGGAGTAACAAGTTGCTTACTCCTGTTATCAGTTGAGGATCCAACATGTAGTTATGTTTCTGGAGTAACAAGCTACCTGCTCCTGTTATCAGTTGTGGATCAACCATGTATTTATGTTTCTGGAGTAACAAGCTACTTGCTCCTGTTATCAGTTGTGGATCAACCATGTATTTATGTTTCTGGAGTAACAAGCTACCTGCTCCTGTTATCAGTTGTGGATCAAGCATATATTTATGTTTCTGGAGTAACAAGCTACCTGCTCCTGTTATCAGTTGTGGATCAACCATGTATTTATGTTTCTGGAGTAACAAGCTACCTGCTCCTGTTATCAGTTGTGGATCAACCATGTATTTATGTTTATGGAGTAACAAGCTACCTGCTCCTGTTATCAGTTGTGGATCAAGCATATATTTATGTTTCTGGAGTAACAACCTACCTGCTCCTGTTATCAGTTGTGGATCAACCATGTATTTATGTTTATGGAGTAACAAGCTACCTGCTCCTGTTATCAGTTGTGGATCAAGCATATATTTATGTTTCTGGAGTAACAAGCTACCTGCTCCTGTTATCAGTTGTGGATCAACCATGTATTTATGTTTATGGAGTAACAAGCTACTTGCTCCTGTTATCAGTTGTAGATCAAGCATATATTTATGTTTATGGAGTAACAAGCTACTTGCTCCTGTTATCAGTTGTGGATCAAGCATATATTTATGTTTCTGGAGTAACAAGCTACCTGCTCCTGTTATCAGTTGTGGATCAACCATGTATTTATGTTTATGGAGTAACAAGCTACTTGCTCCTGTTATCAGTTGTGGATCAAGCATGTATTTATGTTTATGGAGTAACAAGCTACTTGCTCCTGTTATCAGTTGTGGATCAACCATGTATTTATGTTTATGGAGTAACAAGCTACTTGCTCCTGTTATCAGTTGTGGATCAACCATGTATTTATGTTTATGGAGTAACAAGCTACTTGCTCCTGTTATCAGTTGTGGATCAACCATGTATTTATGTTTATGGAGTAACAAGCTACTTGCTCCTGTTATCAGTTGTGGATCAAGCATATATTTATGTTTCTGGAGTAACAAGCTACCTGCTCCTGTTATCAGTTGTGGATCAACCATGTATTTATGTTTATGGAGTAACAAGCTACTTGCTCCTGTTATCAGTTGTGGATCAAGCATATATTTATGTTTCTGGAGTAACAAGCTACTTGCTCCTGTTATCAGTTGTGGATCAAGCATATATTTATGTTTCTGGAGTAACAAGCTACCTGCTCCTGTTATCAGTTGTGGATCAAGCATATATTTATGTTTATGGAGTAACAAGCTACTTGCTCCTGTTATCAGTTGTGGATCAACCATGTATTTATGTTTCTGGAGTAACAAGCTACTTGCTCCTGTTATCAGTTGTGGATCAACAATGTATTTATGTTTCTGGAGTAACAAGCTACTTGCTCCTATTATCAGTTGTGGATCAAGCATATATTTATGTTTCTGGAGTAACAAGCTACTTGCTAGTGTTATCAGTTGTGGATCAAGCATATATTTATGTTTCTGGAGTAACAAGCTACTTGCTCCTATTATCAGTTGTTGATCAAGCATATATTTATGTTTCTGGAGTAACAAGCTACTTGCTCCTGTTATCAGTTGTGGATCAAGCATATATTTATGTTTCTGGAGTAACAAGCTACTTGCTCCTGTTACAGTTGTGGATCAACCATGTATTTATGTTTATGGAGTAACAAGCTACTTGCTCCTGTTATCAGTTGTGGATCAACCATGTATTTATGTTTCTGGAGTAACAAGCTACTTGCTCCTGTTATCAGTTGTAGATCTACCATGTATTTATTTTTCTGGAGTAACAAGCTACTTGCTACTGTTATCAGTTGTGGATCAACCATGTATTTATGTTTCTGGAGTAACAAGCTACCTGCTCCTGTTATCAGTTGTGGATCAACCATGTATTTATGTTTCTGGAGTAACAAGTTGCTTACTCCTGTTATCAGTTGTGGATCAACCATGTAGTTATGTTTCTGGAGTAACAAGCTACCTGCTCCTGTTATCAGTTGTGGATCAACCATGTATTTATGTTTCTGGAGTAACAAGCTACTTGCTCCTGTTATCAGTTGTGGATCAACCATGTATTTATGTTTCTGGAGTAACAAGCTACCTGCTCCTGTTATCAGTTGTGGATCAACCATGTATTTATGTTTCTGGAGTAACAAGCTACTTGCTCCTGTTATCAGTTGTGGATCGACCATGTAATTTATGTTTCTGGAGTAACAAGCTACTTGCTCCTGTTATCAGTTGTGGATCAACCATGTATTTATGTTTCTGGAGTAACAAGCTACTTGCTCCTGTTATCAGTTGTGGATCGACCATGTATTTTTGTTTCTGGAGTAACAAGCTACTTGCTCCTGTTATCAGTTGTGGATCAACCATGTATTTATGTTTCTGGAGTAACAAGCTACTTGCTCCTGTTATCAGTTGTGGATCAAGCATATATTTATGTTTCTGGAGTAACAAGCTACTTGCTCCTGTTATCATTTGTGGATCAAGCATATATTTATGTTTATGGAGTAACAAGCTACTTGCTCCTGTTATCAGTTGTGGATCAACCATGTATTTATGTTTCTGGAGTAACAAGCTACTTGCTCCTGTTATCAGTTGTGGATCAAGCATATATTTATGTTTATGGAGTAACAAGCTACTTGCTCCTGTTATCAGTTGTGGATCAACCATGTATTTATGTTTCTGGAGTAACAAGCTACTTGCTCCTGTTATCAGTTGTGGATCAAGCATATATTTATGTTTATGGAGTAACAAGCTACTTGATCCTGTTATCAGTTGTGGATCAACCATGTATTTATGTTTCTGGAGTAACAAGCTACTTGCTCCTGTTATCAGTTGTGGATCGACCATGTCTTTTTGTTTCTGGAGTAACAAGCTACTTGCTCCTGTTATCAGTTGTGGATCAACCATGTATTTATGTTTCTGGAGTAACAAGCTACTTGCTCCTGTTATCAGTTGTGGATCGACCATGTAATTTATGTTTCTGGAGTAACAAGCTACTTGCTCCTGTTATCAGTTGTGGATCAACGATGTATTTATGTTTCTGGAGTAACAAGCTACTTGCTCCTGTTATCAGTTGTGGATCGACCATGTATTTTTGTTTCTGGAGTAACAAGCTACTTGCTCCTGTTATCAGTTGTGGATCAACCATGTATTTATGTTTCTGGAGAAACAAGCTACTTGCTCCTGTTATCAGTTGTGGATCAACCATGTATTTTTGTTTCTGGAGTAACAAGCTACTTGCTCCAGTTATCAGTGGTGGATCAAGCATATATTTATGTTTCTGGAGTAACAAGCTACTTGCTCCTGTTATCAGTTGTGGATCAACCATGTATTTATGTTTCTGGAGTAACAAGCTACTTGCTCCAGTTATCAGTGGTGGATCAAGCATATATTTATGTTTCTGGAGTAACAAGCTACTTGCTCCTGTTATCAGTTGTGGATCAAACATGTATTTATGTTTCTGGAGTAACAAGCTACTTGCTCCAGTTATCAGTGGTGGATCAAGCATATATTTATGTTTCTGGAGTAACAAGCTACTTGCTCCTGTTATCAGCTGTGGATCAACCATGTATTTATGTTTCTGGAGCAACAAGCCACTTGCTCCTGTTATCAGTTGTGGATCAACCATGTATTTATGTTTCTGGAGTAACAAGCTACTTGCTTCTGCTATCAGTTGTGGATCAACCATGTATTTATGTTTCTGGAGTAGCAAGCTACTTGCTCCTGTTATCAGTTGTGGATCAACCATGTATTTATGTTTCTGGAGTAACAAGCTACTTGCTCCTGTTATCAGTTGTGTATCAAGCATATATTTATGCTTCTGGAGTAACAAGCTACTTGCTCCTGTTATCAGTTGTGGATCAAAAATGTATTTATGTTTCTGGAATAACAAGCTACTTGCTCCTGTTATCAGTTGTGGATCAACCATGTATTTATGCTTCTGGAGTAACAAGCTACTTGCTCCTGTTATCAGTTGTGGATCAACAATGTACTTATGCTTCTGGAGTAACAAGCTACTTGCTCCTGTTATCAGTTGTGGATCAAGCATGTATTTATGTTTCTGGAGTAACAAGCTACTTGCTCCTGTTATCAGTTGTGAATCAACCATGTATTTATGTTTCTGGAGTAACAAGCTACTTGCTCCTCTTATCAGTTGTGGATCAACCATATATTTATGTATCTGGAGTAACAAGCTACTTGCTCCTCTTATCAGTTGTGGATCAACCATGTATTTATGTTTCTGGACTAACAAGCTACTTGCTCCTCTTATCAGTTGTGGATCAAGCATATATTTATGTTTCTGGAGTAACAAGCTACTTGCTCCTGTTATCAGTTGTGAATCAACCATGTATTTATGTTTCTGGAGTAACAAGCTACTTGCTCCTCTTATCAGTTGTGGATCAACCATGTATTTATGTTTCTGGAGTAACAAGCTACCTGCTCCTGTTATCAGTTGTGGATCAACCATGTATTTATGTTTCTGGAGTAACAAGCTACTTGCTCCTATTATCAGTTGTGGATCAACCATGTATTTATGTTTATGGAGTAACAAGCTACTTGCTCCTGTTATCAGTTGTGGATCAAGCATATATTTATGTTTCTGGAGTAACAAGCTACCTGCTCCTGTTATCAGTTGTGGATCAAGCATATATTTATGTTTCTGGAGTAACAAGCTACCTGCTCCTGTTATCAGTTGTGGATCAACCATGTATTTATGTTTATGGAGTAACAAGCTACCTGCTCCTGTTATCAGTTGTGGATCAACCATGTATTTATGTTTCTGGAGTAACAAGCTACCTGCTCCTGTTATCAGTTGTGGATCAACCATGTATTTATGTTTATGGAGTAACAAGCTACCTGCTCCTGTTATCAGTTGTGGATCAAGCATATATTTATGTTTCTGGAGTAACAAGCTACCTGCTCCTGTTATCAGTTGTGGATCAACCATGTATTTATGTTTATGGAGTAACAAGCTACTTGCTCCTGTTATCAGTTGTAGATCAAGCATATATTTATGTTTATGGAGTAACAAGCTACTTGCTCCTGTTATCAGTTGTGGATCAAGCATATATTTATGTTTCTGGAGTAACAAGCTACCTGCTCCTGTTATCAGTTGTGGATCAACCATGTATTTATGTTTATGGAGTAACAAGCTACTTGCTCCTGTTATCAGTTGTGGATCAAGCATGTATTTATGTTTATGGAGTAACAAGCTACTTGCTCCTGTTATCAGTTGTGGATCAACCATGTATTTATGTTTATGGAGTAACAAGCTACTTGCTCCTGTTATCAGTTGTGGATCAACCATGTATTTATGTTTCTGGAGTAACAAGCTACTTGCTCCTGTTATCAGTTGTGGATCAACCATGTATTTATGTTTCTGGAGTAACAAGCTACTTGCTCCTGTTATCAGTTGTGGATCGACCATGTAATTTATGTTTCTGGAGTAACAAGCTACTTGCTCCTGTTATCAGTTGTGGATCAACGATGTATTTATGTTTCTGGAGTAACAAGCTACTTGCTCCTGTTATCAGTTGTGGATCGACCATGTATTTTTGTTTCTGGAGTAACAAGCTACTTGCTCCTGTTATCAGTTGTGGATCAACCATGTATTTATGTTTCTGGAGTAACAAGCTACTTGCTCATGTTATCAGTTGTGGATCAACCATGTATTTTTGTTTCTGGAGTAACAAGCTACTTGCTCCAGTTATCAGTGGTGGATCAAGCATATATTTATGTTTCTGGAGTAACAAGCTACTTGCTCCTGTTATCAGTTGTGGATCAACCATGTATTTATGTTTCTGGAGTAACAAGCTACTTGCTCCAGTTATCAGTGGTGGATCAAGCATATATTTATGTTTCTGGAGTAACAAGCTACTTGCTCCTGTTATCAGTTGTGGATCAAACATGTATTTATGTTTCTGGAGTAACAAGCTACTTGCTCCAGTTATCAGTGGTGGATCAAGCATATATTTATGTTTCTGGAGTAACAAGCTACTTGCTCCTGTTATCAGCTGTGGATCAACCATGTATTTATGTTTCTGGAGCAACAAGCCACTTGCTCCTGTTATCAGTTGTGGATCAACCATGTATTTATGTTTCTGGAGTAACAAGCTACTTGCTTCTGCTATCAGTTGTGGATCAACCATGTATTTATGTTTCTGGAGTAGCAAGCTACTTGCTCCTGTTATCAGTTGTGGATCAACCATGTATTTATGTTTCTGGAGTAACAAGCTACTTGCTCCTGTTATCAGTTGTGTATCAAGCATATATTTATGCTCCTGGAGTAACAAGCTACTCGCTCCTGTTATCAGTTGTGGATCAAAAATGTATTTATGTTTCTGGAATAACAAGCTACTTGCTCCTGTTATCAGTTGTGGATCAACCATGTATTTATGCTTCTGGAGTAACAAGCTACTTGCTCCTGTTATCAGTTGTGGATCAACAATGTACTTATGCTTCTGGAGTAACAAGCTACTTGCTCCTATTATCAGTTGTGGATCAAGCATGTATTTATGTTTCTGGAGTAACAAGCTACTTGCTCCTGTTATCAGTTGTGAATCAACCATGTATTTATGTTTCTGGAGTAACAAGCTACTTGCTCCTCTTATCAGTTGTGGATCAACCATATATTTATGTATCTGGAGTAACAAGCTACTTGCTCCTCTTATCAGTTGTGGATCAACCATGTATTTATGTTTCTGGACTAACAAGCTACTTGCTCCTCTTATCAGTTGTGGATCAAGCATATATTTATGTTTCTGGAGTAACAAGCTACTTGCTCCTGTTATCAGTTGTGAATCAACCATGTATTTATGTTTCTGGAGTAACAAGCTACTTGCTCCTCTTATCAGTTGTGGATCAACCATGTATTTATGTTTCTGGAGTAACAAGCTACCTGCTCCTGTTATCAGTTGTGGATCAACCATGTATTTATGTTTCTGGAGTAACAAGCTACTTGCTCCTATTATCAGTTGTGGATCAACCATGTATTTATGTTTATGGAGTAACAAGCTACTTGCTCCTGTTATCAGTTGTGGATCAAGCATATATTTATGTTTCTGGAGTAACAAGCTACCTGCTCCTGTTATCAGTTGTGGATCAAGCATATATTTATGTTTCTGGAGTAACAAGCTACCTGCTCCTGTTATCAGTTGTGGATCAACCATGTATTTATGTTTATGGAGTAACAAGCTACCTGCTCCTGTTATCAGTTGTGGATCAACCATATATTTATGTTTCTGGAGTAACAAGCTACCTGCTCCTGTTATCAGTTGTGGATAACCATGTATTTATGTTTATGGAGTAACAAGCTACCTGCTCCTGTTATCAGTTGTGGATCAAGCATATATTTATGTTTCTGGAGTAACAAGCTACCTGCTCCTGTTATCAGTTGTGGATCAACCATGTATTTATGTTTATGGAGTAACAAGCTACTTGCTCCTGTTATCAGTTGTAGTTCAAGCATATATTTATGTTTATGGAGTAACAAGCTACTTGCTCCTGTTATCAGTTGTGGATCAAGCATATATTTATGTTTCTGGAGTAACAAGCTACCTGCTCCTGTTATCAGTTGTGGATCAACCATGTATTTATGTTTATGGAGTAACAAGCTACTTGCTCCTGTTATCAGTTGTGGATCAAGCATGTATTTATGTTTATGGAGTAACAAGCTACTTGCTCCTGTTATCAGTTGTGGATCAACCATGTATTTATGTTTATGGAGTAACAAGCTACTTGCTCCTGTTATCAGTTGTGGATCAACCATGTATTTATGTTTATGGAGTAACAAGCTACTTGCTCCTGTTATCAGTTGTGGATCAACCATGTATTTATGTTTATGGAGTAACAAGCTACTTGCTCGTGTTATCAGTTGTGGATCAAGCATATATTTATGTTTCTGGAGTAACAAGCTACCTGCTCCTGTTATCAGTTGTGGATCAACCATGTATTTATGTTTATGGAGTAACAAGCTACTTGCTCCTGTTATCAGTTGTGGATCAAGCATATATTTATGTTTCTGGAGTAACAAGCTACTTGCTCCTGTTATCAGTTGTGGATCAAGCATATATTTATGTTTCTGGAGTAACAAGCTACCTGCTCCTGTTATCAGTTTTGGATCAAGCATATATTTATGTTATGGAGTAACAAGCTACTTCCTCCTGTTATCAGTTGTGGATCAACCATGTATTTATGTTTCTGGAGTAACAAGCTACTTGCTCCTGTTATCAGTTGTGGATCAACAATGTATTTATGTTTGTGGAGTAACAAGCTACTTGCTCCTATTATCAGTTGTGGATCAAGCATATATTTATGTTTCTGGAGTAACAAGCTACTTGCTACTGTTATCAGTTGTGGATCAAGCATATATTTATGTTTCTGGAGTAACAAGCTACTTGCTCCTATTATCAGTTGTTGATCAAGCATATATTTATGTTTCTGGAGTAACAAGCTACTTGCTCCTGTTATCAGTTGTGGATCAAGCATATATTTATGTTTCTGGAGTAACAAGCTACCTGCTCCTGTTATCAGTTGTGGATCAACCATGTATTTATGTTTCTGGAGTAACAAGCTACTTGCTCCTGTTATCAGTTGTAGATCAACCATGTATTTATGTTTCTGGAGTAACAAGCTACTTGCTCCTGTTATCAGTTGTGGATCAACCATGTATTTATGTTTCTGGAGTAACAAGCTACTTGCTCCTGTTATCAGTTGTGGATCAACCATGCATTTATGTTTCTGGAGTAACAAGCTACTTGCTCCTGTTATCAGTTGTGGATCAAGCCATGTATTTATGTTTCTGGAGTAACAAGCTACCTGCTCCTGTTATCAGTTGTGGATCAACAATGTATTTATGTTTCTGGAGTAACAAGCTACTTGCTCCTGTTATCAGCTGTGGATCAACAATGTATTTATGTTTCTGGAGTAACAAGCTACCTGCTCCTGTTATCAGTTGTGGATCAACCATGTATTTATGTTTCTGGAGTAACAAGCTACTTGCTCCTGTTATCAGTTGTGGATCAACCATGTATTTATGTTTCTGGAGTAACAAGCTACTTGCTCCTGTTATCAGTTGTGGATCAACCATGTATTTATGTTTCTGGAGTAACAGGCTACCTGCTCCTGTTATCAGTTGTGGATCAACCATGTATTTATGTTTCTGGAGTAACAAGCTACTTGCTCCTATTATCAGTTGTGGATCAACCATGTATTTATGTTTCTGGAGTAACAAGCTACTTGCTCCTGTTATCAGTTGTGGATCAACCATGTATTTATGTTTCTGGAGTAACAAGCTACTTGCTCCTGTTATCAGATGTGGATCAAGCATATATTTATGTTTCTGGAGTAACAAGCTACTTGCTCCTATTATCAGTTGTGGATCAAGCATATATTTATGTTTCTGGAGTAACAAGCTACTTGCTCCTATTATCAGTTGTGGATGAAGCATATATTTATGTTTATGGAGTAACAAGCTACCTGCTCCTGTTATCAGTTGTGGATCAACCATGTATTTATGTTTCTGGAGTAACAAGCTACTTGCTCCTGTAATCAGTTGTGGATCAAGCCTGTATTTATGTTTCTGGAGTAACAAGCTACTTGTTCCTGTTACAGTTGTGGATCAACCATGTGTTTATGTTTCTGGAGTAACAAGCTACTTGCTCCTGTTATCAGTTGTGGATCAAGCATATATTTATGTTTCTGGAGTAACAAGCTACTTGCTCCTGTTATCAGTTGTGGATCAAGCATGTATTTATGTTTCAGGAGTAACAAGCTACTTGCTCCTGTTATCAGTTGTGGATCAACCATGTATTTATGTTTCTGGAGTAACAAGCTACTTGCTCCTGTTATCAGTTGTGGATCAACCATGTATTTATGTTTCTGGAGTAACAAGCTACCTGCTCCTGTTATCAGTTGTGGATCAACCATGTATTTATGTTTCTGGAG
The DNA here is from genome assembly GCA_030765065.1 of Deroplatys truncata. NCBI lineage: Eukaryota > Metazoa > Arthropoda > Insecta > Mantodea > Mantidae > Deroplatys > Deroplatys truncata. The sequence continues at coordinate 1,607,250 of JAUKNL010000038.1, forward strand.
TAACAAGCTACCTGCTCCTGTTATCAGTTGTGGATCAACCATGTATTTATGTTTCTGGAGTAACAAGCTACTTGCTCCTGTTATCAGTTGTGGATCAACCATGTATTTATGTTTATGGAGTAACAAGCTACTTGCTCCTGTTATCAGTTGTGGATCAAGCATATATTTATGTTTCTGGAGTAACAAGCTACCTGCTCCTGTTATCAGTTGTGGATCAACCATGTATTTATGTTTATGGAGTAACAAGCTACTTGCTCGTGTTATCAGTTGTGGATCAAGCATATATTTATGTTTCTGGAGTAACAAGCTACTTGCTCCTGTTATCAGTTGTGGATCAAGCATATATTTATGTTTCTGGAGTAACAAGCTACCTGCTCCTGTTATCAGTTGTGGATCAAGCATATATTTATGTTTATGGAGTAACAAGCTACTTGCTCCTGTTATCAGTTGTGGATCAACCATGTATTTATGTTTCTGGAGTAACAAGCTACTTGCTCCTGTTATCAGTTGTGGATCAACAATGTATTTATGTTTCTGGAGTAACAAGCTACTTGCTCCTATTATCAGTTGTGGATCAAGCATATATTTATGTATCTGGAGTAACAAGCTACTTGCTAGTGTTATCAGTTGTGGATCAAGCATATATTTATGTTTCTGGAGTAACAAGCTACTTGCTCCTATTATCAGTTGTTGATCAAGCATATATTTATGTTTCTGGAGTAACAAGCTACTTGCTCCTGTTATCAGTTGTGGATCAAGCATATATTTATGTTTCTGGAGTAACAAGCTACTTGCTCCTGTTACAGTTGTGGATCAACCATGTATTTATGTTTATGGAGTAACAAGCTACTTGCTCCTGTTATCAGTTGTGGATCAACCATGTATTTATGTTTCTGGAGTAACAAGCTACTTGCTCCTGTTATCAGTTGTAGATCTACCATGTATTTATGTTTCTGGAGTAACAAGCTACTTGCTCCTGTTATCAGTTGTGGATCAACAATGTACTTATGCTTCTGGAGTAACAAGCTACTTGCTCCTGTTATCAGTTGTGGATCAAGCATGTATTTATGTTTCTGGAGTAACAAGCTACTTGCTCCTGTTATCAGTTGTGAATCAACCATGTATTTATGTTTCTGGAGTAAAAAGCTACTTGCTCCTCTTATCAGTTGTGGATCAACCATATATTTATGTATCTGGAGTAACAAGCTACTTGCGCCTCTTATCAGTTGTGGATCAACCATGTATTTATGTTTCTGGAGTAACAAGCTACTTGCTCCTCTTATCAGTTGTGGATCAAGCATATATTTATGTTTCTGGAGTAACAAGCTACTTGCTCCTGTTATCAGTTGTGAATCAACCATGTATTTATGTTTCTGGAGTAACAAGCTACTTGCTCCTCTTATCAGTTGTGGATCAACCATGTATTTATGTTTCTGGAGTAACAAGCTACCTGCTCCTGTTATCAGTTGTGGATCAACCATGTATTTATGTTTCTGGAGTAACAAGCTACTTGCTCCTATTATCAGTTGTGGATCAACCATGTATTTATGTTTCTGGAGTAACAAGCTACTTGCTCCTATTATCAGTTGTGGATCAACCATGTATTTATGTTTATGGAGTAACAAGCTAATTGCTCCTGTTATCAGTTGTGGATCAAGCATATATTTATGTTTCTGGAGTAACAAGCTACCTGCTCCTGTTATCAGTTGTGGATCAAGCATATATTTATGTTTCTGGAGTAACAAGCTACCTGCTCCTGTTATCAGTTGTGGATCAACCATGTATTTATGTTTATGGAGTAACAAGCTACCTGCTCCTGTTATCAGATGTGGATCAACCATGTATTTATGTTTCTGGAGTAACAAGCTACCTGCTCCTGTTATCAGTTGTGGATCAACCATGTATTTATGTTTATGGAGTAACAAGCTACCTGCTCCTGTTATCAGTTGTGGATCAAGCATATATTTATGTTTCTGGAGTAACAAGCTACCTGCTCCTGTTATCAGTTGTGGATCAAGCATATATTTATGTTTATGGAGTAACAAGCTACGTGCTCCTGTTATCAGTTGTGGATCAAGCATATATTTATGTTTATGGAGTAACAAGCTACCTGCTCCTGTTATCAGTTGTGGATCACCCATGTATTTATGTTTATGGAGTAACAAGCTACTTGCTCCTGTATTCATTTGTGGATCAAGCATATATTTATGTTTATGGAGTAACAAGCTACTTGCTCCTGTTATCAGTTGTGGATCAAGCATATATTTATGTTTCTGGAGTAACAAGCTACCTGCTCCTGTTATCAGTTGTGGATCAACCATGTATTTATGTTTCTGGAGTAACAAGCTACCTGCTCCTGTTATCAGTTGTGGATCAACCATGTATTTATGTTTCTGGAGTAACAAGCTACTTGCTCCTGTTATCAGTTGTGGATCAACCATGTATTTATGTTTCTGGAGTAACAAGCTACTTGCTCCTGTTATCAGTTGTGGATCAACCATGTATTTATGTTTCTGGAGTAACAAGCTACCTGCTCCTGTTATCAGTTGTGGATCAAGCATATACTTATGTTTATGGAGTAACAAGCTACTTGCTCCTGTTATCAGTTGTGGATCAACCATGTATTTATATTTCTGGAGTAACAAGCTACTTGCTCCTGTTATCAGTTGTGGATCAAGCATATATTTATGTTTATGGAGTAACAAGCTACTTGCTCCTGTTATCAGTTGTGGATCAAGCATATATTTATATTTCTGGAGTAACAAGCTACTTGCTCCTTTTATCAGTTGTGGATCAACCATGTAATTATGTTTCTGGAGTAACAAGTTGCTTACTCCTGTTATCAGTTGTGGATCCACCATGTAGTTATGTTTCTGGAGTAACAAGCTACCTGCTCCTGTTATCAGTTGTGGATCAACCATGTATTTATGTTTCTGGAGTAACAAGCTACTTGCTCCTGTTATCAGTTGTGGATCAACCATGTATTTATGTTTCTGGAGTAACAAGCTACCTGCTCCTGTTATCAGTTGTGGATCAACCATGTATTTATGTTTCTGGAGTAACAAGCTACTTGCTCCTGTTATCAGTTGTGGATCAACCATGTAATTATGTTTCTGGAGTAACAAGTTGCTTACTCCTGTTATCAGTTGTGGATCCAACATGTAGTTATGTTTCTGGAGTAACAAGCTACCTGCTCCTGTTATCAGTTGTGGATCAACCATGTATTTATGTTTCTGGAGTAACAAGCTACTTGCTCCTGTTATCAGTTGTGGATCAACCATGTATTTATGTTTCTGGAGTAACAAGCTACCTGCTCCTGTTATCAGTTGTGGATCAAGCATATATTTATGTTTCTGGAGTAACAAGCTACCTGCTCCTGTTATCAGTTGTGGATCAAGCATATATTTATGTTTCTGGAGTAACAAGCTACCTATTCCTGTTATCAGTTGTGGATCAACCATGTATTTATGTTTATGGAGTAACAAGCTACCTGCTCCTGTTATCAGTTGTGGATCAACCATGTATTTATGTTTCTGGAGTAACAAGCTACCTGCTCCTGTTATCAGTTGTGGATCAACCATGTATTTATGTTTCTGGAGTAACAAGCTACCTGCTCCTGTTATCAGTTGTGGATCAAGCATATATTTATGTTTCTGGAGTAACAACCTACCTGCTCCTGTTATCAGTTGTGGATCAACCATGTATTTATGTTTATGGAGTAACAAGCTACCTGCTCCTGTTATCAGTTGTGGATCAAGCATATATTTATGTTTCTGGAGTAACAAGCTACCTGCTCCTGTTATCAGTTGTGGATCAACCATGTATTTATGTTTATGGAGTAACAAGCTACTTGCTCCTGTTATCAGTTGTAGATCAAGCATATATTTATGTTTATGGAGTAACAAGCTACTTGCTCCTGTTTTCAGTTGTGGATCAAGCATATATTTATGTTTCTGGAGTAACAAGCTACCTGCTCCTGTTATCAGTTGTGGATCAACCATGTATTTATGTTTATGGAGTAACAAGCTACTTGCTCCTGTTATCAGTTGTGGATCAAGCATGTATTTATGTTTATGGAGTAACAAGCTACTTGCTCCTGTTATCAGTTGTGGATCAACCATGTATTTATGTTTATGGAGTTCAAGCTACTTGCTCCTGTTATCAGTTGTGGATCAACCATGTATTTATGTTTATGGAGTAACAAGCTACTTGCTCCTGTTATCAGTTGTGGATTAACCATGTATTTATGTTTATGGAGTAACAAGCTACTTGCTCCTGTTATCAGTTGTGGATCAAGCATATATTTATGTTTCTGGAGTAACAAGCTACCTGCTCCTGTTATCAGTTGTGGATCAACCATGTATTTATGTTTATGGAGTAACAAGCTACTTGCTCCTGTTATCAGTTGTGGATCAAGCATATATTTATGTTTCTGGAGTAACAAGCTACTTGCTCCTGTTATCAGTTGTGGATCAAGCATATATTTATGTTTCTGGAGTAACAAGCTACCTGCTCCTGTTATCAGTTGTGGATCAAGCATATATTTATGTTTATGGAGTAACAAGCTACTTGCTCCTGTTATCAGTTGTGGATCAACCATGTATTTATGTTTCTGGAGTAACAAGCTACTTGCTCCTGTTATCAGTTGTGGATCAACAATGTATTTATGTTTCTGGAGTAACAAGCTACTTGCTCCTATTATCAGTTGTGGATCAAGCATATATTTATGTTTCTGGAGTAACAAGCTACTTGCTAGTGTTATCAGTTGTGGATCAAGCATATATTTATGTTTCTGGAGTAACAAGCTACTTGCTCCTATTATCAGTTGTTGATCAAGCATATATTTATGTTTCTGGAGTAACAAGCTACTTGCTCCTGTTATCAGTTGTGGATCAAGCATATATTTATGTTTCTGGAGTAACAAGCTACTTGCTCCTGTTACAGTTGTGGATCAACCATGTATTTATGTTTATGGAGTAACAAGCTACTTGCTCCTGTTATCAGTTGTGGATAAACCATGTATTTATGTTTCTGGAGTAACAAGCTACTTGCTCCTGTTATCAGTTGTAGATCTACCATGTATTTATTTTTCTGGAGTAACAAGCTACTTGCTACTGTTATCAGTTGTGGATCAACCATGTATTTATGTTTCTGGAGTAACAAGCTACCTGCTCCTGTTATCAGTTGTGGATCAACCATGTATTTATGTTTCTGGAGTAACAAGTTGCTTACTCCTGTTATCAGTTGTGGATCAACCATGTAGTTATGTTTCTGGAGTAACAAGCTACCTGCTCCTGTTATCAGTTGTGGATCAACCATGTATTTATGTTTCTGGAGTAACAAGCTACTTGCTCCTGTTATCAGTTGTGGATCAACCATGTATTTATGTTTCTGGAGTAACAAGCTACCTGCTCCTGTTATCAGTTGTGGATCAACCATGTATTTATGTTTCTGGAGTAACAAGCTACTTGCTCCTGTTATCAGTTGTGGATCAAGCATATATTTATGTTTATGGAGTAACAAGCTACTTGATCCTGTTATCAGTTGTGGATCAACCATGTATTTATGTTTCTGGAGTAACAAGCTACTTGCTCCTGTTATCAGTTGTGGATCGACCATGTATTTTTGTTTCTGGAGTAACAAGCTACTTGCTCCTGTTATCAGTTGTGGATCAACCATGTATTTATGTTTCTGGAGTAACAAGCTACTTGCTCCTGTTATCAGTTGTGGATCAAGCATATATTTATGTTTCTGGAGTAACAAGCTACTTGCTCCTGTTATCATTTGTGGATCAAGCATATATTTATGTTTATGGAGTAACAAGCTACTTGCTCCTGTTATCAGTTGTGGATCAACCATGTATTTATGTTTCTGGAGTAACAAGCTACTTGCTCCTGTTATCAGTTGTGGATCAAGCATATATTTATGTTTATGGAGTAACAAGCTACTTGCTCCTGTTATCAGTTGTGGATCAACCATGTATTTATGTTTCTGGAGTAACAAGCTACTTGCTCCTGTTATCAGTTGTGGATCAAGCATATATTTATGTTTATGGAGTAACAAGCTACTTGATCCTGTTATCAGTTGTGGATCAACCATGTATTTATGTTTCTGGAGTAACAAGCTACTTGCTCCTGTTATCAGTTGTGGATCGACCATGTCTTTTTGTTTCTGGAGTAACAAGCTACTTGCTCCTGTTATCAGTTGTGGATCAACCATGTATTTATGTTTCTGGAGTAACAAGCTACTTGCTCCTGTTATCAGTTGTGGATCGACCATGTAATTTATGTTTCTGGAGTAACAAGCTACTTGCTCCTGTTATCAGTTGTGGATCAACGATGTATTTATGTTTCTGGAGTAACAAGCTACTTGCTCCTGTTATCAGTTGTGGATCGACCATGTATTTTTGTTTCTGGAGTAACAAGCTACTTGCTCCTGTTATCAGTTGTGGATCAACCATGTATTTATGTTTCTGGAGTAACAAGCTACTTGCTCCTGTTATCAGTTGTGGATCAACCATGTATTTTTGTTTCTGGAGTAACAAGCTACTTGCTCCAGTTATCAGTGGTGGATCAAGCATATATTTATGTTTCTGGAGTAACAAGCTACTTGCTCCTGTTATCAGTTGTGGATCAACCATGTATTTATGTTTCTGGAGTAACAAGCTACTTGCTCCAGTTATCAGTGGTGGATCAAGCATATATTTATGTTTCTGGAGTAACAAGCTACTTGCTCCTGTTATCAGTTGTGGATCAAACATGTATTTATGTTTCTGGAGTAACAAGCTACTTGCTCCAGTTATCAGTGGTGGATCAAGCATATATTTATGTTTCTGGAGTAACAAGCTACTTGCTCCTGTTATCAGCTGTGGATCAACCATGTATTTATGTTTCTGGAGCAACAAGCCACTTGCTCCTGTTATCAGTTGTGGATCAACCATGTATTTATGTTTCTGGAGTAACAAGCTACTTGCTTCTGCTATCAGTTGTGGATCAACCATGTATTTATGTTTCTGGAGTAGCAAGCTACTTGCTCCTGTTATCAGTTGTGGATCAACCATGTATTTATGTTTCTGGAGTAACACGCTACTTGCTCCTGTTATCAGTTGTGTATCAAGCATATATTTATGCTTCTGGAGTAACAAGCTACTTGCTCCTGTTATCAGTTGTGGATCAAAAATGTATTTATGTTTCTGGAATAACAAGCTACTTGCTCCTGTTATCAGTTGTGGATCAACCATGTATTTATGCTTCTGGAGTAACAAGCTACTTGCTCCTGTTATCAGTTGTGGATCAACAATGTACTTATGCTTCTGGAGTAACAAGCTACTTGCTCCTGTTATCAGTTGTGGATCAAGCATGTATTTATGTTTCTGGAGTAACAAGCTACTTGCTCCTGTTATCAGTTGTGAATCAACCATGTATTTATGTTTCTGGAGTAACAAGCTACTTGCTCCTCTTATCAGTTGTGGATCAACCATATATTTATGTATCTGGAGTAACAAGCTACTTGCTCCTCTTATCAGTTGTGGATCAACCATGTATTTATGTTTCTGGACTAACAAGCTACTTGCTCATCTTATCAGTTGTGGATCAAGCATATATTTATGTTTCTGGAGTAACAAGCTACTTGCTCCTGTTATCAGTTGTGAATCAACCATGTATTTATGTTTCTGGAGTAACAAGCTACTTGCTCCTCTTATCAGTTGTGGATCAACCATGTATTTATGTTTCTGGAGTAACAAGCTACCTGCTCCTGTTATCAGTTGTGGATCAACCATGTATTTATGTTTCTGGAGTAACAAGCTACTTGCTCCTATTATCAGTTGTGGATCAACCATGTATTTATGTTTATGGAGTAACAAGCTACTTGCTCCTGTTATCAGTTGTGGATCAAGCATATATTTATGTTTCTGGAGTAACAAGCTACCTGCTCCTGTTATCAGTTGTGGATCAAGCATATATTTATGTTTCTGGAGTAACAAGCTACCTGCTCCTGTTATCAGTTGTGGATCAACCATGTATTTATGTTTATGGAGTAACAAGCTACCTGCTCCTGTTATCAGTTGTGGATCAACCATGTATTTATGTTTCTGGAGTAACAAGCTACCTGCTCCTGTTATCAGTTGTGGATCAACCATGTATTTATGTTTATGGAGTAACAAGCTACCTGCTCCTGTTATCAGTTGTGGATCAAGCATATATTTATGTTTCTGGAGTAACAAGCTACCTGCTCCTGTTATCAGTTGTGGATCAACCATGTATTTATGTTTATGGAGTAACAAGCTACTTGCTCCTGTTATCAGTTGTAGATCAAGCATATATTTATGTTTATGGAGTAACAAGCTACTTGCTCCTGTTATCAGTTGTGGATCAAGCATATATTTATGTTTCTGGAGTAACAAGCTACCTGCTCCTGTTATCAGTTGTGGATCAACCATGTATTTATGTTTATGGAGTAACAAGCTACTTGCTCCTGTTATCAGTTGTGGATCAAGCATGTATTTATGTTTATGGAGTAACAAGCTACTTGCTCCTGTTATCAGTTGTGGATCAACCATGTATTTATGTTTATGGAGTAACAAGCTACTTGCTCCTGTTATCAGTTGTGGATCAACCATGTATTTATGTTTCTGGAGTAACAAGCTACTTGCTCCTGTTATCAGTTGTGGATCAACCATGTATTTATGTTTCTGGAGTAACAAGCTACTTGCTCCTGTTATCAGTTGTGGATCGACCATGTAATTTATGTTTCTGGAGTAACAAGCTACTTGCTCCTGTTATCAGTTGTGGATCAACGATGTATTTATGTTTCTGGAGTAACAAGCTACTTGCTCCTGTTATCAGTTGTGGATCGACCATGTATTTTTGTTTCTGGAGTAACAAGCTACTTGCTCCTGTTATCAGTTGTGGATCAACCATGTATTTATGTTTCTGGAGTAACAAGCTACTTGCTCATGTTATCAGTTGTGGATCAACCATGTATTTTTGTTTCTGGAGTAACAAGCTCCTTGCTCCAGTTATCAGTGGTGGATCAAGCATATATTTATGTTTCTGGAGTAACAAGCTACTTGCTCCTGTTATCAGTTGTGGATCAACCATGTATTTATGTTTCTGGAGTAACAAGCTACTTGCTCCAGTTATCAGTGGTGGATCAAGCATATATTTATGTTTCTGGAGTAACAAGCTACTTGCTCCTGTTATCAGTTGTGGATCAAACATGTATTTATGTTTCTGGAGTAACAAGCTACTTGCTCCAGTTATCAGTGGTGGATCAAGCATATATTTATGTTTCTGGAGTAACAAGCTACTTGCTCCTGTTATCAGCTGTGGATCAACCATGTATTTATGTTTCTGGAGCAACAAGCCACTTGCTCCTGTTATCAGTTGTGGATCAACCATGTATTTATGTTTCTGGAGTAACAAGCTACTTGCTTCTGCTATCAGTTGTGGATCAACCATGTATTTATGTTTCTGGAGTAGCAAGCTACTTGCTCCTGTTATCAGTTGTGGATCAACCATGTATTTATGTTTCTGGAGTAACAAGCTACTTGCTCCTGTTATCAGTTGTGTATCAAGCATATATTTATGCTCCTGGAGTAACAAGCTACTCGCTCCTGTTATCAGTTGTGGATCAAAAATGTATTTATGTTTCTGGAATAACAAGCTACTTGCTCCTGTTATCAGTTGTGGATCAACCATGTATTTATGCTTCTGGAGTAACAAGCTACTTGCTCCTGTTATCAGTTGTGGATCAACAATGTACTTATGCTTCTGGAGTAACAAGCTACTTGCTCCTGTTATCAGTTGTGGATCAAGCATGTATTTATGTTTCTGGAGTAACAAGCTACTTGCTCCTGTTATCAGTTGTGAATCAACCATGTATTTATGTTTCTGGAGTAACAAGCTACTTGCTCCTCTTATCAGTTGTGGATCAACCATATATTTATGTATCTGGAGTAACAAGCTACTTGCTCCTCTTATCAGTTGTGGATCAACCATGTATTTATGTTTCTGGACTAACAAGCTACTTGCTCCTCTTATCAGTTGTGGATCAAGCATATATTTATGTTTCTGGAGTAACAAGCTACTTGCTCCTGTTATCAGTTGTGAATCAACCATGTATTTATGTTTCTGGAGTAACAAGCTACTTGCTCCTCTTATCAGTTGTGGATCAACCATGTATTTATGTTTCTGGAGTAACAAGCTACCTGCTCCTGTTATCAGTTGTGGATCAACCATGTATTTATGTTTCTGGAGTAACAAGCTACTTGCTCCTATTATCAGTTGTGGATCAACCATGTATTTATGTTTCTGGAGTAACAAGCTACTTGCTCCTGTTATCAGTTGTGGATCAAGCATATATTTATGTTTCTGGAGTAACAAGCTACCTGCTCCTGTTATCAGTTGTGGATCAAGCATATATTTATGTTTCTGGAGTAACAAGCTACCTGCTCCTGTTATCAGTTGTGGATCAACCATGTATTTATGTTTATGGAGTAACAAGCTACCTGCTCCTGTTATCAGTTGTGGATCAACCATATATTTATGTTTCTGGAGTAACAAGCTACCTGCTCCTGTTATCAGTTGTGGATAACCATGTATTTATGTTTATGGAGTAACAAGCTACCTGCTCCTGTTATCAGTTGTGGATCAAGCATATATTTATGTTTCTGGAGTAACAAGCTACCTGCTCCTGTTATCAGTTGTGGATCAACCATGTATTTATGTTTATGGAGTAACAAGCTACTTGCTCCTGTTATCAGTTGTAGATCAAGCATATATTTATGTTTATGGAGTAACAAGCTACTTGCTCCTGTTATCAGTTGTGGATCAAGCATATATTTATGTTTCTGGAGTAACAAGCTACCTGCTCCTGTTATCAGTTGTGGATCAACCATGTATTTATGTTTATGGAGTAACAAGCTACTTGCTCCTGTTATCAGTTGTGGATCAAGCATGTATTTATGTTTATGGAGTAACAAGCTACTTGCTCCTGTTATCAGTTGTGGATCAACCATGTATTTATGTTTATGGAGTAACAAGCTACTTGCTCCTGTTATCAGTTGTGGATCAACCATGTATTTATGTTTATGGAGTAACAAGCTACTTGCTCCTGTTATCAGTTGTGGATCAACCATGTATTTATGTTTATGGAGTAACAAGCTACTTGCTCCTGTTATCAGTTGTGGATCAAGCATATATTTATGTTTCTGGAGTAACAAGCTACCTGCTCCTGTTATCAGTTGTGGATCAACCATGTATTTATGTTTATGGAGTAACAAGCTACTTGCTCCTGTTATCAGTTGTGGATCAAGCATATATTTATGTTTCTGGAGTAACAAGCTACTTGCTCCTGTTATCAGTTGTGGATCAAGCATATATTTATGTTTCTGGAGTAACAAGCTACCTGCTCCTGTTATCAGTTGTGGATCAAGCATATATTTATGTTTATGGAGTAACAAGCTACTTGCTCCTGTTATCAGTTGTGGATCAACCATGTATTTATGTTTCTGGAGTAACAAGCTACTTGCTCCTGTTATCAGTTGTGGATCAACAATGTATTTATGTTTCTGGAGTAACAAGCTACTTGCTCCTATTATCAGTTGTGGATCAAGCATATATTTATGTTTCTGGAGTAACAAGCTACTTGCTAGTGTTATCAGTTGTGGATCAAGCATATATGTATGTTTCTGGAGTAACAAGCTACTTGCTCCTATTATCAGTTGTTGATCAAGCATATATTTATGTTTCTGGAGTAACAAGCTACTTGCTCCTGTTATCAGTTGTGGATCAAGCATATATTTATGTTTCTGGAGTAACAAGCTACTTGCTCCTGTTACAGTTGTGGATCAACCATGTATTTATGTTTATGGAGTAACAAGCTACTTGCTCCTGTTATCAGTTGTGGATCAACCATGTATTTATGTTTCTGGAGTAACAAGCTACTTGCTCCTGTTATCAGTTGTAGATCTACCATGTATTTATGTTTCTGGAGTAACAAGCTACTTGCTCCTGTTATCAGTTGTGGATCAACCATGTATTTATGTTTCTGGAGTAACAAGCTACTTGCTCCTGTTATCAGTTGTGGATCAACCATGTATTTATTTTTCTGGAGTAACAAGCTACTTGCTACTGTTATCAGTTGTGGATCAACCATGTATTTATGTTTCTGGAGTAACAAGCTACCTGCTCCTGTTATCAGTTGTGGATCAACCATGTATTTATGTTTCTGGAGTATCAAGCTACTTGCTCCTGTTATCAGTTGTGGATCAACCATGTTTTTATGTTTCTGGAGTAACAAGCTACTTGCTCCTGTTATCAGTTGTGGATCAACCATGTATTTATGTTTCTGGAGTAACAAGCTACCTGCTCCTGTTATCAGTTGTGGATCAAGCATATACTTATGTTTATGGAGTAACAAGCTACTTGCTCCTGTTATCAGTTGTGGATCAACCATGTATTTATGTTTCTGGAGTAACAAGCTACTTGCTCCTGTTATCAGTTGTGGATCAAGCATATATTTATGTTTATGGAGTAACAAGCTACTTGATCCTGTTATCAGTTGTGGATCAACCATGTATTTATGTTTCTGGAGTAACAAGCTACTTGCTCCTGTTATCAGTTGTGGATCGACCATGTATTTTTGTTTCTGGAGTAACAAGCTACTTGCTCCTGTTATCAGTTGTGGATCAACCATGTATATATGTTTCTGGAGTAACAAGCTACCTGCTCCTGTTATCAGTTGTGGATCAACCATGTATTTATGTTTCTGGAGTAACAAGCTACTTGCTCCTGTTATCAGTTGTGGATCAACCATGTATTTATGTTTCTGGAGTAACAAGCTACCTGCTCCTGTTATCAGTTGTGGATCAACCATGTATTTATGTTTCTGGAGTAACAAGCTACTTGCTCCTGTTATCAGTTGTGGATCAAGCATATATTTATGTTTATGGAGTAACAAGCTACTTGATCCTGTTATCAGTTGTGGATCAACCATGTATTTATGTTTCTGGAGTAACAAGCTACTTGCTCCTGTTATCAGTTGTGGATCGACCATGTATTTTTGTTTCTGGAGTAACAAGCTACTTGCTCCTGTTATCAGTTGTGGATCAACCATGTATTTATGTTTCTGGAGTAACAAGCTACTTGCTCCTGTTATCAGTTGTGGATCAAGCATATATTTATGTTTCTGGAGTAACAAGCTACTTGCTCCTGTTATCATTTGTGGATCAAGCATATATTTATGTTTATGGAGTAACAAGCTACTTGCTCCTGTTATCAGTTGTGGATCAACCATGTATTTATGTTTCTGGAGTAACAAGCTACTTGCTCCTGTTATCAGTTGTGGATCAAGCATATATTTATGTTTATGGAGTAACAAGCTACTTGATCCTGTTATCAGTTGTGGATCAACCATGTATTTATGTTTCTGGAGTAACAAGCTACTTGCTCCTGTTATCAGTTGTGGATCGACCATGTCTTTTTGTTTCTGGAGTAACAAGCTACTTGCTCCTGTTATCAGTTGTGGATCAACCATGTATTTATGTTTCTGGAGTAACAAGCTACTTGCTCCTGTTATCAGTTGTGGATCGACCATGTATTTATGTTTCTGGAGTAACAAGCTACTTGCTCCTGTTATCAGTTGTGGATCAACGATGTATTTATGTTTCTGGAGTAACAAGCTACTTGCTCCTGTTATCAGTTGTGGATCGACCATGTATTTTTGTTTCTGGAGTAACAAGCTACTTGCTCCTGTTATCAGTTGTGGATCAACCATGTATTTATGTTTCTGGAGTAACAAGCTACTTGCTCCTGTTATCAGTTGTGGATCAACCATGTATTTTTGTTTCTGGAGTAACAAGCTACTTGCTCCAGTTATCAGTGGTGGATCAAGCATATATTTATGTTTCTGGAGTAACAAGCTACTTGCTCCTGTTATCAGTTGTGGATCAACCATGTATTTATGTTTCTGGAGTAACAAGCTACTTGCTCCAGTTATCAGTGGTGGATCAAGCATATATTTATGTTTCTGGAGTAACAAGCTACTTGCTCCTGTTATCAGTTGTGGATCAAACATGTATTTATGTTTCTGGAGTAACAAGCTATTTGCTCCAGTTATCAGTGGTGGATCAAGCATATATTTATGTTTCTGGAGTAACAAGCTACTTGCTCCTGTTATCAGCTGTGGATCAACCATGTATTTATGTTTCTGGAGCAACAAGCCACTTGCTCCTGTTATCAGTTGTGGATCAACCATGTATTTATGTTTCTGGAGTAACAAGCTACTTGCTTCCGCTATCAGTTGTGGATCAACCATGTATTTATGTTTCTGGAGTAGCAAGCTACTTGCTCCTGTTATCAGTTGTGTATCAAGCATATATTTATGCTTCTGGAGTAACAAGCTACTTGCTCCTGTTATCAGTTGTGGATCAAAAATGTATTTATGTTTCTGGAATAACAAGCTACTTGCTCCTGTTATCAGTTGTGGATCAACCATGTATTTATGCTTCTGGAGTAACAAGCTACTTGCTCCTGTTATCAGTTGTTCGATCAACAATGTACTTATACTTCTGGAGTAACAAGCTACTTGCTCCTGTTATCAGTTGTGGATCAAGCATGTATTTATGTTTCTGGAGTAACAAGCTACTTGCTCCTGTTATCAGTTGTGAATCAACCATGTATTTATGTTTCTGGAGTAACAAGCTACTTGCTCCTCTTATCAGTTGTGGATCAACCATATATTTATGTATCTGGAGTAACAAGCTACTTGCTCCTCTTATCAGTTGTGCATCAACCATGTATTTATGTTTCTGGAGTAACAAGCTACTTGCTCCTCTTATCAGTTGTGGATCAAGCATATATTTATGTTTCTGGAGTAACAAGCTACTTGCTCCTGTTATCAGTTGTGAATCAACCATGTATTTATGTTTCTGGAGTAACAAGCTACTTGCTCCTCTTATCAGTTGTGGATCAACCATGTATTTATGTTTCTGGAGTAACAAGCTACCTGCTCCTGTTATCAGTTGTGGATCAACCATGTATTTATGTTTCTGGAGTAACAAGCTACTTGCTCCTATTATCAGTTGTGGATCAACCATGTATTTATGTTTATGGAGTAACAAGCTACTTGCTCCTGTTATCAGTTGTGGATCAAGCATATATTTATGTTTCTGGAGTAACAAGCTACCTGCTCCTGTTATCAGTTGTGGATCAACCATGTATTTATGTTTATGGAGTAACAAGCTACCTGCTCCTGTTATCAGTTGTGGATCAACCATGTATTTATGTTTCTGGAGTAACAAGCTACCTGCTCCTGTTATCAGTTGTGGATCAACCATGTATTTATGTTTATGGAGTAACAAGCTACCTGCTCCTGTTATCAGTTGTGGATCAAGCATATATTTATGTTTCTGGAGTAACAAGCTACCTGCTCCTGTTATCAGTTGTGGATCAAGCATATATTTATGTTTATGGAGTAACAAGCTACGTGCTCCTGTTATCAGTTGTGGATCAAGCATATATTTATGTTTATGGAGTAACAAGCTACCTGCTCCTGTTATCAGTTGTGGATCACCCATGTATTTATGTTTATGGAGTAACAAGCTACTTGCTCCTGTTATCATTTGTGGATCAAGCATATATTTATGTTTATGGAGTAACAAGCTACTTGCTCCTGTTATCAGTTGTGGATCAAGCATATATTTATGTTTCTGGAGTAACAAGCTACCTGCTCCTGTTATCAGTTGTGGATCAACCATGTATTTATGTTTATGGAGTAACAAGCTACCTGCTCCTGTTATAGTTGTGGATCAAGCATATATTTATGTTTCTGGAGTAACAAGCTACCTGCTCCTGTTATCAGTTGTGGATCAACCATATATTTATGTTTCTGGAGTAACAAGCTACCTGCTCCTGTTATCAGTTGTGGATCAACCATGTATTTATGTTTCTGGAGTAACAAGCTACTTGCTCCTGTTATCAGTTGTGGATCAAGCATATATTTATGTTTCTGGAGTAACAAGCTACCTGCTCCTGTTATCAGTTGTGGATCAACCATGTATTTATGTTTATGGAGTAACAAGCTACCTGCTCCTGTTATCAGTTGTGGATCAAGCATATATTTATGTTTCTGGAGTAACAAGCTACCTGCTCCTGTTATCAGTTGTGGATCAAGCATATATTTATGTTTATGGAGTAACAAGCTACTTGCTCCTGTTATCAGTTGTGGATCAAGCATATATTTATGTTTATGGAGTAACAAGCTACCTGCTCCTGTTATCAGTTGTGGATCACCCATGTATTTATGTTTATGGAGTAACAAGCTACTTGCTCCTGTTATCAGTTGTGGATCAAGCATATATTTATGTTTATGCAGTAACAAGCTACTTGCTCCTGTTATCAGTTGTGGATCAAGCATATATTATTGTTTCTGGAGTAACAAGCTACCTGCTCCTGTTATCAGTTGTGGATCAACCATGTATTTATGTTTATGGAGTAACAAGCTACTTGCTCCTGTTATCAGTTGTGGATCAAGCATGTATTTATGTTTATGGAGTAACAAGCTACTTGCTCCTGTTATCAGTTGTGGATCAACCATGTATTTATGTTTATGGAGTAACAAGCTACTTGCTCCTGTTATCAGTTGTGGATCAACCATGTATTTATGTTTATGGAGTAACAAGCTACTTGCTCCTGTTATCAGTTGTGGATCAACCATGTATTTATGTTTCTGGAGTAACAAGCTACTTGCTCCTGTTATCAGTTGTGGATCAAGCATATATTTATGTTTGTGGAGTAACAAGCTACTTGCTCCTATTATCAGTTGTGGATCAAGCATATATTTATGTTTCTGGAGTAACAAGCTACTTGCTACTGTTATCAGTTGTGGATCAAGCATATATTTATGTTTCTGGAGTAACAAGCTACTTGCTCCTATTATCAGTTGTTGATCAAGCATATATTTATGTTTCTGGAGTAACAAGCTACTTGCTCCTGTTATCAGTTGTGGATCAAGCATATATTTATGTTTCTGGAGTAACAAGCTACCTGCTCCTGTTATCAGTTGTGGATCAACCATGTATTTATGTTTCTGGAGTAACAAGCTACTTGCTCCTGTTATCAGTTGTAGATCAACCATGTATTTATGTTTCTGGAGTAACAAGCTACTTGCTCCTGTTATCAGTTGTGGATCAAACATGTATTTATGTTTCTGGAGTAACAAGCTACTTGCTCCTGTTATCAGTTGTGGATCAACCATGCATTTATGTTTCTGGAGTAACAAGCTACTTGCTCCTGTTATCAGTTGTGGATCAACCATGTATTTAGGTTTCTGGAGTAACAAGCTACCTGCTCCTGTTATCAGTTGTGGATCAACAATGTATTTATGTTTCTGGAGTAACAAGCTACTTGCTCCTGTTATCAGCTGTGGATCAACAATGTATTTATGTTTCTGGAGTAACAAGCTACCTGCTCCTGTTATCAGTTGTGGATCAACCATGTATTTATGTTTCTGGAGTAACAAGCTACTTGCTCCTGTAATCAGTTGTGGATCAACCATGTATTTATGTTTCTGGAGTAACAAGCTACTTGCTCCTGTTATCAGTTGTGGATCAACCATGTATTTATGTTTCTGGAGTAACAGGCTACCTGCTCCTGTTTTCAGTTGTGGATCAACCATGTATTTATGTTTCTGGAGTAACAAGCTACTTGCTCCTATTATCAGTTGTGGATCAACCATGTATTTATGTTTCTGGAGTAACAAGCTACTTGCTCCTGTTATCAGATGTGGATCAAGCATATATTTATGTTTCTGGAGTAACAAAATACTTGCTCCTATTATCAGTTGTGGATCAAGCTTATATTTATGTTTCTGGAGTAACAAGCTACTTGCTCCTATTATCAGTTGTGGATCAAGCATATATTTATGTTTCTGGAGTAACAAGCTCCTTGCTCCTATTATCAGTTGTGGATCAACCATGTATTTATGTTTCTGGAGTAACAAGCTACTTGCTCCTGTAATCAGTTGTGGATCAAGCTACTTGCTCCTGTTATCAGTTGTGGATCAAGCATGTATTTATGTTTCAGGAGTAACAAGCTACTTGCTCCTGTTATCAGTTGTGGATCAACCATGTATTTATGTTTCTGGAGTAACAAGCTACTTGCTCCTGTTATCAGTTGTGGATCAACCATGTATTTATGTTTCTGGAGTACCAAGCTACTTGCTCCTATTATCAGTTGTGGATCAGCCATGTATTTATGTTTCTGGAGTAACAAGCTACTTGCTCCTGTTATCAGTTGTGGATCAACCATGTATTTATGTTTATGGAGTAACAAGCTACCTGCTCCTGTTATCAGTTGTGGATCAACCATGTATTTATGTTTCTGGAGTAACAAGCTACTTGCTCCTGTTATCAGTTGTGGATCAACCATGTATTTATGTTTCTGGAGTAACAAGCGACCTGCTCCTGTTATCAGTTCTGGATCAACCATGTATTTATGTTTCTGGAGTAACAAGCTACTTGCTCCTATTATCAGTTGTGGATCAACCATGTATTTATGTTTCTGGAGTAACAAGCTACTTGCTCCTATTATCAGTTGTGGATCAACCATGTATTTATGTTTATGGAGTAACAAGCTACTTGCTCCTGTTATCAGTTGTGGATCAAGCATATATTTATGTTTCTGGAGTAACAAGCTACCTGCTCCTGTTATCAGTTGTGGATCAAGCATATATTTATGTTTCTGGAGTAACAAGTTACCTATTCCTGTTATCAGTTGTGGATCAACCATGTATTTATGTTTATGGAGTAACAAGCTACCTGCTCCTGTTATCAGTTGTGGATCAACCATGTATTTATGTTTCTGGAGTAACAAGCTACCTGCTCCTGTTATCAGTTGTGGATCAACCATGCATTTATGTTTATGGAGTAACAAGCTACCTGCTCCTGTTATCAGTTGTGGATCAAGCATATATTTATGTTTCTGGAGTAACAAGCTACCTGCTCCTGTTATCAGTTGTGGATCAACCATGTATTTATGTTTATGGAGTAACAAGCTACTTGCTCCTGTTATCAGTTGTGGATCAAGCATGTATTTATGTTTATGGAGTAACAAGCTACTTGCTCCTGTTATCAGTTGTGGATCAACCATGTATTTATGTTTATGGAGTAACAAGCTACTTGCTCCTGTTATCAGTTGTGGATCAACCATGTATTTATGTTTATGGAGTAACAAGCTACTTGCTCCTGTTATCAGTTGTGGATCAACCATGTATTTATGTTTATGGAGTAACAAGCTACTTGCTCCTGTTATCAGTTGTGGATCAAGCATGTATTTATGTTTCAGGAGTAACAAGCTACTTGCTCCTGTTATCAGTTGTGGATCAACCATGTATTTATGTTTCTGGAGTAACAAGCTACTTGCTCCTGTTATCAGTTGTGGATCAACCATGTATTTATGTTTCTGGAGTACCAAGCTACTTGCTCCTATTATCAGTTGTGGATCAACCATGTATTTATGTTTCTGGAGTAACAAGCTACTTGCTCCTGTTATCAGTTGTGGATCAACCATGTATTTATGTTTATGGAGTAACAAGCTACCTGCTCCTGTTATCAGTTGTGGATCAACCATGTATTTATGTTTCTGGAGTAACAAGCTACTTGCTCCTGTTATCAGTTGTGGATCAACCATGTATTTATGTTTCTGGAGTAACAAGCGACCTGCTCCTGTTATCAGTTGTGGATCAACCATGTATTTATGTTTCTGGAGTAACAAGCTACTTGCTCCTATTATCAGTTGTGGATCAACCATGTATTTATGTTTCTGGAGTAACAAGCTACTTGCTCCTATTATCAGTTGTGGATCAACCATGTATTTATGTTTATGGAGTAACAAGCTACTTGCTCCTGTTATCAGTTGTGGATCAAGCATATATTTATGTTTCTGGAGTAACAAGCTACCTGCTCCTGTTATCAGTTGTGGATCAAGCATATATTTATGTTTCTGGAGTAACAAGTTACCTATTCCTGTTATCAGTTGTGGATCAACCATGTATTTATGTTTATGGAGTAACAAGCTACCTGCTCCTGTTATCAGTTGTGGATCAACCATGTATTTATGTTTCTGGAGTAACAAGCTACCTGCTCCTGTTATCAGTTGTGGATCAACCATGCATTTATGTTTATGGAGTAACAAGCTACCTGCTCCTGTTATCAGTTGTGGATCAAGCATATATTTATGTTTCTGGAGTAACAAGCTACCTGCTCCTGTTATCAGTTGTGGATCAACCATGTATTTATGTTTATGGAGTAACAAGCTACTTGCTCCTGTTATCAGTTGTGGATCAAGCATGTATTTATGTTTATGGAGTAACAAGCTACTTGCTCCTGTTATCAGTTGTGGATCAACCATGTATTTATGTTTATGGAGTAACAAGCTACTTGCTCCTGTTATCAGTTGTGGATCAACCATGTATTTATGTTTATGGAGTAACAAGCTACTTGCTCCTGTTATCAGTTGTGGATCAACCATGTATTTATGTTTATGGAGTAACAAGCTACTTGCTCCTGTTATCAGTTGTGGATCAAGCATATATTTATGTTTCTGGAGTAACAAGCTACCTGCTCCTGTTATCAGTTGTGGATCAACCATGTATTTATGTTTATGGAGTAACAAGCTACTTGCTCCTGTTATCAGTTGTGGATCAAGCATATTACTTGCTCCTGTTATCAGTTGTGGATCAAGCATATATTTATGTTTCTGGAGTAACAAGCTACCTGCTCCTGTTATCAGTTGTGGATCAAGCATATATTTATGTTTATGGAGTAACAAGCTACTTGCTCCTGTTATCAGTTGTGGATCAACCATGTATTTATGTTTCTGGAGTAACAAGCTACTTGGTCCTGTTATCAGTTGTGGATCAACAATGTATTTATGTTTCTGGAGTAACAAGCTACTTGCTCCTATTATCAGTTGTGGATCAAGCATATATTTATGTTTCTGGAGTAACAAGCTACTTGCTACTGTTATCAGTTGTGGATCAAGCATATATTTATGTTTCTGGAGTAACAAGCTACTTGCTCCTATTATCAGTTGTTGATCAAGCATATATTTATGTTTCTGGAGTAACAAGCTACTTGCTCCTGTTATCAGTTGTGGATCAAGCATATATTTATGTTTCTGGAGTAACAAGCTACTTGCTCCTGTTACAGTTGTGGATCAACCATGTATTTATGTTTATGGAGTAACAAGCTACTTGCTCCTGTTATCAGTTGTGGATCAACCATGTATTTATGTTTCTGGAGTAACAAGCTACTTGCTCCTGTTATCAGTTGTAGATCTACCATGTATTTATGTTTCTGGAGTAACAAGCTACTTGCTCCTGTTATCAGTTGTGGATCAACCATGTATTTATGTTTCTGGAGTAACAAGCTACTTGCTACTGTTATCAGTTGTGGATCAACCATGTATTTATGTTTCTGGAGTAACAAGCTACCTGCTCCTGTTATCAGTTGTGGATCAACCATGTATTTATGTTTCTGGAGTCACAAGCTACTTGCTCCTGTTATCAGTTGTGGATCAACCATGTATTTATGTTTCTGGAGTAACAAGCTACTTGCTCCTGTTATCAGTTGTGGATCAACCATGTATTTATGTTTCTGGAGTAACAAGCTACCTGCTCCTGTTATCAGTTGTGGATCAAGCATATACTTATGTTTATGGAGTAACAAGCTACTTGCTCCTGTTATCAGTTGTGGATCAACCATGTATTTATATTTCTGGAGTAACAAGCTACTTGCTCCTGTTATCAGTTGTGGATCAAGCATATATTTATGTTTATGGAGTAACAAGCTACTTGCTCCTGTTATCAGTTGTGGATCAAGCATATATTTATATTTCTTGAGTAACAAGCTACTTGCTCCTGTTATCAGTTGTGGATCAACCATGTAATTATGTTTCTGGAGTAACAAGTTGCTTACTCCTGTTATCAGTTGTGGATCAACCATGTAGTTATGTTTCTGGAGTAACAAGCTACCTGCTCCTGTTATCAGTTGTGGATCAACCATGTATTTATGTTTCTGGAGTAACAAGCTACTTGCTCCTGTTATCAGTTGTGGATCAACCATGTATTTATGTTTCTGGAGTAACAAGCTACCTGCTCCTGTTATCAGTTGTGGATCAACCATGTATTTATGTTTCTGGAGTAACAAGCTACTTGCTCCTGTTATCAGTTGTGGATCAACCATGTATTTATGTTTCTGGAGTAACAAGCTACTTGCTCCTGTTATCAGTTGTGGATCAACCATGTATTTATGTTTCTGGAGTAACAAGCTACCTGCTCCTGTTATCAGTTGTGGATCAACCATGTATTTATGTATCTGGAGTAACAAGCTACTTGCTCCTATTATCAGTTGTGGATCAACCATGTATTCATGTTTCTGGAGTAACAAGCTACTTGCTCCTGTTATCAGTTGTGGATCAACCATGTATTTATGTTTATGGAGTAACAAGCTACCTGCTCCTGTTATCAGTTGTGGATCAACCATGTATTTATGTTTCTGGAGTAACAAGCTACTTGCTCCTGTTATCAGTTGTGGATCAACCATGTATTTATGTTTCTGGAGTAACAAGCTACCTGCTCCTGTTATCATTTGTGGATCAACCATGTATTTATGTTTCTGGAGTAACAAGCTACTTGCTCCTATTATCAGTTGTGGATCAACCATGTATTTATGTTTCTGGAGTAACAAGCTCTTGCTCCTATTATCAGTTGTGGATCAACCTTGTATTTATGTTTATGGAGTAACAAGCTACTTGCTCCTGTTATCAGTTGTGGATCAAGCATATATTTATGTTTCTGGAGTAACAAGCTACCTGCTCCTGTTATCAGTTGTGGATCAAGCATATATTTATGTTTCTGGAGTAACAAGCTACCTATTCCTGTTATCAGTTGTGGATCAACCATGTATTTATGTTTATGGAGTAACAAGCTACCTGCTCCTGTTATCAGTTGTGGATCAACCATGTATTTATGTTTCTGGAGTAACAAGCTACCTGCTCCTGTTATCAGTTGTGGATCAACCATGTATTTATGTTTATGGAGTAACAAGCTACCTGCTCCTGTTATCAGTTGTGGATCAAGCATATATTTATGTTTCTGGAGTAACAAGCTACCTGCTCCTGTTATCAGTTGTGGATCAACCATGTATTTATGTTTCTGGAGTAACAAGCTACCTGCTCCTGTTATCAGTTGTGGATCAACCATGTATTTATGTTTTTGGAGTAACAAGCTACTTGCTCCTGTTATCAGATGTGGATCAAGCATATATTTATGTTTCTGGAGTAACAAAATACTTGCTCCTATTATCAGTTGTGGATCAAGCATATATTTATGTTTCTGGAGTAACAAGCTACTTGCTCCTATTATCAGTTGTGGATCAAGCATATATTTATGTTTCTGGAGTAACAAGCTCCTTGCTCCTATTATCAGTTGTGGATCAACCATGTATTTATGTTTCTGGAGTAACAAGCTACTTGCTCCTGTAATCAGTTGTGGATCAAGCATGTATTTATGTTTCTGGAGTAACAAGCTACTTGCTCCTGTTACAGTTGTGGATCAACCATGTGTTTATGTTTCTGGAGTAACAAGCTACTTGCTCCTGTTATCAGTTGTGGATCAAGCATATATTTATGTTTCTGGAGTAACAAGCTACTTGCTCCTGTTATCAGTTGTGGATCAAGCATGTATTTATGTTTCAGGAGTAACAAGCTACTTGCTCCTGTTATCAATTGTGGATCAACCATGTATTTATGTTTCTGGAGTAACAAGCTACTTGCTCCTGTTATCAGTTGTGGATCAACCATGTATTTATGTTTCTGGAGTAACAAGCTACTTGCTCCTATTATCAGTTGTGGATCAACCATGTATTTATGTTTCTGGAGTAACAAGCTACTTGCTCCTGTTATCAGTTGTGGATCAACCATGTATTTTTGTTTATGGAGTAACAAGCTACCTGCTCCTGTTATCAGTTGTGGATCAACCATGTATTTATGTTTCTGGAGTAACAAGCTACTTGCTCCTGTAATCAGTTGTGCATCAAGCATGTATTTATGTTTCTGGAGTAACAAGCTACTTGCTCCTGTTACAGTTGTGGATCAACCATGTGTTTATGTTTCTGGAGTAACAAGCTACCTGCTCCTGTTATCAGTTGTGGATCAAGCATATACTTATGTTTATGGAGTAACAAGCTACCTGCTCCTGTTATCAGTTGTGGATCAACCATGTATTTATGTTTCTGGAGTAACAAGCTACCTGCTCCTGTTATCAGTTGTGGATCAACCATGCATTTATGTTTATGGAGTAACAAGCTACCTGCTCCTGTTATCAGTTGTGGATCAAGCATATATTTATGTTTCTGGAGTAACAAGCTACCTGCTCCTGTTATCAGTTGTGGATCAACCATGTATTTATGTTTATGGAGTAACAAGCTACTTGCTCCTGTTATCAGTTGTGGATCAAGCATGTATTTATGTTTATGGAGTAACAAGCTACTTGCTCCTGTTATCAGTTGTGGATCAACCATGTATTTATGTTTATGGAGTAACAAGCTACTTGCTCCTGTTATCAGTTGTGGATCAACCATGTATTTATGTTTATGGAGTAACAAGCTACTTGCTCCTGTTATCAGTTGTGGATCAACCATGTATTTATGTTTATGGAGTAACAAGCTACTTGCTCCTGTTATCAGTTGTGGATCAAGCATATATTTATGTTTCTGGAGTAACAAGCTACCTGCTCCTGTTATCAGTTGTGGATCAACCATGTATTTATGTTTATGGAGTAACAAGCTACTTGCTCCTGTTATCAGTTGTGGATCAAGCATATATTTATGTTTCTGGAGTAACAAGCTACTTGCTCCTGTTATCAGTTGTGGATCAAGCATATATTTATGTTTCTGGAGTAACAAGCTACCTGCTCCTGTTATCAGTTGTGGATCAAGCATATATTTATGTTTATGGAGTAACAAGCTACTTGCTCCTGTTATCAGTTGTGGATCAACCATGTATTTATGTTTCTGGAGTAACAAGCTACTTGGTCCTGTTATCAGTTGTGGATCAACAATGTATTTATGTTTCTGGAGTAACAAGCTACTTGCTCCTATTATCAGTTGTGGATCAAGCATATATTTATGTTTCTGGAGTAACAAGCTACTTGCTACTGTTATCAGTTGTGGATCAAGCATATATTTATGTTTCTGGAGTAACAAGCTACTTGCTCCTATTATCAGTTGTTGATCAAGCATATATTTATGTTTCTGGAGTAACAAGCTACTTGCTCCTGTTATCAGTTGTGGATCAAGCATATATTTATGTTTCTGGAGTAACAAGCTACTTGCTCCTGTTACAGTTGTGGATCAACCATGTATTTATGTTTATGGAGTAACAAGCTACTTGCTCCTGTTATCAGTTGTGGATCAACCATGTATTTATGTTTCTGGAGTAACAAGCTACTTGCTCCTGTTATCAGTTGTAGATCTACCATGTATTTATGTTTCTGGAGTAACAAGCTACTTGCTCCTGTTATCAGTTGTGGATCAACCATGTATTTATGTTTCTGGAGTAACAAGCTACTTGCTACTGTTATCAGTTGTGGATCAACCATGTATTTATGTTTCTGGAGTAACAAGCTACCTGCTCCTGTTATCAGTTGTGGATCAACCATGTATTTATGTTTCTGGAGTCACAAGCTACTTGCTCCTGTTATCAGTTGTGGATCAACCATGTATTTATGTTTCTGGAGTAACAAGCTACTTGCTCCTGTTATCAGTTGTGGATCAACCATGTATTTATGTTTCTGGAGTAACAAGCTACCTGCTCCTGTTATCAGTTGTGGATCAAGCATATACTTATGTTTATGGAGTAACAAGCTACTTGCTCCTGTTATCAGTTGTGGATCAACCATGTATTTATATTTCTGGAGTAACAAGCTACTTGCTCCTGTTATCAGTTGTGGATCAAGCATATATTTATGTTTATGGAGTAACAAGCTACTTGCTCCTGTTATCAGTTGTGGATCAAGCATATATTTATATTTCTTGAGTAACAAGCTACTTGCTCCTGTTATCAGTTGTGGATCAACCATGTAATTATGTTTCTGGAGTAACAAGTTGCTTACTCCTGTTATCAGTTGTGGATCAACCATGTAGTTATGTTTCTGGAGTAACAAGCTACCTGCTCCTGTTATCAGTTGTGGATCAACCATGTATTTATGTTTCTGGAGTAACAAGCTACTTGCTCCTGTTATCAGTTGTGGATCAACCATGTATTTATGTTTCTGGAGTAACAAGCTACCTGCTCCTGTTATCAGTTGTGGATCAACCATGTATTTATGTTTCTGGAGTAACAAGCTACTTGCTCCTGTTA
Organism: Deroplatys truncata; assembly: GCA_030765065.1. Taxonomy (NCBI): domain Eukaryota; kingdom Metazoa; phylum Arthropoda; class Insecta; order Mantodea; family Mantidae; genus Deroplatys; species Deroplatys truncata. Next base: position 1,633,673 of record JAUKNL010000038.1, read on the forward strand.
TCAGTTGTGGATCAACCATGTATTTATGTTTCTGGAGTAACAAGCTACTTGCTCCTGTTATCAGTTGTGGATCAACCATGTATTTATGTTTCTGGAGTAACAAGCTACCTGCTCCTGTTATCAGTTGTGGATCAACCATGTATTTATGTATCTGGAGTAACAAGCTACTTGCTCCTATTATCAGTTGTGGATCAACCATGTATTCATGTTTCTGGAGTAACAAGCTACTTGCTCCTGTTATCAGTTGTGGATCAACCATGTATTTATGTTTATGGAGTAACAAGCTACCTGCTCCTGTTATCAGTTGTGGATCAACCATGTATTTATGTTTCTGGAGTAACAAGCTACTTGCTCCTGTTATCAGTTGTGGATCAACCATGTATTTATGTTTCTGGAGTAACAAGCTACCTGCTCCTGTTATCATTTGTGGATCAACCATGTATTTATGTTTCTGGAGTAACAAGCTACTTGCTCCTATTATCAGTTGTGGATCAACCATGTATTTATGTTTCTGGAGTAACAAGCTACTTGCTCCTATTATCAGTTGTGGATCAACCTTGTATTTATGTTTATGGAGTAACAAGCTACTTGCTCCTGTTATCAGTTGTGGATCAAGCATATATTTATGTTTCTGGAGTAACAAGCTACCTGCTCCTGTTATCAGTTGTGGATCAAGCATATATTTATGTTTCTGGAGTAACAAGCTACCTATTCCTGTTATCAGTTGTGGATCAACCATGTATTTATGTTTATGGAGTAACAAGCTACCTGCTCCTGTTATCAGTTGTGGATCAACCATGTATTTATGTTTCTGGAGTAACAAGCTACCTGCTCCTGTTATCAGTTGTGGATCAACCATGTATTTATGTTTATGGAGTAACAAGCTACCTGCTCCTGTTATCAGTTGTGGATCAAGCATATATTTATGTTTCTGGAGTAACAAGCTACCTGCTCCTGTTATCAGTTGTGGATCAACCATGTATTTATGTTTCTGGAGTAACAAGCTACCTGCTCCTGTTATCAGTTGTGGATCAACCATGTATTTATGTTTTTGGAGTAACAAGCTACTTGCTCCTGTTATCAGATGTGGATCAAGCATATATTTATGTTTCTGGAGTAACAAAATACTTGCTCCTATTATCAGTTGTGGATCAAGCATATATTTATGTTTCTGGAGTAACAAGCTACTTGCTCCTATTATCAGTTGTGGATCAAGCATATATTTATGTTTCTGGAGTAACAAGCTCCTTGCTCCTATTATCAGTTGTGGATCAACCATGTATTTATGTTTCTGGAGTAACAAGCTACTTGCTCCTGTAATCAGTTGTGGATCAAGCATGTATTTATGTTTCTGGAGTAACAAGCTACTTGCTCCTGTTACAGTTGTGGATCAACCATGTGTTTATGTTTCTGGAGTAACAAGCTACTTGCTCCTGTTATCAGTTGTGGATCAAGCATATATTTATGTTTCTGGAGTAACAAGCTACTTGCTCCTGTTATCAGTTGTGGATCAAGCATGTATTTATGTTTCAGGAGTAACAAGCTACTTGCTCCTGTTATCAATTGTGGATCAACCATGTATTTATGTTTCTGGAGTAACAAGCTACTTGCTCCTGTTATCAGTTGTGGATCAACCATGTATTTATGTTTCTGGAGTAACAAGCTACTTGCTCCTATTATCAGTTGTGGATCAACCATGTATTTATGTTTCTGGAGTAACAAGCTACTTGCTCCTGTTATCAGTTGTGGATCAACCATGTATTTTTGTTTATGGAGTAACAAGCTACCTGCTCCTGTTATCAGTTGTGGATCAACCATGTATTTATGTTTCTGGAGTAACAAGCTACTTGCTCCTGTAATCAGTTGTGCATCAAGCATGTATTTATGTTTCTGGAGTAACAAGCTACTTGCTCCTGTTACAGTTGTGGATCAACCATGTGTTTATGTTTCTGGAGTAACAAGCTACTTGCTCCTGTTATCAGTTGTGGATCAAGCATATATTTATGTTTCTGGAGTAACAAGCTACTTGCTCCTGTTATCAGTTGTGGATCAAGCATGTATTTATGTTTCAGGAGTAACAAGCTACTTGCTCCTGTTATCAGTTGTGGATCAACCATGTATTTATGTTTCTGGAGTAACAAGCTACTTGCTCCTGTTATCAGTTGTGGATCAACCATGTATTTATGTTTCTGGAGTACCAAGCTACTTGCTCCTATTATCAGTTGTGGATCAACCATGTATTTATGTTTCTGGAGTAACAAGCTACTTGCTCCTGTTATCAGTTGTGGATCAACCATGTATTTATGTTTATGGAGTAACAAGCTACCTGCTCCTGTTATCAGTTGTGGATCAACCATGTATTTATGTTTCTGGAGTAACAAGCTACTTGCTCCTGTTATCAGTTGTGGATCAACCATGTATTTATGTTTCTGGAGTAACAAGCTACCTGCTCCTGTTATCAGTTGTGGATCAACCATGTATTTATGTTTCTGGAGTAACAAGCTACTTGCTCCTATTATCAGTTGTGGATCAACCATGTATTTATGTTTCTGGAGTAACAAGCTACTTACTCCTATTATCAGTTGTGGATCAACCATGTATTTATGTTTATGGAGTAACAAGCTACTTGCTCCTGTTATCAGTTGTGGATCAAGCATATATTTATGTTTCTGGAGTAACAAGCTACCTGCTCCTGTTATCAGTTGTGGATCAAGCATATATTTATGTTTCTGGAGTAACAAGTTACCTATTCCTGTTATCAGTTGTGGATCAACCATGTATTTATGTTTATGGAGTAACAAGCTACCTGCTCCTGTTATCAGTTGTGGATCAACCATGTATTTATGTTTCTGGAGTAACAAGCTACCTGCTCCTCTTATCAGTTGTGGATCAACCATGCATTTATGTTTATGGAGTAACAAGCTACCTGCTCCTGTTATCAGTTGTGGATCAAGCATATATTTATGTTTCTGGAGTAACAAGCTACCTGCTCCTGTTATCAGTTGTGGATCAACCATGTATTTATGTTTATGGAGTAACAAGCTACTTGCTTCTGTTATCAGTTGTGGATCAAGCATGTATTTATGTTTATGGAGTAACAAGCTACTTGCTCCTGTTATCAGTTGTGGATCAACCATGTATTTATGTTTATGGAGTAACAAGCTACTTGCTCCTGTTATCAGTTGTGGATCAACCATGTATTTATGTTTATGGAGTAACAAGCTACTTGCTCCTGTTATCAGTTGTGGATCAACCATGTATTTATGTTTATGGAGTAACAAGCTACTTGCTCCTGTTATCAGTTGTGGATCAAGCATATATTTATGTTTCTGGAGTAACAAGCTACCTGCTCCTGTTAACAGTTGTGGATCAACCATGTATTTATGTTTATGGAGTAACAAGCTACTTGCTCCTGTTATCAGTTGTGGATCAAGCATATATTTATGTTTCTGGAGTAACAAGCTACTTGCTCCTGTTATCAGTTGTGGATCAAGCATATATTTATGTTTCTGGAGTAACAAGCTACCTGCTCCTGTTATCAGTTGTGGATCAAGCATATATTTATGTTTATGGAGTAACAAGCTACTTGCTCCTGTTATCAGTTGTGGATCAACCATGTATTTATGTTTCTGGAGTAACAAGCTACTTGGTCCTGTTATCAGTTGTGGATCAACAATGTATTTATGTTTCTGGAGTAACAAGCTACTTGCTCCTATTATCAGTTGTGGATCAAGCATATATTTATGTTTCTGGAGTAACAAGCTACTTGCTACTGTTATCAGTTGTGGATCAAGCATATATTTATGTTTCTGGAGTAACAAGCTACTTGCTCCTATTATCAGTTGTCTATCAAGCATATATTTATGTTTCTAGAGTAACAAGCTACTTGCTCCTGTTATCAGTTGTGGATCAAGCATATATTTATGTTTCTGGAGTAACAAGCTACTTGCTCCTGTTACAGTTGTGGATCAACCATGTATTTATGTTTATGGAGTAACAAGCTACTTGCTCCTGTTATCAGTTGTGGATCAACCATGTATTTATGTTTCTGGAGTAACAAGCTACTTGCTCCTGTTATCAGTTGTAGATCTACCATGTATTTATGTTTCTGGAGTAACAAGCTACTTGCTCCTGTTATCAGTTGTGGATCAACCATGTATTTATGTTTCTGGAGTAACAAGCTACTTGCTACTGTTATCAGTTGTGGATCAACCATGTATTTATGTTTCTGGAGTAACAAGCTACCTGCTCCTGTTATCAGTTGTGGATCAACCATGTATTTATGTTTCTGGAGTCACAAGCTACTTGCTCCTGTTATCAGTTGTGGATCAACCATGTATTTATGTTTCTGGAGTAACAAGCTACTTGCTCCTGTTATCAGTTGTGGATCAACCATGTATTTATGTTTCTGGAGTAACAAGCTACCTGCTCCTGTTATCAGTTGTGGATCAAGCATATACTTATGTTTATGGAGTAACAAGCTACTTGCTCCTGTTATCAGTTGTGGATCAACCATGTATTTATATTTCTGGAGTAACAAGCTACTTGCTCCTGTTATCAGTTGTGGATCAAGCATATATTTATGTTTATGGAGTAACAAGCTACTTGCTCCTGTTATCAGTTGTGGATCAAGCATATATTTATATTTCTTGAGTAACAAGCTACTTGCTCCTGTTATCAGTTGTGGATCAACCATGTAATTATGTTTCTGGAGTAACAAGTTGCTTACTCCTGTTATCAGTTGTGGATCAACCATGTAGTTATGTTTCTGGAGTAACAAGCTACCTGCTCCTGTTATCAGTTGTGGATCAACCATGTATTTATGTTTCTGGAGTAACAAGCTACTTGCTCCTGTTATCAGTTGTGGATCAACCATGTATTTATGTTTCTGGAGTAACAAGCTACCTGCTCCTGTTATCAGTTGTGGATCAACCATGTATTTATGTTTCTGGAGTAACAAGCTACTTGCTCCTGTTATCAGTTGTGGATCAACCATGTATTTATGTTTCTGGAGTAACAAGCTACTTGCTCCTGTTATCAGTTGTGGATCAACCATGTATTTATGTTTCTGGAGTAACAAGCTACCTGCTCCTGTTATCAGTTGTGGATCAACCATGTATTTATGTATCTGGAGTAACAAGCTACTTGCTCCTATTATCAGTTGTGGATCAACCATGTATTCATGTTTCTGGAGTAACAAGCTACTTGCTCCTGTTATCAGTTGTGGATCAACCATGTATTTATGTTTATGGAGTAACAAGCTACCTGCTCCTGTTATCAGTTGTGGATCAACCATGTATTTATGTTTCTGGAGTAACAAGCTACTTGCTCCTGTTATCAGTTGTGGATCAACCATGTATTTATGTTTCTGGAGTAACAAGCTACCTGCTCCTGTTATCATTTGTGGATCAACCATGTATTTATGTTTCTGGAGTAACAAGCTACTTGCTCCTATTATCAGTTGTGGATCAACCATGTATTTATGTTTCTGGAGTAACAAGCTACTTGCTCCTATTATCAGTTGTGGATCAACCATGTATTTATGTTTATGGAGTAACAAGCTACTTGCTCCTGTTATCAGTTGTGGATCAAGCATATATTTATGTTTCTGGAGTAACAAGCTACCTGCTCCTGTTATCAGTTGTGGATCAAGCATATATTTATGTTTCTGGAGTAACAAGCTACCTATTCCTGTTATCAGTTGTGGATCAACCATGTATTTATGTTTATGGAGTAACAAGCTACCTGCTCCTGTTATCAGTTGTGGATCAACCATGTATTTATGTTTCTGGAGTAACAAGCTACCTGCTCCTGTTATCAGTTGTGGATCAACCATGTATTTATGTTTATGGAGTAACAAGCTACCTGCTCCTGTTATCAGTTGTGGATCAAGCATATATTTATGTTTCTGGAGTAACAAGCTACCTGCTCCTGTTATCAGTTGTGGATCAACCATGTATTTATGTTTATGGAGTAACAAGCTACTTGCTACTGTTATCAGTTGTGGATCAACCATGTATTTATGTTTCTGGAGTAACAAGCTACCTGCTCCTGTTATCAGTTGTGGATCAACCATGTATTTATGTTTCTGGAGTCACAAGCTACTTGCTCCTGTTATCAGTTGTGGATCAACCATGTATTTATGTTTCTGGAGTAACAAGCTACTTGCTCCTGTTATCAGTTGTGGATCAACCATGTATTTATGTTTCTGGAGTAACAAGCTACCTGCTCCTGTTATCAGTTGTGGATCAAGCATATACTTATGTTTATGGAGTAACAAGCTACTTGCTCCTGTTATCAGTTGTGGATCAACCATGTATTTATATTTCTGGAGTAACAAGCTACTTGCTCCTGTTATCAGTTGTGGATCAAGCATATATTTATGTTTATGGAGTAACAAGCTACTTGCTCCTGTTATCAGTTGTGGATCAAGCATATATTTATATTTCTTGAGTAACAAGCTACTTGCTCCTGTTATCAGTTGTGGATCAACCATGTAATTATGTTTCTGGAGTAACAAGTTGCTTACTCCTGTTATCAGTTGTGGATCAACCATGTAGTTATGTTTCTGGAGTAACAAGCTACCTGCTCCTGTTATCAGTTGTGGATCAACCATGTATTTATGTTTCTGGAGTAACAAGCTACTTGCTCCTGTTATCAGTTGTGGATCAACCATGTATTTATGTTTCTGGAGTAACAAGCTACCTGCTCCTGTTATCAGTTGTGGATCAACCATGTATTTATGTTTCTGGAGTAACAAGCTACTTGCTCCTGTTATCAGTTGTGGATCAACCATGTATTTATGTTTCTGGAGTAACAAGCTACTTGCTCCTGTTATCAGTTGTGGATCAACCATGTATTTATGTTTCTGGAGTAACAAGCTACCTGCTCCTGTTATCAGTTGTGGATCAACCATGTATTTATGTATCTGGAGTAACAAGCTACTTGCTCCTATTATCAGTTGTGGATCAACCATGTATTCATGTTTCTGGAGTAACAAGCTACTTGCTCCTGTTATCAGTTGTGGATCAACCATGTATTTATGTTTATGGAGTAACAAGCTACCTGCTCCTGTTATCAGTTGTGGATCAACCATGTATTTATGTTTCTGGAGTAACAAGCTACTTGCTCCTGTTATCAGTTGTGGATCAACCATGTATTTATGTTTCTGGAGTAACAAGCTACCTGCTCCTGTTATCATTTGTGGATCAACCATGTATTTATGTTTCTGGAGTAACAAGCTACTTGCTCCTATTATCAGTTGTGGATCAACCATGTATTTATGTTTCTGGAGTAACAAGCTACTTGCTCCTATTATCAGTTGTGGATCAACCTTGTATTTATGTTTATGGAGTAACAAGCTACTTGCTCCTGTTATCAGTTGTGGATCAAGCATATATTTATGTTTCTGGAGTAACAAGCTACCTGCTCCTGTTATCAGTTGTGGATCAAGCATATATTTATGTTTCTGGAGTAACAAGCTACCTATTCCTGTTATCAGTTGTGGATCAACCATGTATTTATGTTTATGGAGTAACAAGCTACCTGCTCCTGTTATCAGTTGTGGATCAACCATGTATTTATGTTTCTGGAGTAACAAGCTACCTGCTCCTGTTATCAGTTGTGGATCAACCATGTATTTATGTTTATGGAGTAACAAGCTACCTGCTCCTGTTATCAGTTGTGGATCAAGCATATATTTATGTTCTGGAGTAACAAGCTACCTGCTCCTGTTATCAGTTGTGGATCAACCATGTATTTATGTTTCTGGAGTAACAAGCTACCTGCTCCTGTTATCAGTTGTGGATCAACCATGTATTTATGTTTTTGGAGTAACAAGCTACTTGCTCCTGTTATCAGATGTGGATCAAGCATATATTTATGTTTCTGGAGTAACAAAATACTTGCTCCTATTATCAGTTGTGGATCAAGCATATATTTATGTTTCTGGAGTAACAAGCTACTTGCTCCTATTATCAGTTGTGGATCAAGCATATATTTATGTTTCTGGAGTAACAAGCTCCTTGCTCCTATTATCAGTTGTGGATCAACCATGTATTTATGTTTCTGGAGTAACAAGCTACTTGCTCCTGTAATCAGTTGTGGATCAAGCATGTATTTATGTTTCTGGAGTAACAAGCTACTTGCTCCTGTTACAGTTGTGGATCAACCATGTGTTTATGTTTCTGGAGTAACAAGCTACTTGCTCCTGTTATCAGTTGTGGATCAAGCATATATTTATGTTTCTGGAGTAACAAGCTACTTGCTCCTGTTATCAGTTGTGGATCAAGCATGTATTTATGTTTCAGGAGTAACAAGCTACTTGCTCCTGTTATCAATTGTGGATCAACCATGTATTTATGTTTCTGGAGTAACAAGCTACTTGCTCCTGTTATCAGTTGTGGATCAACCATGTATTTATGTTTCTGGAGTAACAAGCTACTTGCTCCTATTATCAGTTGTGGATCAACCATGTATTTATGTTTCTGGAGTAACAAGCTACTTGCTCCTGTTATCAGTTGTGGATCAACCATGTATTTTTGTTTACGGAGTAACAAGCTACCTGCTCCTGTTATCAGTTGTGGATCAACCATGTATTTATGTTTCTGGAGTAACAAGCTACTTGCTCCTGTAATCAGTTGTGCATCAAGCATGTATTTATGTTTCTGGAGTAACAAGCTACTTGCTCCTGTTACAGTTGTGGATCAACCATGTGTTTATGTTTCTGGAGTAACAAGCTACTTGCTCCTGTTATCAGTTGTGGATCAAGCATATATTTATGTTTCTGGAGTAACAAGCTACTTGCTCCTGTTATCAGTTGTGGATCAAGCATGTATTTATGTTTCAGGAGTAACAAGCTACTTGCTCCTGTTATCAGTTGTGGATCAACCATGTATTTATGTTTCTGGAGTAACAAGCTACTTGCTCCTGTTATCAGTTGTGGATCAACCATGTATTTATGTTTCTGGAGTACCAAGCTACTTGCTCCTATTATCAGTTGTGGATCAACCATGTATTTATGTTTCTGGAGTAACAAGCTACTTGCTCCTGTTATCAGTTGTGGATCAACCATGTATTTATGTTTATGGAGTAACAAGCTACCTGCTCCTGTTATCAGTTGTGGATCAACCATGTATTTATGTTTCTGGAGTAACAAGCTACTTGCTCCTGTTATCAGTTGTGGATCAACCATGTATTTATGTTTCTGGAGTAACAAGCTACCTGCTCCTGTTATCAGTTGTGGATCAACCATGTATTTATGTTTCTGGAGTAACAAGCTACTTGCTCCTATTATCAGTTGTGGATCAACCATGTATTTATGTTTCTGGAGTAACAAGCTACTTACTCCTATTATCAGTTGTGGATCAACCATGTATTTATGTTTATGGAGTAACAAGCTACTTGCTCCTGTTATCAGTTGTGGATCAAGCATATATTTATGTTTCTGGAGTAACAAGCTACCTGCTCCTGTTATCAGTTGTGGATCAAGCATATATTTATGTTTCTGGAGTAACAAGTTACCTATTCCTGTTATCAGTTGTGGATCAACCATGTATTTATGTTTATGGAGTAACAAGCTACCTGCTCCTGTTATCAGTTGTGGATCAACCATGTATTTATGTTTCTGGAGTAACAAGCTACCTGCTCCTCTTATCAGTTGTGGATCAACCATGCATTTATGTTTATGGAGTAACAAGCTACCTGCTCCTGTTATCAGTTGTGGATCAAGCATATATTTATGTTTCTGGAGTAACAAGCTACCTGCTCCTGTTATCAGTTGTGGATCAACCATGTATTTATGTTTATGGAGTAACAAGCTACTTGCTTCTGTTATGAGTTGTGGATCAAGCATGTATTTATGTTTATGGAGTAACAAGCTACTTGCTCCTGTTATCAGTTGTGGATCAACCATGTATTTATGTTTATGGAGTAACAAGCTACTTGCTCCTGTTATCAGTTGTGGATCAACCATGTATTTATGTTTATGGAGTAACAAGCTACTTGCTCCTGTTATCAGTTGTGGATCAACCATGTATTTATGTTTATGGAGTAACAAGCTACTTGCTCCTGTTATCAGTTGTGGATCAAGCATATATTTATGTTTCTGGAGTAACAAGCTACCTGCTCCTGTTAACAGTTGTGGATCAACCATGTATTTATGTTTATGGAGTAACAAGCTACTTGCTCCTGTTATCAGTTGTGGATCAAGCATATATTTATGTTTCTGGAGTAACAAGCTACTTGCTCCTGTTATCAGTTGTGGATCAAGCATATATTTATGTTTCTGGAGTAACAAGCTACCTGCTCCTGTTATCAGTTGTGGATCAAGCATATATTTATGTTTATGGAGTAACAAGCTACTTGCTCCTGTTATCAGTTGTGGATCAACCATGTATTTATGTTTCTGGAGTAACAAGCTACTTGGTCCTGTTATCAGTTGTGGATCAACAATGTATTTATGTTTCTGGAGTAACAAGCTACTTGCTCCTATTATCAGTTGTGGATCAAGCATATATTTATGTTTCTGGAGTAACAAGCTACTTGCTACTGTTATCAGTTGTGGATCAAGCATATATTTATGTTTCTGGAGTAACAAGCTACTTGCTCCTATTATCAGTTGTCTATCAAGCATATATTTATGTTTCTAGAGTAACAAGCTACTTGCTCCTGTTATCAGTTGTGGATCAAGCATATATTTATGTTTCTGGAGTAACAAGCTACTTGCTCCTGTTACAGTTGTGGATCAACCATGTATTTATGTTTATGGAGTAACAAGCTACTTGCTCCTGTTATCAGTTGTGGATCAACCATGTATTTATGTTTCTGGAGTAACAAGCTACTTGCTCCTGTTATCAGTTGTAGATCTACCATGTATTTATGTTTCTGGAGTAACAAGCTACTTGCTCCTGTTATCAGTTGTGGATCAACCATGTATTTATGTTTCTGGAGTAACAAGCTACTTGCTACTGTTATCAGTTGTGGATCAACCATGTATTTATGTTTCTGGAGTAACAAGCTACCTGCTCCTGTTATCAGTTGTGGATCAACCATGTATTTATGTTTCTGGAGTCACAAGCTACTTGCTCCTGTTATCAGTTGTGGATCAACCATGTATTTATGTTTCTGGAGTAACAAGCTACTTGCTCCTGTTATCAGTTGTGGATCAACCATGTATTTATGTTTCTGGAGTAACAAGCTACCTGCTCCTGTTATCAGTTGTGGATCAAGCATATACTTATGTTTATGGAGTAACAAGCTACTTGCTCCTGTTATCAGTTGTGGATCAACCATGTATTTATATTTCTGGAGTAACAAGCTACTTGCTCCTGTTATCAGTTGTGGATCAAGCATATATTTATGTTTATGGAGTAACAAGCTACTTGCTCCTGTTATCAGTTGTGGATCAAGCATATATTTATATTTCTTGAGTAACAAGCTACTTGCTCCTGTTATCAGTTGTGGATCAACCATGTAATTATGTTTCTGGAGTAACAAGTTGCTTACTCCTGTTATCAGTTGTGGATCAACCATGTAGTTATGTTTCTGGAGTAACAAGCTACCTGCTCCTGTTATCAGTTGTGGATCAACCATGTATTTATGTTTCTGGAGTAACAAGCTACTTGCTCCTGTTATCAGTTGTGGATCAACCATGTATTTATGTTTCTGGAGTAACAAGCTACCTGCTCCTGTTATCAGTTGTGGATCAACCATGTATTTATGTTTCTGGAGTAACAAGCTACTTGCTCCTGTTATCAGTTGTGGATCAACCATGTATTTATGTTTCTGGAGTAACAAGCTACTTGCTCCTGTTATCAGTTGTGGATCAACCATGTATTTATGTTTCTGGAGTAACAAGCTACCTGCTCCTGTTATCAGTTGTGGATCAACCATGTATTTATGTATCTGGAGTAACAAGCTACTTGCTCCTATTATCAGTTGTGGATCAACCATGTATTCATGTTTCTGGAGTAACAAGCTACTTGCTCCTGTTATCAGTTGTGGATCAACCATGTATTTATGTTTATGGAGTAACAAGCTACCTGCTCCTGTTATCAGTTGTGGATCAACCATGTATTTATGTTTCTGGAGTAACAAGCTACTTGCTCCTGTTATCAGTTGTGGATCAACCATGTATTTATGTTTCTGGAGTAACAAGCTACCTGCTCCTGTTATCATTTGTGGATCAACCATGTATTTATGTTTCTGGAGTAACAAGCTACTTGCTCCTATTATCAGTTGTGGATCAACCATGTATTTATGTTTCTGGAGTAACAAGCTACTTGCTCCTATTATCAGTTGTGGATCAACCATGTATTTATGTTTATGGAGTAACAAGCTACTTGCTCCTGTTATCAGTTGTGGATCAAGCATATATTTATGTTTCTGGAGTAACAAGCTACCTGCTCCTGTTATCAGTTGTGGATCAAGCATATATTTATGTTTCTGGAGTAACAAGCTACCTATTCCTGTTATCAGTTGTGGATCAACCATGTATTTATGTTTATGGAGTAACAAGCTACCTGCTCCTGTTATCAGTTGTGGATCAACCATGTATTTATGTTTCTGGAGTAACAAGCTACCTGCTCCTGTTATCAGTTGTGGATCAACCATGTATTTATGTTTATGGAGTAACAAGCTACCTGCTCCTGTTATCAGTTGTGGATCAAGCATATATTTATGTTTCTGGAGTAACAAGCTACCTGCTCCTGTTATCAGTTGTGGATCAACCATGTATTTATGTTTATGGAGTAACAAGCTACTTGCTCCTGTTATCAGTTGTAGATCAAGCATATATTTATGTTTATGGAGTAACAAGCTACTTGCTCCTGTTATCAGTTGTGGATCAAGCATATATTTATGTTTCTGGAGTAACAAGCTACCTGCTCCTGTTATCAGTTGTGGATCAACCATGTATTTATGTTTATGGAGTAACAAGCTACTTGCTCCTGTTATCAGTTGTGGATCAAGCATGTATTTATGTTTATGGAGTAACAAGCTACTTGCTCCTGTTATCAGTTGTGGATCAACCATGTATTTATGTTTATGGAGTAACAAGCTACTTGCTCCTGTTATCAGTTGTGGATCAACCATGTATTTATGTTTATGGAGTAACAAGCTACTTGCTCCTGTTATCAGTTGTGGATCAACCATGTATTTATGTACTGGAGTAACAAGCTACTTGCTCCTATTATCAGTTGTGGATCAACCATGTATTTATGTTTATGGAGTAACAAGCTACCTGCTCCTGTTATCAGTTGTGGATCAAGCATATATTTATGTTTCTGGAGTAACAAGCTACCTGCTCCTGTTATCGGTTGTGGATCAACCATGTATTTATGTTTATGGAGTAACAAGCTACTTGCTCCTGTTATCAGTTGTGGATCAAGCATATATTTATGTTTCTGGAGTAACAAGCTACTTGCTCCTGTTATCAGTTGTGGATCAAGCATATATTTATGTTTATGGAGTAACAAGCTACCTGCTCCTGTTATCAGTTGTGGATCAAGCATATATTTATGTTTATGGAGTAACAAGCTACTTGCTCCTGTTATCAGTTGTGTATCAACCATGTATTTATGTTTCTGGAGTAACAAGCTACTTGCTCCTGTTATCAGTTGTGGATCAACAATGTATTTATGTTTCTGGAGTAACAAGCTACTTGCTCCTATTATCAGTTGTGGATCAAGCATATATTTATGTTTCTGGAGTAACAAGCTACTTGCTAGTGTTATCAGTTGTGGATCAAGCATATATTTATGTTTCTGGAGTAACAAGCTACTTGCTCCTATTATCAGTTGTTGATCAAGCATATATTTATGTTTCTGGAGTAACAAGCTACTTGCTCCTGTTATCAGTTGTGGATCAAGCATATATTTATGTTTCTGGAGTAACAAGCTACTTGCTCCTGTTACAGTTGTGGATCAACCATGTATTTATGTTTATGGAGTAACAAGCTACTTGCTCCTGTTATCAGTTGTGGATCAACCATGTATTTATGTTTCTGGAGTAACAAGCTACTTGCTCCTGTTATCAGTTGTAGATCTACCATGTATTTATGTTTCTGGAGTAACAAGCTACTTGCTCCTGTTATCAGCTGTGGATCAACCATGTATTTATGTTTCTGGAGTAACAAGCTACTTGCTCCTGTTATCAGTTGTGGATCAACCATGTATTTATTTTTCTGGAGTAACAAGCTACTTGCTACTGTTATCAGTTGTGGATCAACCATGTATTTATGTTTCTGGAGTAACAAGCTACCTGCTCCTGTTATCAGTTGTGGATCAACCATGTATTTATGTTTCTGGAGTATCAAGCTACTTGCTCCTGTTATCAGTTGCGGATCAACCATGTTTTTATGTTTCTGGAGTAACAAGCTACTTGCTCCTGTTATCAGTTGTGGATCAACCATGTATTTATGTTTCTGGAGTAACAAGCTACCTGCTCCTGTTATCAGTTGTGGATCAAGCATATACTTATGTTTATGAAGTAACAAGCTACTTGCTCCTGTTATCAGTTGTGTATCAACCATGTATTTATGTTTCTGGAGTAACAAGCTACTTGCTCCTGTTATCAGTTGTGGATCAAGCATATATTTATGTTTATGGAGTAACAAGCTACTTGCTCCTGTTATCAGTTGTGGATCAAGCATATATTTATATTTCTGGAGTAACAAGCTACTTGCTCCTGTTATCAGTTGTGGATCAACCATGTAATTATGTTTCTGGAGTAACAAGTTGCTTACTCCTGTTATCAGTTGTGGATCAACCATGTAGTTATGTTTCTGGAGTAACAAGCTACCTGCTCCTGTTATCAGTTGTGGATCAACCATGTATTTATGTTTCTGGAGTAACAAGCTACTTGCTCCTGTTATCAGTTGTGGATCAACCATGTATTTATGTTTCTGGAGTAACAAGCTACCTGCTCCTGTTATCAGTTGTGGATCAACCATGTATTTATGTTTCTGGAGTAACAAGCTACTTGCTCCTGTTATCAGTTGTGGATCAAGCATATATTTATGTTTATGGAGTAACAAGCTACTTGATCCTGTTATCAGTTGTGGATCAACCATGTATTTATGTTTCTGGAGTAACAAGCTACTTGCTCCTGTTATCAGTTGTGGATCGACCATGTATTTTTGTTTCTGGAGTAACAAGCTACTTGCTCCTGTTATCAGTTGTGGATCAACCATGTATTTATGTTTCTGGAGTAACAAGCTACTTGCTCCTGTTATCAGTTGTGGATCAAGCATATATTTATGTTTCTGGAGTAACAAGCTACTTGCTCCTGTTATCATTTGTGGATCAAGCATATATTTATGTTTATGGAGTAACAAGCTACTTGCTCCTGTTATCAGTTGTGGATCAACCATGTATTTATGTTTCTGGAGTAACAAGCTACTTGCTCCTGTTATCAGTTGTGGATCAAGCATATATTTATGTTTATGGAGTAACAAGCTACTTGCTCCTGTTATCAGTTGTGGATCAACCATGTATTTATGTTTCTGGAGTAACAAGCTACTTGCTCCTGTTATCAGTTGTGGATCAAGCATATATTTATGTTTATAGAGTAACATGCTACTTGATCCTGTTATCAGTTGTGGATCAACCATGTATTTATGTTTCTGGAGTAACAAGCTACTTGCTCCTGTTATCAGTTGTGGATCGACCATGTCTTTTTGTTTCTGGAGTAACAAGCTACTTGCTCCTGTTATCAGTTGTGGATCAACCATGTATTTATGTTTCTGGAGTAACAAGCTACTTGCTCCTGTTATCAGTTGTGGATCGACCATGTATTTATGTTTCTGGAGTAACAAGCTACTTGCTCCTGTTATCAGTTGTGGATCAACGCTGTATTTATGTTTCTGGAGTAACAAGCTACTTGCTCCTGTTATCAGTTGTGGATCAACCATGTATTTATGTTTCTGGAGTAACAAGCTACTTGCTCCTGTTATCAGTTGTGGATCAACCATGTATTTTTGTTTCTGGAGTAACAAGCTACTTGCTCCAGTTATCAGTGGTGGATCAAGCATATATTTATGTTTCTGGAGTAACAAGCTACTTGCTCCTGTTATCAGTTGTGGATCAAACATGTATTTATGTTTCTGGAGTAACAAGCTACTTGCTCCTGTTATCACTTGTGGATCAACCATGTATTTATGTTTATGGAGTAACAAGCTACTTGCTCCTGTTATCAGTTGTGGATCAACCATGTATTTATGTTTCTGGAGTAACAAGCTACTTGCTCCTATTATCAGTTGTGGATCAACCATGTATTTATGTTTATGGAGTAACAAGCTACCTGCTCCTGTTATCAGTTGTGGATCAAGCATATATTTATGTTTCTGGAGTAACAAGCTACCTGCTCCTGTTATCAGTTGTGGATCAACCATGTATTTATGTTTATGGAGTAACAAGCTACTTGCTCCTGTTATCAGTTGTGGATCAAGCATATATTTATGTTTCTGGAGTAACAAGCTACTTGCTCCTGTTATCAGTTGTGGATCAAGCATATATTTATGTTTATGGAGTAACAAGCTACCTGCTCCTGTTATCAGTTGTGGATCAAGCATATATTTATGTTTATGGAGTAACAAGCTACTTGCTCCTGTTATCAGTTGTGGATCAACCATGTATTTATGTTTCTGGAGTAACAAGTTACCTATTCCTGTTATCAGTTGTGGATCAACCATGTATTTATGTTTATGGAGTAACAAGCTACCTGCTCCTGTTATCAGTTGTGGATCAACCATGTATTTATGTTTCTGGAGTAACAAGCTACCTGCTCCTGTTATCAGTTGTGGATCAACCATGCATTTATGTTTATGGAGTAACAAGCTACCTGCTCCTGTTATCAGTTGTGGATCAAGCATATATTTATGTTTCTGGAGTAACAAGCTACCTGCTCCTGTTATCAGTTGTGGATCAACCATGTATTTATGTTTATGGAGTAACAAGCTACTTGCTCCTGTTATCAGTTGTGGATCAAGCATGTATTTATGTTTATGGAGTAACAAGCTACTTGCTCCTGTTATCAGTTGTGGATCAACCATGTATTTATGTTTATGGAGTAACAAGCTACTTGCTCCTGTTATCAGTTGTGGATCAACCATGTATTTATGTTTATGGAGTAACAAGCTACTTGCTCCTGTTATCAGTTGTGGATCAACCATGTATTTATGTTTATGGAGTAACAAGCTACTTGCTCCTGTTATCAGTTGTGGATCAAGCATATATTTATGTTTCTGGAGTAACAAGCTACCTGCTCCTGTTATCAGTTGTGGATCAACCATGTATTTATGTTTATGGAGTAACAAGCTACTTGCTCCTGTTATCAGTTGTGGATCAAGCATATATTTATGTTTCTGGAGTAACAAGATACTTGCTCCTGTTATCAGTTGTGGATCAAGCATATATTTATGTTTCTGGAGTAACAAGCTACCTGCTCCTGTTATCAGTTGTGGATCAAGCATATATTTATGTTTATGGAGTAACAAGCTACTTGCTCCTGTTATCAGTTGTGGATCAACCATGTATTTATGTTTCTGGAGTAACAAGCTACTTGGTCCTGTTATCAGTTGTGGATCAACAATGTATTTATGTTTCTGGAGTAACAAGCTACTTGCTCCTATTATCAGTTGTGGATCAAGCATATATTTATGTTTCTGGAGTAACAAGCTACTTGCTACTGTTATCAGTTGTGGATCAAGCATATATTTATGTTTCTGGAGTAACAAGCTACTTGCTCCTATTATCAGTTGTTGATCAAGCATATATTTATGTTTCTAGAGTAACAAGCTACTTGCTCCTGTTATCAGTTGTGGATCAAGCATATATTTATGTTTCTGGAGTAACAAGCTACTTGCTCCTGTTACAGTTGTGGATCAACCATGTATTTATGTTTATGGAGTAACAAGCTACTTGCTCCTGTTATCAGTTGTGGATCAACCATGTATTTATGTTTCTGGAGTAACAAGCTACTTGCTCCTGTTATCAGTTGTAGATCTACCATGTATTTATGTTTCTGGAGTAACAAGCTACTTGCTCCTGTTATCAGTTGTGGATCAACCATGTATTTATGTTTCTGGAGTAACAAGCTACTTGCTACTGTTATCAGTTGTGGATCAACCATGTATTTATGTTTCTGGAGTAACAAGCTACCTGCTCCTGTTATCAGTTGTGGATCAACCATGTATTTATGTTTCTGGAGTAACAAGCTACTTGCTCCTGTTATCAGTTGTGGATCAACCATGTATTTATGTATCTGGAGTAACAAGCTACTTGCTCCTGTTATCAGTTGTGGATCAACCATGTATTTATGTTTCTGGAGTAACAAGCTACCTGCTCCTGTTATCAGTTGTGGATCAAGCATATACTTATGTTTCTGGAGTAACAAGCTACTTGCTCCTGTTATCAGTTGTGGATCAACCATGTATTTATGTATCTGGAGTAACAAGCTACTTGCTCCTGTTATCAGTTGTGGATCAACCATGTATTTATATTTCTGGAGTAACAAGCTACTTGCTCCTGTTATCAGTTGTGGATCAAGCATATATTTATGTTTATGGAGTAACAAGCTACTTGCTCCTGTTATCAGTTGTGGATCAAGCATATATTTATATTTCTTGAGTAACAAGCTACTTGCTCCTGTTATCAGTTGTGGATCAACCATGTAATTATGTTTCTGGAGTAACAAGTTGCTTACTCCTGTTATCAGTTGTGGATCAACCATGTAGTTATGTTTCTGGAGTAACAAGCTACCTGCTCCTGTTATCAGTTGTGGATCAACCATGTATTTATGTTTCTGGAGTAACAAGCTACTTGCTCCTGTTATCAGTTGTGGATCAACCATGTATTTATGTTTCTGGAGTAACAAGCTACCTGCTCCTGTTATCAGTTGTGGATCAACCATGTATTTATGTTTCTGGAGTAACAAGCTACTTGCTCCTGTTATCAGTTGTGGATCAACCATGTATTTATGTTTCTGGAGTAACAAGCTACTTGCTCCTGTTATCAGTTGTGGATCAACCATGTATTTATGTTTCTGGAGTAACAAGCTACCTGCTCCTGTTATCAGTTGTGGATCAACCATGTATTTATGTATCTGGAGTAACAAGCTACTTGCTCCTATTATCAGTTGTGGATCAACCATGTATTCATGTTTCTGGAGTAACAAGCTACTTGCTCCTGTTATCAGTTGTGGATCAACCATGTATTTATGTTTATGGAGTAACAAGCTACCTGCTCCTGTTATCAGTTGTGGATCAACCATGTATTTATGTTTCTGGAGTAACAAGCTACTTGCTCCTGTTATCAGTTGTGGATCAACCATGTATTTATGTCTCTGGAGTAACAAGCTACCTGCTCCTGTTATCATTTGTGGATCAACCATGTATTTATGTTTCTGGAGTAACAAGCTACTTGCTCCTATTATCAGTTGTGGATCAACCATGTATTTATGTTTCTGGAGTAACAAGCTACTTGCTCCTATTATCAGTTGTGGATCAACCATGTATTTATGTTTATGGAGTAACAAGCTACTTGCTCCTGTTATCAGTTGTGGATCAAGCATATATTTATGTTTCTGGAGTAACAAGCTACCTGCTCCTGTTATCAGTTGTGGATCAAGCATATTTTTATGTTTCTGGAGTAACAAGCTACCTATTCCTGTTATCAGTTGTGGATCAACCATGTATTTATGTTTATGGAGTAACAAGCTACCTGCTCCTGTTATCAGTTGTGGATCAACCATGTATTTATGTTTCTGGAGTAACAAGCTACCTGCTCCTGTTATCAGTTGTGGATCAACCATGTATTTATGTTTATGGAGTAACAAGCTACCTGCTCCTGTTATCAGTTGTGGATCAACCATGTATTTATGTTTATGGAGTAACAAGCTACTTGCTCCTGTTATCAGTTGTAGATCAAGCATATATTTATGTTTCTGGAGTAACAAGCTACTTGCTCCTGTTATCAGTTGTGGATCAACCATGTATTTATGTCTCTGGAGTAACAAGCTACCTGCTCCTGTTATCATTTGTGGATCAACCATGTATTTATGTTTCTGGAGTAACAAGCTACTTGCTCCTATTATCAGTTGTGGATCAACCATGTATTTATGTTTCTGGAGTAACAAGCTACTTGCTCCTATTATCAGTTGTGGATCAACCATGTATTTATGTTTATGGAGTAACAAGCTACTTGCTCCTGTTATCAGTTGTGGATCAAGCATATATTTATGTTTCTGGAGTAACAAGCTACCTGCTCCTGTTATCAGTTGTGGATCAAGCATATATTTATGTTTCTGGAGTAACAAGCTACCTATTCCTGTTATCAGTTGTGGATCAACCATGTATTTATGTTTATGGAGTAACAAGCTACCTGCTCCTGTTATCAGTTGTGGATCAACCATGTATTTATGTTTCTGGAGTAACAAGCTACCTGCTCCTGTTATCAGTTGTGGATCAACCATGTATTTATGTTTATGGAGTAACAAGCTACCTGCTCCTGTTATCAGTTGTGGATCAAGCATATATTTATGTTTCTGGAGTAACAAGCTACCTGCTCCTGTTATCAGTTGTGGATCAACCATGTATTTATGTTTATGGAGTAACAAGCTACTTGCTCCTGTTATCAGTTGTAGATCAAGCATATATTTATGTTTATGGAGTAACAAGCTACTTGCTCCTGTTATCAGTTGTGGATCAAGCATATATTTATGTTTCTGGAGTAACAAGCTACCTGCTCCTGTTATCAGTTGTGGATCAACCATGTATTTATGTTTATGGAGTAACAAGCTACTTGCTCCTGTTATCAGTTGTGGATCAAGCATGTATTTATGTTTATGGAGTAACAAGCTACTTGCTCCTGTTATCAGTTGTGGATCAACCATGTATTTATGTTTATGGAGTAACAAGCTACTTGCTCCTGTTATCAGTTGTGGATCAACCATGTATTTATGTTTATGGAGTAACAAGCTACTTGCTCCTGTTATCAGTTGTGGATCAACCATGTATTTATGTACTGGAGTAACAAGCTACTTGCTCCTATTATCAGTTGTGGATCAACCATGTATTTATGTTTATGGAGTAACAAGCTACCTGCTCCTGTTATCAGTTGTGGATCAAGCATATATTTATGTTTCTGGAGTAACAAGCTACCTGCTCCTGTTATCAGTTGTGGATCAACCATGTATTTATGTTTATGGAGTAACAAGCTACTTGCTCCTGTTATCAGTTGTGGATCAAGCATATATTTATGTTTCTGGAGTAACAAGCTACTTGCTCCTGTTATCAGTTGTGGATCAAGCATATATTTATGTTTATGGAGTAACAAGCTACCTGCTCCTGTTATCAGTTGTGGATCAAGCATATATTTATGTTTATGGAGTAACAAGCTACTTGCTCCTGTTATCAGTTGTGGATCAACCATGTATTTATGTTTCTGGAGTAACAAGCTACTTGCTCCTGTTATCAGTTGTGGATCAACAATGTATTTATGTTTCTGGAGTAACAAGCTACTTGCTCCTATTATCAGTTGTGGATCAAGCATATATTTATGTTTCTGGAGTAACAAGCTACTTGCTAGTGTTATCAGTTGTGGATCAAGCATATATTTATGTTTCTGGAGTAACAAGCTACTTGCTCCTATTATCAGTTGTTGATCAAGCATATATTTATGTTTCTGGAGTAACAAGCTACTTGCTCCTGTTATCAGTTGTGGATCAAGCATATATTTATGTTTCTGGAGTAACAAGCTACTTGCTCCTGTTACAGTTGTGGATCAACCATGTATTTATGTTTATGGAGTAACAAGCTACTTGCTCCTGTTATCAGTTGTGGATCAACCATGTATTTATGTTTCTGGAGTAACAAGCTACTTGCTCCTGTTATCAGTTGTAGATCTACCATGTATTTATGTTTCTGGAGTAACAAGCTACTTGCTCCTGTTATCAGCTGTGGATCAACCATGTATTTATGTTTCTGGAGTAACAAGCTACTTGCTCCTGTTATCAGTTGTGGATCAACCATGTATTTATTTTTCTGGAGTAACAAGCTACTTGCTCCTGTTATCAGTTGCGGATCAACCATGTTTTTATGTTTCTGGAGTAACAAGCTACTTGCTCCTGTTATCAGTTGTGGATCAACCATGTATTTATGTTTCTGGAGTAACAAGCTACCTGCTCCTGTTATCAGTTGTGGATCAAGCATATACTTATGTTTATGAAGTAACAAGCTACTTGCTCCTGTTATCAGTTGTGGATCAACCATGTATTTATGTTTCTGGAGTAACAAGCTACCTGCTCCTGTTATCAGTTGTGGATCAACCATGTATTTATGTTTATGGAGTAACAAGCTACCTGCTCCTGTTATCAGTTGTGGATCAAGCATATATTTATGTTTCTGGAGTAACAAGCTACCTGCTCCTGTTATCAGTTGTGGATCAACCATGTATTTATGTTTATGGAGTAACAAGCTACTTGCTCCTGTTATCAGTTGTAGATCAAGCATATATTTATGTTTATGGAGTAACAAGCTACTTGCTCCTGTTATCAGTTGTGGATCAAGCATATATTTATGTTTCTGGAGTAACAAGCTACCTGCTCCTGTTATCAGTTGTGGATCAACCATGTATTTATGTTTATGGAGTAACAAGCTACTTGCTCCTGTTATCAGTTGTGGATCAAGCATGTATTTATGTTTATGGAGTAACAAGCTACTTGCTCCTGTTATCAGTTGTGGATCAACCATGTATTTATGTTTATGGAGTAACAAGCTACTTGCTCCTGTTATCAGTTGTGGATCAACCATGTATTTATGTTTATGGAGTAACAAGCTACTTGCTCCTGTTATCAGTTGTGGATCAACCATGTATTTATGTACTGGAGTAACAAGCTACTTGCTCCTATTATCAGTTGTGGATCAACCATGTATTTATGTTTATGGAGTAACAAGCTACCTGCTCCTGTTATCAGTTGTGGATCAAGCATATATTTATGTTTCTGGAGTAACAAGCTACCTGCTCCTGTTATCAGTTGTGGATCAACCATGTATTTATGTTTATGGAGTAACAAGCTACTTGCTCCTGTTATCAGTTGTGGATCAAGCATATATTTATGTTTCTGGAGTAACAAGCTACTTGCTCCTGTTATCAGTTGTGGATCAAGCATATATTTATGTTTATGGAGTAACAAGCTACCTGCTCCTGTTATCAGTTGTGGATCAAGCATATATTTATGTTTATGGAGTAACAAGCTACTTGCTCCTGTTATCAGTTGTGGATCAACCATGTATTTATGTTTCTGGAGTAACAAGCTACTTGCTCCTGTTATCAGTTGTGGATCAACAATGTATTTATGTTTCTGGAGTAACAAGCTACTTGCTCCTATTATCAGTTGTGGATCAAGCATATATTTATGTTTCTGGAGTAACAAGCTACTTGCTAGTGTTATCAGTTGTGGATCAAGCATATATTTATGTTTCTGGAGTAACAAGCTACTTGCTCCTATTATCAGTTGTTGATCAAGCATATATTTATGTTTCTGGAGTAACAAGCTACTTGCTCCTGTTATCAGTTGTGGATCAAGCATATATTTATGTTTCTGGAGTAACAAGCTACTTGCTCCTGTTACAGTTGTGGATCAACCATGTATTTATGTTTATGGAGTAACAAGCTACTTGCTCCTGTTATCAGTTGTGGATCAACCATGTATTTATGTTTCTGGAGTAACAAGCTACTTGCTCCTGTTATCAGTTGTAGATCTACCATGTATTTATGTTTCTGGAGTAACAAGCTACTTGCTCCTGTTATCAGCTGTGGATCAACCATGTATTTATGTTTCTGGAGTAACAAGCTACTTGCTCCTGTTATCAGTTGTGGATCAACCATGTATTTATTTTTCTGGAGTAACAAGCTACTTGCTCCTGTTATCAGTTGCGGATCAACCATGTTTTTATGTTTCTGGAGTAACAAGCTACTTGCTCCTGTTATCAGTTGTGGATCAACCATGTATTTATGTTTCTGGAGTAACAAGCTACCTGCTCCTGTTATCAGTTGTGGATCAAGCATATACTTATGTTTATGAAGTAACAAGCTACTTGCTCCTGTTATCAGTTGTGGATCAACCATGTATTTATGTTTCTGGAGTAACAAGCTACTTGCTCCTGTTATCAGTTGTGGATCAAGCATATATTTATGTTTATGGAGTAACAAGCTACTTGCTCCTGTTATCAGTTGTGGATCAAGCATATATTTATATTTCTGGAGTAACAAGCTACTTGCTCCTGTTATCAGTTGTGGATCAACCATGTAATTATGTTTCTGGAGTAACAAGTTGCTTACTCCTGTTATCAGTTGTGGATCAACCATGTAGTTATGTTTCTGGAGTAACAAGCTACCTGCTCCTGTTATCAGTTGTGGATCAACCATGTATTTATGTTTCTGGAGTAACAAGCTACTTGCTCCTGTTATCAGTTGTGGATCAACCATGTATTTATGTTTCTGGAGTAACAAGCTACCTGCTCCTGTTATCAGTTGTGGATCAACCATGTATTTATGTTTCTGGAGTAACAAGCTACTTGCTCCTGTTATCAGTTGTGGATCAAGCATATATTTATGTTTATGGAGTAACAAGCTACTTGATCCTGTTATCAGTTGTGGATCAACCATGTATTTATGTTTCTGGAGTAACAAGCTACTTGCTCCTGTTATCAGTTGTGGATCGACCATGTATTTTTGTTTCTGGAGTAACAAGCTACTTGCTCCTGTTATCAGTTGTGGATCAACCATGTATTTATGTTTCTGGAGTAACAAGCTACTTGCTCCTGTTATCAGTTGTGGATCAAGCATATATTTATGTTTCTGGAGTAACAAGCTACTTGCTCCTGTTATCATTTGTGGATCAAGCATATATTTATGTTTATGGAATAACAAGCTACTTGCTCCTGTTATCAGTTGTGGATCAACCATGTATTTATGTTTCTGGAGTAACAAGCTACTTGCTCCTGTTATCAGTTGTGGATCAAGCATATATTTATGTTTATGGAGTAACAAGCTACTTGCTCCTGTTATCAGTTGTGGATCAACCATGTATTTATGTTTCTGGAGTAACAAGCTACTTGCTCCTGTTATCAGTTGTGGATCAAGCATATATTTATGTTTATAGAGTAACATGCTACTTGATCCTGTTATCAGTTGTGGATCAACCATGTATTTATGTTTCTGGAGTAACAAGCTACTTGCTCCTGTTATCAGTTGTGGATCGACCATGTCTTTTTGTTTCTGGAGTAACAAGCTACTTGCTCCTGTTATCAGTTGTGGATCAACCATGTATTTATGTTTCTGGAGTAACAAGCTACTTGCTCCTGTTATCAGTTGTGGATCGACCATGTATTTATGTTTCTGGAGTAACAAGCTACTTGCTCCTGTTATCAGTTGTGGATCAACGCTGTATTTATGTTTCTGGAGTAACAAGCTACTTGCTCCTGTTATCAGTTGTGGATCAACCATGTATTTATGTTTCTGGAGTAACAAGCTACTTGCTCCTGTTATCAGTTGTGGATCAACCATGTATTTTTGTTTCTGGAGTAACAAGCTACTTGCTCCAGTCATCAGTGGTGGATCAAGCATATATTTATGTTTCTGGAGTAACAAGCTACTTGCTCCTGTTATCAGTTGTGGATCAAACATGTATTTATGTTTCTGGAGTAACAAGCTACTTGCTCCTGTTATCAGTTGTGGATCAACCATGTATTTATGTTTATGGAGTAACAAGCTACTTGCTCCTGTTATCAGTTGTGGATCAACCATGTATTTATGTTTCTGGAGTAACAAGCTACTTGCTCCTATTATCAGTTGTGGATCAACCATGTATTTATGTTTATGGAGTAACAAGCTACCTGCTCCTGTTATCAGTTGTGGATCAAGCATATATTTATGTTTCTGGAGTAACAAGCTACCTGCTCCTGTTATCAGTTGTGGATCAACCATGTATTTATGTTTATGGAGTAACAAGCTACTTGCTCCTGTTATCAGTTGTGGATCAAGCATATATTTATGTTTCTGGAGTAACAAGCTACTTGCTCCTGTTATCAGTTGTGGATCAAGCATATATTTATGTTTATGGAGTAACAAGCTACCTGCTCCTGTTATCAGTTGTGGATCAAGCATATATTTATGTTTATGGAGTAACAAGCTACTTGCTCCTGTTATCAGTTGTGGATCAACCATGTATTTATGTTTCTGGAGTAACAAGCTACTTGCTCCTGTTATCAGTTGTGGATCAACAATGTATTTATGTTTCTGGAGTAACAAGCTACTTGCTCCTATTATCAGTTGTGGATCAAGCATATATTTATGTTTCTGGAGTAACAAGCTACTTGCTAGTGTTATCAGTTGTGGATCAAGCATATATTTATGTTTCTGGAGTAACAAGCTACTTGCTCCTATTATCAGTTGTTGATCAAGCATATATTTATGTTTCTGGAGTAACAAGCTACTTGCTCCTGTTATCAGTTGTGGATCAAGCATATATTTATGTTTCTGGAGTAACAAGCTACTTGCTCCTGTTACAGTTGTGGATCAACCATGTATTTATGTTTATGGAGTAACAAGCCACTTGCTCCTGTTATCAGTTGTGGATCAACCATGTATTTATGTTTCTGGAGTAACAAGCTACTTGCTCCTGTTATCAGTTGTAGATCTACCATGTATTTATGTTTCTGGAGTAACAAGCTACTTGCTCCTGTTATCAGCTGTGGATCAACCATGTATTTATGTTTCTGGAGTAACAAGCTACTTGCTCCTGTTATCAGTTGTGGATCAACCATGTATTTATTTTTCTGGAGTAACAAGCTACTTGCTACTGTTATCAGTTGTGGATCAACCATGTATTTATGTTTCTGGAGTAACAAGCTACCTGCTCCTGTTATCAGTTGTGGATCAACCATGTATTTATGTTTCTGGAGTATCAAGCTACTTGCTCCTGTTATCAGTTGCGGATCAACCATGTTTTTATGTTTCTGGAGTAACAAGCTACTTGCTCCTGTTATCAGTTGTGGATCAACCATGTATTTATGTTTCTGGAGTAACAAGCTACCTGCTCCTGTTATCAGTTGTGGATCAAGCATATACTTATGTTTATGGAGTAACAAGCTACTTGCTCCTGTTATCAGTTGTGGATCAACCATGTATTTATGTTTCTGGAGTAACAAGCTACTTGCTCCTGTTATCAGTTGTGGATCAAGCATATATTTATGTTTATGGAGTAACAAGCTACTTGCTCCTGTTATCAGTTGTGGATCAAGCATATATTTATATTTCTGGAGTAACAAGCTACTTGCTCCTGTTATCAGTTGTGGATCAACCATGTAATTATGTTTCTGGAGTAACAAGTTGCTTACTCCTGTTATCAGTTGTGGATCAACCATGTAGTTATGTTTCTGGAGTAACAAGCTACCTGCTCCTGTTATCAGTTGTGGATCAACCATGTATTTATGTTTCTGGAGTAACAAGCTACCTGCTCCTGTTATCAGTTGTGGATCAACCATGTATTTATGTTTCTGGAGTAACAAGCTACTTGCTCCTGTTATCAGTTGTGGATCAAGCATATATTTATGTTTATGGAGTAACAAGCTACTTGATCCTGTTATCAGTTGTGGATCAACCATGTATTTATGTTTCTGGAGTAACAAGCTACTTGCTCCTGTTATCAGTTGTGGATCGACCATGTATTTTTGTTTCTGGAGTAACAAGCTACTTGCTCCTGTTATCAGTTGTGGATCAACCATGTATTTATGTTTCTGGAGTAACAAGCTACTTGCTCCTGTTATCAGTTGTGGATCAAGCATATATTTATGTTTCTGGAGTAACAAGCTACTTGCTCCTGTTATCATTTGTGGATCAAGCATATATTTATGTTTATGGAGTAACAAGCTACTTGCTCCTGTTATCAGTTGTGGATCAACCATGTATTTATGTTTCTGGAGTAACAAGCTACTTGCTCCTGTTATCAGTTGTGGATCAAGCATATATTTATGTTTATGGAGTAACAAGCTACTTGCTCCTGTTATCAGTTGTGGATCAACCATGTATTTATGTTTCTGGAGTAACAAGCTACTTGCTCCTGTTATCAGTTGTGGATCAAGCATATATTTATGTTTATAGAGTAACATGCTACTTGATCCTGTTATCAGTTGTGGATCAACCATGTATTTATGTTTCTGGAGTAACAAGCTACTTGCTCCTGTTATCAGTTGTGGATCGACCATGTCTTTTTGTTTCTGGAGTAACAAGCTACTTGCTCCTGTTATCAGTTGTGGATCAACCATGTATTTATGTTTCTGGAGTAACAAGCTACTTGCTCCTGTTATCAGTTGTGGATCGACCATGTATTTATGTTTCTGGAGTAACAAGCTACTTGCTCCTGTTATCAGTTGTGGATCAACGCTGTATTTATGTTTCTGGAGTAACAAGCTACTTGCTCCTGTTATCAGTTGTGGATCAACCATGTATTTATGTTTCTGGAGTAACAAGCTACTTGCTCCTGTTATCAGTTGTGGATCAACCATGTATTTTTGTTTCTGGAGTAACAAGCTACTTGCTCCAGTTATCAGTGGTGGATCAAGCATATATTTATGTTTCTGGAGTAACAAGCTACTTGCTCCTGTTATCAGTTGTGGATCAACCATGTATTTATGTTTCTGGAGTAACAAGCTACTTGCTCCAGTTATCAGTGGTGGATCAAGCATATATTTATGTTTCTGGAGTAACAAGCTACTTGCTCCTGTTATCAGTTGTGGATCAAACATGTATTTATGTTTCTGGAGTAACAAGCTACTTGCTCCAGTTATCAGTGGTGGATCAAGCATATATTTATGTTTCTGGAGTAACAAGCTACTTGCTCCTGTTATCAGCTGTGGATCAACCATGTATTTATGTTTCTGGAGCAACAAGCCACTTGCTCCTGTTATCAGTTGTGGATCAACCATGTATTTATGTTTCTGGAGTAACAAGCTACTTGCTTCTGCTATCAGTTGTGGATCAACCATGTATTTATGTTTCTGGAGTAGCAACCTACTTGCTCCTGTTATCAGTTGTGGATCAACCATGTATTTATGTTTCTGGAGTAACAAGCTACTTGCTCCTGTTATCAGTTGTGGATCAAGCATATATTTATGCTTCTGGAGTAACAAGCTACTTGCTCCTGTTATCAGTTGTGGATCAAAAATGTATTTATATTTCTGGAATAACAAGCTACTTGCTCCTGTTATCAGTTGTGGATCAACCATGTATTTATGCTTCTGGAGTAACAAGCTACTTGCTCCTGTTATCAGTTGTGGATCAACAATGTACTTATGCTTCTGGAGTAACAAGCTACTTGCTCCTGTTATCAGTTGTGGATCAAGCATGTATTTATGTTTCTGGAGTAACAAGCTACTTGCTCCTGTTATCAGTTGTGAATCAACCATGTATTTATGTTTCTGGAGTAACAAGCTACTTGCTCCTCTTATCAGTTGTGGATCAACCATATATTTATGTATCTGGAGTAACAAGCTACTTGCTCCTCTTATCAGTTGTGGATCAACCATGTATTTATGTTTCTGGAGTAACAAGCTACTTGCTCCTCTTATCAGTTGTGGATCAAGCATATATTTATGTTTCTGGAGTAACAAGCTACTTGCTCCTGTTATCAGTTGTGAATCAACCATGTATTTATGTTTCTGGAGTAACAAGCTACTTGCTCCTCTTATCAGTTGTGGATCAACCATGTATTTATGTTTCTGGAGTAACAAGCTACTTGCTCCTATTATCAGTTGTGGATCAACCATGTATTTATGTTTCTGGAGTAACAAGCTACTTGCTCCTATTATCAGTTGTGGATCAACCATGTATTTATGTTTCTGGAGTAACAAGCTACTTGCTCCTATTATCAGTTGTGGATCAACCATGTATTTATGTTTCTTGAGTAACAAGCTACTTGCTCCTATTATCAGTTGTGGATCAACCATGTATTTATGTTTCTTGAGTAACAAGCTACTTGCTCCTATTATCAGTTGTGGATCAACCATATATTTATGTTTCTGGAGTAACAAGCTACTTGCTCCTATTATCAGTTGTGGATCAACCATTTGTTTATGTTTCTGGAGTAACAAGCTACTTGCTCCTATTATCAGTTGTGGATCAACCATGTATTTATGTTTCTGGAGTAACAAGCTACTTGCTCCTATTATCAGTTGTGGATCAACCATGTATTTATGTTTCTGGAGTAACAAGCTACTTGCTCCTATTATCAGTTATGGATAAACCATGTATTTATGTTTCTGGAGTAACAAGCTACTTGCTCCTATTATCAGTTGTGGATCAACCATGTATTTATGTTTCTGGAGTAACAAGTTACTTGCTCCTATTATCAGTTGTGGATCAACCATGTAAATATGTTACTGTAGTAATAGCTACTTGCTCCCGTTATCAGTTCTTGATCAACCATGTAAATATGTTCCTGTAGTAATAGCTACTTGCTCCCGTTATCAGTTCTTGATCAACCATGTAAATATGTTCCTGTAGTAATAGCTAGTTGCTCCCGTTTTCAGTTCTTGATCCACCATGTAAATATGTTCCTGTAGTAATAGCTACTTGCTCCCATTATCAGTTCTTGATCAACCATGTAAATATGTTCCTGTAGTAATAGCTACTTGCTCCCTTTATCAGTTCTTGATCAACCATGTAAATATGTTCCTGTAGTAATATCTACTTGCTCCCGTTATCAGTTCTTGATCAACGATGTAAATATGTTCCTGTAGTAATAGCTACTTGCTCCCATTATCAGTTCTTGATCAACCATGTAAATATGTTCCTGTAGTAATAGCTGCTTGCTCCCGTTATCAGTTCTTGATCAACCATGTAAATATGTTCCTGTAGTTATAGCTACTTGCTCGCGTTATCAGTTCTTGATCAACCATGTAAATATGTTCCTGTAGTAATAGCTGCTTGCTCCCGTTATCAGTTCTTGATCAACCATGTAAATATGTTCCTGTAGTAATAGCTACGTGCTCCCATTATCAGTTCTTGATCAACCATGTAAATATATTCCTGTAGTTATAGCTACTTGCTCCCGTTATCAGTTCTTGATCAACCATGTAAATATGTTCCTGTAGTAATAGCTACTTGCTCCCTTTATCAGTTCTTGATCAACCATGTAAATATGTTCCTGTAGTAATAGCTACTTGCTCCCGTTATCAGTTCTTGATCAACCATGTAAATATGTTCCTGTAGTAATAGCTACTTGCTCCCGTTATCAGTTCTTGATCAACCATGTAAATATGTTCCTGTAGTAATAGCTACTTGCTCCCGTTATCAGTTCTTGATCAAACATGTAAATATGTTCCTGTAGTAATAGCTGCCTGCTCCCGTTATCAGTTCTTGATCAACCATGTAAATATGTTCCTGTAGTAATAGCTGCCTGCTCCCGATATCAGTTCTTGATCAACCATGTAAATATGTT
Organism: Deroplatys truncata; assembly: GCA_030765065.1. Taxonomy (NCBI): domain Eukaryota; kingdom Metazoa; phylum Arthropoda; class Insecta; order Mantodea; family Mantidae; genus Deroplatys; species Deroplatys truncata. The sequence continues at coordinate 1,665,170 of JAUKNL010000038.1, forward strand.
CCTGTAGTAATAGCTACTTGCTCCCGTTATCAGTTCTTGATCAACCATGTAAATATGTTCCTGTAGTAATAGCTGCCTGCTCCCGTTATCAGTTCTTGATCAACCATGTAAATATGTTCCTGTAGTAGTAGCTACTTGCTCCCGTTATCAGTTCTTGATCAACCATGTAAATGTGTTCCTGTAGTAATAACTACTTGCTCCCGTTATCAGTTCTTGATCAACCATGTAAATATGTTCCTGTAGTAATAGCTGCTTGCTCCCGTTATCAGTTCTTGATCAACCATGTAAATATGTTCCTGTAGTAATAGCTCCTTGCTCCCGTTATCAGTTCTTGATCAACCATGTAAATATGTTCCTGTAGTAATAGCTACTTGCTCCCGTTATCAGTTCTTGATCAACCATGTAAATATGTTCCTGTAGTAATAGCTACTTGCTCCCATTATCAGTTCTTGATCAACCACGTAAATATGTTCCTGTAGTAATAGCTGCCTGCTCCCGTTATCAGTTGTTGATCAACCATGTAAATATGTTCCTGTAGTAATAGCTACTTGCTCCCGTTTTCAGTTCTTGATCAACCATGTAAATATGTTCCTTTAGTAATAGCTACTTGCTCCCATTATCAGTTCTTGATCAACCATGTAAATATGTTCCTGTAGTAATAGCTGCTTGCTCCCGTTATCAGTTCTTGATCAACCATGTAAATATGTTCCTGTAGTAATAGCTGCTTGCTCCCATTATCAGTTCTTGATCAACCATGTAAATATGTTCCTGTAGTAATAGCTACTTGCTCCCGTTATCAGTTCTTGATCAACCATGTAAATATGTTCCTGTAGTAATAGCTGCTTGCTCCCGTTATCAGTTCTTGATCAACCATGTAAATATGTTCCTGTAGTTATAACTACTTGCTCCCATTATCAGTTCTTGATCAACCATGTAAATATGTTCCTGTAGTAATAACTACTTGCTCCCGTTATCAGTTCTTGATCAACCATGTAAATAAGTTCGTGTAGTAATAGCTGCTTGCTCCCGTTATCAGTTCTTGATCAACCATGTAAATATGTTCCTGTAGTTATAACTACTTGCTCCCATTATCAGTTCTTGATCAACCATGTAAATATGTTCCTGTAGTAATAGCTACTTGCTCCCGTTATCAGTTCTTGATCAACCATGTAAATATGTTCCTGTAGTAATAGCTACTTGCTCCCATTATCAGTTCTTGATCAACCATGTAAATATGTTCCTGTAGTTATAGCTACTTGCTCCCGTTATCAGTTCTTGATCAACCATGTAAATATGTTCCTGTAGTAATAGCTGCTTGCTCCCGTTATCAGTTGTTGATCAACCATGTAAATATGTTCCTGTAGTTATAGCTACTTGCTCCCATTATCAGTTCTTGATCAACCATGTAAATATGTTCCTGTAGTAATAGCTACTTGCTCCCGTTATCAGTTCTTGATCAACCATGTAAATATGTTCCTGTAGTAATAGCTGCTTGCTCCCGTTATCAGTTGTTGATCAACTATGTAAATATGTTCCTGTAGTTATAGCTACTTCCTCCCCTAGGAGCCACAGGACCTTGTAGTTGGTGGGGAGGCTTCCGTGTACCAGTGATTTACTAAGCTGTGCTGGTAGAGCTACTCATGCCAGAGAGGTTCGTAATGAGGTACCAGACTAAGAAGTGGCTCAACAGAAAATCCATCCCAAAAGGGTCTCCCGGTTGGAGAACCTTGAGGGACTCCCAGCTGGAGGACCTTTCAGGGGCTCTGGTCCACCCAATCCAAGGTGGGAATGCATCGTGCCGAGGGATGAATGGCACTGGGGTGGTAAAAAAATGCAGTGTCGTGAACGATCTCTTCAGGGCACCAGGCGACACCCTGAAGTAATTAGCCTTCCCAATATATACAGGGCTCTGTATTGGGTGACTTTTATTTCCCTGGTACTCGTGGGACCAATATGGACCAAGATAAAATAAATAACACCAAGGCGGGTGAGAGAGACTCTCCAGTTGAGAGAAATCTCTCACCTGACAAAGAAAAGTCAAGTGACAGAGACTCTCCAGTAGAGAGAAATCTGTCACTAGATAAACAAATGGGTGCAACAGCATCTGGAATTAATAGAATGCACCTGGACACTAAGAAGTTGTCAGGGGCAGCTAGAAGAAGAATAAAAAAAGCTAAGAAAATGAGTGAGGGTGCAGGCAATGTAAACCCACAGAGTAAAGGGGTGGAGGTCCGTACTGATCCAGGGACTTCTAAAAGAACCAGGACAAGTGTGGATACTCCTCCTTCGGATAAAGCCAAACCTGTTAAGAGGCCTAGGGGCACTGAACCTGGTGTCACTTACAGGGAAGCTTTGGCCGCTTTCAAGATGGCAATTGTGGAAGAGTCCTATCCTGAGAGAAAGCTGATTGGGGAGGACATTCGACCCATTCAGGCTGAGATTCTGAGGAAGATAGATGAGGCGCCAACCAGTGAATCTCTACCTAAACTCAGGTCCTTTTCTCTACAGGATGGGGCTCTGATATACTATTGTGATGATGAGCAGTCATGTCATTGGCTCCAAAATCATATTCAGGGAGCTAAAATCAAGGAGAGATTAGTTCTCAAAGTAGTAGATCCAAAAGATCTACCTAAGCCAGTCAAGGTGGCCCTTAAGACTCGGGACATTACAACTGATGATCCTAAGGTGCTGCTAAGACGCATTCAAAGATTAAACCAGGAGCTGAACATAGAGCACTGGAAAATCATTGATAAGCAGGCAGACTCCTCTGGTCAACGCCTAATCCTAATGGTGGACCAAGAGTCTGCTACGAAGATAAAAGAGCTTGGCATGTCGGCCTATACCGGGGTGGACAGGGCTCTTTTTAAGATCCTGTCTGACCCGGAGGGGAAGGCAGTAGCAGACAAAGCAAAGAAGGCAGGCAGCGATGGCGGAGACAGTCCGGAGACGAAGATAGGGGACTCTGGAGGATCCGCATCGGGTACTGCTTAAGGTAAGTGTTGTGGGTTAATGCAATTATGAAAATAGTTCAAATTAACTTGCAGCACTGTAAGGCAGCTTCAGCCATTCTCAGTAAGAGACTTGTTGAAGACAATGTTGATATTGCTCTCATACAGGAACCTTGGCTCTTCAGAGGTTCAATTAGAGGGATCAGTTGTACTAAGGGCACTATATATAGACCTAGTAATAATAATCCAAGATCTTGTATTTATGCTAAGAATTGGATAAACGCATTGCTTCTTACTGAGCACTGTTCTAGGGATGTAACTACAATCCAAACAATAGTGGAGGAGGCAGGAGAGAGAAGAGTTTTAATACTCTCTTCCGTCTACCTCCCTTACGAAGACTCTGATCCACCATCGATAGCAGTGAGGGACCTTGTGACCCACTGCGGAGAGAATGGAAAGGAGTTAATCCTGGGGGTTGATGCCAATGCACACCACACACTGTGGGGGAGCACTGATATCAATCACAGAGGAGAAAAGTTAATGGAGTACTTGGTGAGTACAAACCTTAATATTCTAAATCGAGGTAATGAACCAACCTTTGTAACTTTGCGAAGGGAGGAAGTCATTGACATAACGTTAGGGACTAATATTATTGAGAACCTAATTTCAAGTTGGCGTGTATCATCGGAGATCACTCTCTCTGATCATAGATGCATATGCTTCAATATTAAAGCACAAGTCACTCTACCAGTGATTTACAGAAATCCGAGGAAAACTGACTGGGACGGTTATAGACGAGATCTATCAGCATTGACATCGGGTTTCTCAAGGAACATTCGTTCGATATTGGATGTGGAGTTTGCCGTTGATGAAATACAACGGTCAATTCTCCTATCCTATTATCAAAATTGTCAGCCTAAGGTAGCTTACTCGCCAAGGCTGGTGCCTTGGTGGACTAAAGAGTTAAGCAGACTTAGGAAGAAAGCAAGGAAGTTATTTAGACTTGCAAAAAGAACTGGTGATTGGGATTCATATAGACAAGCCCTCACCAATTATAACAAAGAAATACGTAAAGCCAAAAGGAATTCGTGGAGGGAGTACTGCCAGGGGATGGAGAACGTTCCCAGCAGTGCAAGATTCATGAAACATATGGCAAAGGGTGTTAAAAAAATTGTGAGCACTATTAAACTGCCTGATGGCACGTACACACAGTCTGGTTCTGAGACGCTCCTGCAACTTGCGAGGGCTCACTTTCCAGACTTTAAGGTAGACAATGACAGCAATTCTGTGAAGGGGCAACCAAATCTGGACCATCTTTCTTTGGACAGAGAGGATTGGAACCTAATCAGGAGCGTAGTCAATGTCACTAAAATACGATGGGGTGTCAAGTCGTTCGGACCATACAAATCGGCAGGCCCAGATTTAATCATCCCTGCATTTCTACAATATGGTATTGACTCACTTCAATCCCTACTTTGTGGCATATTTAGAGTTTGTCTAGCTTATGGATATATACCCATGGCTTGGAGACAAACAAAGGTGGTGTTTATACCTAAACCAGGGCGTCCTAGTTACGCCCAGGCTAAGGCTTATCGCCCTATTAATCTCTCCTCTTTTATGCTTAAAACTTTGGAGAGGTTAGTGGATAGGCACATTAGGGATTATGTTTTAATGGAACATCCATTAAACAAGTACCAATTTGCCTATCAAACAGGGAAATCAACGGAAGCAGCACTTCATCAAGTGGTCTCGACTATTGAGAAGGCACTTAATACCAGAGAAATAGCCATTGGTGCCTTTCTTGATATTGAAGGTGCGTTTGACACGACGTCTTGTGACGTCGTGACGAACGCCCTCTATGGACACGATGTACCTTCACTTCTTTGTGAGTGGATACGTTTTGTCTTACAACATAGGAAGATAACCATGAATCTATGTGGGGAGACGCTGGATGTGTCCACGGAGAGGGGCTGCCCGCAGGGGGGTGTTTTATCACCCCTGCTATGGAACCTCGTAGTGGACACACTTCTTTGCGCACTCAATAGTGATGGTTACTTCACAGTAGGTTTTGCAGATGACATTGCAATAATCATAAGAGGTAAATTTCCTCACACAGTTTCTCAAGTGCTACCAATGGCGCTTGAGAAAGTGGAAGCTTGGTGCAAGATGAATAATCTAACTGTTAATCCAAGCAAAACAGTAGTGGTACCCTTCACCAGGAGAAGGGGGCCTGATTTAACCAGACTCTCTCTCTTTGGTGAGGTAGTGCCCTATTCAACACAAGTTAAATATCTTGGGCTTGTTTTAGACAAGAAATTAACTTGGAAACATCATATGGAATTATGTATTACCAAAGCCTACAGAGTCTTTTGGACATGTAGAGGTATGCTTGGTAAGACATGGGGTCTGAAACCTAGCATAGTGTATTGGATATACACTGCTATGGTGAGACCTATATTCTCTTATGCCGCACTGATGTGGTGGCCTAGAGTTAATTTAAAGGTGTGCAGAAAGGAACTCTGTAAATTACAGAGGACCTTCTGCATTTCAATTATGGGAGCTTTCAAAACTACTCCAACTGCGGCTATGGAGATGCTGATTGGGCTCACACCTCTCCACCTATGGATGAAGGCAGAAGCCATGATCGCGTATCACCGTATTTGTCGCCAAACCAAAGTGTCTAATACTGGACATATTAATCATCTCAAGCTTCCTTGGGATAAGAATGTACAACAGATACTCAACATGGGGACTGACATTCTTGAAACAAGATTTAAGTTTGATTTGAAATTTACGGTATCCTATCCACAGCGGAGTGAATGGGAAAGACTGGTAAAACCTCATAATAACAAAGGCCCAATCTGGTATACTGATGGTTCTAGAACCAAATCGGGAATGGGGGCTGGGCTTTACGGTAACAATACCAAGATTTCTTATAGTCTTGGTACCTTAGCTACAGTTTTCCAGGCTGAGGTTTATGCAATCCTAGCCAGTGTCATGGAAAGCATTAAAAGGAGATATAAGAATAGAAGTGTTCTTATTCTCTCAGACAGTCAAGCTGCTCTTAAAGCACTTGAATCACCATCAACAAAATCAAAGCTTGTCTCAGAATGCCGGGAATCCTTAATGGCACTGGCTGAACACAATAAGGTTCAACTTATGTGGGTGCCAGGACATATAGGTATACCAGGCAATGAGAAAGCAGATGAAGCAGCCAAGATTGGCAGTGAAATCCCATTTTTTGGTCCGGAGCCTGTACTGGGAGTGTCCTACAGACCAGTGAAACAGGCTATTAAGTGCTGGGCTCAAGCAGAACACAAGAACTACTGGAACTCCATTGAGGGTTGCAGACATTCCAAGTTGTTCATTACAGACCTGGATAACAGCCGGGCAAAATACTTGCGCGGTCTTAGCAGAAGAAGACTTGCATGGGCAACAGGATTCATTACAGGACACTGTGCCCTAAAGTTTAATCTATACAGAATGGGATTGGTTAACAACCCTATCTGTAATAGATGTCTAGAAGGAGATGAGACTGTTACTCATCTACTATGTGATTGCCCTGCTCTTGCGAGTCAAAGAGCAAGTATTTTTGGCAGTCACTTTCCAAAGATAGATGAACTATCGAAAGCCTCAGTTAGCAGTCTGGTTAAGTTCATATCGAGCAACAGACTACTTAACTGATGATAGGGGGGATGCGCAATAGATCTTAAGGTCGCAGTGCTTGGGCATAAAACCCACCCCTTTTCAAAATAGAAATAGAATATAGCTACTTGCTTCTATTATCAGTTCTTGATCAACCATGTATTTATGTTTCTGGAGTAAAAAGGTGCTTGCTCCCATTTTCAGTTCTTGATCAACCATGTAAATATGTTTCTGGAGTAAAAAGGTGCTTGCTCCCATTATCAGTTCTTGATCAACCATGTAAATATGTTTCTGGAGTAAAAAGGTGCTTGCTCCCATTATCAGTTCTTGATCAACCATGTAAATATGTTTCTGGAGTAAAAAGGTGCTTGCTCCCATTATCAGTTCTTGATCAACCATGTAAATATGTTTCTGGAGTAAAAAGGTGCTTGCTCCCATTATCAGTTCTTGATCAACCATGTAAATATGTTCCTGTAGTTATAGCTACTTGCTGCCATTATCAGTTCTTGATCAACCATGTATTTATGTTCCTGTAGTTATAGCTACTTGCTGCCATTATCAGTTCTTGATCAACCATGTAAATATGTTCCTGTAGTTATAGCTACTTGCTGCCATTATCAGTTCTTGATCAACCATGTAAATATGTTCCTGTAGTTATAGCTACTTGCTGCCATTATCAGTTCTTGATCAACCATGTAAATATGTTCCTGTAGTTATAGCTACTTGCTCCCATTATCAGTTCTTGATCAACCATGTAAATATGTTTCTGGAGTAAAAAGGTGCTTGCTCCCATTTTCAGTTCTTGATCAACCATATAATTATGTTGCTGGAGCAACTAGCTCCCATTATCAGTTGTGGATCAACCAGGTAATATGTTTCTGGGGCTACTAGCTATGTGTTTCCATCATCAGTTGCAGGAAGACATGTTTTAAATATAGTAAGTGGCCTAGTATGATAAAATCAAGTGAGCAATGTATATGCAGTTTTGTTACATCAGTGAATAAACTTATGTAATGGGACACATTTCAACCAGATGGTGACTGCTGGCAGTCTTTTATAAACTTCTGATAAGGTTATTTAAAAGTTGAATACACTGTTCTGACTTTTTGTGTTGAGAAGTTTCTCTTCGGTTCTTGAGTTTCATTTTAGTTTAAATTCTTTTATTTATCTGTCAATTAAAATTACACGAATTCGTGACATTGTGAAGAGAATGCTAAGTAGAAAAGAAGTTTCATTATTCAATACAATATATTAAGTTTGACCTATGTAAAAATCGACTCTTACAAGCTATTACAAAGAAAATTTATGCACAACAAAGTGTGTTCTTAAATCTAATATGTACAGTTTTGTCTAATAGAAAAATGTAATAATGTATACCACAAAAAGCGTAACAATATTAATTTTAATCATTTATAAATTCATCTATTGAGTAATTATATTCTTAACCATATATTTTTTCAGTTCCCTTTTAAATTGTTTTATACATATTATTTGCTGCATGCATGTTGGTAGTTTAATAAAAAAACATACAAGCGGCAACATTGGGTTTCATCTTGAATGATTGTAACCTTATATGGAAATGTGCGTTAACCCTAGTCAAATGGTTGTGAATCTGGCTGTTAATATTTGTATGGTTTTCATTGAGTTTTAGATACATTATTACCTCAAAGATATATAGTGAGCACAGAGCCAGAATTTTTAATTTTCTGAAATAATTTCTGTACGATTCTGGTTGCTTTAGACCTAGCATTAGCCTAATTGCTCTTTTCTGTAATATAAAAAGTCTTTTGGTGTACTTAGTAGCACTTTGTCTCCAAACCATAATTCCATATGACAAATACTCCATAATAAATATTCATTAATTTGTTTATTTCAACAATTTTTGTCATTCCTTTTAATAAGCAAATACTTGAACTTACTTTGTTGCAGACTTTATCTATTTGTTTGTCCAATATTATTCCTAAGAAGTTAGTATTATTTACCACATTAATTTCATTATTAATATATTAATATTTAGTTGTTTTTGATTGTCTGAAAATTGATGAATCCTGTTTTCTTTACATTAATGTGCAGGTTGTTTAACTTAAAAAATTCCAATATTTTGCTTTGTATAAGCATCTAATTTCTGTAAGCTTTCTCCAGTGTTTACTATGGAAGGGTCATCTGCATATGTAATACTCTTCCCATTTTGTGTCAACAGTATATCATTCATTTATATTATGAATAACAGGAGCTCTGTTTTATCTTAAATTTATTTATGGACGCTCTTTAACTGCTGTGGTCCTTAGCATCCCATTCTACACTGGTGTGCAAAACCTAAGGACGAAAGTAATCTTCGCATGCTGTGACACATAGCTCGATGAATCATACATAGAGGGAACAGGCAACTAAACTAAATACGCAATGAGACGAACAGAAATGCCACAGACCATAAGCTACACTAAAGTCAATATGGCATATGATGTCTCTCTAGATTTACAGAAACACATACATGGTGCTTAAAAGGGTGTATGATCACCATGGTCAGCATCGTGCTCCCATGATGCCACAAGCAGTTCTTGTGGTAGGGCGTTCCATTCCTCCACCAGTGCTGTTGACAACTGTTGGATGATCGTTGGTGCTGTAATACGTCTCTCCAAAGCATCCACACGTGTTTGATGGAATTTAAATTGAGGCAGGCCAGTCCATTTGGCGAATATCCTCTCATTCCAATAGATCCTGTTGGATGCGGTCCTGCATTGTCATCCATAAAAATGAAGTCCGAGCCGACTGCATCCCTGAAAAGATGCACATGGGGAAGAAGGAGTACAGTATCACAATAGTGTTGACTGTGTTCAAAGATTTGAAGGTCGGTGTGCCCATGCAACCTCCCGGACCACCAAAACGATCATGTTCAAGGATGTTCCTGGGTTCATTACGTGTTCCCACCTCTTGCTAGATGAAGGTACATTGAGAACCACTACTTAGACTGAATCTGCTCTCATCTGAGAAGAGCACACGATCCCATTCCGTTGGTCTAATTTTGATATTCTTGGGACCATCACCAACGGTGCTGCCGATGTGCGAATGTCAATGGAACACAACGTACTGGCCCTCAGGCAAAAACACCACCTCTGTGTAGTCACCGTGCCACTGGGTATCGTGAGATTGTGTGCCTAGCTGTCCTGCTAAATGTGGTTGCAATTGCACCCGCTGTTTAGCGTGGATCCCTTCTTGCCTGTTGCACAATGTAGCGGTCATCTGCTGCTGTAGTTGGGCGTGGTCAACCACTACTTCTCCTTGGGACAGCAGTGGAAGGTTCCCCATGCACGTGAGCAATTCCAAACTCCTGAGCAACACTTGTCATACTTCGCCCTTCTTCCAGTTTCCCGATGATTCTTCTCCATGTGAAGTCATCTAAATGGTGTCTATGGGCCATATTGCAATGAAGAACACCGTAACAGATCGCTAATTGTCACACACCGTCTTGTCCTCAACTGCCCTTCTTCCAGTTTCCCGATGATTCTTCTCCATGTGAAGTCATCTAAATGGTGTCTATGGGCCATATTGCAATGAAGAACACCGTAACAGATCGCTAATTGTCACACACCGTCTTGTCCTCAACTGCCCTTCTTCCAGTTTCCCGATGATTCTTCTCCATGTGAAGTCATCTAAATGGTGTCTATGGGTCATATTGCAATGAAGAACACCGTAACAGATCGCTAATTGTCACACACCGTCTTGTCATACTTCGCCCTTCTTCCAGTTTCCCGATGATTCTTCTCCATGTGAAGTCATCTAAATGGTGGCTATGGGACATATTGCAATGAAGAACACCGTAACAGATCGCTAATTGTCACACACCGTCTTATCCTCAACTGCCCTTCTTCCAGTTTCCCGATGATTCTTCTCCATGTGAAGTCATCTAAATGGTGTCTATGGGCCATATTGCAATGAAGAACACCGTAACAGATCGCTAATTGTCACACACCGTCTTGTCCTCAACTGCCCTTCTTCCAGTTTCCCGATGATTCTTCTCCATGTGAAGTCATCTAAATGGTGTCTATGGGCCATATTGCAATGAAGAACACCGTAACAGATCGCTAATTGTCACACACCGTCTTGTCCTCAACTGCCCTTCTTCCAGTTTCCCGATGATTCTTCTCCATGTGAAGTCATCTAAATGGTGTCTATGGGCCATATTGCAATGAAGAACACCGTAACAGATCGCTAATTGTCACACACCGTCTTGTCCTCAACTGCCCTTCTTCCAGTTTCCCGATGATTCTTCTCCATGTGAAGTCATCTAAATGGTGTCTATGGGCCATGTTGCAATGAAGAACACCGTAACAGATCGCTAATTGTCACACACCGTCTTGTCATTCGCCCTTCTTCCAGTTTCCCGATGATTCTTCTCCATGTGAAGTCATCTAAATGGTGTCTATGGGCCATATTGCAATGAAGAACACCGTAACAGATCGCTAATTGTCACACACCGTCTTGTCAACTGCCCTTCTTCCAGTTTCCCGATGATTCTTCTCCATGTGAAGTCATCTAAATGGTGTCTATGGGCCATATTGCAATGAAGAACACCGTAACAGATCGCTAATTGTCACACACCGTCTTGTCCTCAACTGCCCTTCTTCCAGTTTCCCGATGATTCTTCTCCATGTAAAGTCATCTAAATGGTGTCTATGGGCCATATTGCAATGAAGAACACCGTAACAGATCGCTAATTGTCACACACCGTCTTGTCATACTTCGCCCTTCTTCCAGTTTCCCGATGATTCTTCTCCATGTGAAGTCATCTAAATGGTGTCTATGGGCCATATTGCAATGAAGAACACCGTAACAGATCGCTAATTGTCACACACCGTCTTGTCCTCAACTGCCCTTCTTCCAGTTTCCCGATGATTCTTCTCCATGTGAAGTCATCTAAATGGTGTCTATGGGCCATATTGCAATGAAGAACACCGTAACAGATCGCTAATTGTCACACACCGTCTTGTCATTCGCCCTTCTTCCAGTTTCCCGATGATTCTTCTCCATGTGAAGTCATCTAAATGGTGTCTATGGGCCATATTGCAATGAAGAACACCGTAACAGATCGCTAATTGTCACACACCGTCTTGTCCTCAACTGCCCTTCTTCCAGTTTCCCGATGATTCTTCTCCATGTGAAGTCATCTAAATGGTGTCTATGGGCCATATTGCAATGAAGAACACCGTAACAGATCGCTAATTGTCACACACCGTCTTGTCCTCAACTGCCCTTCTTCCAGTTTCCCGATGATTCTTCTCCATGTGAAGTCATCTAAATGGTGTCTATGGGCCATGTTGCAATGAAGAACACCGTAACAGATCGCTAATTGTCACACACGGTCTTGTCAACTGCCCTTCTTCCAGTTTCCCGATGATTCTTCTCCATGTGAAGTCATCTAAATGGTGTCTATGGGCCATGTTGCAATGAAGAACACCGTAACAGATCGCTAATTGTCACACACCGTCTTGTCCTCAACTGCCCTTCTTCCAGTTTCCCGATGATTCTTCTCCATGTGAAGTCATCTAAATGGTGTCTATGGGCCATATTGCAATGAAGAACACCGTAACAGTTCGCTAATTGTCACACACCGTCTTGTCCTCAACTGCCCTTCTTCCAGTTTCCCGATGATTCTTCTCCATGTGAAGTCATCTAAATGGTGTCTATGGGCCATATTGCAATGAAGAACACCGTAACAGATCGCTAATTGTCACACACCGTCTTGTCCTCAACTGCCCTTCTTCCAGTTTCCCGATGATTCTTCTCCATGTGAAGTCATCTAAATGGTGTCTATGGGCCATGTTGCAATGAAGAACACCGTAACAGATCGCTAATTGTCACACACCGTCTTGTTAACTGCCCTTCTTCCAGTTTCCCGATGATTCTTCTCCATGTGAAGTCATCTAAATGGTGTCTATGGGCCATGTTGCAATGAAGATCACCGTAACAGATCGCTAATTGTCACACACCGTCTTGTCATACTTCGCCCTTCTTCCAGTTTCCCGATGATTGTTCTCCATGTGAAGTCATCTAAGTGGTGTCTATGGGCCATATTGCAATGAAGAACACCGTAACAGATCGCTAATTGTCACACACCGTCTTGTCATACTTCGCCCTTCTTCCAGTTTCCCGATGATTGTTCTCCATGTGAAGTCATCTAAGTGGTGTCTATGGGCCATATTGCAATGAAGAACACCGTAACAGATCGCTAATTGTCACACACCATCTTGTCAACTGCCCCGTGTTGCAGGACCAAACCCATTTGGAAGTATAGGCTCGCTACACTCAAGCCAAGTGACATCCAGCTTTCTGTGTACGTGTGAGAGACCTCTGGCAACATGCTGCCGAACCTTCATCTACTTCCACCACCAAGTAGTCAATTTGTTATGTTACTTTACCCATCTCATCCTTAGGTTTTGTACACCAGTGTATATTGGGCGTGAAAGATCAATAATTTTGCTCAGAGGTCTCTTTATCAGGCTTGAGGTTATTTTACGTGCTGTAAATCTAGGACATGGGACCACCGGTTTTACTTCCCTTCTGAAGCAAGCCATGGTAAGGATTTTTACGCCTGAAAAAATTCATCACCCTCTGCCAGGTTTGATCCTGCGACCTCGGGACTAACATGGTAACCACACCACAGAGGGCAACAAGAGGAATATTTGAGTGGCACTCGTTTACTATTGATTACTTTTATGTTCTGCCACCTACATATGAACTTATTAGTTTAAATGGTACTCCCATACTGTTGTACTTTATTTAGTAATATTGTATGGTCTATGCAATCGAAAGCCTTACTTAGGTCCATGAATATGCAACTATTTTCTAAACTATCGATAAGATTTCAACTATTTCTATTATTGCATCTTTTGTTGATCTCCCTTTCCTGAAACCATGTTGAAAGTTATTTAAATTCTTGTCTTTTTCTACAAATGTTATGATTTGAAAGTGGTGAGATCAACGTTATTGGATCATAGTTCTCTGTTGAGCACTTATCGCCATTTTTATATAACGGTTTCACAATAGACGCTTTTAAACAGTTTGGGTATATTCCTGTATTCATCACCTAATGGTTTTAATATGCAGCAAACACATTGTTTTAAAATAATGGTTCAGATTCCATGTTTGCCTGTTGAACTTTTACTTTTCACCTTTATGAGCTCTTCTTCAGATATCTCTGAAAGGAACAGATACTATGCTTATTTAGGTTTATGCTATTCAAAGTGGTATCTTTTTTACCTAGTAGTGTGCTAGCCAGTATTAAATAGATTACTTATTTCTCTGGGATCTGTTACCTTTAATTATTTCAATACTTCTGTACTGTCTTTATAAAATTCCATGCAGTTTTAATTTTATTAGATTTTTCAATTAGGTGTTTTATGTATTCTGATCTAGGTTGTTTTATTAATTTTCTGTAATTTGGTTTAAAGCTTATGAATGTTTCTTTATCTAGTTTTGTAGATGTATACTTATCATAAGAATGTTTTAGTTTTGCTTTTGCTATAATTAATGTTTTTAATCTATGGATTTCCTGTGTGTTTTTTTTTTATTTTCTTACTTTTTAATGGACAAGCAACACGTAAATAATAATAATTAAATATGGTATAAAAATGTTCCCATTTTTTATTAATATCCACTTCATTGCTCGTTTTGTTACACAGAGTCCTTGCATTAGCATTATTAATTTCCCTCACTATTTTGCAATGCATAATAATCTGCTATCTGTTGTGCATGTTAGCAAGATCAACTGGCTACTGTTTATATTCACAACTTTTCCCTGATCCAGTAGCAATATGGAAGAATACTTGGTGATCAGTAGCATCACATAATTATAATCTTTGAATTTCTATTGCTACTAGTGGTTTGACGCCTATTATTGTGTTTGAGACTAATTATTTATTTCATTTCCCTCTGTTGTTGAGATGCTTGTAGTTGGTGCTCATTTACGACTTGTGATATTTTAGTATTGCACTTACCTACTGCAAAAGTTATTTATGATCACACGCCGAGTTTTACACAGACTTTTCTTCTTGTCTGCATTTTGTGTTTTTAAGTCCTTTTTTACACAAGTCTCCAAACTAACAATATAAAATGTTGTACTTTTGCAGCATATTCTCTACAGCTCTGATCTATTATTTTTTTGTAGCTGTTCTTTGGGAAAAATATCATCTGCTTTCTTCAACATTTTTTGAAAATTTTCATAGACCATCAGGTGGTACATGAATTTTTATTTTCTATAACGCATACATAAAGAAGTTATTACATTCCACCCAAAAATTTTATATTGACATTTCCTGGATATACATGTTTTGAAGCCCTCTGAATAATAAAAAAGAAATCACCATTTTTAGAAAAAGTCCATGTGTGTCTGCGAACAGCATGTCATCCTCTGTGGTAGCATGCTAGTCCCGGCAGAGGGTGAACAATTTTTTCGGATGGCTCCCTTTAGGAGAGTAAACCTGTTAGTCCTCTGTCGTAGATTTACAGCACGTAAAGGAACTTCAAGCCTGCTAAAGAGGCCTCTGAGCAAAATTCCTAGGCTTTTATGTCTGATATAGAATGGGATGCTAAGAATCATAGCAGTTAAACAGCGTCCATATTTTGTTTTGTTTTTTGTGAACCGGATAATTCAAAAATGAAAAGTTGGATAAATACCAAACTTGGTATTTACACTTAGTATCTTTCAAAGATGATGTTGAAGAAAATCCCTAACCTCAACTATCCTTTACATGGAACATTTTTTGCAAAAATAGCTCCAACAATTAAAATACCATATATTAAAGATGTTTTCATGACAAATAAACTGTATATCTCGAGTTTTGTGGGAACAGCCTGTGAAGTCCTCTTCATTCTGAAGGAATTTTGTATAATCTTGTATAACTGGTAAATGTTATAAACAATAGACAAAAACACACTAAACAAAAAATGTAGATCTTTTTAAGAGATGCAATTTATTTAAAATAACTTTCTTTGTGGCATAAACCATTTTTAAGATATCTGTTATTAATTATTTAATACGTTGTGATTCTTTTCAAGTGCTGCTGAGATTCAGCTGTTTCTTGTGATTGCGTTGAAACGGCATGGAATTTTAAGGCAGCACATAGCATGCAGTTGTTAAACATTTGACTATCGCTCTGTATCTTGACTGAAGAGAAAGTCATGGCAACTGACCTGAATGAATGTTGCAGGCAGTCATTGCGTACACTCCTTCGTTCCCAAAGCCACCGTCATCCTGCGGTACAGAACCTCCACTGGAGCAGCCTTCACCACAGCGGCGCCGCACCCTGCAACATCACAATTTAAGTATCTTCTTCAGTGCCATCTCCTTACTTGCAAACAATATAAGTACTCATTGCCTACCTTCTCCACAACCTCAGAAGAGCTAATTTGATGGCTCCGAGACTCAGAGATCCTCCAACAATGCCACATAACTGTTCATTTGTTTCTGCATATGATGTTGTTAATGGCGACACATAAATTGGGTAGCCAATGGGTTGATCACACGATGAGTTTATAATATTTCGCAGCGCCTATTACAAAAGAAAGTAATTATTAATAGTATGCCAAACAGAAGTTTATGTGCTTGTACAGTTGAAGCAGAAACTAACTTGAGAATTAACATGATTCTTAAAAATTGAATGCCAGAGTCAGAATTTGAACTTGCAATCTCAAGTAGGAGCATTTTAACTGCTGATACTTTTAATCTTGTCTGGGCATGTTTTCACTATAGAGTCAACGACGATTGTCCATGGTTAGAACAACCTCAAGGGGAGCACGAGAACTGTGTTCAAATCTCAGCTGTGGCACTCAATTTTTCAGTTGACTCCAGCCCAGGCCAGCGTAGGTCTTTAAAAAATATAATTGATTTCAGAGGAGATGTAATCAATTAAAATTAACTACATAATATCAAAATATTCTAGAACGATTACGAATAATAATTACTATGCAGGTATGAAAAATAAATAACAAGCATTAACTTTATGATGATTATCTGTCCATGAAGAAGAAATGCGTATGCAAACATCTAACTAGAGTTCCACAAGTTTGTAGAAGCCTTCCAAAATGCTTGGCAAAGAGAAAAATGTGAAACCAATAAGAGTGCTCCAAAAGAAGGACCAATAGTGAATCTTAAAATATCTAGAATGCTACACAAGACAAAAAGCAATAAAGTTGAAAAATTAGTTGCATTTAGGGATATAAAATTACAATCCTTTGAATTTGAGACACACACCAGTGACGGCTCATGTGGGTGTGTAAAGTTTGTTGATAGATTCATTTGAATTTTCTTGTAAATATTTACCTTTACAGATGCCCTGGTTGCTTGAGCATTTGACCTCAATACTCTGTGGTACAAAGGGTGGCATTACTGTTTGTGTCTGTGAGTTCATATTCTGGGTATACAGAACACACAAAAGATCTCTAAGGACAGGGGCAAGGGTTTCTGAATCCTACAACATCTATACTACACATTACTTTAAATAAATTGATAGATGTCAACAGTGTGCCTTTCCATTTAATTCTCACTTCATTCTAACCAGTATAGTGGTATACTGCTTCAAGCAGGCTCACAAATGTAAAGAAAGATATAACCACAGAAATTCCGAAATTTAAATTACATATACTTAAACCAGAAGAAGAGCCAGCTCTCACACTAATGCACAAAAAGGTATGAACACACTTCTACTTAAAGGAAGGGAGGGTCATAGCAAGAGGAAAAAATTGAACTGGAGATGTCCAGTAACACAATGTGCTTGCGTGCTAGCACTTGGGCTTTTCAACATACTGCACTGTTCCTCCTTGTCTACATTACTCACATAATACTGTGTATACATACTAGGAAAGTTCTATAAATGCAGATGCGATCACCCTCTGCTATGAAGTTACCAACACTAGCAAGATAACACACAGAGTGTCCACCGCCAGTCACGTGCATGAATCAGCCGACTACACATATCTAATAAATCAGCATAGAAGTTATTTGATTTTGTACCTAATGATGTATGGACTAGAAATGTTCGGGGTCAGATACAATAGATGAAGTCCTAGATCAGACTGCAGCCCAAACAACCTGTAGCAATAGACGTGGTCATACATTAACACATATCACTACACACCCTAGATGAAGGAGTAGTCCAAAAATATGTGGCAATAGACGTGGTCCTAGGATTAACAGATCACTACAACTCCTAGCTGAAGGAGTAATCAAAACAAACTATAGCAATAGACGTGGTCCTAGATTTGCATATATAACTACACACCCTAGATGAAGGAGTAGTCCAAATAAAATGTAGACATAGACGTGGTCCTACGATTACCAGATCACTAGAAATCCTAGCTGAAGGAGTAGTCAAAACAAACCATAGCAATAGAAGTGGTCCTAGATTTGCACATATCACTACACACCCTAGATGAAGGAGTAGTCCAAACAAAGTGTAGCAATAGAAGTGGTCCTAGATTTGCACATATCACTACACACCTAGATGAAGGAGTAGTCCAAACAAACCATAGCAATAGATGTGGCCTTGATTTGCACGTATCACTACACACCCTAGATGAAGGAGTAGTCCAAACAAAGTGTAGCAATAGACGTGGTTGTAGACTTACCATAGCACTACAACTCCTAGCTGAAAGACTAGTCCAAACAAAGTGTAGCAATAGAGGTGGTTCTAGATATACCGGATCACTACAACTCCTAGCTAAAGGAGTAGTCCAAACAAAGTGTAGCAATAGACATGGTTGTAGACTTACCATAGCACTACAACTCCTAGCTGAAGGACTAGTCCAAACAAAGTGTAGCAATAGATGAGGTCCTAGATATACCACATGACTACAACTCCTAGATGAAGGAGCAGTCCAAACAAAGTGTAGCAATAGACGTGGTTGTAGACTTATCGTAGCACTACAACTCCTAGCTGAAGGACTAGTCCAAACAAAGTGTAGCAATAGATGTGGTCCTAGATATACCACATGACTACAACTCCTAGATGAAGGAGCAGTCCAAACAAACTGTAGCAATAGACGTGGTCCTAAATTTACCATATCACTACAACCCGTAGATGAAGGAGTAGTCCAAACAAAGTGTAGCAATAGATGTGGTCATAAATTTGCCATATCCCTACAACCCTTAGATGAAGGAGTACTCCAAATAAAGTGTAGCAATAGACGTGGTCCTAGATTTACTAGATCACTACAACCCCTACCTCAAGCAGCAGTCCTAACAAAGTGTAGCAATAGACGTGGTCCTAGATTTACCATATCACTACAACCGCTTGACGAAGGAGTAGTCCAAACAAAGTGTAGCAATAGATGTGGTCCTAGATTTACCATATCACTACACACCCTAGCTGAAGGACTTAGTCCAAACAAAGTGTAGCAATAGATTTGGTTCTAGATTTACCACATCACTAAAACTCCTAGCTGAAGGAAGAGTCTAAAAAAAGTGTAGCATTAGATGTGATCATAGATTTACCATATCACTAAAACTCCTAGCTGAAGGAGGAGTCTAAAAAAAGTGTAGCATTAGATGTGATCATAGATTTACCACATCACTAAAACTCCTAGCTGAAGGAGGAGACTAAAAAAAGTGTAGCATTAGATGTGGTCATAGATTTACCATATCACTAAAACTCCTAGCTGAAGGAGGAGTCTAAAAAAAGTGTAGCAATAGATGTGGTCATAGATTTACCACATCACTAAAACTCCTAGCTGAAGGAGGAGTCTAAAAAAAGTGTGGCAATAGATGTGGTCATAGATTTACCATATCACTAAAACTCCTAGCTGAAGTAGGAGTCTAAAAAAAGTGTAGCAATAGATGTGGTCATAGATTTACCACATCACTAAAACTCCTAGCTGAAGGAGGAGTTCAAAAATAGTGTAGCAATAGATGTGGTCATAGATTTACCATATCACTAAAACTCCTAGCTGAAGCAGGAGTCTAAAAAAGTGTAGCAATAGATGTGGTCATAGATTTACCACATCACTAAAACTCCTAGCTGAGGAGGAGTCCAGAAATAGTGTAGCAATAGATGTGGTCATAGATTTACCATATCACTAAAACTCCTAGCTGAAGGAGGAGTCTAAAAAAAGTGTAGCAATAGATGTGGTCATAGATTTACCATATCACTAAAACTCCTAGCTGAAGGTGGAGTCCAAAAAAAGTGTAGCAATAGATGTGGTCATAGATTTACCACATCACTAAAACTCCTAGCTGAAGGAGGAGACCAAAAATAGTGTAGCAATAGATGTGGTCATAGATTTACCATATCACTAAAACTCTTAGCTGAAGGAGGAGTCTAAAAAAAGTGTAGCAATAGATGTGGTCATAGATTTACCATTACACTAAAACTCCTAGCTGAAGGAGGAGTCTAAAAAAGTGTAGCATTAGATGTGGTAATAGATTTACCATATCACTAAAACTCCTAGCTGAAGGAGGAGTCTAAAAAAGTGTAGCATTAGATGTGGTCATAGATTTACCATTACACTAAAACTCCTAGCTGAAGGAGGAGTCTAAAAAAAGTGTAGCAATAGATGTGGTCATAGATTTGCCATATCACTAAAACTCCTAGCTGAAGGAGGAGTCTAAAAAAGTGTAGCATTGGATGTGGTCATAGATTTACCAGATCACCACACACCCTAGCTGAAGGACTAGTCCAAACAAAGTGTAGCAATAGATTTGGTTCTAGATTTACCAGATCACTAAAACTCCTAGCTGAAGGAGGGGTCCAAAAAAAGTGTAGCATTAGATGTGGTCCTCGATTTAACACAGCACTACTACTCCTAGCTGAAGGAATAGTCCAAAAAAGTATAGCAATAGATATGGTCCTAGATTTACCAGATCACTACTACTCCTAGCTGAAGTAACAGTCCTTATAAAGTGTAGCAACAGATGTGGATCTAGATTTACCAGATCACTACACATCCTAGATGAAGGAGTAGTCCAAACAAAGTGTACCAATAGTTGTGTTCCTAGATTTACCAGATAAACACTCACTCTAGCTGACGGAGTAGTCGAAACAAAGTGTAGCATTAGAGGTGGTCCTAGATTTACCAGATCACTACAACCCCTAGATGGGGTAGTCCAAACAAAGTGTAGCAATAGACGTGGTCCTAGATTTACCAGATCACTACAACACCTAGATGAAGAAGTAGTCCAAACAAAGTGTAGCAATAGACGTGGTCCTAGATTTACCAGATCACTACAACACCTAGATGAAGAAGTAGTCCAAACAAAGTGTAGCAATAGACGTGGTCCTAAATTTACCATATCACTACAACCCGTAGATGAAGAAGCAGTCCAAACAAAGTGTAGCAATAGACGTGGTCCTAAATTTACCATATCACTACAACCCGTAGATGAAGGAGTACTCCAAAAAAAGTGAGGAAATAGATGTGGTCCTAAATTTACCATATCACTACAACCCGTAGTTGAAGGAGTAGTCCAAAAAAAGTGAGGAAATAGATGTGGTCCTAGATTTACCATATCACTACAACCCGTAGATGAAGGAGTACTCCAAACAAAGTGTAGCAATACACGTGGTCCTAAATTTACCATATCACTACAACCCGTAGATGAAGGAGTACTCCAAACAAAGTGTAGCAATACACGTGGTCCTAAATTTAACATATCACTACAACCGTAGATGAAGGAGTACTCCAAACAAAGTGTAGCAATACACGTGGTCCTAAATTTACCATATCACTACAACCCGTAGATGAAGGAGTACTCCAAACAAAGTGTAGCAATACACGTGGTCCTAAATTTACCATATCACTACAACCCGTAGATGAAGGAGTACTCCAAACAAAGTGTAGCAATACACGTGGTCCTAAATTTACCATATCACTACAACCCGTAGATGAAGGAGTACTCCAAACAAAGTGTAGCAATACACGTGGTCCTAAATTTACCATATCACTACAACCCGTAGATGAAGGAGTACTCCAAACAAAGTGTAGCAATACACGTGGTCCTAAATTTACCATATCACTACAACCCGTAGATGAAGAAGCAGTCCAAACAAAGTGTAGCATTAGACGTGGTCCTAAATTTACCATATCACTACAACCCGTAGATGAAGGAGTAGTCCAAAAAAAGTGAGGAAATAGATGTGGTCCTAAATTTACCATATCACTACAACCCGTAGATGAAGGAGTACTCCAAACAAAGTGTAGCAATAGACGTGGTCCTAAATTTACCATATCACTACAACCCGTAGATGAAGAAGCAGTCCAAACAAAGTGTAGCAATAGACGTGGTCCTAAATTTACCATATCACTACAACCCGTAGATGAAGGAGTAGTCCAAAAAAAGTGAGGAAATAGATGTGGTCCTAAATTTACCATATCACTACAACCCGTAGTTCAAGGAGTAGTCCAAAAAAAGTGAGGAAATAGATGTGGTCCTAGATTTACCATATCACTACAACCTGTAGATGAAGGAGTACTCCAAACAAAGTGTAGCAATACACGTGGTCCTAAATTTACCATATCACTACAACCCGTAGATGAAGGAGTACTCCAAACAAAGTGTAGCAATACACGTGGTCCTAAATTTACCATATCACTACAACCCGTAGATGAAGGAGTACTCCAAACAAAGTGTAGCAATACACGTGGTCCTAAATTTACCATATCACTACAACCCGTAGATGAAGGAGTACTCCAAACAAAGTGTAGCAATACACGTGGTCCTAAATTTACCATATCACTACAACCCGTAGATGAAGGAGTACTCCAAACAAAGTGCAGCAATACACGTGGTCCTAAATTTACCATATCACTACAACCCGTAGATGAAGGAGTACTCCAAACAAAGTGTAGCAATACACGTGGTCCTAAATTTACCAAATCACTACAACCCGTAGATGAAGGAGTACTCCAAACAAAGTGTAGCAATACACGTGGTCCTAAATTTACCATATCACTACAACCCGAAGATGAAGGAGTACTCCAAACAAAGTGTAGCAATACACGTGGTCCTAAATTTACCATATCACTACAACCCGTAGATGAAGGAGTACTCCAAACAAAGTGTAGCAATACACGTGGTCCTAAATTTACCATATCACTACAACCCGTAGATGAAGGAGTAGTCCAAACAAAGTGTAGCAATACACGTGGTCCTAAATTTACCATATCACTACAACCCGTAGATGAAGGAGTAGTCCAAACAAAGTGTAGCAATACACGTGGTCCTAAATTTACCATATCACTACAACCCGTAGATGAAGGAGTAGTCCAAAAAAAGTGAGGAAATAGATGTGGTCCTAAATTTACCATATCACTACAACCCGTAGTTGAAGGAGTAGTCCAAAAAAAGTGAGGAAATAGATGTGGTCCTAGATTTACCACATCACTACAACCCGTAGATGAAGGAGTACTCCAAACAAAGTGTAGCAATACACGTGGTCCTAAATTTACCATATCACTACAACACGTAGATGAAGGAGTACTCCAAACAAAGTGTAGCAATACACGTGGTCCTAAATTTACCATATCACTACAACCCGTAGATGAAGGAGTACTCCAAACAAAGTGTAGCAATACACGTGGTCCTAAATTTACCATATCACTACAACCCGTAGATGAAGGAGCACTCCAAACAAAGTGTAACAATACACGTGGTCCTAAATTTACCATATCACTACAACACGTAGATGAAGGAGCAGTCCAAACAAAGTGTAGCAATACACGTGGTCCTAAATTTACCATATCACTACAACCCGTAGATGAAGAAGCAGTCCAAACAAAGGGTAGCAATAGACGTGGTCCTAAATTTACCATATCACTACAACCCGTAGTTGAAGGAGTAGTCCAAAAAAAGTGAGGAAATAGATGTGGTCCTAGATTTACCATATCACTACAACCCGTAGATGAAGGAGTACTCGAAACAAAGTGTAGCAATACACGTGGTCCTAAATTTACCATAACACTACAACCCGTAGATGAAGGAGTACTCCAAACAAAGTGTAGCAATACACGTGGTCCTAAATTTACCATATCACTACAACCCGTAGATGAAGGAGTACTCCAAACAAAGTGTAGCAATACACGTGGTCCTAAATTTACCATATCACTACAAGCCGTAGATGAAGGAGTAGTCCAAAAAAAGTGAGGAAATAGATGTGGTCCTAAATTTACCATATCACTACAACCCGTAGTTGAAGGAGTAGTCCAAAAAAAGTGAGGAAATAGATGTGGTCCTAGATTTACCATATCACTACAACCCGTAGATGAAGGAGTACTCCAAACAAAGTGTAGCAATACACGTGGTCCTAAATTTACCATATCACTACAACCAATAGATGAAGGAGTACTCCAAAGAAAGTGTAGCAATACACGTGGTCCTAAATTTACCATATCACTACAACACGTAGATGAAGGAGTACTCCAAACAAAGTGTAGCAATACACGTGGTCCTAAATTTACCATATCACTACAACCCGTAGATGGAGTACTCCAAACAAAGTGTAGCAATACACGTGGTCCTAAATTTACCATATCACTACAACCCGTAGATGAAGGAGTACTCCAAACAAAGTGTAGCAATACACGTGGTCTTAAATTTACCATATCACTACAACACGTAGATGAAGGAGCAGTCCAAACAAAGTGTAGCAATACACGTGGTCCTAAATTTACCATATCACTACAACCCGTAGTTGAAGGAGTACTCCAAACAAAGTGTAGCAATACACGTGGTCCTAAATTTACCATATCACTACAACACGTAGATGAAGGAGCAGTCCAAACAAAGTGTAGCAATACACGTGGTCCTAAATTTACCATATCACTACAACTCGTAGATGAAGGAGTACTCCAAACAAAGTGTAGCAATACACGTGGTCCTAAATTTACCATATCACTACAACCCGTAGATGAAGGAGTAGTCCAAACAAAGTGTAGCAATACACGTGGTCCTAAATTTACCATATCACTACAACCCGTAGATGAAGAAGCAGTCCAAAAAAAGTGTAGCAATACACGTGGTCCTAAATTTACCATATCACTACAACACGTAGATGAAGGAGCAGTCCAAACAAAGTGTAGCAATACACGTGGTCCTAAATTTACCATATCACTACAACCCGTAGATGAAGAAGCAGTCCAAAAAAAGTGTAGCAATACACGTGGGCCTAAATTTACCATATCACTACAACCCGTAGATGAATAAGTACTCCAAACAAAGTGTAGCAATACACGTGGTCCTAAATTTACCATATCACTACAACCCGTAGATGAAGAAGCAGTCCAAAAAAAGTGTAGCAATACACGTGGTCCTAAATTTACCATATCACTACAACCCGTAGATGAAGGAGTAGTCCAAACAAAGTGTAGCAATACACGTGGTCCTAAATTTACCATATCACTACAACCCTTAGATGAAGAAGCAGTCCAAAAAAAGTGTAGCAATACACGTGGTCCTAAATTTACCATATCACTACAACCCGTAGATGAAGGAGTAGTCCAAACAAAGTGTAGCAATAGATGTGGTCCTAAATTTACCATATCACTACAACCCTTAGATGAAGGAGTACTCCAAATAAAGTGTAGCAATAGACGTGGTCCTAGATTTACTAGATCACTACAACTCCTACCTCAAGCAGCAGTCCTAACAAAGTGTAGCAATAGACGTGGTCCTGGAAATACCAGATCACTACAACCCCTAAATGAAGGAGTAGTCCAAACAAAGTGTAGCAATAGATGTGGTCCTAGATTTACCAGATCACTACAACTCCTAGATGAAGGAGTAGTCCAAACAAAGTGTAGCAATAGATGTGGTCATAGATTTACCAGATCACTACAACTCCTAGATGAAGGAGTAGTCCAAACAAAGTGTAGCAATAGATGTGGTCCTAGATTTACCAGATCACTACAACTCCTGGATGAAGGAGTAGTCCAAACAAAGTGTAGCAATAGATGTGGTCATAGATTTACCAGATCACTACAACTCCTAGATGAAGGAGTAGTCCAAACAAAGTGTAGCAATAGATGTGGTCCTAGATTTACCAGATCACTACAACTCCTAGATGAAGGAGTAGTCCAACAAAGTGTAGCAATAGATGTGGTCATAGATTTACTAGATCACTACATCTCTTAGATGAAGGAGTAGTCAAAGAAAGTGTAGCAATATATGTGGTCCTAGATTTACCAGATCACTACAACTCCTAGATGAAGGAGTAGTCCAAACAAAGTGTAGCAATAGATGTGGTCATAGATTTACTAGATCACTAGATCTCTTAGATGAAGGAGTAGTCAAACAAAGTGTAGCAATATATGTGGTCCTAGATTTACCATATCACTACAACTCCTAGATGAAGGAGTAGTCAAAACAAAGTGTAGCAATAGATGTGGTCATAGATTTACTAGATCACTACATCTCTTAGATGAAGGAGTAGTCAAACAAAGTGTAGCAATATATGTGGTCCTAGATTTACTAGATCACTACAACCGCCAGATGAAGGAGTAGTCAAACAAAGTGTAGCAATATATGTGGTCCTAGATTTACTAGATCACTACAACCGCCAGATGAAGGAGTAGTCAAACAAAGTGTAGCAATATATGTGGTCCTAGATTTACTAGATCACTACAACCCCTAGATGAAGGAGTAGTCAAACAAAGTATAGCAATATATATTGTCCTAGATTTAGCAAATCACTACAAATCTTAGATAAAGTAGTCCAAACAAGGTGTAGCAATAAATGTGGTCCTGGATTTACCAGATCACTACAACTCCTAGCTAAAGAACAGTCTAAATAAAGTGTTGCAATAGATGTTGTTCTAGATTTAGCAGATCACTATACACCCTAGATGAAGGCGTAGTCCAAACGAAGAGTGTCAAGAGTTATGGTCATATATTTACACATATCACTGCACACACTAGATGAAGGACCTGTCGAAACAGAGAGTAGCAACAGTTGTGGTTTTGAAATTCCAGACATGAGTTAAAACAAGTGACATTAGTGAATTGAATCTTACAGGATCCAGTATCTATGATATATGAGTACAAGAGTGTGTGTCTCATATCATATAGGAATTTTTGAGATTCCAGATACAAGTTATAACAAGTGACATTAGTGAATTGAATGTTACAGGATCAGTATCTATGATATATGAGTACAAGAGTGTGTGTCACATATGATATAGGAATTTTTGAGATTCCAGATACAAGTTAAAACAAGTGACATTAGTGAATTGAGTGTTACAGGATCCAGTATGTATGATATATGAGTACAAGAGTGTGTGTCTCATATCATATAGGAATTTTTGAAATTCCAGATACAAGTTAAAACAAGTGACATTAGTAAATTGAGTGTTACAGGATCCAGTATCTATGATATATGAGTACAAGAGTGTGTGTCTCATATCATATAGGAATTTTTGAAATTCCAGATACAAGTTAAAACAAGTGACATTAGTGAATTGAGTGTTACAGGATCCAGTATCTATGATATATGAGTACAAGAGTGTGTGTCTCATATCATATAGAATTTTTGAAATTCCAGAAACAAGTTAAAACAAGTGACATTAGTGAAATGAGTGTTACAGGATCAGTATCTATGATATATGAGTACAAGAGTGTTTGTCTCATATCATATAGGAATTTTTGAGATTCCAGATACAAGTTAAAACAAGTGACATTAGTGAATTGAATGTTACAGGATCAGTATCTATGATATATGAGTACAAGAGTGTGTGTCACATATGATATAGGAATTTTTGAAATTCCAGACACAAGTTAAAACAAGTGACATTAGTGAATTGAATGTTACAGGATCAGTATCTATGATACATGAGTACAAGAGTATTTGTCTCATATTATATAGGAATTTTTGAAATTCCAGACACAAGTTAAAACAAGTGACATTAGTGAATTGAGTGTTACAGGATCCAGTATCTATGATATATGAGTACAAGCGTGTGTGTCTCATATCATATAGGAATTTTTGAAATTCCAGACACAAGTTAAAACAAGTGACATTAGTGAATTGAGTGTTACAGGATCCAGTATCTATGATACATGAGTACAAGAGTGTTTGTCTCATATTATATAGGAATTTTTGAGATTCCAGATACAAGTTATAACAAGTGACATTAGTGAATTGAATGTTACAGGATCAGTATCTTTGATGTATGAGTAGAAGAGTGTTTGTCTCATATTATATAGGAATTTTTGAGATTCCAGATACAAGCTATAACAAGTGACATTAGTGAATTGAGTGTTACAGGATCAGTATCTATGATATATGAGTACAAGAGTGTTTGTCTTATATCATATAGGAATTTTTGAGATTCCAGATACAAGGTAAAACAAGTGACATTGGTGAATTGAGTGTTACAGGATCCAGTATCTATGATATATGAGTACAAGAGTGTGTGTCACATATGATATAGGAATTTTTGAGATTCCAGATACAAGTTATAAGAAGTGACATTAGTGAATTGAGTGTTACAGGATCCAGTATCTATGACATATGAGTACAAGAGTGTGTGTCTCATATCATATAGGAATTTTTGAGATTCCAGATACAAGTTATAACAAGTGACATTAGTGAATTGAGTGTTACAGGATCCAGTATCTATGATACATGAGTACAAGAGTGTTTGTCCCATATTATATAGGAATTTTTGAGATTCCAGATACAAGTTATAAAAAGTGACATTAGTGAATTGAGTGTTACAGGATCCAGTATCTATGATACATGAGTAGAAGAGTGTCTATCTCATATCATATAGGAATTTTTGAACTTCCAGACACAAGTTAAAACAAGTGACATTAGTGAATTGAATGTTACTGGATCCAGTATCTATGATATATGAGTACAAGAGTGTGTGTCACATATGATATAGGAATTTTTGAGATTCCAGATACAAGTTATAACAAGTGACATTAGTGAATTGAGTGTTACTGGACCTATATCTATGATATATGAGTACAAGAGTGTGTGTCACATATGATATAGGAATTTTTGAGATTCCAGATACAAGTTATAACAAGTGACATTAATGAATTGAGTGTTACAGGATCAGTATCTATGATATATGAGTACCAGAGTGTTTGTCTCATATCATATAGGAATTTTTGAGATTCCAGGCACACGTTAAAACAAGTGACATTAGTGAATTGAGTGTTACAGGATCAGTATCTATGATATATGAGTACAAGAGTGTTTGTCTCATATCATATAGGAATTTTTGAGATTCCAGGCACAAGTTAAAACAAGTGACATTAGTGAATTGAGTGTTACAGGATCAGTATCTATAATATATGAGTACAAGGGTGTGTGTCTCATATCATATAGGAATTTTTGAGATTCCAGGCACAAGTTAAAACAAGTGACATTAGTGAATTGAGTGTTACAGGATCCAGTATCTATGATATATGAGTACAAGAGTGTTTTCTCATATCATATAGGAATTTATGAGATTCCAGGCACAATAAGTGACATTAATGAATTGAGTGTTACAGGATCAGTATCTATGATATATGAGTGCAAGAGTGTGTGTCTCATATCATATAGGAATTTTTGAAATTCCAGATACAAGTTAAAACAAGTGACATTAGTGAATTGAGTGTTACAGGATCCAGTATCTATGATATATGAGTACAAGAGTGTGTGTCTCATATCATATAGGAATTTTTGAGATTCCAGGCACAATAAGTGACATTAATGAATTGAGTGTTACAGGATCAGTATCTATGATATATGAGTGCAAGAGTGTGTGTCTCATATCATATAGGAATTTTTGAAATTCCAGATACAAGTTAAAACAGGTGACATTAGTGAATTGAGTGTTACAGGATAAGTATCTATGATATATGAGTACAAGAGTGTTTGTCTCATATCATATAGGAATTTTTGAGATTCCAGGCACAAGTTAAAACAAGTGACATTAGTGAATTGAGTGTTACAGGATCAGTATCTATGATATATGAGTACAAGGGTGTGTGTCTCATATCATATAGGAATTTTTGAGATTCCAGGCACAAGTTAAAACAAGTGACATTAGTGAATTGAGTGTTCCAGGATCCAGTATCTATGATATATGAGTACAAGAGTGTTTTCTCATATCATATAGGAATTTTTGAGATTCCAGGCACAATAAGTGACATTAATGAATTGAGTGTTACAGGATCAGTATCTATGATATATGAGTGCAAGAGTGTGTGTCTCTTATCATATAGGAATTTTTGAGATTCCAGATACAAGTTAAATCAAGTGACATTAGTGAATTGAGTGTTACTGGATCCAGTATCTATGATATATGAGTACAAGAGTGTGTGTCTCATATCATATAGGAATTTTTGAGATTCCAGATACAAGTTAAAACAAGTGACATTAGTGAATTGAGTGTTACAGGATCAGTATCTATGATATATGAGTACAAGAGTGTGTGTCTCATATCATATAGGAATTATTGAGATTCCAGATACAAGTTAAAACAAGTGACATTAGTGAATTGAGTGTTACAGGATCAGTATCTATGATATATGAGTACAAGAGTGTGTGTCTCATATCATATAGGAATTTTTGAGATTCCAGATACAAGTTAAAACAAGTGACATTAGTGAACTGAGTGTTACTGGATCCAGTATCTATGATATATGAGTACAAGAGTGTGTGTCTCATATCATATAGGAATTTTTGAGATTCCAGATACAAGTTATAACAAGTGACATTAGTGAATTGAGTGTTACAGGATCAGTATCTATGATATATGAGTACAAGAGTGTGTGTCTCATATCATATAGGAATTTTTGAGATTCCAGATACAAGTTAAAACAAGTGACATTAGTGAACTGAATGTTACAGGATCCAGTAGCTATGATATGAGTACAAGGGTGTGTGTCTCATATCATATAGGAATTTTTGAGATTCCAGATACAAGTTAAAACAAGTGACATTAGTGAATTGAATGTTACAGGATCCAGTATCTATGATATGAGTACAAGAGTGTGTGTCTCATATCATATAGGAATTTTTGGGATTCCAGATACAAGTTAAAACAAGTGACATTAGTGAATTAAATGTTACAGGATCCAGTATCTATGATATGAGTACAATGGTGTGTGTCTCATATCATATAGGAATTTTTGAGATTCCAGATACAAGTTATAACAAGTGACATTAGTGAATTGAATGTTACAGGATCCAGTATCTATGATATGAGTAGAAGATTGTTTGTCTCATGTCATATAGGAATTTTTGAGATTCCAGATACAAGTTAAAACAAGTGACATTAGTGAATTGAGTGTTACTGGATCCAGTATCTATGATATATGAGTACAAGAGTGTGTGTCTCATATCATATAGGAATTTTTGAGATTCCAGATACAAGTTATAACAAGTGACATTAGTGAATTGAGTGTTACAGGATCAGTATCTATGATATATGAGTATAAGAGTGTGTGTCTCATATCATATAGGAATTTTTGAGATTCCAGATACAAGTTATAACAAGTGACATTAGTGAATTGAGTGTTACTGGATCCAGTATCTATGATATATGAGTACAAGAGTGTGTGTCTCATATCATATAGGAATTTTTGAGATTCCAGATACAAGTTAAAACAAGTGACATTAGTGAATTAAATGTTACAGGATCCAGTATCTATGATATATGAGTACAAGAGTGTGTGTCTCATATCATATAGGAATTTTTGAAATTCTAGACACAAGTTATAACAAGTGACATTAGTGAATTGAGTGTTACAGGATCAGTATCTATGATATATGAGTGCAAGGGTGTGTGTCTCATATGACATAGGAATTTTTGAGATTCCAGATACAAGTTATAACAAGTGACATTAGTGAATTGAGTGTTACTGGATCCAGTATCTATGATATATGAGTACAAGAGTGTGTGTCTCATATCATATAGGAATTTTTGAGATTCCAGATACAAGTTATAACAAGTGACATTAGTGAATTGAGTGTTACTGGACCTATATCTATGATATATGAGTTCAAGAGTGTCTGTCTCATATCATATAGGAAATAATTGAGATTCCAGAAACAAGTTAAAACAAGTGGCATTAGTGAATTGAGTGTTATAGGATCAGTATCTATGATATATGAGTACAAGAGTGTGTGTCTTATGTCATATAGGAATTTTTGAGATTCCAGATACA
Source organism: Deroplatys truncata (assembly GCA_030765065.1). NCBI lineage: Eukaryota > Metazoa > Arthropoda > Insecta > Mantodea > Mantidae > Deroplatys > Deroplatys truncata. The sequence goes on from JAUKNL010000038.1 coordinate 1,696,913, forward strand.
AGTTATAACAAGTGACATTAGTGAATTGAGTGTTACAGGATCAGTATCTATGATATATGAGTGCAAGGGTGTGTGTCTCATATGACATAGGAATTTTAGAGATTCCAGATACAAGTTATAACAAGTGACATTAGTGAATTGAGTGTTACTGGATCCAGTATCTATGATACATGAGTACAAGGGTGTGTGTCTCATATCATATAGGAAGTTTTGAGATTCCAGATACAAGTTAAAACAAGTGACATTAGTGAATTGAGTGTTACAGGATCAGTATCTATGATATATGAGTACAAGAGTGTGTGTCTCATATCATATAGGAATTTTTGAGATCCCAGATACAAGTTAAAACAAATGACATTAGTGAAGTGAGTGTTACAGGATCAGTATCTATGATATGAGTAGAAGAGTGTTTGTCTCATATCATATAGGAATTTTTGAGATTCCAGATACAAGTTATAACAGTGACATTAGTGAATAGAGTGTTACAGGATCAGTATCTATGATATATGAGTACAAGGGTGTGTGTCTCATATCATATAGGAATTTTTGAGATTCCAGATACAAGTTGTAACAAGTGACATTAGTGAATTGTGCATTACTGGATCCAGTATCTATGATATATGAGTACAAGAGTGTTTGTCTCATATCATATAGGAATTTTTGAGATTCCAGATACAAGTTATAACAAGTGACATTAGTGAATTGAATGTTACAGGATCCAGTATCTATGATATGAGTAGAAGATTGTTTGTCTCATGTCATATAGGAATTTTTGAGATTCCAGATACAAGTTAAAACAAGTGACATTAGTGAATTGAGTGTTACAGGATCAGTATCTATGATATATGAGTACAAGAGTGTTTGTCTCATATCATATAGGAATTTTTGAGATTCCAGGCACAAGTTAAACAAGTGACATTAGTGAATTGAGTGTTACAGGATCAGTATCTATGATATATGAGTACAAGGGTGTGTGTCTCATACCATATAGGAATTTTTGAGATTCCAGGCACAAGTTAAAACAAGTGACATTAGTGAATTGAGTGTTACAGGATCCAGTATGTATGATATATGAGTACAAGAGTGTTTTCTCATATCATATAGGAATTTTTGAGATTCCAGGCACAATAAGTGACATTAGTGAATATAGTGTTACAGGATCAGTATCTATGATATATGAGTGCAAGAGTGTGTGTCTCTTATCATATAGGAATTTTTGAGTTTCCAGATACAAGTTAAATCAAGTGACATTAGTGAATTGAGTGTTACTGGATCCAGTATCTATGATATATGAGTACAAGAGTGTGTGTCTCATATCATATAGGAATTTTTGAGATTCCAGATACAAGTTAAAACAAGTGACATTAGTGAACTGAGTGTTACAGGATCAGTATCTATGATATATGAGTACAAGAGTGTGTGTCTCATATCATATAGGAATCTTTGAGATTCCAGATACAAGTTATAACAAGTGACATTAGTGAATTGAGTGTTACAGGATCAATATCTATGATATATGAGTACAAGAGTGTGTGTCTCATATCATATAGTAATTTTTGAGATTCCAGACATTAGTGAATTGAGTGTTACTGTACCTATATCTATGGTATATGAGTACAAGAGTGTGTGTCTCATATCATATAGGAATTTTTGAGATTCCAGATACAAGTTTTAACACGTGACATTAGTGAATTGAGTGTTACAGGATCAGTATCTATGATATATGAGTACAAGAGTGTGTGTCTCATATCATATAGGAATTTTTGAGATTCCAGATACAAGTTATAACACGTGACATTAGTGAATTGAATGTTACAGGATCCAGTATCTATGATATGAGTAGAAGAGTGTTTGTCTCATATCATATACGAATTCTTGAGATTCCAGATACAAGTTATAACAAGTGACATTAGTGAATTGAATGTTACAGGATCCAGTATCTATGATATATGAGTACAAGAGTGTTTGTCTCATATCATATAGGAATTTTTGAGATTCCAGATACAAGTTTAAACAAGTGACATTAGTGAATTGAGTGTCACTGGATAGAGTATCTATGATATGAGTAGAAGAGTGTTTGTCTCATATCATATAGGAATTTTTGAGATTCCAGATACAAGTTATAACAAGTGACATTAGTGAATAGAGTGTTACAGGATCAGTATCTATGATATATGAGTACAAGCGTGTGTGTCTCATATCATATAGGAATTTTTGAGATTCCAGATACAAGTTATAACAAGTGACATTAGTGAATTGTGCGTTACTGGATCCAGTATCTATGATATATGAGTACAAGAGTGTGTGTCTCATATCATATAGTAATTTTCGAGATTCCAGATACAAGTTATAACAAGTGACATTAGTGAATTGAGTGTTACAGGATCAGTATCTATGATATATGAGTGCAAGGGTGTGTGTCTCATATGACATAGGAATTTTTGAGATTCCAGATACAAGTTATAACAAGTGACATTAGTGAATTGAGTGTTACTGGATCCAGTATCTATGATACATGAGTACAAGGGTGTGTGTCTCATATCATATAGGAAGTTTTGAGATTCCAGATACAAGTTAAAACAAGTGACATTAGTGAATTGAGTGTTACAGGATCAGTATCTATGATATATGAGTACAAGAGTGTGTGTCTCATATCATATAGGAATTTTTGAGATTCCAGATACAAGTTATAACAAGTGACATTAGTAAATTGTGCATTACTGGATCCAGTATCTATGATATATGAGTACAAGAGTGTTTGTCTCATATCATATAGGAATTTTTGAGATTCCAGATACAAGTTATAACAAGTGACATTAGTGAATTGAATGTTACAGGATCCAGTATCTATGATATGAGTAGAAGATTGTTTGTCTCATGTCATATAGGAATTTTTGAGATTCCAGATACAAGTTAAAACAAGTCACATTAGTGAATTGAGTGTTACTGGATCCAGGATCTATGATATATGAGTACAAGAGTGTGTGTCTCATATCATATAGGAATTTTTGAGATTCCAGATTCAAGTTATAACAAGTGACATTAGTGAATTGAGTGTTACAGGATCAGTATCTATGATATATGAGTACAAGAGTGTGTGTCTCATATCATATAGGAATTTTTGAGATTCCAGATACAAGTTATAACAAGTGACATTAGTGAATTGAGTGTTACTGGATCCAGTATCTATGATATATGAGTACAAGAGTGTGTGTCTCATATCATATAGGAATTTTTGAGATTCCAGATACAAGTTAAAACAAGTGGCATTAGTGAATTGAGTGTTATAGGATCAGTATCTATGATATATGAGTACAAGAGTGTGTGTCTTATGTCATATAGGAATTTTTGAGATTCCAGATACAAGTTAAAACAAGTGACATTAGTGAATTGAGTGTTACTGGATCAGTATCTATGATATATGAGTACAAGAGTGTGTGTCACATATGATATAGGAATTTTTGAGATTCCAGATACAAGTTATAACAAGTGACATTAGTGAATTGAGTGTTACAGGATCCAGTATCTATGATATATGAGTACAAGAGTGTGTGTCTCATATCATATAGGAATTTTTGAGATTCCAGATACAAGTTATAACAAGTGACATTAGTGAATTGAGTGTTACAGGATCCAGTATCTATGATACATGAGTACAAGAGTGTGTGTCTCATATCATATAGGAATTTTTGAGATTCCAGATACAAGTTAAAACAAGTGACATTAGTGAATTGAGTGTTACAGGATCAGTATCTATGATATATGAGTACAAGAGTGTGTGTCTCATATCATATAGGAATTATTGAGATTCCAGATACAAGTTAAAACAATTGACATTAGTGAATTGAGTGTTACAGGATCAGTATCTATGATATATGAGTACAAGAGTGTGTGTCTCATATCATATAGGAATTTTTGAGATTCCAGATACAAGTTAAAACAAGTGACATTAGTGAACTGAGTGTTAGTGGATCCAGTATCTATGATATATGAGTACAAGAGTGTGTGTCTCATATCATATAGGAATTTTTGAGATTCCAGATACAAGTTATAACAAGTGACATTAGTGAATTGAGTGTTACAGGATCAGTATCTATGATATATGAGTACAAGAGTGTGTGTCTCTTATCATATAGGAATTTTTGAGATTCCAGATACAAGTTAAAACAAGTGACATTAGTGAACTGAATGTTACAGGATCCAGTAGCTAGGATATGAGTACAAGGGTGTGTGTCTCATATCATATAGGAATTTTTGAGATTCCAGATACAAGTTAAAACAAGTGACATTAGTGAATTGAATGTTACAGGATCCAGTATCTATGATATGAGTACAAGAGTGTGTGTCTCATATCATATAGGAATTTTCGAGATTCCAGATACAAGTTAAAACAAGTGACATTAGTGAATTAAATGTTACAGGATCCAGTATCTATGATATGAGTACAATGGTGTGTGTCTCATATCATATAGGAATTTTTGAGATTCCAGATACAAAGTTATAACAAGTGACATTAGTGAATTGAATGTTACAGGATCCAGTATCTATGATATGAGTAGAGGATTGTTTGTCTCATGTCATATAGGAATTTTTGAGATTCCAGATACAAGTTAAAACAAGTGACATTAGTGAATTGAGTGTTACAGGATCAGTATCTATGATATATGAGTACAAGAGTGTGTGTCTCATATCATATAGGAATTTTTGAGATCCCAGATACAAGTTAAAACAAATGACATTAGTGAATTGAGTGTTACAGGATCAGTATCTATGATATGAGTAGAAGAGTGTTTGTCTCATATCATATAGGAATTTTTGACATTCCAGATACAAGTTATAACAAGTGACATTAGTGAATAGAGTGTTACAGGATCAGTATCTATGATATATGAGTACAAGGGTGTGTGTCTCATATCATATAGGAATTTTTGAGATTCCAGATACAAGTTGTAACAAGTGACATTAGTGAATTGTGCATTACTGGATCCAGTATCTATGATATATGAGTACAAGAGTGTTTGTCTCATATCATATAGGAATTTTTGAGATTCCAGATACAAGTTATGACAAGTGACATTAGTGAATTGAATGTTACAGGATCCAGTATCTATGATATGAGTAGAAGATTGTTTGTCTCATGTCATATAGGAATTTTTGAGATTCCAGATACAAGTTAAAACAAGTGACATTAGTGAATTGAGTGTTACTGGATCCAGTATCTATGATATATGAGTACAAGAGTGTGTGTCTCATATCATATAGGAATTTTTGAGATTCCAGGCACACGATAAAACAAGTGACATTAGTGAATTGAGTGTTACAGGATCAGTATCTATGATATATGAGTACAAGAGTGTTTGTCTCATATCATATAGGAATTTTTGAGATTCCAGGCACAAGTTAAACAAGTGACATTAGTGAATTGAGTGTTACAGGATCAGTATCTATGATATATGAGTACAAGGGTGTGTGTCTCATATCATATAGGAATTTTTGAGATTCCAGGCACAAGTTAAAACAAGTGACATTAGTGAATTGAGTGTTACAGGATCCAGTATGTATGATATATGAGTACAAGAGTGTTTTCTCATATCATATAGGAATTTTTGAGATTCCAGGCACAATAAGTGACATTAGTGAATATAGTGTTACAGGATCAGTATCTATGATATATGAGTGCAAGAGTGTGTGTCTCTTATCATATAGGAATTTTTGAGATTCCAGATACAAGTTAAATCAAGAGACATTAGTGAATTGAGTGTTACTGGATCCAGTATCTATGATATATGAGTACAAGAGTGTGTGTCTCATATCATATAGGAATTTTTGAGATTCCAGATACAAGTTATAACAAGTGACATTAGTGAATTGAGTGTTACAGGATCAATATCTATGATATATAAGTACAAGAGTGTGTGTCTCATATCATATAGTAATTTTTGAGATTCCAGACATTAGTGAATTGAGTGTTACTGTACCTATATCTATGGTATATGAGTACAAGAGTGTGTGTCTCATATCATATAGGAATTTTTGAGATTCCAGATACAAGTTATAACACGTGACATTAGTGAATTGAGTGTTACAGGATCAGTATCTATGATATATGAGTACAAGAGTGTGTGTCTCATATCATATAGGAATTTTTGAGATTCCAGATACAAGTTATAACACGTGACATTAGTGAATTGAATGTTACAGGATCCAGTATCTATGATATGAGTAGAAGAGTGTTTGTCTCATATCATATACGAATTCTTGAGATTCCAGATACAAGTTATAAGAGGTGACATTAGTGAATTGAATGTTACAGGATCCAGTATCTATGATATATGAGTACAAGAGTGTTTGTCTCATATCATATAGGAATTTTTGAGATTCCAGATACAAGTTAAAACAAGTGACATTAGTGAATTGAGTGTCACTGGATCCAGTATCTATGATATGAGTAGAAGAGTGTTTGTCTCATATCATATAGGAATTTTTGAGATTCCAGATACAAGTTATAACAAGTGACATTAGTGAATAGAGTGTTACAGGATCAGTATCTATGATATATGAGTACAAGGGTGTGTGTCTCATATCATATAGGAATTTTTGAGATTCCAGATACAAGTTATAACAAGTGACATTAGTGAATTGTGCGTTACTGGATCCAGTATCTATGATATATGAGTACAAGAGTGTTTGTCTCATATCATATAGGAATTTTTGAGATTCCAGATACAAGTTATAACAAGTGACATTATGAATTGAATGTTACAGGATCCAGTATCTATGATATGAGTAAAAGAGTGTTTGTCTCATATCATATAGGAATTTTTGAGATTCGAGATACAAGTTAAAACAAGTGACATTAGTGAACTGAGTGTTACTGGATCCAGTATCTATGATATATGAGTACAAGAGTGTGTGTCTCATATCATATAGGAATTTTCGAGATTCCAGATACAAGTTATAACAAGTGACATTAGTGAATTGAGTGTTACAGGATCAGTATCTATGATATATGAGTGCAAGGGTGTGTGTCTCATATGACATAGGAATTTTTGAGATTCCAGATACAAGTTATAACAAGTGACATTAGTGAATTGAGTGTTACTGGATCCAGTATCTATGATACATGAGTACAAGGGTGTGTGTCTCATATCATATAGGAAGTTTTGAGATTCCAGATACAAGTTAAAACAAGTGACATTAGTGAATTGAGTGTTACAGGATCAGTATCTATGATATATGAGTACAAGAGTGTGTGTCTCATATCATATAGGAATTTTTGAGATTCCAGATACAAGTTAAAACAAATGACATTAGTGAATTGAGTGTTACAGGATCAGTATCTATGATATGAGTAGAAGAGTGTTTGTCTCATATCATATAGGAATTTTTGAGATTCCAGATACAAGTTATAACAAGTGACATTAGTGAATAGAGTGTTACAGGATCAGTATCTATGATATATGAGTACAAGGGTGTGTGTCTCATATCATATAGGAATTTTTGAGATTCCAGATACAAGTTATAACAAGTGACATTAGTAAATTGTGCATTACTGGATCCAGTATCTATGATATATGAGTACAAGAGTGTTTGTCTCATATCATATAGGAATTTTTGAGATTCCAGATACAAGTTATAACAAGTGACATTAGTGAATTGAATGTTACAGGATCCAGTATCTATGATATGAGTAGAAGATTGTTTGTCTCATGTCATATAGGAATTTTTGAGATTCCAGATACAAGTTAAAACAAGTGACATTAGTGAATTGAGTGTTACTGGATCCAGTATCTATGATATATGAGTACAAGAGTGTGTGTCTCATATCATATAGGAATTTTTGAGATTCCAGATACAAGTTATAACAAGTGACATTAGTGAATTGAGTGTTACAGGATCAGTATCTATGATATATGAGTACAAGAGTGTGTGTCTCATATCATATAGGAATTTTTGAGATTCCAGATACAAGTTATAACAAGTGACATTAGTGAATTGAGTGTTACTGGATCCAGTATCTATGATATATGAGTACAAGAGTGTGTGTCTCATATCATATAGGAATTTTTGAGATTCCAGATACAAGTTAAAACAAGTGGCATTAGTGAATTGAGTGTTATAGGATCAGTATCTATGATATATGAGTACAAGAGTATGTGTCTTATGTCATATAGGAATTTTTGAGATTCCAGATACAAGTTAAAACAAGTGACATTAGTGAATTGAGTGTTACTGGATCAGTATCTATGATATATGAGTACAAGAGTGTGTGTCACATATGATATAGGAATTTTTGAGATTCCAGATACAAGTTATAACAAGTGACATTAGTGAATTGAGTGTCACAGGATCAGTATCTATGATATAAGAGTACAAGAGTGTTTGTCTCATATCATATAGGAATTTTTGAAATTCCAGACACAAGTTAAAACAAGTGACATTAGTGAATTGAGTGTTACTGGACCTATATCTATGATATATGAGTACAAGAGTGTGTGTCACATATGATATAGGGATTTTTGAGATTCCAGATACAAGTTATAACAAGTGACATTAGTGAATTGAGTGTTACAGGATCAGTATCTATGATATATGAGTACAAGGGTGTGTGTCTCATATCATATAGGAATTTTTGAGATTCCAGATACAAGTTATAACAAGTGACATTAGTGAATTGTGCGTTACTGGATCCAGTATCTATGATATATGAGTACAAGAGTGTTTGTCTCATATCATATAGGAATTTTTGAGATTCCAGATACAAGTTATAACAAGTGACATTATGAATTGAATGTTACAGGATCCAGTATCTATGATATGAGTAAAAGAGTGTTTGTCTCATATCATATAGGAATTTTTGAGATTCGAGATACAAGTTAAAACAAGTGACATTAGTGAACTGAGTGTTACTGGATCCAGTATCTATGATATATGAGTACAAGAGTGTGTGTCTCATATCATATAGGAATTTTCGAGATTCCAGATACAAGTTATAACAAGTGACATTAGTGAATTGAGTGTTACAGGATCAGTATCTATGATATATGAGTGCAAGGGTGTGTGTCTCATATGACATAGGAATTTTTGAGATTCCAGATACAAGTTATAACAAGTGACATTAGTGAATTGAGTGTTACTGGATCCAGTATCTATGATACATGAGTACAAGGGTGTGTGTCTCATATCATATAGGAAGTTTTGAGATTCCAGATACAAGTTAAAACAAGTGACATTAGTGAATTGAGTGTTACAGGATCAGTATCTATGATATATGAGTACAAGAGTGTGTGTCTCATATCATATAGGAATTTTTGAGATTCCAGATACAAGTTAAAACAAATGACATTAGTGAATTGAGTGTTACAGGATCAGTATCTATGATATGAGTAGAAGAGTGTTTGTCTCATATCATATAGGAATTTTTGAGATTCCAGATACAAGTTATAACAAGTGACATTAGTGAATAGAGTGTTACAGGATCAGTATCTATGATATATGAGTACAAGGGTGTGTGTCTCATATCATATAGGAATTTTTGAGATTCCAGATACAAGTTATAACAAGTGACATTAGTAAATTGTGCATTACTGGATCCAGTATCTATGATATATGAGTACAAGAGTGTTTGTCTCATATCATATAGGAATTTTTGAGATTCCAGATACAAGTTATAACAAGTGACATTAGTGAATTGAATGTTACAGGATCCAGTATCTATGATATGAGTAGAAGATTGTTTGTCTCATGTCATATAGGAATTTTTGAGATTCCAGATACAAGTTAAAACAAGTGACATTAGTGAATTGAGTGTTACTGGATCCAGTATCTATGATATATGAGTACAAGAGTGTGTGTCTCATATCATATAGGAATTTTTGAGATTCCAGATACAAGTTATAACAAGTGACATTAGTGAATTGAGTGTTACAGGATCAGTATCTATGATATATGAGTACAAGAGTGTGTGTCTCATATCATATAGGAATTTTTGAGATTCCAGATACAAGTTATAACAAGTGACATTAGTGAATTGAGTGTTACTGGATCCAGTATCTATGATATATGAGTACAAGAGTGTGTGTCTCATATCATATAGGAATTTTTGAGATTCCAGATACAAGTTAAAACAAGTGGCATTAGTGAATTGAGTGTTATAGGATCAGTATCTATGATATATGAGTACAAGAGTATGTGTCTTATGTCATATAGGAATTTTTGAGATTCCAGATACAAGTTAAAACAAGTGACATTAGTGAATTGAGTGTTACTGGATCAGTATCTATGATATATGAGTACAAGAGTGTGTGTCACATATGATATAGGAATTTTTGAGATTCCAGATACAAGTTATAACAAGTGACATTAGTGAATTGAGTGTCACAGGATCAGTATCTATGATATAAGAGTACAAGAGTGTTTGTCTCATATCATATAGGAATTTTTGAAATTCCAGACACAAGTTAAAACAAGTGACATTAGTGAATTGAGTGTTACTGGACCTATATCTATGATATATGAGTACAAGAGTGTGTGTCACATATGATATAGGGATTTTTGAGATTCCAGATACAAGTTATAACAAGTGACATTAGTGAATTGAGTGTTACAGGATCCAGTATCTATGATATATGAGTACAAGAGTGTGTGTCTCATATCATATAGGAATTTTTGAGATTCCAGATACAAGTTATAACAAGTGACATTAGTGAATTGAGTGTTACAGGATCCAGTATCTATGATACATCAGTACAAGAGTGTGTGTCTCATATCATATAGGAATTTTTGAGATTCCAGATACAAGTTATAACAAGTGACATTAGTGAATTGAGTGTTAAAGGATCCAGTATCTTGATACGGTAATTTGTATCATAAATTACCTAAATGTAAATAATGATTGTAATATGAATATGTATTTTTATGTGACATTGATTTCAGAGGTTTATTAATTGTAATTATTATTGGTAAATAATAATATACGGCTATACTGAAACTGTCAACAATAACGCAATAATGCAGCAAGGGGGTGAGTTGTTTGTCATTGCCGGGAACCAGGAAGTTACGTAATGTTTCGCGCCTTTTCGGTAAAAGCTTCTAGAATGTTCCTTAAAAGAAATATGTATTAGTGGTTTTCATTGGATAGTAAAATAGACGCTAATGTTGGCGCGTTTTATTAGCCAATGGCAGTTCATTTATAATCTTTAGGCGTATCTTGAGGCAGGCCTATAAATAAGCCAGGTTCAAGGGAGCGTTCCCCCCAGTTCTACAAAATTCTCCGTACTCTCCACGTCGCTCTCTCAGTTCATTTATTTCGCCAAGTTACGCGCAGCAGAATTACGAGAATCTAAATTATTATAAAGTTAATTCTACACAAAGTTGAAGTATGCAAGTTAAAAGTGATCAGTAAGAAGTTATTAAAAACAGTTTCAGTTTGGCAAGTATCCAGATAAATATGTAAAAAGTGTTAGTGAATGTGTTCGGCAATAAAAGTTATAAAACCAATTTCTTCGTCAGTATAATTTCTGGATAAAAGATTCCTTTCCGATTCACACCCTGCAAGAGATACAAGTTCTACCAAGATAAGATGATAGCTAGCCGGAGGACAATATACATAACCTTAAATTCTTTCAGAAACTAATTGATACAAATTGCTACGCCAGAGGGAGCTACGAACCAAACAAGGAGTGACGTCACAAGGAGGCTTCAACACACGTGATGTAAACAACATTACGTAAAGCAGCAACCGTCGCATATTGGCTTCCAAACGCGGAGCTACAATTAATGTTAAATAATTACAACATTAATACCGCACCATATTGGCACCCAGGACGTGGGGCGAAGTAACCAGGAAAGGAATGAAGCAGAGTAACCAGGAATACAGCGGTGAAATGATCTACAAGACGCAGATTCCAGAAACAAAAGGGACGACAGACTTCGATGGTAATTCCGAGATTACGAGGCAACAAGGAATTCAACTACAAAAACATCGAGACGACGTAGATTCATCACAACACAACGCAGAAGCGACATACAAACATAGGAGAATGGGGCAGAACGCTGGACATCAAAGTAACAGCAACATACAGCATCACAAAGGTATCGTAATTTTTTTTTAGAAAACAAAAACAATGGCTGCTAGTAATACAGAAGAAACAATGATGGAAGGGGATAGTGTAACAGTTAGCTGTAATTCAATACAGGTTACAAAAAAAAGCTCAAACAATGTAATATTTGAGGGAGGAAATGTTAGTGCAAAAAGGAAGAATAGAATAGCAGGAAATATTAATTCTGATACTAGAATGATTAGTGATATGATAAAAAAGATGAATGAGAATATATTTCAATTTAGGAAAGATATGCAAAAGAGTTATAGGGAATTAAGGGAAGATCTTAGTAAGAAATTAGATCAAGAAAGGGAAGAGATAAAAAAAAGCAGGGAAATATTGGAAGATATGGAAAAGAATAATAGGGAATTAAGGGAAGATATTGGTAGGAGTAATGATGTATTAGAGCAAAAAGTAGATCAAAGCAGTAAAGAAATTGAAAAAGTTACGAAGTTAGATAGTAGTATGCCAAAAATGAGAGATGAAAATGAGGAAGTAATAGCAAGTGAGATAGGAGAAATTTCAAAGAAAATGCTAGACATGAGCAGGGAAATATGTAACAAAGAAAGTGAGGTTAATACTAAAAGTGAGATTAATGTAGAATGCACAGAGTTAGGAAGTCAAATGAATAGTATTCCAAGTGAGATAAGAGAGATAAAAGAGGTTAGGAATGTAGATGTAAATCAGGCGCAAGTTAATTTCAGTGGGGAAATATCAGAAATACAGAAAGAATCAGAAATGCAAGGAAATAAATTGTACCAAGATGTTCAAAATGAAAACTCCAGTCCAGTACAGTTTAGTACAGATTTGTCAGAGTATTCTCAAAGTAAAGAGATAGCAGAAGAATTGAAAATGAAAGTTGTTAAAAGATGTATTGTTCAAGAAACTTTAGATTGTTTTCAAATGTTATCATGTGATGAAATTTCAAATGAATACAAGAGGTTATTCATGAACAACAATTTGAAGGTTAGGATACGGCTACGAGTAATGTTTAGCCACACACAATTTGATCCAGGAGGGTAAATAGCAATGTGATGTAAAGTAAATGCTGGATAGTTAAAGACGACTAGCAGAGAAATGTATTGGAACGTAAGAGGGTTAATTATTTATGTGTCATTTGAAAAGAGAAATAAATTATAAAAAAAAAAAAAAAAAAAGGAGAAATAAATATTTAAAACAAAAAAAAATATATACATATAACAATTTTTAGTAACTGTAACAGTATTTGAAAAGAAGAAGGTGATAATTGAAACTTAATATGATATTAAAGTAAAAGTACGTAAATACAATTCCAAGAATTAAAAAAATTAAGAATGCAAAGATTGAAACTTAATATGATATTAAATTAAAAGTACGTAAATACAATTCCAAGAATTAAAAATTAAGAATGCAAAGATTGAAACTTAATATGATATTAAATTAAAAGTACGGAAATACAATTCAAAGAGTATTGTTAAAAATAAAATTCAAAATAACAAAAATGGTAAAAATAATTCAAAACAAATACTTATGTAGCAAACAGAAAAGGTGAAACATTGTCTAGATTTAAGAGATGTAAATATTTGTGTAGAGGGTGAATATTTTGGTAAATATGTATAATAATTACAAAAATCTTAAATGTATTAATTTTTGTTAACAACTTAAAGTAAACAATTTGGTAGCAGTAATTAAATAATTTAGGGTAAAGTATTTGCTATAAAAAAATTGTGATGTCAGATGAATATCTAAATTAATTAAACCAGAGCCAGTAAGTAGTGGCAAGATAAAACATATATCGTGTGTTAAATGCGTGTGAAGTGTTTAGTGAAAGTGATAACGTGTGTTCCAAGATTTAGGAGACTAAAAACACAATTTTTAAATTTCTAAACAAGTTATAAATATTTATAATTATGTTTCTAGTGGGGCATATGATACGGTAATTTGTATCATAAATTACCTAAATGTAAATAATGATTGTAATATGAATATGTATTTTTATGTGACATTGATTTCAGAGGTTTATTAATTGTAATTATTATTGGTAAATAATAATTTACGGCTTTACTGAAACTGTCAACAATAACGCAATAATGCAGCAAGGGGGTGAGTTGTTTGTCATTGCCGGGAACCAGGAAGTTACGTAATGTTTCGCGCCTTTTCGGTAAAAGCTTCTAGAATGTTCCTTAAAAGAAATATGTATTAGTGGTTTTCATTGGATAGTAAAATAGACGCTAATGTTGGCGCGTTTTATTAGCCAATGGCAGTTCATTTATAATCTTTAGGCGTATCTTGAGGCAGGCCTATAAATAAGCCAGGTTCAAGGGAGCGTTCCCCCCAGTTCTACAAAATTCTCCGTACTCTCCACGTCGCTCTCTCAGTTCATTTATTTCGCCAAGTTACGCGCAGCAGAATTACGAGAATCTAAATTATTATAAAGTTAATTCTACACAAAGTTGAAGTATGCAAGTTAAAAGTGATCAGTAAGAAGTTATTATAAACAGTTTCAGTTTGGCAAGTATCCAGATAAATATGTAAAAAGTGTTAGTGAATGTGTTCGGCAATAAAAGTTATAAAACCAATTTCTTCGTCAGTATAATTTCTGGATAAAAGATTCCTTTCCGATTCACACCCTGCAAGAGATACAAGTTCTACCAAGATAAGATGATAGCTAGCCGGAGGACAATATACATAACCTTAAATTCTTTCAGAAACTAATTGATACAAATTGCTACGCCACAGGGAGCTACGAACCAAACAAGGAGTGACGTCACAAGGAGGCTTCAACACACGTGATGTAAACAACATTACGTAAAGCAGCAACCGTCGCATATTGGCTTCCAAACGCGGAGCTACAATTAATGTTAAATAATTACAACATTAATACCGCACCAATCTATGATACATGAGTACAAGAGTGTTTGTCTCATAATATATATAAATTTTTGAGATTCCAGATACAAGTTATAACAAGTGACATTAGTGAATTGAGTGTTACAGGATCAGTATCTATGATATATGAGTACAAGAGTGTTTGTCTCATATTATATAGGAATTTTTGAGATTCCAGATACAAGTTATAACAAGTGACATTAGTGAATTGAGTGTAACAGGATCCAGTATCTATGATACATGAGTAGAAGAGTGTTTATCTCATATCATATAGGAATTTTTGAAATTCCAGACACAAGTTAAAACAAGTGACATTAGTGAATTGAATGTTACTGGATCCAGTATCTATGATATATGAGTACAAGAGTGTGTGTCACATATGATATAGGAATTTTTGAGATTCCAGATACAAGTTATAACAAGTAACATTAGTGAATTGAGTGTTACTGGACCTATATCTCGGATATATGAGTACAAGAGTGTGTGTCACATATGATATAGGAATTTTTGAGATTCCAGATACAAGTTAAAATAAGTGACATTAGTGAATTGAATGTTACAGGATCCAGTATCTATGATATGAGTACAAGAGTGTTTGTCTCATGTCATATAGGAATTTTTGAGATTCCAGATACAAGTTAAAACAAGTGACATTAGTGAATTAAATGTTACAGGATCCAGTATCTATGATATGAGTACAATGGTGTGTGTCTCATATCATATAGGAATTTTTGAGATTCCAGATACAAGTTAAAACAAGCGACATTAGTGAATTAAATGTTACAGGATCCAGTATCTATGATATGAGTACAATGGTGTGTGTCTCATATCATATAGGAATTTTTGAGATTCCAGATACAAGTTAAAACAAGTGACATTAGTGAATTGAATGTTACAGGATTCAGTATCTATGATATGAGTACACGAGTGTGAGTCTCATATCATATAGGAATTTTTGAGATTCCAGATACAAGTTAAAACAAGCGACATTACTGAATTAAATGTTACAGGATTCAGTATCTATGATACATGAGTACAAGAGTGTGTGTCTCATATCATATAGGAATTTTTGAGATTCCAGATACAAGTTAAAACAAGCGACATTAGTGAATTAAATGTTACAGGATCCAGTATCTATGATATGAGTACAATGGTGTGTGTCTCATATCATATAGGAATTTTTGAGATTCCAGATACAAGTTAAAACAAGTGACATTAGTGAATTGAATGTTACAGAATCCAGTATCTATGATATGAGTACACGAGTGTGAGTCTCATATCATATAGGAATTTTTGAGATTCCAGATACAAGTTATAACAAGTGACATTAGTGAATTGAGTGTTACAGGATCCAGTATCTATGATATATGAGTACAAAAGTGTGTTTCTCATATCATATAGGAATTTTTGAGATTCCAGATACAAGTTATAACAAGTGACATTAGTGAATTGAGTGTTACTGGATCCAGTATCTATGATATATGAGTACAAAAGTGTGTTTCTCATATCATATAGGAATTTTTGAGATTCCAGATACAAGTTATAACAAGTGACATTAGTGAATTGAGTGTTACAGGATCCAGTATCTATGATATATGAGTACAAAAGTGTGTTTCTCATATCATATAGGAATTTTTGAGATTCCAGATACAAGTTATAACAAGTGACATTAGTGAATTGAGTGTTACTGGATCCAGTATCTACGATATATGAATACAAGAGTGTGTGTCTCATATCATATAGGAATTTTTGAGATTTCAGATACAAGTTAAAACAAATGACATTAGTGAATTAAATGTTACAGGATCCAGTATCTATGATATATGAGTACAAGTGTGTGTGTCTCATATCATATAGGAATTTTTGAAATTCTAGACACAAGTTATAATAAGTGACATTAGTGAATTGAGTGTTACTGGACCTATATCTATGATATATGAGTACAAGAGTGTGTGTCTCATATCATATAGGAATTTTTGAGATTCCAGATACAAGTTATAACAAGTGACATTAGTGAATTGAGTATTACAGGATCAGTATCTCTGATATAAGAGTACAAGAGTGTTTGTCTCATATCATATAGGAATTTTTGAGATTCCAGATACAAGTTATAACAAGTGACATTAGTGAATTGAGTGTTACTGGATCCAGTATCTATGATATATGAGTACAAGAGTGTTTGTCTCATATCATATAGGAATTTTTGAGATTCCAGGCACACGTTAAAACAAGTGACATTAGTGAATTGAGTGTTACAGGATCAGTATCTATGATATATGAGTACAAGAGTGTTTGTCTCATATCATATAGGTATTTTTGAGATTCCAGGCACAAGTTAAACAAGTGACATTAGTGAATTGAGTGTTACAGGATCAGTATCTATGATATATGAGTACAAGGGTCTGTGTCTCATATCATTTAGGAATTTTTGAGATTCCAGGCACACGTTAAAACAAGTGACATTAGTGAATTGAGTGTTACAGGATCAGTATCTATGATATATGAGTACAAGAGTGTTTGTCTCATATCATATAGGAATTTTTGAGATTCCAGGCACAAGTTAAACAAGTGACATTAGTGAATTGAGTGTTACAGGATCAGTATCTATGATATATGAGTACAAGGGTGTGTGTCTCATATCATATAGGATTTTTGAGATTCCAGGCACAAGTTAAAACAAGTGACATTAGTGAATTGAGTGTTACAGGATCCAGTATGTATGATATATGAGTACAAGAGTGTTTTCTCATATCATATAGGAATTTTTGAGATTCCAGGCACAATAAGTGACATTAGTGAATTGAGTGTTACAGGATCAGTATCTATGATATATGAGTGCAAGAGTGTGTGTCTCTTATCATATAGGAATTTTTGAGATTCCAGATACAAGTTAAATAAAGTGACATTAGTGAATTGAGTGTTACTGGATCCAGTATCTATGATATATGAGTACAAGAGTGTGTGTCTCATATCATATAGGAATTTTTGAGATTCCAGATACAAGTTAAAACAAGTGACATTAGTGAACTGTGTTACAGGATCAGTATCTATGATATATGAGTACAAGAGTGTGTGTCTCATATCATATAGGAATTTTTGAGATTCCAGATACAAGTTATAACAAGTGACATTAGTGAATTGAGTGTTACAGGATCAATATCTATGATATATGAGTACAAGAGTGTGTGTCTCATATCATATAGTAATTTTTGAGATTCCAGACATGAGTGAATTGAGTGTTACTGTACCTATATCTATGGTATATGAGTACAAGAGTGTGTGTCACATATGATATAGGAATTTTTGAGATTCCAGATACAAGTTAAAACAAGTGACATTAGTGAATTGAGTGTTACAGGATCAGTATCTATGATATATGAGTACAAGAGTGTGTGTCTCATATCATATATGAATTTTTGAGATTCCAGATACAAGTTATAACACGTGACATTAGTGAATTGAATGTTACAGGATCCAGTATCTATGATATGAGTAGAAGAGTGTTTGTCTCATATCATATACGAATTCTTGAGATTCCAGATACAAGTTATAACAAGTGACATTAGTGAATTGAATGTTACAGGATCCAGTATCTATGATATATGAGTACAAGAGTGTTTGTCTCATATCATATAGGAATTTTTGACATTCCAGATACAAGTTATAACAAGTGACATTAGTGAATTGTGCGTTACTGGATCCAGTATCTATGATATATGAGTACAAGAGTGTTTGTCTCATATCATATAGGAATTTTTGAGATTCCAGATACAAGTTATAACAAGTGTCATTATGAATTGAATGTTACAGGATCCAGTATCTATGATATATGAGTACAAGAGTGTGTGTCTCATATCATATAGGAATTTTTGAGATTCCAGATACAAGTTATAACAAGTGACATTAGTGAATTGAGTGTTACAGGATCCAGTATCTATGATATATGAGTACAAGAGTGTGTGTCTCATATCATATAGGAATTTTTGAGATTCCAGATACAAGTTATAACAAGTGACATTAGTGAATTGAGTGTTACAGGATCCAGTATCTATGATACATGAGTACAAGAGTGTGTGTCTCATATCATATAGGAATTTTTGAGATTCCAGATACAAGTTATAACAAGTGACATTAGTGAATTGAGTGTTAAAGGATCCAGTATCTTGATACGGTAATTTGTAACATAAATTACCTAAATGTAAATAATGATTGTAATATGAATATGTATTTTTATGTGACATTGATTTCAGAGGTTTATTAATTGTAATTATTATTGGTAAATAATAATATACGGCTTTACTGAAACTGTCAACAATAACGCAATAATGCAGAAAGGGGGTGAGTTGTTTGTCATTGCCGGGAACCAGGAAGTTACGTAATGTTTCGCGCCTTTTCGGTAAAAGCTTCTAGAATGTTCCTTAAAAGAAATATGTATTAGTGGTTTTCATTGGATAGTAAAATAGACGCTAATGTTGGCGCGTTTTATTAGCCAATGGCAGTTCATTTATAATCTTTAGGTGTATCTTGAGGCAGGCCTATAAATAAGCCAGGTTCAAGGGAGCGTTCCCCCCAGTTCTACAAAATTCTCCGTACTCTCCACGTCGCTCTCTCAGTTCATTTATTTCGCCAAGTTACGCGCAGCAGAATTACGAGAATCTAAATTATTATAAAGTTAATTCTACACAAAGTTGAAGTATGCAAGTTAAAAGTGATCAGTAAGAAGTTATTAAAAACAGTTTCAGTTTGGCAAGTATCCAGATAAATATGTAAAAAGTGTTAGTGAATGTGTTCGGCAATAAAAGTTATAAAACCAATTTCTTCGTCAGTATAATTTCTGGATAAAAGATTCCTTTCCGATTCACACCCTGCAAGAGATACAAGTTCTACCAAGATAAGATGATAGCTAGCCGGAGGACAATATACATAACCTTAAATTCTTTCAGAAACTAATTGATACAAATTGTTACGCCACAGGGAGCTACGAACCAAACAAGGAGTGACGTCACAAGGAGGCTTCAACACACGTGATGTAAACAACATTACGTAAAGCAGCAACCGTCGCATATTGGCTTCCAAACGCGGAGCTACAATTAATGTTAAATAATTACAACATTAATACCGCACCAATCTATGATACATGAGTACAAGAGTGTTTGTCTCATATTATATAGGAATTTTTGAGATTCCAGATACAAGTTATAACAAGTGACATTAGTGAATTGAGTGTAACAGGATCCAGTATCTATGATACATGAGTAGAAGAGTGTTTGTCTCATATCATATAGGAATTTTTGAAATTCCAGACACAAGTTATAACAAGTGACATTAGTGAATTGAATGTTACTGGATCCAGTATCTATGATATATGAGTACAAGAGTGTGTGTCACATATGATATAGGAATTTTTGAGATTCCAGATACAAGTTATAACAAGTAACATTAGTGAATTGAGTGTTACTGGACCTATATCTAGGATATATGAGTACAAGAGTGTGTGTCACATATGATATAGGAATTTTTGAGATTCCAGATACAAGTTAAAATAAGTGACATTAGTGAATTGAATGTTACAGGATCCAGTATCTATGATATGAGTACAAGAGTGTTTGTCTCATGTCATATAGGAATTTTTGAGATTCCAGATACAAGTTAAAACAAGTGACATTAGTGAATTAAATGTTACAGGATCCAGTATCTATGATATGAGTACAAGAGTGTGTGCCTCATATCATATAGGAATTTTTGAGATTCCAGATACAAGTTAAAACAAGTGACATTAGTGAATTAAATGTTACAGGATCCAGTATCTATGATATGAGTACAATGGTGTGTGTCTCATATCATATAGGAATTTTTGAGATTCCAGATACAAGTTAAAACAAGCGACATTAGTGAATTAAATGTTACAGGATCCAGTATCTATGATATGAGTACAATGGTGTGTGTCTCATATCATATAGGAATTTTTGAGATTCCAGATATAAGTTAAAACAAGTGACATTAGTGAATTGAATGTTACAGGATTCAGTATCTATGATATGAGTACACGAGTGTGAGTCTCATATCATATAGGAATTTTTGAGATTCCAGATACAAGTTAAAACAAGCGACATTAGTGAATTAAATGTTACAGGATTCAGTATCTATGATACATGAGTACAAGAGTGTGTGTCTCATATCATATAGGAATTTTTGAGATTCCAGATACAAGTTAAAACAAGCGACATTAGTGAATTAAATGTTACAGGATCCAATATCTATGATATGAGTACAATGGTGTGTGTCTCATATCATATAGGAATTTTTGAGATTCCAGATACAAGTTAAAACAAGTGACATTAGTGAATTGAGTGTTACAGGATCCAGTATCTATGATATGAGTACACGAGTGTGAGTCTCATATCATATAGGAATTTTTGAGATTCCAGATACAAGTTATAACAAGTGACATTAGTGAATTGAGTGTTACAGGATCCAGTATCTATGATATATGAGTACAAAAGTGTGTTTCTCATATCATATAGGAATTTTTGAGATTCCAGATACAAGTTATAACAAGTGACATTAGTGAATTGAGTGTTACAGGATCCAGTATCTATGATATATGAGTACAAGTGTGTGTGTCTCATATCATATAGGAATTTTTGAAATTCTAGACACAAGTTATAATAAGTGACATTAGTGAATTGAGTGTTACTGGACCTATATCTATGATATATGAGTACAAGAGTGTGTGTCTCATATCATATAGGAATTTTTGAGATTCCAGATACAAGTTATAACAAGTGACATTAGTGAATTGAGTATTACAGGATCAGTATCTCTGATATAAGAGTACAAGAGTGTTTGTCTCATATCATATAGGAATTTTTGAGATTCCAGATACAAGTTATAACAAGTGACATTAGTGAATTGAGTGTTACTGGATCCAGTATCTATGATATATATGTACAAGAGTGTTTGTCTCATATCATATAGGAATTTTTGAGATTCCAGGCACACGTTAAAACAAGTGACATTAGTGAATTGAGTGTTACAGGATCAGTATCTATGATATATGAGTACAAGAGTGTTTGTCTCATATCATATAGGTATTTTTGAGATTCCAGGCACAAGTTAAACAAGTGACATTAGTGAATTGAGTGTTACAGGATCAGTATCTATGATATATGAGTACAAGGGTCTGTGTCTCATATCATTTAGGAATTTTTGAGATTCCAGGCACACGTTAAAACAAGTGACATTAGTGAATTGAGTGTTACAGGATCAGTATCTATGATATATGAGTACAAGAGTGTTTGTCTCATATCATATAGGAATTTTTGAGATTCCAGGCACAAGTTAAACAAGTGACATTAGTGAATTGAGTGTTACAGGATCAGTATCTATGATATATGAGTACAAGGGTGTGTGTCTCATATCATATAGGATTTTTGAGATTCCAGGCACAAGTTAAAACAAGTGACATTAGTGAATTGAGTGTTACAGGATCCAGTATGTATGATATATGAGTACAAGAGTGTTTTCTCATATCATATAGGAATTTTTGAGATTCCAGGCACAATAAGTGACATTAGTGAATTGAGTGTTACAGGATCAGTATCTATGATATATGAGTGCAAGAGTGTGTGTCTCTTATCATATAGGAATTTTTGAGATTCCAGATACAAGTTAAATCAAGTGACATTAGTGAATTGAGTGTTACTGGATCCAGTATCTATGATATATGAGTACAAGAGTGTGTGTCTCATATCATATAGGAATTTTTGAGATTCCAGATACAAGTTAAAACAAGTGACATTAGTGAACTAAATGTTACAGGATCAGTATCTATGATATATGAGTACAAGAGTGTGTGTCTCATATCATATAGGAATTTTTGAGATTCCAGATACAAGTTATAACAAGTGACATTAGTGAATTGAGTGTTACAGGATCAATATCTATGATATATGAGTACAAGAGTGTGTGTCTCATATCATATAGTAATTTTTGAGATTCCAGACATGAGTGAATTGAGTGTTACTGTACCTATATCTATGGTATATGAGTACAAGAGTGTGTGTCACATATGATATAGGAATTTTTGAGATTCCAGATACAAGTTAAAACAAGTGACATTAGTGAACTGAGTGTTACAGGATCAGTATCTATGATATATGAGTACAAGAGTGTGTGTCTCATATCATATAGGAATTTTTGAGATTCCAGATACAAGTTATAACACGTGACATTAGTGAATTGAATGTTACAGGATCCAGTATCTATGATATGAGTAGAAGAGTGTTTGTCTCATATCATATACGAATTCTTGAGATTCCAGATACAAGTTATAACAAGTGACATTAGTGAATTGAATGTTACAGGATCCAGTATCTATGATATATGAGTACAAGAGTGTTTGTCTCATATCATATAGGAATTTTTGAGATTCCAGATACAAGTTATAACAAGTGACATTAGTGAATTGTGCGTTACTGGATCCAGTATCTATGATATATGAGTACAAGAGTGTTTGTCTCATATCATATAGGAATTTTTGAGATTCCAGATACAAGTTATAACAAGTGACATTATGAATTGAATGTTACAGGATCCAGTATCTATGATATATGAGTACAAGAGTGTGTGTCTCATATCATATAGGAATTTTTGAGATTCCAGGCACACGTTAAAACAAGTGACATTAGTGAATTGAGTGTTACAGGATCAGTAGCTATGATATATGAGTACAAGAGTGTTTGTCTCATATCATATAGGAATTTTTGAGATTCCAGGCACAAGTTAAACAAGTGACATTAGTGAATTGAGTGTTACAGGATCAGTATCTATGATATATGAGTACAAGGGTGTGTGTCTCATATCATATAGGAATTTTTGAGATTCCAGGCACAAGTTAAAACAAGTGACATTAGTGAAATGAGTGTTACAGGATCCAGTATGTATGATATATGAGTACAAGAGTGTTTTCTCATATCATATAGGAATTTTTGAGATTCCAGGCACAATAAGTGACATTAGTGAATTGAGTGTTACAGGATCAGTATCTATGATATATGAGTGCAAGAGTGTGTGTCTCTTATCATATAGGAATTTTTGAGATTCCAGATACAAGTTAAATCAAGTGACATTAGTGAATTGAGTGTTACTGGATCCAGTATCTATGAAACATGAGTACAAGGGTGTGTGTCTCATATCATATAGGAAGTTTTGAGATTCCAGATACAAGTTAAAACAAGTGACATTAGTGAATTGAGTGTTACAGGATCAGTATCTATGATATATGAGTACAAGAGTGTGTGTCTCATATCATATAGGAATTTTTGAGATTCCAGATACAAGTTAAAACAAATGACATTAGTGAATTGAGTGTTACAGGATCAGTATCTATGATATGAGTAGAAGAGTGTTTGTCTCATATCATATAGGAATTTTTGAGATTCCAGATACAAGTTATAACAAGTGACATTAGTGAATTGAGTGTTACAGGATCAGTATCTATGATATATGAGTGCAAGGGTGTGTGTCTCATATGACATAGGAATTTTTGAGATTCCAGATACAAGTTATAACAAGTGACATTAGTGAATTGAGTGTTACAGGATCAATATCTATGATATATGAGTACAAGAGTGTGTGTCTCATATCATATAGTAATTTTTGAGATTCCAGACATTAGTGAATTGAGTGTTACTCTACCTATATCTATGGTATATGAGTACAAGAGTGTGTGTCACATATGATATAGGAATTTTTGAAATTCCAGATACAAGTTATAACAAGTGACATTAGTGAATTGAGTGTTACAGGATCAGTATCTATGATATATGAGTACAAGAGTGTGTGTCTCATATCATATAGGAATTTTTGAGATTCCAGATACAAGTTATAACAAGTGACATTAGTGAATTGAGTGTTACAGGATCAGTATCTATGATATATGAGTACAAGAGTGTGTGTCTCATATCATATAGGAATTTATGAGATTCCAGATACAAGTTATAACACGTGACATTAGTGAATTGAATGTTACAGGATCCAGTATCTATGATATGAGTAGAAGAGTGTTTGTCTCATATCATATACGAATTCTTGAGATTCCAGATACAAGTTATAACAAGTGACATTAGTGAATTGAATGTTACAGGATCCAGTATCTATGATATATGAGTACAAGAGTGTTTGTCTCATATCATATAGGAATTTTTGAGATTCCAGATACAAGTTATAACAAGTGACATTAGTGAATTGTGCATTACTGGATCCAGTATCTATGATATATGAGTACAAGAGTGTTTGTCTCATATCATATAGGAATTTTTGAGATTCCAGATACAAGTTATAACAAGTGACATTATGAATTGAATGTTACAGGATCCAGTATCTATGATATATGAGTACAAGAGTGTGTGTCTCATATCATATAGGAATTTTTGAGATTCCAGGCACACGTTAAAACAAGTGACATTAGTGAATTGAGTGTTACAGGATCAGTATCTATGATATATGAGTACAAGAGTGTTTGTCTCATATCATATAGGAATTTTTGAGATTCCAGGCACAAGTTAAACAAGTGACATTAGTGAATTGAGTGTTACAGGATCAGTATCTATGATATATGAGTACAAGGGTGTGTGTCTCATATCATATAGGAATTTTTGAGATTCCAGGCACAAGTTAAAACAAGTGACATTAGTGAATTGAGTGTTACAGGATCCAGTATGTATGATATATGAGTACAAGAGTGTTTTCTCATATCATATAGGAATTTTTGAGATTCCAGGCACAATAAGTGACATTAGTGAATTGAGTGTTACAGGATCAGTATCTATGATATATGAGTGCAAGAGTGTGTGTCTCTTATCATATAGGGATTTTTGAGATTCCAGATACAAGTTAAATCAAGTGACATTAGTGAATTGAGTGTTACTGGATCCAGTATCTATGATACATGAGTACAAGGGTGTGTGTCTCATATCATATAGGAAGTTTTGAGATTCCAGATACACGTTAAAACAAGTGACATTAGTGAATTGAGTGTTACAGGATCAGTATCTATGATATATGAGTACAAGAGTGTGTGTCTCATATCATATAGGAATTTTTGAGATTCCAGATACAAGCTAAAACAAATGACATTAGTGAATTGAGTGTTACAGGATCAGTATCTATGATAAGAGTAGAAGAGTGTTTGTCTCATATCATATAGGAATTTTTGAGATTCCAGATACAAGTTAAAACAAGTGACATTAGTGAATTGAGTGTTACTGGTTCCAGTATCTATGATATATCAGTACAAGAGTGTGTGTCTCATATCATATAGGAATTTTTGAGATTCCAGATACAAGTTATAACAAGTGACATTAGTGAATTGAGTGTTACAGGATCAGTATCTATGATATATGAGTGCAAGGGTGTGTGTCTCATATGACATAGGAATTTTTGAGATTCCAGATACAAGTTATAACAAGTGACATTAGTGAATTGAGTGTTACTGGATCCAGTATCTATGATACATGAGTACAAGGGTGTGTGTCTCATATCATATAGGAAGTTTTGAGATTCCAGATACAAGTTAAAACAAGTGACATTAGTGAATTGAGTGTTACAGGATCAGTATCTATGATATATGAGTACAAGAGTGTGTGTCTCATATCATATAGGAATTTTTGAGATCCCAGATACAAGTTAAAGCAAATGACATTAGTGAATTGAGTGTTACAGGATCAGTATCTATGATATGAGTAGAAGAGTGTTTGTCTCATATCATATAGGAATTTTTGAGATTCCAGATACAAGTTATAACAAGTGACATTAGTGAATAGAGTGTTACAGGATCAGTATCTATGATATATGAGTACAAGGGTGTGTGTCTCATATCATATAGGAATTTTTGAGATTCCAGATACAAGTTGTAACAAGTGACATTAGTGAATTGTGCATTACTGGATCCAGTATCTATGATATATGAGTACAAGAGTGTTTGTCTCATATCATATAGGAATTTTTGAGATTCCAGATACAAGTTATAACAAGTGACATTAGTGAATTGAATGTTACAGGATCCAGTATCTATGATATGAGTAGAAGATTGTTTGTCTCATGTCATATAGGAATTTTTGAGATTCCAGATACAAGTTAAAACAAGTGACATTAGTGAATTGAGTGTTACTGGATCCAGTATCTATGATATATGAGTACAAGAGTGTGTGTCTCATATCATATAGGAATTTTTGAGATTCCAGGCACACGATAAAACAAGTGACATTAGTGAATTGAGTGTTACAGGATCAGTATCTATGATATATGAGTACAAGAGTGTTTGTCTCATATCATATAGGAATTTTTGAGATTCCAGGCACAAGTTAAACAAGTGACATTAGTGAATTGAGTGTTACAGGATCAGTATCTATGATATATGAGTACAAGGGTGTGTGTCTCATATCATATAGGAATTTTTGAGATTCCAGGCACAAGTTAAAACAAGTGACATTAGTGAATTGAGTGTTACAGGATCCAGTATGTATGATATATGAGTACAAGAGTGTTTTCTCATATCATATAGGAATTTTTGAGATTCCAGGCACAATAAGTGACATTAGTGAATTGAGTGTTACAGGATCAGTATCTATGATATATGAGTGCAAGAGTGTGTGTCTCTTATCATATAGGAATTTTTGAGATTCCAGATACAAGTTAAATCAAGTGACATTAGTGAATTGAGTGTTACTGAATCCAGCATCTATGATATATGAGTACAAGAGTGTGTGTCTCATATCATATAGGAATTTTTGAGATTCCAGATACAAGTTAAAACAAGTGACATTAGTGAACTGAGTGTTACAGGATCAGTATCTATGATATATGAGTACAAGAGTGTGTGTCTCATATCATATAGGAATTTTTGAGATTCCAGATACAAGTTATAACAAGTGACATTTGTGAATTGAGTGTTACAGGATCAATATCTATGATATATGAGTACAAGAGTGTGTGTCTCATATCATATAGTAATTTTTGAGATTCCAGACATTAGTGAATTGAGTGTTACTGTACCTATATCTATGGTATATGAGTACAAGAGTGTGTGTCACATATGATATAGGAATTTTTGGGATTCCAGATACAAGTTAAAACAAGTGACATTAGTGAATTGAGTGTTACAGGATCAGTATCTATGATATATGAGTACAAGAGTGTGTGTCTCATATCATATAGGAATTTTTGAGATTCCAGATACAAGTTATAACACGTGACATTAGTGAATTGAATGTTACAGGATCCAGTATCTATGATATGAGTAGAAGAGTGTTTGTCTCATATCATATACGAATTCTTGAGATTCCAGATACAAGTTATAACAAGTGACATTAGTGAATTGAATGTCACAGGATCAGTATCTATGATATAAGAGTACAAGAGTGTTTGACTCATATCATATAGGAATTTTTGAAATTCCAGACACAAGTTAAAACAAGTGACATTAGTGAATTGAGTGTTACTGGACCTATATCTATGATATATGAGTACAAGAGTGTGTGTCACATATGATATAGGAATTTTTGAGATTCCAGATACAAGTTATAACAAGTGACATTAGTGAATTGAGTGTTACAGGATCCAGTATCTATGATATATGAGTACAAGAGTGTGTGTCTCATATCATATAGGAATTTTTGAGATTCCAGATACAAGTTATAACAAGTGACATTAGTGAATTGAGTGTTACAGGATCCAGTATCTATGATACATCAGTACAAGAGTGTGTGTCTCATATCATATAGGAATTTTTGAGATTCCAGATACAAGTTATAACAAGTGACATTAGTGAATTGAGTGTTAAAGGATCCAGTATCTTGATACGGTAATTTGTATCATAAATTACCTAAATGTAAATAATGATTGTAATATGAATATGTATTTTTATGTGACATTGATTTCAGAGGTTTATTAATTGTAATTATTATTGGTAAATAACAATATATGGCTTTACTGAAACTGTCAACAATAACGCAATAATGCAGCAAGGGGGTGAGTTGTTTGTCATTGCCGGGAACCAGGAAGTTACGTAATGTTTCGCGCTTTTTCGGTAAAAGCTTCTAGAATGTTCCTTAAAAGAAATATGTATTAGTGGTTTTCATTGGATAGTAAAATAGACGCTAATGTTGGCGCGTTTTATTAGCCAATGGCAGTTCATTTATAATCTTTAGGCGTATCTTGAGGCAGGCCTATTAATAAGCCAGGTTCAAGGGAGCGTTCCCCCCAGTTCTACAAAATTCTCCGTACTCTCCACGTCGCTCTCTCAGTTCATTTATTTCGCCAAGTTACGCGCAGCAGAATTACGAGAATCTAAATTATTATAAAGTTAATTCTACACAAAGTTGAAGTATGCAAGTTAAAAGTGATCAGTAAGAAGTTATTAAAAACAGTTTCAGTTTGGCAAGTATCCAGATAAATATGTAAAAAGTGTTAGTGAATGTGTTCGGCAATAAAAGTTATAAAACCAATTTCTTCGTCAGTATAATTTCTGGATAAAAGATTCCTTTCCGATTCACACCCTGCAAGAGATACAAGTTCTACCAAGATAAGATGATAGCTAGCCGGAGGACAATATACATAACCTTAAATTCTTTCAGAAACTAATTGATACAAATTGCTACGCCACAGGGAGCTACGAACCAAACAAGGAGTGACGTCACAAGGAGGCTTCAACACACGTGATGTAAACAACATTACGTAAAGCAGCAACCGTCGCATATTGGCTTCCAAACGCGGAGCTACAATTAATGTTAAATAATTACAACATTAATACCGCACCAATTTGGCTTCCACAACGTGGTGCTCTAAACATATACAACATTAATACCGCACCATATTGGCACCCAGGACGTGGGGCGAAGTAACCAGGAAAGGAATGAAGCAGAGTAACCAGGAATACAGCAGTGAAATGATCTACAAGACGCAGATTCCAGAAGCAAAAGGGACGACAGACTTCGATGGTAATTCCGAGATTACGAGGCAACAAGGAATTCAACTACAAAAACATCGAGACGACGTAGATTCATCACAACACAACGCAGAAGCGACATACAAACATAGGAGAATGGGGCAGAACGCTGGACATCAAAGTAACAGCAACATACAGCATCACAAAGGTATCGTAATTTTTTTTTAGAAAACAAAAACAATGGCTGCTAGTAATACAGAAGAAACAATGATGGAAGGGGATAGTGTAACAGTTAGCTGTAATTCAATACAGGTTACAAAAAAAAGCTCAAACAATGTAATATTTGAGGGAGGAAATGTTAGTGCAAAAAGGAAGAATAGAATAGCAGGAAATATTAATTCTGATACTAGAATGATTATTGATATGATAAAAAAGATGAATGAGAATATAGTTCAATTTAGGAAAGATATGCAAAAGAGTTATAGGGAATTAAGGGAAGATCTTAGTAAGAAATTAGATCAAGAAAGGGAAGAGATAAAAAAAAGCAGGGAAATATTGGAAGATATGGAAAAGAATAATAGGGAATTAAGGGAAGATATTGGTAGGAGTAATGATGTATTAGAGCAAAAAGTAGATCAAAGCAGTAAAGAAATTGAAAAAGTTACGAAGTTAGATAGTAGTATGCCAAAAATGAGAGATGAAAATGAGGAAGTAATAGCAAGTGAGATAGGAGAAATTTCAAAGAAAATGCTAGACATGAGCAGGGAAATATGTAACAAAGAAAGTGAGGTTAATACTAAAAGTGAGATTAATGTAGAATGCACAGAGTTAGGAAGTCAAATGAATAGTATTCCAAGTGAGATAAGAGAGATAAAAGAGGTTAGGAATGTAGATGTAAATCAGGCGCAAGTTAATTTCAGTGGGGAAATATCAGAAATACAGAAAGAATCAGAAATGCAAGGAAATAAATTGTACCAAGATGTTCAAAATGAAAACTCCAGTCCAGTACAGTTTAGTACAGATTTGTCAGAGTATTCTCAAAGTAAAGAGATAGCAGAAGAATTGAAAATGAAAGTTGTTAAAAGATGTATTGTTCAAGAAACTTTAGATTGTTTTCAAATGTTATCATGTGATGAAATTTCAAATGAATACAAGAGGTTATTCATGAACAACAATTTGAAGGTTAGGATACGGCTACGAGTAATGTTTAGCCACACACAATTTGATCCAGGAGGGTAAATAGCAATGTGATGTAAAGTAAATGCTGGATAGTTAAAGACGACTAGCAGAGAAATGTATTGGAACGTAAGAGGGTTAATTATTTATGTGTCATTTGAAAAGAGAAATAAATTATAAAAAAAAAAAAAAAAAAGGAGAAATAAATATTTAAAAAAAAAAATATATATATATATATATATATAACAATTTTTAGTAACTGTAACAGTATTTGAAAAGAAGAAGGTGATAATTGAAACTTAATATGATATTAAAGTAAAAGTACGTAAATACAATTCCAAGAATTAAAAAAATTAAGAATGCAAAGATTGAAACTTAATATGATATTAAATTAAAAGTACGTAAATACAATTCCAAGAATTAAAAATTAAGAATGCAAAGATTGAAACTTAATATGATATTAAATTAAAAGTACGGAAATACAATTCAAAGAGTATTGTTAAAAATAAAATTCAAAATAACAAAAATGGTAAAAATAATTCAAAACAAATACTTATGTAGCAAACAGAAAAGGTGAAACATTGTCTAGATTTAAGAGATGTAAATATTTGTGTAGAGGGTGAATATTTTGGTAAATATGTATAATAATTACAAAAATCTTAAATGTATAAATTTTTGTTAACAACTTAAAGTAAACAATTTGGTAGCAGTAATTAAATAATTTAGGGTAAAGTATTTGCTATAAAAAAATTGTGATGTCAGATGAATATCTAAATTAATTAAACCAGAGCCAGTAAGTAGTGGCAAGATAAAACATATATCGTGTGTTAAATGCGTGTGAAGTGTTTAGTGAAAGTGATAACGTGTGTTCCAAGATTTAGGAGACTAAAAACACAATTTTTAAATTTCTAAACAAGTTATAAATATTTATAATTATGTTTCTAGTGGGGCATATGATACGGTAATTTGTATCATAAATTACCTAAATGTAAATAATGATTGTAATATGAATATGTATTTTTATGTGACATTGATTTCAGAGGTTTATTAATTGTAATTATTATTGGTAAATAATAATTTACGGCTTTACTGAAACTGTCAACAATAACGCAATAATGCAGCAAGGGGGTGAGTTGTTTGTCATTGCCGGGAACCAGGAAGTTACGTAATGTTTCGCGCCTTTTCGGTAAAAGCTTCTAGAATGTTCCTTAAAAGAAATATGTATTAGTGGTTTTCATTGGATAGTAAAATAGACGCTAATGTTGGCGCGTTTTATTAGCCAATGGCAGTTCATTTATAATCTTTAGGTGTATCTTGAGGCAGGCCTATAAATAAGCCAGGTTCAAGGGAGCGTTCCCCCCAGTTCTACAAAATTCTCCGTACTCTCCACGTCGCTCTCTCAGTTCATTTATTTCGCCAAGTTACGCGCAGCAGAATTACGAGAATCTAAATTATTATAAAGTTAATTCTACACAAAGTTGAAGTATGCAAGTTAAAAGTGATCAGTAAGAAGTTATTAAAAACAGTTTCAGTTTGGCAAGTATCCAGATAAATATGTAAAAAGTGTTAGTGAATGTGTTCGGCAATAAAAGTTATAAAACCAATTTCTTCGTCAGTATAATTTCTGGATAAAA
Source organism: Deroplatys truncata (assembly GCA_030765065.1). Lineage (NCBI taxonomy): Eukaryota > Metazoa > Arthropoda > Insecta > Mantodea > Mantidae > Deroplatys > Deroplatys truncata. The sequence continues at coordinate 1,729,639 of JAUKNL010000038.1, forward strand.
GATTCCTTTCCGATTCACACCCTGCAAGAGATACAAGTTCTACCAAGATAAGATGATAGCTAGCCGGAGGACAATATACATAACCTTAAATTCTTTCAGAAACTAATTGATACAAATTGTTACGCCACAGGGAGCTACGAACCAAACAAGGAGTGACGTCACAAGGAGGCTTCAACACACGTGATGTAAACAACATTACGTAAAGCAGCAACCGTCGCATATTGGCTTCCAAACGCGGAGCTACAATTAATGTTAAATAATTACAACATTAATACCGCACCAATCTATGATACATGAGTACAAGAGTGTTTGTCTCATATTATATAGGAATTTTTGAGATTCCAGATACAAGTTATAACAAGTGACATTAGTGAATTGAGTGTAACAGGATCCAGTATCTATGATACATGAGTAGAAGAGTGTTTATCTCATATCATATAGGAATTTTTGAAAATCCAGACACAAGTTAAAACAAGTGACATTCGTGAATTAAATGTTACTGGATCCAGTATCTATGATATATGAGTACAAGAGTGTGTGTCACATATGATATAGGAATTTTTGAGATTCCAGATACAAGTTATAACAAGTAACATTAGTGAATTGAATGTTACTGGATCCAGTATCTATGATATATGAGTACAAGAGTGTGTGTCACATATGATATAGGAATTTTTGAGATTCCAGATACAAGTTATAACAAGTAACATTAGTGAATTGAGTGTTACTGGACCTATATCTAGGATATATGAGTACAAGAGTGTGTGTCACATATGATATAGGAATTTTTGAGATTCCAGATACAAGTTAAAATAAGTGACATTAGTGAATTGAATGTTACAGGATCCAGTATCTATGATATGAGTACAAGAGTGTTTGTCTCATGTCATATAGGAATTTTTGAGATTCCAGATACAAGTTAAAACAAGTGACATTAGTGAATTAAATGTTACAGGATACAGTATCTATGATATGAGTACAAGAGTGTGTGTCTCATATCATATAGGAATTTTTGAGATTCCAGATACAAGTTAAAACAAGGGACATTAGTGAATTAAATGTTACAGGATCCAGTATCTATGATATGAGTACAATGGTGTGTGTCTCATATCATATAGGAATTTTTGAGATTCCAGATACAAGTTAAAACAAGCGACATTAGTGAATTAAATGTTACAGGATCCAGTATCTATGATATGAGTACAATGGTGTGTGTCTCATATCATATAGGAATTTTTGAGATTCCAGATACAAGTTAAAACAAGTGACATTAGTGAATTGAATGTTACAGGATTCAGTATCTATGATATGAGTACACGAGTGTGAGTCTCATATCATATAGGAATTTTTGAGATTCCAGATACAAGTTATAACAAGTGACATTAGTGAATTGAGTGTTACAGGATCCAGTATCTATGATATATGAGTACAAAAGTGTGTTTCTCATATCATATAGGAATTTTTGAGATTCCAGATACAAGTTATAACAAGTGACATTAGTGAATTGAGTGTTACTGGATCCAGTATCTATGATATATGAGTACAAGAGTGTGTGTCTCATATCATATAGGAATTTTTGAGATTCCAGATACAAGTTATAACAAGTGACATTAGTGAATTGAGTGTTACTGGATCCAGTATCTACGATATATGAATACAAGAGTGTGTGTCTCATATCTTATAGGAATTTTTGAGATTTCAGATACAAGTTAAAACAAGTGACATTAGTGAATTAAATGTTACAGGATCCAGTATCTATGATATATGAGTACAAGTGTGTGTGTCTCATATCATATAGGAATTTTTGAAATTCTAGACACAAGTTATAACAAGTGACATTAGTGAATTGAGTGTTACTGGACCTATATCTATGATATATGAGTACAAGAGTGTGTGTCTCATATCATATAGGAATTTTTGAGATTCCAGATACAAGTTATAACAAGTGACATTAGTGAATTGAGTATTACAGGATCAGTATCTCTGATATAAGAGTACAAGAGTGTTTGTCTCATATCATATAGGAATTTTTGAGATTCCAGATACAAGTTATAACAAGTGACATTAGTGAATTGAGTGTTACTGGATCCAGTATCTATGATATATGAGTACAAGAGTGTTTGTCTCATATCATATAGGAATTTTTGAGATTCCAGGCACACGTTAAAACAAGTGACATTAGTGAATTGAGTGTTACAGGATCAGTATCTATGATATATGAGTACAAGAGTGTTTGTCTCATATCATATAGGTATTTTTGAGATTCCAGGCACAAGTTAAACAAGTGACATTAGTGAATTGAGTGTTACAGGATCAGTATCTATGATATATGAGTACAAGGGTCTGTGTCTCATATCATTTAGGAATTTTTGAGATTCCAGGCACACGTTAAAACAAGTGACATTAGTGAATTGAGTGTTACAGGATCAGTATCTATGATATATGAGTACAAGAGTGTTTGTCTCATATCATATAGGAATTTTTGAGATTCCAGGCACAAGTTAAACAAGTGACATTAGTGAATTGAGTGTTACAGGATCAGTATCTATGATATATGAGTACAAGGGTGTGTGTCTCATATCATCTAGGAATTTTTGAGATTCCAGGGACAAGTTAAAACAAGTGACATTAGTGAATTGAGTGTTACAGGATCCAGTATGTATGATATATGAGTACAAGAGTGTTTTCTCATATCATATAGGAATTTTTGAGATTCCAGGCACAATAACTGACATTAGTGAATTGAGTGTTACAGGATCAGTATCTATGATATATGAGTGCAAGAGTGTGTGTCTCTTATCATATAGGAATTTTTGAGATTCCAGATACAAGTTAAATCAAGTGACATTAGTGAATTGAGTGTTACTGGATCCAGTATCTATGATATATGAGTACAAGAGTGTGTGTCTCATATCATATAGGAATTTTTGAGATTCCAGATACAAGTTAAAACAAGTGACATTAGTGAACTGAGTGTTACAGGATCAGTATCTATGATATATGAGTACAAGAGTGTGTGTCTCATATCATATAGGAATTTTTGAGATTCCAGATACAAGTTATAACAAGTGACATTAGTGAATTGAGTGTTACAGGATCAATATCTATGATATATGAGTACAAGAGTGTGTGTCTCATATCATATAGTAATTTTTGAGATTCCAGACATGAGTGAATTGAGTGTTACTGTACCTATATCTATGGTATATGAGTACAAGAGTGTGTGTCACATATGATATAGGAATTTTTGAGATTCCAGATACAAGTTAAAACAAGTGACATTAGTGAATTGAGTGTTACAGGATCAGTATCTATGATATATGAGTACAAGGGTGTGTGTCTCATATCATATAGGAATTTTTGAGATTCCAGATACAAGTTATAACACGTGACATTAGTGAATTGAATGTTATAGGATCCAGTATCTATGATATGAGTAGAAGAGTGTTTGTCTCATATCATATACGAATTCTTGAGATTCCAGATACAAGTTATAACAAGTGACATTAGTGAATTGAATGTTACAGGATCCAGTATCTATGATATATGAGTACAAGAGTGTTTGTCTCATATCATATAGGAATTTTTGAGATTCCAGATACAAGTTATAACAAGTGACATTAGTGAATTGTGCTTTACTGGATCCAGTATCTATGATATATGAGTACAAGAGTGTTTGTCTCATATCATATAGGAATTTTTGAGATTCCAGATACAAGTTATAACAAGTGACATTATGAATTGAATGTTACAGGATCCAGTATCTATGATATATGAGTACAAGAGTGTTTGTCTCATATCATATAGGAATTTTTGAGATTCCAGGCACAAGTTAAACAAGTGACATTAGTGAATTGAGTGTTACAGGATCAGTATCTATGATATATGAGTACAAGGGTGTGTGTCTCATATCATATAGGAATTTTTGAGATTCCAGGCACAAGTTAAAACAAGTGACATTAGTGAATTGAGTGTTACAGGATCCAGTATGTATGATATATGAGTACAAGAGTGTTTTCTCATATCATATAGGAATTTTTGAGATTCCAGGCACAATAAGTGACATTAGTGAATTGAGTGTTACAGGATCAGTATCTATGATATATGAGTGCAAGAGTGTGTGTCTCTTATCATATAGGAATTTTTGAGATTCCAGATACAAGTTAAATCAAGTGACATTAGTGAATTGAGTGTTACTGGATCCAGTATCTATGATACATGAGTACAAGGGTGTGTGTCTCATATCATATAGGAAGTTTTGAGATTCCAGATACAAGTTAAAACAAGTGACATTAGTGAATTGAGTGTTACAGGATCAGTATCTATGATATGAGTAGAAGAGTGTTTGTCTCATATCATATAGGAATTTTTGAGATTCCAAACACAAGTTAAAACAAGTGACATTAGTGAATTGAGTGTTACTGGATCCAGTATCTATGATATATGAGTACAAGAGTGTGTGTCTCATATCATATAGGAATTGTTGAGATTCCAGATACAAGTTATAACAAGTGACATTAGTGAATTGAGTGTTACAGGATCAGTATCTATGATATATGAGTGCAAGGGTGTGTGTCTCATATGAAATAGGAATTTTTGAGATTCCAGATACAAGTTATAACAAGTGACATTAGTGAATTGAGTGTTACAGGATCAATATCTATGATATATGAGTACAAGTGTGTGTGTCTCATATCATATAGTGATTTTTGAGATTCCAGACATTAGTGAATTGAGTGTTACTGTACCTATTTCTATGGTATATGAGTACAAGAGTGTGTGTCACATATGATATAGGAATTTTTGAGATTCCAGATACAAGTTAAAACAAGTGACATTAGTGAATTGAGTGTTACAGGATCAGTATCTATGATATATGAGTACAAGAGTGTGTGTCTCATATCATATAGGAATTTTTGAGATTCCAGATACAAGTTATAACACGTGACATTAGTGAATTGAATGTTACAGGATCCAGTATCTATGATATGAGTAGAAGAGTGTTTGTCTCATATCATATACGAATTCTTGAGATTCCAGATACAAGTTATAAAAAGTGACATTAGTGAATTGAATGTTACAGGATCCAGTATCTATGATATATGAGTACAAGAGTGTTTGTCTCATATCATATAGGAATTTTTGAGATTCCAGATACAAGTTATAACAAGTGACATTAGTGAATTGTGCGTTACTGGATCCAGTATCTATGATATATGAGTACAAGAGTGTTTGTCTCATATCATATAGGTATTTTTGAGATTCCAGATACAAGTTATAACAAGTGACATTATGAATTGAATGTTACAGGATCCAGTATCTATGATATATGAGTACAAGAGTGTGTGTCTCATATCATATAGAAATTTTTGAGATTCCAGGCACACGTTAAAACAAGTGACATTAGTGAATTGAGTGTTACAGGATCAGTATCTATGATATATGAGTACAAGAGTGTTTGTCTCATATCATATAGGAATTTTTGAGATTCCAGGCACAAGTTAAACAAGTGACATTAGTGAATTGAGTGTTACAGGATCAGTATCTATGATATATGAGTACAGGGGTGTGTGTCTCATATCATATAGGAATTTTTGAGATTCCAGGCACAAGTTAAAACAAGTGACATTAGTGAATTGAGTGTTACAGGATCCAGTATGTATGATATATGAGTACAAGAGTGTTTTCTCATATCATATAGGAATTTTTGAGATTCCAGGCACAATAAGTGACATTAGTGAATTGAGTGTTACAGGATCAGTATCTATGATATATGAGTGCAAGAGTGTGTGTCTCTTATCATATAGGAATTTTTGAGATTCCAGATACAAGTTAAATCAAGTGACATAAGTGAATTGAGTGTTACTGGATCCAGTATCTATGATACATGAGTACAAGGGTGTGTGTCTCATATCATATAGGAATTTTTGAGATTCCAGATACAAGTTAAAACAAGTGACATTAGTGAATTGAGTGTTACAGGATCAGTATCTATGATATATGAGTACAAGAGTGTGTGTCTCATATCATATAGGAATTTTTGAGATTCCAGATACAAGTTAAAACAAGTGTGTGTGTCTCATATGACATAGGAATTTTTGAGATTCCAGATACAAGTTATAACAAGTGACATTAGTAAATTGAGTGTTACTGGATCCAGTATCTATGATACATGAGTACAAGGGTGTGTGTCTCATATCATATAGGAAGTTTTGAGATTCCAGATACAAGTTAAAACAAGTGACATTAGTGAATTGAGTGTTACAGGATCAGTATCTATGATATATGAGTACAAGAGTGTGTGTCTCATATCATATAGGAATTTTTGAGATCCCAGATACAAGTTAAAACAAATGACATTAGTGAATTGAGTGTTACAGGATCAGTATCTATGATATGAGTAGAAGAGTGTTTGTCTCATATCATATAGGAATTTTTGAGATTCCAGATACAAGTTATAACAAGTGACATTAGTGAATAGAGTGTTACTGGACCTATATCTATGATATATGAGTACAAGAGTGTGTGTCACATATGATATAGGAATTTTTGAGATTCCAGATACAAGTTATAACAAGTGACATTAGTGAATTGAGTGTTACAGGATCCAGTATCTATGATATATGAGTACAAGAGTGTGTGTCTCATATCATATAAGAATTTTTGAGATTCCAGATACAAGTTATAACAAGTGACATTAGTGAATTGAGTGTTACAGGATCCAGTATCTATGATACATCAGTACAAGAGTGTGTGTCTCATATCATATAGGAATTTTTGAGATTCCAGATACAAGTTATAACAAGTGACATTAGTGAATTGAGTGTTAAAGGATCCAGTATCTTGATACGGTAATTTGTATCATAAATTACCTAAATGTAAATAATGATTGTAATATGAATATGTATTTTTATGTGACATTGATTTCAGAGGTTTATTAATTGTAATTATTATTGGTAAATAACAATATACGGCTTTACTGAAACTGTCAACAATAACGCAATAATGCAGCAAGGGGGTGAGTTGTTTGTCATTGCCGGGAACCAGGAAGTTACATAATGTTTCGCGCCTTTTCGGTAAAAGCTTCTAGAATGTTCCTTAAAAGAAATATGTATTAGTGGTTTTCATTGGATAGTAAAATAGACGCTAATGTTGGCGCGTTTTATTAGCCAATGGCAGTTCATTTATAATCTTTAGGCGTATCTTGAGGCAGGCCTATAAATAAGCCAGGTTCAAGGGAGCGTTCCCCCCAGTTCTACAAAATTCTCCGTACTCTCCATGTCGCTCTCTCAGTTCATTTATTTTGCCAAGTTACGCGCAGCAGAATTACGAGAATCTAAATTATTATAAAGTTAATTCTACACAAAGTTGAAGTATGCAAGTTAAAAGTGATCAGTAAGAAGTTATTAAAAACAGTTTCAGTTTGGCAAGTATCCAGATAAATATGTAAAAAGTGTTAGTGAATGTGTTCGGCAATAAAAGTTATAAAACCAATTTCTTCGTCAGTATAATTTCTGGATAAAAGATTCCTTTCCGATTCACACCCTGCAAGAGATACAAGTTCTACCAAGATAAGATGATAGCTAGCCGGAGGACAATATACATAACCTTAAATTCTTTCAGAAACTAATTGATACAAATTGCTACGCCACAGGGAGCTACGAACCAAACAAGGAGTGACGTCACAAGGAGGCTTCATCACACGTGATGTAAACAACATTACGTAAAGCAGCAACCGTCGCATATTGGCTTCCAAACGCGGAGCTACAATTAATGTTAAATAATTACAACATTAATACCGCACCAATTTGGCTTCCACAACGTGGTGCTCTAAACATATACAACATTAATACCGCACCATATTGGCACCCAGGACGTGGGGCGAAGTAACCAGGAAAGGAATGAAGCAGAGTAACCAGGAATACAGCGGTGAAATGATCTACAAGACGCAGATTCCGGAAACAAAAGGGACGACAGACTTCGATGGTAATTCCGAGATTACGAGGCAACAAGGAATTCAACTACAAAAACATCGAGACGACGTAGATTCATCACAACACAACGCAGAAGCGACATACAAACATAGGAGAATGGGGCAGAACGCTGGACATCAAAGTAACAGCAACATACAGCATCACAAAGGTATCGTAATTTTTTTTTAGAAAACAAAAACAATGGCTGCTAGTAATACAGAAGAAACAATGATGGAAGGGGATAGTGTAACAGTTAGCTGTAATTCAATACAGGTTACAAAAAAAAGCTCAAACAATGTAATATTTGAGGGAGGAAATGTTAGTGCAAAAAGGAAGAATAGAATAGCAGGAAATATTAATTCTGATACTAGAATGATTAGTGATATGATAAAAAAGATGAATGAGAATATATTTCAATTTAGGAAAGATATGCAAAAGAGTTATAGGGAATTAAGGGAAGATCTTAGTAAGAAATTAGATCAAGAAAGGGAAGAGATAAAAAAAAGCAGGGAAATATTGGAAGATATGGAAAAGAATAATAGGGAATTAAGGGAAGATATTGGTAGGAGTAATGATGTATTAGAGCAAAAAGTAGATCAAAGCAGTAAAGAAATTGAAAAAGTTACGAAGTTAGATAGTAGTATGCCAAAAATGAGAGATGAAAATGAGGAAGTAATAGCAAGTGAGATAGGAGAAATTTCAAAGAAAATGCTAGACATGAGCAGGGAAATATGTAACAAAGAAAGTGAGGTTAATACTAAAAGTGAGATTAATGTAGAATGCACAGAGTTAGGAAGTCAAATGAATAGTATTCCAAGTGAGATAAGAGAGATAAAAGAGGTTAGGAATGTAGATGTAAATCAGGCGCAAGTTAATTTCAGTGGGGAAATATCAGAAATACAGAAAGAATCAGAAATGCAAGGAAATAAATTGTACCAAGATGTTCAAAATGAAAACTCCAGTCCAGTACAGTTTAGTACAGATTTGTCAGAGTATTCTCAAAGTAAAGAGATAGCAGAAGAATTGAAAATGAAAGTTGTTAAAAGATGTATTGTTCAAGAAACTTTAGATTGTTTTCAAATGTTATCATGTGATGAAATTTCAAATGAATACAAGAGGTTATTCATGAACAACAATTTGAAGGTTAGGATACGGCTACGAGTAATGTTTAGCCACACACAATTTGATCCAGGAGGGTAAATAGCAATGTGATGTAAAGTAAATGCTGGATAGTTAAAGACGACTAGCAGAGAAATGTATTGGAACGTAAGAGGGTTAATTATTTATGTGTCATTTGAAAAGAGAAATAAATTATAAAAAAAAAAAAAAAAAAGGAGAAATAAATATTTAAAAAAAAAAATATATATATATATATATATATAACAATTTTTAGTAACTGTAACAGTATTTGAAAAGAAGAAGGTGATAATTGAAACTTAATATGATATTAAAGTAAAAGTACGTAAATACAATTCCAAGAATTAAAAAAATTAAGAATGCAAAGATTGAAACTTAATATGATATTAAATTAAAAGTACGTAAATACAATTCCAAGAATTAAAAATTAAGAATGCAAAGATTGAAACTTAATATGATATTAAATTAAAAGTACGGAAATACAATTCAAAGAGTATTGTTAAAAATAAAATTCAAAATAACAAAAATGGTAAAAATAATTCAAAACAAATACTTATGTAGCAAACAGAAAAGGTGAAACATTGTCTAGATTTAAGAGATGTAAATATTTGTGTAGAGGGTGAATATTTTGGTAAATATGTATAATAATTACAAAAATCTTAAATGTATTAATTTTTGTTAACAACTTAAAGTAAACAATTTGGTAGCAGTAATTAAATAATTTAGGGTAAAGTATTTGCTATAAAAAAATTGTGATGTCAGATGAATATCTAAATTAATTAAACCAGAGCCAGTAAGTAGTGGCAAGATAAAACATATATCGTGTGTTAAATGCGTGTGAAGTGTTTAGTGAAAGTGATAACGTGTGTTCCAAGATTTAGGAGACTAAAAACACAATTTTTAAATTTCTAAACAAGTTATAAATATTTATAATTATGTTTCTAGTGGGGCATATGATACGGTAATTTGTATCATAAATTACCTAAATGTAAATAATGATTGTAATATGAATATGTATTTTTATGTGACATTGATTTCAGAGGTTTATTAATTGTAATTATTATTGGTAAATAATAATTTACGGCTTTACTGAAACTGTCAACAATAACGCAATAATGCAGCAAGGGGGTGAGTTGTTTGTCATTGCCGGGAACCAGGAAGTTACGTAATGTTTCGCGCCTTTTCGGTAAAAGCTTCTAGAATGTTCCTTAAAAGAAATATGTATTAGTGGTTTTCATTGGATAGTAAAATAGACGCTAATGTTGGCGCGTTTTATTAGCCAATGGCAGTTCATTTATAATCTTTAGGCGTATCTTGAGGCAGGCCTATAAATAAGCCAGGTTCAAGGGAGCGTTCCCCCCAGTTCTACAAAATTCTCCGTACTCTCCACGTCGCTCTCTCAGTTCATTTATTTCGCCAAGTTACGCGCAGCAGAATTACGAGAATCTAAATTATTATAAAGTTAATTCTACACAAAGTTGAAGTATGCAAGTTAAAAGTGATCAGTAAGAAGTTATTAAAAACAGTTTCAGTTTGGCAAGTATCCAGATAAATATGTAAAAAGTGTTAGTGAATGTGTTCGGCAATAAAAGTTATAAAACCAATTTCTTCGTCAGTATAATTTCTGGATAAAAGATTCCTTTCCGATTCACACCCTGCAAGATATACAAGTTCTACCAAGATAAGATCATAGCTAGCCGGAGGACAATATACATAACCTTAAATTCTTTCAGAAACTAATTGATACAAATTGCTACGCCACAGGGAGCTACGAACCAAACAAGGAGTGACGTCACAAGGAGGCTTCAACACACGTGATGTAAACAACATTACGTAAAGCAGCAACCGTCGCATATTGGCTTCCAAACGCGGAGCTACAATTAATGTTAAATAATTACAACATTAATACCGCACCAATCTATGATACATGAGTACAAGAGTGTTTGTCTCATATTATATAGGAATTTTTGAGATTCCAGATACAAGTTATAACAAGTGACATTAGTGAATTGAGTGTAACAGGATCCAGTATCTATGATACATGAGTAGAAGAGTGTTTATCTCATATCATATAGGAATTTTTGAAAATCCAGACACAAGTTAAAACAAGTGACATTAGTGAATTGAATGTTACTGGATCCAGTATCTATGATATATGAGTACAAGAGTGTGTGTCACATATGATATAGGAATTTTTGAGATTCCAGATACAAGTTATAACAAGTAACATTAGTGAATTGAATGTTACTGGATCCAGTATCTATGATATATGAGTACAAGAGTGTGTGTCACATATGATATAGTAATTTTTGAGATTCCAGATACAAGTTATAACAAGTAACATTAGTGAATTGAGTGTTACTGGACCTATATCTAGGATATATGAGTACAAGAGTGTGTGTCACATATGATATAGGAATTTTTGAGATTCCAGATACAAGTTAAAATAAGTGACATTAGTGAATTGAATGTTACAGGATCCAGTATCTATGATATGAGTACAAGAGTGTTTGTCTCATGTCATATAGGAATTTTTGAGATTCCAGATACAAGTTAAAACAAGTGACATTAGTGAATTAAATGTTACAGGATACAGTATCTATGATATGAGTACAAGAGTGTGTGTCTCATATCATATAGGAATTTTTGAGATTCCAGATACAAGTTAAAACAAGTGACATTAGTGAATTAAATGTTACAGGATCCAGTATCTATGATATGAGTACAATGGTGTGTGTCTCATATCATATAGGAATTTTTGAGATTCCAGATACAAGTTAAAACAAGCGACATTAGTGAATTAAATGTTACAGGATCCAGTATCTATGATATGAGTACAATGGTGTGTGTCTCATATCATATAGGAATTATTGAGATTCCAGATACAAGTTAAAACAAGTGACATTAGTGAATTGAATGTTACAGGATTCAGTATCTATGATATGAGTACACGAGTGTGAGTCTCATATCATATAGGAATTTTTGAGATTCCAGATACAAGTTATAACAAGTGACATTAGTGAATTGAGTGTTACAGGATCCAGTATCTATGATATATGAGTACAAAAGTGTGTTTCTCATATCATATAGGAATTTTTGAGATTCCAGATACAAGTTATAACAAGTGACATTAGTGAATTGAGTGTTACTGGATCCAGTATCTACGATATATGAATACAAGAGTGTGTGTCTCATATCTTATAGGAATTTTTGAGATTTCAGATACAAGTTAAAACAAGTGACATTAGTGAATTAAATGTTACAGGATCCAGTATCTATGATATATGAGTACAAGTGTGTGTGTCTCATATCATATAGGAATTTTTGAAATTCTAGACACAAGTTATAACAAGTGACATTAGTGAATTGAGTGTTACTGGACCTATATCTATGATATATGAGTACAAGAGTGTGTGTCTCATATCATATAGGAATTTTTGAGATTCCAGATACAAGTTATAACAAGTGACATTAGTGAATTGAGTATTACAGGATCAGTATCTCTGATATAAGAGTACAAGAGTGTTTGTCTCATATCATATAGGAATTTTTGAGATTCCAGATACAAGTTATAACAAGTGACATTAGTGAATTGTGCGTTACTGGATCCAGTATCTATGATATATGAGTACAAGAGTGTTTGTCTCATATCATATAGGAATTTTTGAGATTCCAGATACAAGTTATAACAAGTGACATTATGAATTGAATGTTACAGGATCCAGTATCTATGATATATGAGTACAAGAGTGTGTGTCTCATATCATATAGAAATTTTTGAGATTCCAGGCACACGTTAAAACAAGTGACATTAGTGAATTGAGTGTTACAGGATCAGTATCTATGATATATGAGTACAAGGGTCTGTGCCTCATATCATTTAGGAATTTTTGAGATTCCAGGCACACGTTAAAACAAGTGACATTAGTGAATTGAGTGTTACAGGATCACTATCTATGATATATGAGTACAAGAGTGTTTGTCTCATATCATATAGGAATTTTTGAGATTCCAGGCACAAGTTAAACAAGTGACATTAGTGAATTGAGTGTTACAGGATCAGTATCTATGATATATGAGTACAAGGGTGTGTGTCTCATATCATCTAGGAATTTTTGAGATTCCAGGCACAAGTTAAAACAAGTGACATTAGTGAATTGAGTGTTACAGGATCCAGTATGTATGATATATGAGTACAAGAGTGTTTTCTCATATCATATAGGAATTTTTGAGATTCCAGGCACAATAAGTGACATTAGTGAATTGAGTGTTACAGGATCAGTATCTATGATATATGAGTGCAAGAGTGTGTGTCTCTTATCATATAGGAATTTTTGAGATTCCAGATACAAGTTAAATCAAGTGACATTAGTGAATTGAGTGTTACTGGATCCAGTATCTATGATACATGAGTACAAGGGTGTGTGTCTCATATCATATAGGAAGTTTTGAGATTCCAGATACAAGTTAAAACAAGTGACATTAGTGAATTGAGTGTTACAGGATCAGTATCTATGATATATGAGTACAACAGTGTGTGTCTCATATCATATAGGAATTTTTGAGATTCCAGATACAAGTTAAAACAAATGACATTAGTGAATTGAGTGTTACAGGATCAGTATCTATGATATGAGTAGAAGAGTGTTTGTCTCATATCATATAGGAATTTTTGAGATTCCAAACACAAGTTAAAACAAGTGACATTAGTGAATTGAGTGTTACTGGATCCAGTATCTATGATATATGAGTTAAAGAGTGTGTGTCTCATATCATATAGGAATTGTTGAGATTCCAGATACAAGTTATAACAAGTGACATTAGTGAATTGAGTGTTACAGGATCAGTATCTATGATATATGAGTGCAAGGGTGTGTGTCTCATATGAAATAGGAATTTTTGAGATTCCAGATACAAGTTATAACAAGTGACATTAGTGAATTGAGTGTTACAGGATCAATATCTATGATATATGAGTACAAGAGTGTGTGTCTCATATCATATAGTAATTTTTGAGATTCCAGACATTAGTGAATTGAGTGTTACTGTACCTATATCTATGGTATATGAGTACAAGAGTGTGTGTCACATATGATATAGGAATTTTTGAGATTCCAGATACAAGTTAAAACAAGTGACATTAGTGAATTGAGTGTTACAGGATCAGTATCTATGATATATATGAGTACAAGAGTGTGTGTCTCATATCATATAGGAATTTTTGAGATTCCAGATACAAGTTATAACACGTGACATTAGTGAATTGAATGTTACAGGATCCAGTATCTATGATATGAGTAGAAGAGTGTTTGTCTCATATCATATACGAATTCTTGAGATTCCAGATACAAGTTATAACAAGTGACATTAGTGAATTGAATGTTACAGGATCCAGTATCTATGATATATGAGTACAAGAGTGTTTGTCTCATATCATATAGGAATTTTTGAGATTCCAGATACAAGTTATAACAAGTGACATTAGTGAATTGTGCGTTACTGGATCCAGTATCTATGATATATGAGTACAAGAGTGTTTGTCTCATATCATATAGGAATTTTTGAGATTCCAGATACAAGTTATAACAAGTGACATTATGAATTGATTGTTACAGGATCCAGTATCTATGATATATGAGTACAAGAGTGTGTGTCTCATATCATATAGAAATTTTTGAGATTCCAGGCACACGTTAAAACAAGTGACATTAGTGAATTGAGTGTTACAGGATCAGTATCTATGATATATGAGTACAAGAGTGTTTGTCTCATATCATATAGGAATTTTTGAGATTCCAGGCACAAGTTAAACAAGTGACATTAGTGAATTGAGTGTTACAGGATCAGTATCTATGATATATGAGTACAAGGGTGTGTGTCTCATATCATATAGGAATTTTTGAGATTCCAGGCACAAGTTAAAACAAGTGACATTAGTGAATTGAGTGTTACAGGATCCAGTATGTATGATATATGAGTACAAGAGTGTTTTCTCATATCATATAGGAATTTTTGAGATTCCAGGCACAATAAGTGACATTAGTGAATTGAGTGTTACAGGATCAGTATCTATGATATATGAGTGCAAGAGTGTGTGTCTCTTATCATATAGGAATTTTTGAGATTCCAGATACAAGTTAAATCATGTGACATAAGTGAATTGAGTGTTACTGGATCCAGTATCTATGATACATGAGTACAAGGGTGTGTGTCTCATATCATATAGGAAGTTTTGAGATTCCAGATACAAGTTAAAACAAGTGACATTAGTGAATTGAGTGTTACAGGATCAGTATCTATGATATATGAGTACAAGAGTGTGTGTCTCATATCATATAGGAATTTTTGAGATTCCAGATACAAGTTAAAACAAGTGACATTAGTGAATTGAGTGTTACAGGATCAGTATCTATGATATATGAGTGCAAGGGTGTGTGTCTCATATGACATAGGAATTTTTGAGATTCCAGATACAAGTTATAACAAGTGACATTACTAAATTGAGTGTTACTGGATCCAGTATCTATGATACATGAGTACAAGGGTGTCTGTCTCATATCATATAGGAAGTTTTGAGATTCCAGATACAAGGTAAAACAAGTGACATTAGTGAATTGAGTGTTACAGGATCAGTATCTATGATATATGAGTACAAGAGTGTGTGTCTCATATCATATAGGAATTTTTGAGATCCGAGATACAAGTTAAAACAAATGACATTAGTGAATTGAGTGTTACAGGATCAGTATCTATGATATGAGTAGAAGAGTGTTTGTCTCATATCATATAGGAATTTTTGAGATTCCAGATACAAGTTATAACAAGTGACATTAGTGAATAGAGTGTTACAGGATCAGTATCTATGATATATGAGTACAAGGGTGTGTGTCTCATATCATATAGGAATTTTTGAGATTCCAGATACAAGTTATAACAAGTGACATTAGTGAATTGTGCATTACTGGATCCAGTATCTATGATATATGAGTACAAGAGTGTTTGTCTCATATCATATAGGAATTTTTGAGATTCCAGATACAAGTTATAACAAGTGACATTAGTGAGTTGAATGTTACAGGATCCAGTATCTATGATATGAGTAGAAGATTGTTTGTCTCATGTCATATAGGAATTTTTGAGATTCCAGATACAAGTTAAAACAAGTGACATTAGTGAATTGAGTGTTACTGGATCCAGTATCTATGATATATGAGTACAAGAGTGTGTGTCTCATATCATATAGGAATTTTTGAGATTCCAGGCACACGATAAAACAAGTGACATTAGTGAATTGAGTGTTACAGGATCAGTATCTATGATATATGAGTACAAGAGTGTTTGTCTCATATCATATAGGAATTTTTGAGATTCCAGGCACAAGTTAAACAAGTGACATTAGTGAATTGAGTGTTACAGGATCAGTATCTATGATATATGAGTACAAGGGTGTGTGTCTCATATCATATAGGAATTTTTGAGATTCCAGGCACAAGTTAAAACAAGTGACATTAGTGAATTGAGTGTTACAGGATCCAGTATGTATGATATATGAGTACAAGAGTGTTTTCTCATATCATATAGGAATTTTTGAGATTCCAGGCACAATAAGTGACATTAGTGAATTGAGTGTTACAGGATCAGTATCTATGATATATGAGTGCAAGAGTGTGTGTCTCTTATCATATAGGAATTTTTGAGATTCCAGATACAAGTTAAATCAAGTGACATTAGTGAATTGAGTGTTACTGGATCCAGTATCTATGATATATGAGTACAAGAGTGTGTGTCTCATATCATATAGGAATTTTTGAGATTCCAGATACAAGTTAAAACAAGTGACATTAGTGAACTGAGTGTTACAGGATCAGTATCTATGATATATGAGTACAAGAGTGTGTGTCTCATATCATATAGGAATTTTTGAGATTCCAGATACAAGTTATAACAAGTGACATTAGTGAATTGAGTGTTACAGGATCAATATCTATGATATATGAGTACAAGAGTGTGTGTCTCATATCATATAGTAATTTTTGAGATTCCAGACATTAGTGAATTGAGTGTTACTGTACCTATATGTATGGTATATGAGTACAAGAGTGTGTGTCACATATGATATAGGAATTTTTGGGATTCCAGATACAAGTTAAAACAAGTGACATTAGTGAATTGAGTGTTACAGGATCAGTATCTATGATATATGAGTACAAGAGTGTGTGTCTCATATCATATAGGAATTTTTGAGATTCCAGATACAAGTTATAACACGTGACATTAGTGAATTGAATGTTACAGGATCCAGTATCTATGATATGAGTAGAAGAGTGTTTGTCTCATATCATATACGAATTCTTGAGATTCCAGATACAAGTTATAACAAGTGACATTAGTGAATTGAATGTTACAGGATCCAGTATCTATGATATATGAGTACAAGAGTGTTTGTCTCATATCATATAGGAATTTTTGAGATTCCAGATACAAGTTAAAACAAGTGACATTAGTGAATTGAGTGTTACTGGATCCAGTATCTATGATATGAGTAGAAGAGTGTTTGTCTCATATCATATAGGAATTTTTAAGATTCCAGATACAAGTTATAACAAGTGACATTAGTGAATAGAGTGTTACAGGATCAGTATCTATGATATATGAGTACAAGGGTGTGTGTCTCATATCATATAGGAATTTTTGAGATTCCAGATACAAGTTATAACAAGTGACATTAGTGAATTGTGCGTTACTGGATCCAGTATCTATGATATATGAGTACAAGAGTGTTTGTCTCATATCATATAGGAATTTTTGAGATTCCAGATACAAGTTATAACAAGTGACATTATGAATTGAATGTTACAGGATCCAGTATCTATGATATGAGTAAAAGAGTGTTTGTCTCATACCATATAGGAATTTTTGAGATTCCAGATACAAGTTAAAACAAGTGACATTAGTGAACTGAGTGTTACTGGATCCAGTATCTATGATATATGAGTACAAGAGTGTGTGTCTCATATCATATAGGAATTTTCGAGATTCCAGATACAAGTTATAACAAGTGACATTAGTGAATTGTGTGTTACAGGATCAGTATCTATGATATATGAGTGCAAGGGTGTGTGTCTCATATGACATAGGAATTTTTGAGATTCCAGATACAAGTTATAACAAGTGACATTAGTGAATTGAGTGTTACTGGATCCAGTATCTATGATACATGAGTACAAGGGTGTGTGTCTCATATCATATAGGAAGTTTTGAGATTCCAGATACAAGTTAAAACAAGTGACATTAGTGAATTGAGTGTTACAGGATCAGTATCTATGATATATGAGTACAAGAGTGTGTGTCTCATATCATATAGGAATTTTTGAGATTCCAGATACAAGTTAAAACAAATGACATTAGTGAATTGAGTGTTACAGGATCAGTATCTATGATATGAGTAGAAGAGTGTTTGTCTCATATCATATAGGAATTTTTGAGATTCCAGATACAAGTTATAACAAGTGACATTAGTGAATAGAGTGTTACAGGATCAGTATCTATGATATATGAGTACAAGGGTGTGTGTCTCATATCATATAGGAATTTTTGAGATTCCAGATACAAGTTATAACAAGTGACATTAGTGAATTGTGCATTACTGGATCCAGTATCTATGATATATGAGTACAAGAGTGTTTGTCTGATATCATATAGGAATTTTTGAGATTCCAGATACAAGTTATAACAAGTGACATTAGTGAATTGAATGTTACAGGATCCAGTATCTATGATATGAGTAGAAGATTGTTTGTCTCATGTCATATAGGAATTTTTGAGATTCCAGATACAAGTTAAAACAAGTGACATTAGTGAATTGAGTGTTACTGGATCCAGTATCTATGATATATGAGTACAAGAGTGTGTGTCTCATATCATATAGGAATTTTTGAGATTCCAGATACAAGTTATAACAAGTGACATTAGTGAATTGAGTGTTACAGGATCAGTATCTATGATATATGAGTACAAGAGTGTGTGTCTCATATCATATAGGAATTTTTGAGACTCCAGATACAAGTTATAACAAGTGACATTAGTGAATTGAGTGTTACTGGATCCAGTATCTATGATATATGAGTACAAGAGTGTGTGTCTCATATCATATAGGAATTTTTGAGATTCCAGATACAAGTTAAAACAAGTGGCATTAGTGAATTGAGTGTTATAGGATCAGTATCTATGATATATGAGTACAAGAGTGTGTGTCTTATGTCATATAGGAATTTTTGAGATTCCAGATACAAGTTAAAACAAGTGACATTAGTGAATTGAGTGTTACTGGATCAGTATCTATGATATATGAGTACAAGAGTGTGTGTCACATATGATATAGGAATTTTTGAGATTCCAGATACAAGTTATAACAAGTGACATTAGTGAATTGAGTGTCACAGGATCAGTATCTATGATATAAGAGTACAAGAGTGTTTGTCTCATATCATATAGGAATTTTTGAAATTCCAGACACATGTTAAAACAAGTGACATTAGTGAATTGAGTGTTACTGGACCTATATCTATGATATATGAGTACAAGAGTGTGTGTCACATATGATATAGGAATTTTTGAGATTCCAGATACAAGTTATAACAAGTGACATTAGTGAATTGAGTGTTACAGGATCCAGTATCTATGATATATGAGTACAAGAGTGTGTGTCTCATATCATATAGGAATTTTTGAGATTCCAGATACAAGTTATAACAAGTGACATTAGTGAATTGAGTGTTACAGGATCCAGTATCTATGATACATGAGTACAAGAGTGTGTGTCTCATATCATATAGGAATTTTTGAGATTCCAGATACAAGTTATAACAAGTGACATTAGTGAATTGAGTGTTAAAGGATCCAGTATCTTGATACGGTAATTTGTATCATAAATTACCTAAATGTAAATAATGATTGTAATATGAATATGTATTTTTATGTGACATTGATTTCAGAGGTTTATTAATTGTAATTATTATTGGTAAATAATAATATACGGCTTTACTGAAACTGTCAACAATAACGCAATAATGCAGCAAGGGGGTGAGTTGTTTGTCATTGCCGGGAACCAGGAAGTTACGTAATGTTTCGCGCCTTTTCGGTAAAAGCTTCTAGAATGTTCCTTAAAAGAAATATGTATTAGTGGTTTTCATTGGATATTAAAATAGACGCTAATGTTGGCGCGTTTTATTAGCCAATGGCAGTTCATTTATAATCTTTAGGCGTATCTTGAGGCAGGCCTATAAATAAGCCAGGTTCAAGGGAGCGTTCCCCCCAGTTCTACAAAATTCTCCGTACTCTCCACGTCGCTCTCTCAGTTCATTTATTTCGCCAAGTTACGCGCAGCAGAATTACGAGAATCTAAATTATTATAAAGTTAATTCTACACAAAGTTGAAGTATGCAAGTTAAAAGTGATCAGTAAGAAGTTATTAAAAACAGTTTCAGTTTGGCAAGTATCCAGATAAATATGTAAAAAGTGTTAGTGAATGTGTTCGGCAATAAAAGTTATAAAACCAATTTCTTCGTCAGTATAATTTCTGGATAAAAGATTCCTTTCCGATTCACACCCTGCAAGAGATACAAGTTCTACCAAGATAAGATGATAGCTAGCCGGAGGACAATATACATAACCTTAAATTCTTTCAGAAACTAATTGATACAAATTGCTATGCCAGAGGGAGCTACGAACCAAACAAGGAGTGACGTCACAAGGAGGCTTCAACACACGTGATGTAAACAACATTACGTAAAGCAGCAACCGTCGCATATTGGCTTCCAAACGCGGAGCTACAATTAATGTTAAATAATTACAACATTAATACCGCACCATATTGGCTTCCACAACGTGGTGCTCTAAACATATACAACATTAATACCGCACCATATTGGCACCCAGGACGTGGGGCGAAGTAACCAGGAAAGGAATGAAGCAGAGTAACCAGGAATACAGCGGTGAAATGATCTACAAGACGCAGATTGCAGAAACAAAAGGGACGACAGCCTTCGATGGTAATTCCGAGATTGCGAGGCAACAAGGAATTCAACTACAAAAACATCGAGACGACGTAGATTCATCACAACACAACGCAGAAGCGACATACAAACATAGGAGAATGGGGCAGAACGCTGGACATCAAAGTAACAGCAACATACAGCATCACAAAGGTATCGTAATTATTTTTTAGAAAACAAAAACAATGGCTGCTAGTAATACAGAAGAAACAATGATGGAAGGGGATAGTGTAACAGTTAGCTGTAATTCAATACAGGTTACAAAAAAAAGCTCAAACAATGTAATATTTGAGGGAGGAAATGTTAGTGCAAAAAGGAAGAATAGAATAGCAGGAAATATTAATTCTGATACTAGAATGATTATTGATATGATAAAAAAGATGAATGAGAATATAGTTCAATTTAGGAAAGATATGCAAAAGAGTTATAGGGAATTAAGGGAAGATCTTAGTAAGAAATTAGATCAAGAAAGGGAAGAGATAAAAAAAAGCAGGGAAATATTGGAAGATATGGAAAAGAATAATAGGGAATTAAGGGAAGATATTGGTAGGAGTAATGATGTATTAGAGCAAAAAGTAGATCAAAGCAGTAAAGAAATTGAAAAAGTTACGAAGTTAGATAGTAGTATGCCAAAAATGAGAGATGAAAATGAGGAAGTAATAGCAAGTGAGATAGGAGAAATTTCAAAGAAAATGCTAGACATGAGCAGGGAAATATGTAACAAAGAAAGTGAGGTTAATACTAAAAGTGAGATTAATGTAGAATGCACAGAGTTAGGAAGTCAAATGAATAGTATTCCAAGTGAGATAAGAGAGATAAAAGAGGTTAGGAATGTAGATGTAAATCAGGCGCAAGTTAATTTCAGTGGGGAAATATCAGAAATACAGAAAGAATCAGAAATGCAAGGAAATAAATTGTACCAAGATGTTCAAAATGAAAACTCCAGTCCAGTACAGTTTAGTACAGATTTGTCAGAGTATTCTCAAAGTAAAGAGATAGCAGAAGAATTGAAAATGAAAGTTGTTAAAAGATGTATTGTTCAAGAAACTTTAGATTGTTTTCAAATGTTATCATGTGATGAAATTTCAATTGAATACAAGAGGTTATTCATGAACAACAATTTGAAGGTTAGGATACGGCTACGAGTAATGTTTAGCCACACACAATTTGATCCAGGAGGGTAAATAGCAATGTGATGTAAAGTAAATGCTGGATAGTTAAAGACGACTAGCAGAGAAATGTATTGGAATGTAAGAGGGTTAATTATTTATGTGTCATTTGAAAAGAGAAATAAATTATAAAAAAAAAAAAAAAAAGGAGAAATAAATATTTAAAACAAAAAAAATATATACATATAACAATTTTTAGTAACTGTAACAGTATTTGAAAAGAAGAAGGTGATAATTGAAACTTAATATGATATTAAAGTAAAAGTACGTAAATACAATTCCAAGAATTAAAAAAATTAAGAATGCAAAGATTGAAACTTAATATGATATTAAATTAAAAGTACGTAAATACAATTCCAAGAATTAAAAATTAAGAATGCAAAGATTGAAACTTAATATGATATTAAATTAAAAGTACGGAAATACAATTCAAAGAGTATTGTTAAAAATAAAATTCAAAATAACAAAAATGGTAAAAATAATTCAAAACAAATACTTATGTAGCAAACAGAAAAGGTGAAACATTGTCTAGATTTAAGAGATGTAAATATTTGTGTAGAGGGTGAATATTTTGGTAAATATGTATAATAATTACAAAAATCTTAAATGTATAAATTTTTGTTAACAACTTAAAGTAAACAATTTGGTAGCAGTAATTAAATAATTTAGGGTAAAGTATTTGCTATAAAAAAATTGTGATGTCAGATGAATATCTAAATTAATTAAACCAGAGCCAGTAAGTAGTGGCAAGATAAAACATATATCGTGTGTTAAATGCGTGTGAAGTGTTTAGTAAAAGTGATAACGTGTGTTCCAAGATTTAGGAGACTAAAAACACAATTTTTAAATTTCTAAACAAGTTATAAATATTTATAATTATGTTTCTAGTGGGGCATATGATACGGTAATTTGTATCATAAATTACCTAAATGTAAATAATGATTGTAATATGAATATGTATTTTTATGTGACATTGATTTCAGAGGTTTATTAATTGTAATTATTATTGGTAAATAATAATTTACGGCTTTACTGAAACTGTCAACAATAACGCAATAATGCAGCAAGGGGGTGAGTTGTTTGTCATTGCCGGGAACCAGGAAGTTATGTAATGTTTCGCGCCTTTTCGGTAAAAGCTTCTAGAATGTTCCTTAAAAGAAATATGTATTAGTGGTTTTCATTGGATAGTAAAATAGACGCTAATGTTGGCGCGTTTTATTAGCCAATGGCAGTTCATTTATAATCTTTAGGCGTATCTTGAGGCAGGCCTATAAATAAGCCAGGTTCAAGGGAGCGTTCCCCCCAGTTCTACAAAATTCTCCGTACTCTCCACGTCGCTCTCTCAGTTCATTTATTTCGCCAAGTTACGCGCAGCAGAATTACGAGAATCTAAATTATTATAAAGTTAATTCTACACAAAGTTGAAGTATGCAAGTTAAAAGTGATCAGTAAGAAGTTATTAAAAACAGTTTCAGTTTGGCAAGTATCCAGATAAATATGTAAAAAGTGTTAGTGAATGTGTTCGGCAATAAAAGTTATAAAACCAATTTCATCGTCAGTATAATTTCTGGATAAAAGATTCCTTTCCGATTCACACCCTGCAAGAGATACAAGTTCTACCAAGATAAGATGATAGCTAGCCGTAGGACAATATACATAACCTTAAATTCTTTCAGAAACTAATTGATACAAATTGCTACGCCACAGGGAGCTACGAACCAAACAAGGAGTGACGTCACAAGGAGGCTTCAACACACGTGATGTAAACAACATTACGTAAAGCAGGAACCGTCGCATATTGGCTTCCAAACGTGGTGCTACAATTAATGTTAAATAATTACAACATTAATACCGCACCAATCTATGATACATGAGTACAAGAGTGTTTGTCTCATATTATATAGGAATTTTTGAGATTCCAGATACAAGTTATAACAAGTGACATTAGTGAATTGAGTGTAACAGGATCCAGTATCTATGATACATGAGTAGAAGAGTGTTTATCTCATATCATTTAGGAATTTTTGAAATTCCAGACACAAGTTAAAACAAGTGACATTAGTGAATTGAATGTTACTGGATCCAGTATCTATGATATATGAGTACAAGAGTGTGTGTCACATATGATATATGAATTTTTGAGATTCCAGATACAAGTTATAACAAGTAACATTAGTGAATTGAGTGTTACTGGACCTATATCTAGGATATATGAGTACAAGAGTGTGTGTCACATATGATATAGGAATTTTTGAGATTCCAGATACAAGTTAAAATAAGTGACATTAGTGAATTGAATGTTACAGGATCCAGTATCTATGATATGAGTACAAGAGTGTTTGTCTCATGTCATATAGGAATTTTTGAGATTCCAGATACAAGTTAAAACAAGTGACATTAGTGAATTAAATGTTACAGGATCCAGTATCTATGATATGAGTACAAGAGTGTGTGTCTCATATCATATAGGAATTTTTGAGATTCCAGATACAAGTTAAAACAAGTGACATTAGTGAATTAAGTGTTACAGGATCCAGTATCTATGATATGAGTACAATGGTGTGTGTCTCATATCATATAGGAATTTTTGAGATTCCAGATACAAGTTAAAACAAGTGACATTAGTGAATTGAATGTTACAGGATCCAGTATCTATGATATGAGTACACGAGTGTGAGTCTCATATCATATAGGAATTTTTGAGATTCCAGATACAAGTTATAACAAGTGACATTAGTGAATTGAGTGTTACAGGATCCAGTATCTATGATATATGAGTACAAAAGTGTGTGTCTCATATCATATAGGAATTTTTGAGATTCCAGATACAAGTTATAACAAGTGACATTAGTGAATTGAGTGTTACTGGATCCAGTATCTATGATATATGAGTACAAGAGTGTGTGTCTCATATCATATAGGAATTTTTGAGATTCCAGATACAAGTTATAACAAGTGACATTAGTGAATTGAGTGTTACTGGATCCAGTATCTATGATATATGAGTACAAGAGTGTGTGTCTCATATCATATAGGAATTTTTGAGATTTCAGATACAAGTTAAAACAAGTGACATTAGTGAATTAAATGTTACAGGATCCAGTATCTATGATATATGAGTACAAGAGTGTGTTTCTCATATCATATAGGAATTTTTGAAATTCTAGACACAAGTTATAACAAGTGACATTAGTGAATTGAGTGTTACTGGACCTATATCTATGATATATGAGTACAAGAGTGTGTGTCTCATATCATATAGGAATTTTTGAGATTTCAGATACAAGTTATAACAAGTGACATTAGTGAATTGAGTATTACAGGATCAGTATCTCTGATATAAGAGTACAAGAGTGTTTGTCTCATATCATATAGGAATTTTTGAGATTCCAGATACAAGTTATAACAAGTGACATTAGTGAATTGAGTGTTACTGGATCCAGTATCTATGATATATGAGTACAAGAGTGTTTGTCTCATATCATATAGGAATTTTTGAGATTCCAGGCACACGTTAAAACAAGTGACATTAGTGAATTAAGTGTTACAGGATCAGTATCTATGATATATGAGTACAAGAGTGTTTGTCTCATATCATATAGGAATTTTTGAGATTCCAGGCACAAGTTAAACAAGTGACATTAGTGAATTGAGTGTTACAGGATCAGTATCTATGATATATGAGTACAAGGGTGTGTGTCTCATATCATATAGGAATTTTTGAGATTCCAGGCACACGTTAAAACAAGTGACATTAGTGAATTGAGTGTTACAGGATCAGTATCTATGATATATGAGTACAAGAGTGTTTGTCTCATATCATATAGGAATTTTTGAGATTCCAGGCACAAGTTAAACAAGTGACATTAGTGAATTGAGTGTTACAGGATCAGTATCTATGATATATGAGTACAAGGGTGTGTGTCTCATATCATATAGGAATTTTTGAGATTCCAGGCACAAGTTAAAACAAGTGACATTAGTGAATTGAGTGTTACAGGATCCAGTATGTATGATATATGAGTACAAGAGTGTTTTCTCATATCATATAGGAATTTTTGAGATTCCAGGCACAATAAGTGACATTAGTGAATTGAGTGTTACAGGATCAGTATCTATGATATATGAGTGCAAGAGTGTGTGTCTCTTATCATATAGGAATTTTTGAGATTCCAGATACAAGTTAAATCAAGTGACATTAGTGAATTGAGTGTTACTGGATCCAGTATCTATGATATATGAGTACAAGAGTGTGTGTCTCATATCATATAGGAATTTTTGAGATTCCAGATACAAGTTATAACAAGTGACATTAGTGAATTGAGTGTTACAGGATCAATATCTATGATATATGAGTACAAGAGTGTGTGTCTCATATCATATAGTAATTTTTGAGATTCCAGACATTAGTGAATTGAGTGTTACTGTACCTATATCTATGGTATATGAGTACAAGAGTGTGTGTCACATATGATATAGGAATTTTTGAGATTCCAGATACAAGTTAAAACAAGTGACATTAGTGAATTGAGTGTTACAGGATCAGTATCTATGATATATGAGTACAAGAGTGTGTGTCTCATATCATATAGGAATTTTTGAGATTCCAGATACAAGTTATAACACGTGACATTAGTGAATTGAATGTTAAGGATCCAGTATCTATGATATGAGTAGAGGAGTGTTTGTCTCATATCATATACGAATTCTTGAGATTCCAGATACAAGTTATAACAAGTGACATTAGTGAATTGAATGTTACAGGATCCAGTATCTATGATATATGAGTACAAGAGTGTTTGTCTCATATCATATAGGAATTTTTGAGATTCTAGATACAAGTTAAAACAAGTGACATTAGTGAATTGAGTGTTACTGGATCCAGTATCTATGATATGAGTAGAAGAGTTTGTCTCATATCATATAGGAATTTTTGAGATTCCAGATACAAGTTATAACAAGTGACATTAGTGAATAGAGTGTTACAGGATCAGTATCTATGATATATGAGTACAAGGGTGTGTGTCTCATATCATATAGGAATTTTTGAGATTCCAGATACAAGTTATAACAAGTGACATTAGTGAATTGAGTGTTACAGGATCCAGTATCTATGATATATTAGTACAAAAGTGTGTGTCTCATATCATATAGGAATTTTTGAGATTCCAGATACAAGTTATAACAAGTGACATTAGTGAATTGAGTGTTACTGGATCCAGTATCTATGATATATGAGTACAAGAGTGTGTGTCTCATATCATATAGGAATTTTTGAGATTCCAGATACAAGTTATAACAAGTGACATTAGTGAATTGAGTGTTACTGGATCCAGTATCTATGATATATGAGTACAAGAGTGTGTGTCTCATATCATATAGGAATTTTTGAGATTTCAGATACAAGGTAAAACAAGTGACATTAGTGAATTAAATGTTACAGCATCCAGTATCTATGATATATGAGTACAAGAGTGTGTGTCTCATATCATATAGGAATTTTTGAAATTCTAGACACAAGTTATAACAAGTGACATTAGTGAATTGAGTGTTACTGGACCTATATCTATGATATATGAGTACAAGAGTGTGTGTCTCATATCATATAGGAATTTTTGAGATTCCAGATACAAGTTATAACAAGTGACATTAGTGAATTGAGTATTACAGGATCAGTATCTCTGATATAAGAGTACAAGAGTGTTTGTCTCATATCATATAGGAATTTTTGAGATTCCAGATACAAGTTATAACAAGTGACATTAGTGAATTGAGTGTTACTGGATCCAGTATCTATGATATATGAGTACAACAGTGTTTGTCTCATATCATATAGGAATTTTTGAGATTCCAGGCACACGTTAAAACAAGTGACATTAGTGAATTAAGTGTTACAGGATCAGTATCTATGATATATGAGTACAAGAGTGTTTGTTTCATATCATATAGGAATTTTTGAGATTCCAGGCACAAGTTAAACAAGTGACATTAGTGAATTGAGTGTTACAGGATCAGTATCTATGATATATGAGTACAAGGATGTGTGTCTCATATCATATAGCATTTTTGAGATTCCAGGCACACGTTAAAACAAGTGAAATTAGTGAATTGAGTGTTACAGGATCAGTATCTATGATATATGAGTACAAGAGTGTTTGTCTCATATCATATAGGAATTTTTGAGATTCCAGGCACAAGTTAAACAAGTGACATTAGTGAATTGAGTGTTACAGGATCAGTATCTATGATATATGAGTACAAGGGTGTGTGTCTCATATCATATAGGAATTTTTGAGATTCCAGGCACAAGTTAAAACAAGTGACATTAGTGAATTGAGTGTTACAGGATCCAGTATGTATGATATATGAGTACAAGAGTGTTTTCTCATATCATATAGGAATTTTTGAGATTCCAGGCACAATAAGTGACATTAGTGAATTGAGTGTTACAGGATCAGTATCTATGATATATGAGTGCAAGAGTGTGTGTCTCTTATCATATAGGAATTTTTGAGATTCCAGATACAAGTTAAATCAAGTGACATTAGTGAATTGAGTGTTACTGGATCCAGTATCTATGATATATGAGTACAAGAGTGTGTGTCTCATATCATATAGGAATTTTTGAGAATCCAGATACAAGTTATAACAAGTGACATTAGTGAACTGAGTGTTACAGGATCAGTATCTATGATATATGAGTACAAGAGTATGTGTCTCATATCATATAGGAATTTTTGAGATTCCAGATACAAGTTATAACAAGTGACATTAGTGAATTGAGTGTTACAGGATCAATATCTATGATATATGAGTACAAGAGTGTGTGTCTCATATCATATAGTAATTTTTGAGATTCCAGACATTAGTGAATTGAGTGTTACTGTACCTATATCTATGGTATATGAGTACAAGAGTGTGTGTCACATATGATATAGGAATTTTTGAGATTCCAGATACAAGTTAAAACAAGTGACATTAGTGAATTGAGTGTTACAGGATCAGTATCTATGATATATGAGTACAAGAGTGTGTGTCTCATATCATATAGGAATTTTTGAGATTCCAGATACAAGTTATAACACGTGACATTAGTGAATTGAATGTTACAGGATCCCGTATCTATGATATGAGTAGAAGAGTGTTTGTCTCATATCATATACGAATTCTTGAGATTCCAGATACAAGTTATAACAAGTGACATTAGTGAATTGAATGTTACAGGATCCAGTATCTATGATATATGAGTACAAGAGTGTTTGTCTCATATCATATAGGAATTTTTGAGATTCCAGATACAAGTTAAAACAAGTGACATTAGTGAATTGAGTGTTACTGGATCCAGTATCTATGATATGAGTAGAAGAGTTTGTCTCATATCATATAGGAATTTTTGAGATTCCAGATACAAGTTATAACAAGTGACATTAGTGAATAGAGTGTTACAGGATCAGTAGCTATGATATATGAGTACAAGGGTGTGTGTCTCATATCATATAGGAATTTTTGAGATTCCAGATACAAGTTATAACAAGTGACATTAGTGAATTGTGCATTACTGGATCCAGTATCTATGATATATGAGTACAAGAGTGTTTGTCTCATATCATATAGGAATTTTTGAGATTCCAGATACAAGTTATAACAAGTGACATTATGAATTGAATGTTACAGGATCCAGTATCTATGATATGAGTAGAAGAGTGTTTGTCTCATATCATATAGGAATTTTTGAGATTCCAGATACAAGTTAAAACAAGTGACATTAGTGAATTGAGTGTTACTGGATCCAGTATCTATGATATATGAGTACAAGAGTGTGTGTCTCATATCATATAGGAATTTTTGAGATTCCAGATACAAGTTATAACAAGTGACATTAGTGAATTGAGTGTTACAGGATCAGTATCTATGATATATGAGTGCAAGGGTGTGTGTCTCATATGACATAGGAATTTTTGAGATTCCAGATACAAGTTATAACAAGTGACATTAGTGAATTGAGTGTTACTGGATCCAGTATCTATGATACATGAGTACAAGGGTGTGTGACTCATATCATATAGGAAGTTTTGAGATTCCAGATACAAGTTAAAACAAGTGACATTAGTGAATTGAGTGTTACAGGATCAGTATCTATGATATATGAGTACAAGAGTGTGTGTCTCATATCATATAGGAATTTTTGAGATTCCAGATACAAGTTAAAACAAATGACATTAGTGAATTGAGTGTTACAGGATCAGTATCTATGATATGAGTAGAAGAGTGTTTGTCTCATATCATATAGGAATTTTTGAGATTCCAGATACAAGTTATAACAAGTGACATTAGTGAATAGAGTGTTACAGGATCAGTATCTATGATATATGAGTACAAGGGTGTGTGTCTCATATCATATAGGAATTTTTGAGATTCCAGATACAAGTTATAACAAGTGACATTAGTGAATTGTGCATTACTGGATCCAGTATCTATGATATATGAGTACAAGAGTGTTTGTCTCATATCATATAGGAATTTTTGAGATTCCAGATACAAGTTATAACAAGTGACATTAGTGAATTGAATGTTACAGGATCCAGTATCTATGATATGAGTAGAAGATTGTTTGTCTCATGTCAAATAGGAATTTTTGAGATTCCAGATACAAGTTAAAACAAGTGACATTAGTGAATTGAGTGTTACTGGATCCAGTATCTATGATATATGAGTACAAGAGTGTGTGTCTCATATCATATAGGAATTTTTGAGATTCCAGATACAAGTTATAACAAGTGACATTAGTGAATTGAGTGTTACAGGATCAGTATCTATGATATATGAGTAGAAGGGTGTGTGT
Organism: Deroplatys truncata; assembly: GCA_030765065.1. NCBI lineage: Eukaryota > Metazoa > Arthropoda > Insecta > Mantodea > Mantidae > Deroplatys > Deroplatys truncata. The sequence goes on from JAUKNL010000038.1 coordinate 1,760,813, forward strand.
CTCATATCATATAGGAATTTTTGAGATTCCAGATACAAGTTATAACAAGTGACATTAGTGAATTGAGTGTTACTGGATCCAGTATCTACGATATATGAGTACAAGGGTGTGTGTCTCATATCATATAGTAATTTTTGAGATTCCAGATACAAGTTAAAACAAATGACATTAGAGAATGGAGTGTTACTGGATCTAGTATCTACGATATATGAGTACAAGAGTGTTTGACTCATATCATATAGGAATTTTTGAGATTCCAGATACAAGTTATAACAAGTGACATTAGTGAATTGAGTGTTACTGGATCCAGTATCTATGATATATGAGTACAAGAGTGTGTGTCACATATCATATAGGAATTTTTGAGATTCCAGATACAAGTTATAACAAGTGACATTAGTGAATTGAGTGTTACTGGATCCAGTATCTATGATACATGAGTACAAGGGTGTGTGTCTCATATCATATAGGAATTTTTGAGATTCCAGATAAAGTTATAACAAGTGACATTAGTGAATTGAGTGTTACTGGATCCAGTATCTAGGATATATGAGTACAAGAGTGTGTGTCACATATCATATAGGAATTTTTGAGATTCCAGATACAAGTTATAACAAGTGACATTAGTGAATTGAGTGTTACTGGATCCAGTATCTATGATATATGAGTACAAGAGTGTGTGTCTCATATCATATAGGAATTTTTGAGATTCCAGATACAAGTTATAACAAGTGACATTAGTGAATTGAGTGTTACTGGATCCAGTATCTATGATATATGAGTACAAGAGTGTGTGTCTCATATCATATAGGAATTTTTGAGATTCCAGATACAAGTTATAACAAGTGACATTAGTGAATTGAGTGTTACTGGATCCAGTATCTATGATACATGAGTATAAGGGTGTGTGTCTCATATCATATAGGAATTTTTGAGATTCCAGATACAAGTTATAACAAGTGACATTAGTAAATTGAGTGTTACTGGATCCAGTATCTATGATACATGAGTACAAGGGTGTGTGTCTCATATCATATAAGAATTTTTGAGATTCCAGATACAAGTTATAACAAGTGACATTAGTGAATTGAGTGTTACTGGACCTATATCTGTGAAGTTCATGTAAATGAAAGTAGCTAAAGAATTGGCACCTCAGCTTCACATCAGAGCAGTAATCAAGAAAACTGCAGGTGTTTCAAATCTTAATGCTAGTTTTGTATCAATGTTAGGTGAATCGCCCATATAGAACAGAAAACATCAATTCCAGAAATTATATTAAAAACAAATAACACAAGAAGCGAAGGAGAAGGTATTTAATACTGAACGTCCCAGAAGAAAAACAGAACTCACCAATAATTTCCTAGTACAGATTATTGCAACTCTAAAATTCATATTTTGATTAGTATTGAAAGCAGGTCTTACAACCAAATTGAGAAATATTTTGCCAATAATGTTTCAAACCATATGATAAAAGTAGTAATAACATTAGCTTCAGAGGGAGGTATTTTGTCAACTTGTTAAACCATTAGAATATTCCATGGTGGTAAAAGCATTAGTTTTAAATTTCAGCATTATGGCAGGAAAAATTAATCATGTTTTCGTTTAATGGAGGACATAAATTAAAAAAGCCCAGAAGAGCTAGATTTTGTGCTATCTAAAAGAAACCTTCCGTAGTTTTACACATAAATATATCCTGTTAAGAATATAGGTTTCTCAAAATTTGCTCCCCTAAAGTGTGAGTATACTTCTAGGCAGCCATTCTGCTTGTGTTTGTACTCATCATCAGGATGTGAAACTGATGGAATAAACATTTCCCACCTTACTGCACATTCAAATAGATAGATAGGTTTAATCACTGTTAATATTGCAAGAATACATGATTTCATCAAATACTTTAATAACATAATACATACTTCATCAAATACCAGAGTACAAAATAAAATTTAATTAATTACTAATTGAGTCAATAAACTCATCTACAAATCCCTTTTGAAGCCGCACATGGATCGTTCTTTTAACTGTACGGTAGTTTAAGAACCTTAAGATTTAACTCCTTTGGCAAATAAGGTGGTTTTATGTTCAAGCACTTTTAAATTTGCGTTATTCCTAGTATTATAGAACGAACTCTTCATTTGTCATGAAATTATTAATATTTCGTTTATAAGTACTGCCATTTAATTGTTTAAAAACTGGCTTGCATGAATCAATGCTGCCTCCTGATTATTATTATTATTATTATTATTATTATTATTATTATTATTATTATTATTATTATTATTATTATTATTTTACTTAAAGACTAAATGACCGTCTTTGCCATTTTCCCCAACATTATCCCATATGTCAATATACTTTCTGCATGCCCAAAGTATAGAGCTGTTTTAGTATGAAAATCTATTTCTTTCTTTATTACCCTAAATGAAAAATAAAATTTATCCAGCTTTGTTATTAAATGTGCAATATGAAACCCCAATCAAGATGCTGATCTAACCATATTCCTAAGAATTTAGTATGATCAACCTGCAACACTTTTGTATTATAAATTTGAAGGTTGATACTGTTCTCTTGCTTATTCTTTTTATGACCAAATGGAATTACTACTGTTTTTAACGGATTTAAAACTAATTTATTAATATCGAACCAATTTTACATTCTAGTTATTATGGCTTCTTTGTGCTTTAAACCTTCCATGATTATATTAGTATCATCATTGCTAACATATTAACATAGGTATTAAGGTGTTTTGGAAAATCATTGATAAAAATTAGAAATAGAATTGGTCCTAATGTAGAACCTTGGGGTACTCCATGCTTAATATTTTGAACTTTTGAGCTGTTATGAGATTTAAATGATCCGTTTTAGTTATTTCAAGCATTTGTCTATGATTACTTAGATAACACTGGAACCATTCCTGCCCTTTTCCCCTTATTCCATACATTTATAATTTCTCCATGTTGAATGCTTTAGTTAGGTCTATGAATAACCCAGTACATTTCTTTCTGTTATCAATTATGTATAAAATCTTTCCAATAAAAAGTCATAGTTGACTTACCCTTGGAAAATCCATTTTGGCTAGAATAGATGACTTTATTTTAACATGGCTTTTTCAAGTATTTTAGATAATGAGGGAAGTATCGAAATGGGCTTGTAATTCTCTGTCTCTTCCTAATCCCCTTTTTTACAAATTGCTTTGATTTTCGCTTCTCCGGAAACTGACCAAATTGGAAAGATTTATTTACTAATGACATATTGTTCTCATTATAAGGATTGTCTCCAATAATTTGTAACCTCCTCACCAGATTGCTACTTAAGGAAATGTGCTAACTGACCAGAGATGAAAACTGGGTCAATAATATTCGTGACATTTTCAAAGAAACAAACTATAAAATAGGAGACTTATAAACATTGGGTAACCGTAGTTTGCACAAATTTAAAAATAATACTATCACCTGTTGAAGGCTTTCTGGAAATATTGTCGGATCTTTTAATTAATACCCTTATAGCTCAAGTAGCTTTGTGTTTTTGTCTGAATGGGAAGAAAACTTGAAACCTAAAGAATGTATTGTAATTTGCAATTTTTCAGAATTTTTCTCCCTTTGTCATACAAGATTCCATTCAGGGGAAACATTGGAACAATAACCAAGCAACAGTCTATCCATTTTTAATTTACTTATAGAAAACAATAGCTTAAAGTATTACAAAATTATATTGGCAAATCAGAAAGTTTACAAATGCTGTTCATCTGTTTCAACACCAATTAACAAACATGCTAAAGAAGGAAATAAGAGACGTGAAAAAAGTAGTTTTATGTGCAAGAATAGAAAAATTTGTAGAAGATTTTGGAGTTAGCACGGAAAAGCATTTTCTTGCAAAGAGTCTTGTGATGTAATTGGGTACACTGCTGAGCGAAAGTCAGTCTCCAGCGGAGCAAGATCCCATTACATAAATTATTTACTTGGACACAGAATCATATTAAACACATTACATTTAATTTTTTGCTGTTAATTAGCAAAAGAAGAGAGTGATATTTTGGAGGCAAGATATGAAAACCAAAAACCAATAATGGCATGTTAAAGGCACATGTCATTATGGATATCTGAAGCTGTAGTGAAACTGTATTCATTTCAAAGTGAAGAAGGAAAAAATTTTGCATTTAAACAAATCATGTTAGTGTAATTTAGGCCTATAGATTGTTTCTTGATAGCACTGTGCCTTGAAACAAACTTGAATGTTTTTTTTTTAATTTATTTATTTATGGTCGCTCTTTAACTGCTGTGGTCCTTAGTGTCCCATTCTATACTGGGCGTGAAAGATCGGTAATTCTGCTCAGAGGCCTCTTTATCAGGCTTGAGGTTCTTTTACGTGCCGTAAATCTATGACACGGGACCACCGGCTTTATTTCTCTTCCGAAGGAAGCTGGCTAAGGATTTTTACACCCGAAAAAATGCATCGCCCTCTGCTGGGTTTGAACCTGCGATCTAGGGCTAGCATGGTAACCATTACACCACGGAGCATCATTCCTCCCAGCTAAGTAGAGTGGCGTTAGATCTGGGTCAAGTTCACTGCGCCACACAACTAGCTATATAATTTAATTTCAAATCAACCAGAAATAATAGCCTTGTGACATGGAGCAAGAACAATACTTTTTTCAGTTTTTTAAATTGTTGATTCATAATTAAATTTAAATTATAAAATAAAAAGACTTTCTAAACCAGATATGTTTTGTTCAAAATGATTTATAAAATATAAGAAGAAAGTGCACTCTCTGAGTTTTGAAATGAGATGTTTCCATAGTCTCTAACATAAAACGTAGATATTTACAAAGTCTCTAACATACAATGCAGATATTTACAAAGTCTATAACATAAAATGTAGATATTTACAAAGTCTCTAACATAAAACGTAGATATTTACAAAGTCTCTAACATACAATGCAGATATTTACAAAGTCTCTAATATAAAATGTAGATATTTACAAAGTCTCTAACATAAAACGTAGATATTTACAAAGTCTCTAATATAAAACGTAGATATTTACAAAGTCTCTAACATACAATGCAGATATTTACAAAGTCTCTAACATAAAACGTAGATATTTACAAAGTCTCTAACATAAAACGTAGATATTTACAAAGTCTCTAACATACAATGCAGATATTTACAAAGTCTCTAATATAAAATGTAGATATTTACAAAGTCTCTAACATAAAATGTAGATATTTACAAAGTCTCTAACATACAATGCAGATATTTACAAAGTCTCTAACATAAAACGTAGATATTTACAAAGTCTCTAACATACAATGCAGATATTTACAAAGTCTCTAATATAAAATGTAGATATTTACAAAGTCTCTAACATAAAATGTAGATATTTACAAAGTCTCTAACATACAATGCAGATATTTACAAAGTCTCTAACATAAAACGTAGATATTTACAAAGTCTCTAACATACAATGCAGATATTTACAAAGTCTCTAATATAAAATGTAGGTATTTACAAAGCTTCTAATATAAAATGTAGATATTTACAAAGTCTCTAACATAAATCGTAGGTATTTACAAAGTCTCTAACATAAAATGTAGATATTTACAAAGTCTCTAACATAAAATGTAGATATTTACAAAGTCTCTAACATAAAATGTAGATATTTACAAAGTCTCTAACATAAAACGTAGGTATTTACAAAGTCTCTAACATAAAATGTAGATATTTACAAAGTCTCTAACATAAAATGTAGATATTTACAAAGTCTCTAACATAAAATGTAGATATTTACAAAGTCTCTAATATAAAACGTAGGTATTTACAAAGCTTCTAATATAAAATGTAGATATTTACAAAGTCTCTAACATAAATGTAGGTATTTACAAAGTCTCTAACATAAAATGTAGATATTTACAAAGTCTCTAACATAAAATGTAGATATTTACAAAGTCTCTAACATAAAACGTAGGTATTTACAAAGTCTCTAACATAAAATGTAGATATTTACAAAGTCTCTAACATAAAACGTAGGTATTTACAAAGTCTCTAACATAAAATGTAGATATTTACAAAGTCTCTAACATAAAACGTAGGTATTTACAAAGTCTCTAACATAAAATGTAGATATTTACAAAGTCTCTAACATAAAACGTAGGTATTTACAAAGTCTCTAACATAAAATGTAGATATTTACAAAGTCTCTAACATAAAACGTAGGTATTTACAAAGTCTCTAACATAAAATGTAGATATTTACAAAGTCTCTAACATAAAATGTAGATATTTACAAAGTCTCTAACATAAAATGTAGATATTTACAAAGTCTCTAATATAAAACGTAGGTATTTACAAAGCTTCTAATATAAAATGTAGATATTTACAAAGCCTCTAACATAAATGTAGGTATTTACAAAGTTTCTAATATAAAACGTAGGTATTTACAAAGCTTCTAATATAAAATGTAGATATTTACAAAGTCTCTAACATAAAATGTAGATATTTACAAAGTCTCTAATATAAAACGTAGGTATTTACAAAGCTTCTAATCTAAAATGTAGATATTTACAAAGTCTCTGACATAAAACATAGATATTTACAAAGTTTCTAACATAAAAGGTAGATATTTCCACAGTCTCTAACATAAAATGTAGATATTTACAAAGTCTCTAACATAAAATGTAGATATTTACAAAGTCTCTAACATAAAATGTAGATATTTACAAAGTCTCTAATATAAAACGTAGGTATTTACAAAGCTTCTAATATAAAATGTAGATATTTACAAAGTCTCTAAGATAAAACGTTGGTATTTACAAAGTCTCTAACATAAAATGTAGATATTTACAAAGTCTCTAACATAAAATGTAGATATTTACAAAGTCTCTAACATAAAATTTAGATATTTACAAAGTCTCTAACATAAAATGTAGATATTTACAAAGTCTCTAACATACAATGCAGATATTTACAAAGTCTCTAATATAAAACGTAGGTATTTACAAAGCTTCTAATATAAGATGTAGATTTTTACAAAGTCTCTAACATAAAATGTAGGTATTTACAAAGTCTCTAACATAAAATGTAGATATTTACAAAGCCTCTAACATAAAATAGAGATATTTACAAAGTCTCTAACATAAAATTTAGTTATTTACAAAGACTCTAATATAAAACGTAGGTATTTACAAAGTTTCTAATATAAAATGTAGATATTTGCAAAGTCTCTAACATATAATGTAGATATTTACAAGTCTCTAACATAAAATGTAGATATTTGCAAAGTCTCTAATATAAAACGTAGGTATTTACAAAGTCTCTAACATAAAATTTAGATATTTACAAAGTCTCTACAATAAAACATAGGTATTTACAAAGTTTCTAATATAAAATGTAGATATTTACAAAGTCTGTAATATAAAAAAGATATTTACAAAGTCTCTAAAATAAAATGTAGATATTTACAAAGTCACTAACATAAAACATAGATATTTACGAAGTCTCTAAAATAAAACTTAGATATTTACAAAGTCTCTAACATAAAATGTAGATATTTACAAAGTCCCTAACATAAAATGTAGATATTTACAAAGCTTCTAACATAAAACATAGATATTTACAAAGTCTCTAACATAAAACATAGATATTTACAAAGTCTCTAACATAAAATGTAGATATTTACAAAGCTTCTAACATAAAACACAGATATTTAAAAAGTCCCTAACATAAACTGTAGATATTTACAAAGCTTCTAACATAAAACATAGATATTTACAAAGTCTCTAACATAAAATGTAGATATTTACAAAGTCTCTAAAATAAAATGTAGATATTTACAAAGTCTCTAAAATAAAATGTAGATATTTACTAAGTCTCTAACATAAAACATAGATATTTACAAAGTCTCTAACATAAAATCTAGATATTTACAAAGTCTCTAACCTAAAATGTAGATATTTACAAAGTCTCTAACATAAAATGTAGATATTTACAAAATCTCTAACATAAAAGTAGATATTTACAAAGTCTCTAACATAAAACATAGATATTTACAAAGTGTGTTATATAAAACATAGATATTTACCAAGTCCTTAGTATAAAACATAGATATTTACAAAGTCTGTTATATAAAACATAGATATTTACAAAGTATAACATAAGACATAGATATTTACAAAGTCTCTAGTATAAAACATAGATATTTACAAAGTCTGTTATATAAAACATAGATATTTACAGTCTGCTATATAAAACATAGATATTTACAAAGTCTCTAGTATAAAACATAGATATTTACAAAGTCTGTTATATGAAACATAGATATTTACAAAGTCTCTAGTATAAAATATAGATATTTACAAAGTCTGTAATATAAAACATAGATATTTACAAAGTATAACATAAGACATAGATATTTACAAAGTGTCTAACATAGAATGTAGATATTTACAGTCTCTAACATAAAACATAGATATTTACAAAGTCTGTAATATAAAATAGATATTTACAAAGTCTTTAATATAAAATAGATATTTACAAAGTCTTTAATATAAAATAGATATTTCCAAAGTATAACATAAAACATAGATATTTACAAAGCCTGTAATATAAAATAGATATTTACAAAGTCTGTAATATAAAATAGATATTTACAAAGTCTTTAATATAAAATAGATATTTACAAAGTATAACATAAAACATAGATATTTACAAAGTCTGTAATACAAAATAGATATTTACAAAGTATAACATAAAACATAGATATTTACAAAGTCTTTAATATAAAATAGATATTTACAAAGTATAACATAAAACATAGATATCTACAAAGTCTGTAATATAAAATAGATATTTACAAAGTCTGTAATATAAAATAGATATTTACATAGTATAACATAAGACATAGATATTTACAAAGTCTTTAATATAAAACAGATATTTACAAAGTCTTTAATATAAAATAGATATTTACAAAGTCTGTAATATAAAATAGATATTTACAAAGTATAACATAAGACATAGATATTTACAAAATCTTAAATATAAAATAGATATTTACAAAGTATAACATAAAACATAGATATTTACAAAGTCTGTAATATAAAATAGATATTTACAAAGTATAACATAAAACATAGATATTTACAAAGTCTGTAATATAAAATAGATATTTACAAAGTATAACATAAGACATAGATATTTACAAAGTCTCTAACATAAAACACAGTTATTTACAAAGTCCCTAACATAAAACACAGTTATTTACAAAGTCTCTAACATAAAACATAGATATTTACAAAGTCTTTAATATAAAATAGATATTTACAAAGTCTTTAATATAAAATAGATATTTACAAAGTCTTTAATATAAAACAGATATTTACAAAGTATAACATAAGACATAGATATTTACAAAGTCTTTAATATAAAACAGATATTTACAAAGTCTTTAATATAAAATAGATATTTACAAAGTCTGTAATATAAAATAGATATTTACAAAGTATAACATAAGACATAGATATTTACAAAGTATAGCATAAAACATAGATATTTACAAAGTCTGTAATATAAAATAGATATTTACAAAGTATAACATAAGACATAGATATTTACAAAGTCTCTAACATAAAACACAGTTATTTACAAAGTCCCTAACATAAAACATAGATATTTACAAAGTATAACATAAAACATAGATATTTACAAAGTCTGTAATATAAAATAGATATTTACAAAGTATAACATAAAACATAGATATTTACAAGGTATAACATAAAACATAGATATTTACAAAGTATAACATAAAACATAGATATTTACAAAGTATAACATAAAACATAGATATTTACAAAGTCTGTAATATAAAATAGATATTTACAAAGTATAACATAAAACATAGATATTTACAAAGTCTGTAATATAAAATAGATATTCACAAAGTATAACATAAGACATAGATATTTACAAAGTCTCTAACATAAAACACAGTTATTTACAAAGTCTGTAACATAAAACACAGTTATTTACAAAGTCTCTAACATAAAACACAGTTATTTACAAAGTCTGTAACATAAAACACAGATATTTACAAAGTCCCTAACATAAAACACAGTTATTTACAAAGTCTGTAACATAAAACACAGTTATTTACAAAGTCTGTAACATAAAACACAGTTATTTACAAAGTCCCTAACATAAAACACAGTTATTTACAAAGTCTGTAACATAAAACACAGATATTTACAAAGTCCCTAACATAAAACACAGTTATTTACAAAGTCTGTAACATAAAACACAGTTATTTACAAAGTCTGTAACATAAAACACAGTTATTTACAAAGTCCCTAACATAAAACACAGTTATTTACAAAGTCTCTAACATAAAACACAGATATTTACAAAGTCTCTAACATAAAACACAGTTATTTTCAATGTCTCTAACATAAAACACAGTTATTTACAAAGTCTGTAACATAAAACACAGTTATTTACAAAGTCCCTAACATAAAACACAGTTATTTACAAAGTCTCTAACATAAAACACAGTTATTTACAAAGTCCCTAACATAAAACATAGTTATTTACAAAGTCTGTAACATAAAACACAGATATTTACAAAGTCCCTAACATAAAACACAGTTATTTACAAAGTCTGTAACATAAACCACAGTTATTTACAAAGTCTGTAACATAAAACACAGTTATTTACAAAGTCCCTAACATAAAACACAGTTATTTACAAAGTCTCTAACATAAAACACAGATATTTACAAAGTCTCTAACATAAAACACAGTTATTTTCAATGTCTCTAACATAAAACACAGTTATTTACAAAGTCCCTAACATAAAACACAGTTATTTACAAAGTCTCTAACATAAAACACAGTTATTTACAAAGTCCCTAACATAAAACACAGTTATTTACAAAGTCTGTAACATAAAACACAGATATTTACAAAGTCCCTAACATAAAACACAGTTATTTACAAAGTCTGTAACATAAAACACAGTTATTTACAAAGTCTGTAACATAAAACACAGTTATTTACAAAGTCCCTAACATAAAACACAGTTATTTACAAAGTCTCTAACATAAAACACAGATATTTACAAAGTCTCTAACATAAAACACAGTTATTTTCAATGTCTCTAACATAAAACACAGATATTTACAAAGTCTCTAACATAAAACACAGTTATTTACAAAGTCTCTAACATAAAACACAGTTATTTTCAATGTCTCTAACATAAAACACAGTTATTTACAAAGTCTCTAACATAAAACACAGTTATTTTCAATGTCTCTAACATAAAACACAGTTATTTACAAAGTCTCTAACATAAAACATAGATATTCACAAAGTCTCTAACATAAAACACAGTTATTTACAAAGTCTCTAACATAAAACACAGTTATTTACAAAGTCTCTAACATAAAACACAGTTATTTACAAAGTCTCTAACATAAAACACAGTTATTTACAAAGTCTCTAACATAAAACATAGATATTTACAAAGTCTCTAACATAAAACATAGATATTTACAAAGTCTGTAACATAAAACACAGTTATTTACAAAGTCTGTAACATAAAACACAGTTATTTTCAATGTCTCTAACATAAAACACAGTTATTTACAAAGTCTCTAACATAAAACACAGTTATTTTCAATGTCTCTAACATACAACACAGTTATTTACAAAGTCTCTAACATAAAACATAGATATTTACAAAGTCTCTAACATAAAACACAGTTATTTACAAAGTCTCTAACATAAAACACAGTTATTTACAAAGTCTCTAACATAAAACATAGATATTTACAAAGTCTGTAACATAAAACACAGTTATTTTCAATGTCTCTAACATAAAACACAGTTATTTACAAAGTCTCTAACATAAAACACAGATATTTACAAAGTCTCTAACATAAAACACAGTTATTTACAATGTCTCTAACATAAAACACAGTTATTTACAAAGTCTCTAACATAAAACACAGTTATTTTCAATGTCTCTAACATAAAACACAGTTATTTACAAAGTCTCTAACATAAAACACAGTTATTTTCAATGTCTCTAACATAAAACACAGTTATTTACAAAGTCCCTAACATAAAACACAGTTATTTACAAAGTCTCTAACATAAAACACAGATATTTACAAAGTCTCTAACATAAAACACAGTTATTTTCAATGTCTCTAACATAAAACACAGATATTTACAAAGTCTATAACATAAAACACAGTTATTTACAAAGTCTCTAACATAAAACACAGTTATTTTCAATGTCTCTAACATAAAACACAGTTATTTACAAAGTCTCTAACATAAAACACAGTTATTTTCAATGTCTGTAACATAAAACACAGTTATTTACAAAGTCTCTAACATAAAACATAGATATTCACAAAGTCTCTAACATAAAACACAGTTATTTACAAAGTCTCTAACATAAAACACAGTTATTTACAAAGTCTCTAACATAAAACACAGTTATTTACAAAGTCTCTAACATAAAACACAGTTATTTACAAAGTCTCTAACATAAAACATAGATATTTACAAAGTCTCTAACATAAAACATAGATATTTACAAAGTCTGTAACATAAAACACAGTTATTTACAAAGTCTGTAACATAAAACACAGTTATTTTCAATGTCTCTAACATAAAACACAGTTATTTACAAAGTCTCTAACATAAAACACAGTTATTTACAAAGTCTCTAACATAAAACATAGATATTTACAAAGTCTCTAACATAAAACACAGTTATTTACAAAGTCTCTAACATAAAACACAGTTATTTACAAAGTCTCTAACATAAAACATAGATATTTACAAAGTCTGTAACATAAAACACAGTTATTTTCAATGTCTCTAACATAAAACACAGTTATTTACAAAGTCTCTAACATAAAACACAGTTATTTACAAAGTCTCTAACATAAAACACAGTTATTTACAATGTCTCTAACATAAAACACAGTTATTTACAAAGTCTCTAACATAAAACACAGTTATTTACAAAGTCTCTAACATAAAACACAGTTATTTTCAATGTCTCTAACATAAAACACAGTTATTTACAAAGTCTCTAACATAAAACACAGTTATTTTCAATGTCTCTAACATAAAACACAGTTATTTACAAAGTCTCTAACATAAAACACAGTTATTTTCAATGTCTCTAACATAAAACACAGTTATTTACAAAGTCTCTAACATAAAACACAGTTATTTACAAAGTCTCTAACATAAAACACAGTTATTTACAAAGTCTCTAACATAAAACACAGTTATTTTCAATGTCTCTAACATAAAACACAGTTATTTACAATGTCTCTAACATAAAACACAGTTATTTTCAAAGTCTCTAACATAAAACACAGTTATTTACAAAGTCTCTAACATAAAACACAGTTATTTTCAATGTCTCTAACATAAAACACAGTTATTTACAAAGTCTCTAACATAAAACATAGATATTTACAAAGTCTCTAACATAAAACATAGTTATTTACAAAGTCTCTAACATAAAACACAGTTATTTACAAAGTCTCTAACATAAAACACAGTTATTTACAAAGTCTCTAACATAAAACATAGTTATTTACAAAGTCTCTAACATAAAACACAGTTATTTTCAATGTCTCTAACATAAAACATAGATATTTACAAAGTCTCTAACATAAAACACAGTTATTTACAAAGTCTCTAACATAAAACACAGTTATTTACAAAGTCTCTAACATAAAACACAGTTATTTACAAAGTCTCTAACATAAAACGTAGCGGAAGTATCCATATTAAACATGTCAATGGGGGTGCTTTTTTTGAAAATGTGTTACTTAGTAACAGACGTAACACTGATGTTAAATAATATTTTAAAACACTCACATAAGAAAGTGTATAGAGAAGTTATAAAAAAATCAAATACATGACTAAAGATCATTCGATCTCATGTGGAATGATTCATATAGCACCCTCCCACCCAAAAACCAAAGGTATTAATCTATTTTGCAGTTCACTGAATTCTGAGGACCAGGTCAATAACAATGCTGTCACTGAACAATGTTAGGGACAGTTGAAAACATGCTGACGATGGGACCAAACCGTCTCCTGAAACGCGTTCATGTAAGAACATTTTAGTGATGTAGTGTAACAACCTTCAACTCTCTTTATTTTAAAAATGTTAGGGACTACTGTTGTCCACAATGAAACTGTAATTGCTTTACAAACATCAGCTGCGCTAGTGCTAACAAGAAGAGAAGACGCAGGTTAACCTTGTGCTATCAATGCTTAAATATGTCAGTAAATGTTAAGTTTATGATTTTGTTTTCTCTCTTCACAATATAATGGGCAAATCATGTGATCTGACACCTCAGAAAGTTGCAGAGATTAAAACTTATTTGTTTTCAAATTGAGAGATTGGGGTGTTAGAATCATCTGTGAGGCAAATTAAAAAGAAAATTGAATTTGGTATGGAGCTAGCCCCACAAAGGAAGAATAAAGATTGTCACATCAAGGGCAGAGAGTTGCTTGTGAAAGAAATAGGTTTGCTAGTGCAAGCTTGAAGATAGTGGCATTGCTTCATCTGAAACAACTATTAGGTGCTGCTGTGGCTGCAAAATGACAAACGAGCACAAGAACACATACTTAAACTTCTGGAAATTGTTAATACGAAAACCTTACTGAATTAAACTTTACATTTGAAACAATTCACATAGCCTTGTTTTATTTTAGTGATGAAAGCAGTTTGTGTGAAGATGTCCTGTTGAAATGTATCATGCAGATTGTGTTGTACACACTGTAAAACAATGCACCAGTCATGATATCGTCAGTCATTCTACAAGTTGTTCAAGGGACATTGCAGCACAGGCAAATGTTGTGTTGAGGAGTAGACTGGTTCCTAAATGGCAAACCACTCATATTTATGCAAGATCAGCGACAGCTTTTCTGAGAGAGCAGAACATCCCTTTACGAGAAGGTGAGGGTGTGAACAGGCCACATTAGATGTATCATCCATTGAGAGGAATGGTTATACTACACCGGCGCTCATGGCAAGGATATGCTGAGAGGGAACAGGCCACATTAGATGTATCATCCATTCAGAGGAATGGTTATACTACACCGGCGCTCATGGCAAGGATATGCTGAGAGGGAACAGGCCACATTAGATGTATCATCCATTCAGAGGAATGGTTATACTACACCGGCGCTCATGGCAAGGATATGCTGAGAGGGAACAGGCCACATTAGATGTATCATCCATTGAGAGGAATGGTTATACTACACATGCGCTCATGGCAAGGATATGCTGAGAGGGAACAGGCCACATTAGATGTATCATCCATTGAGAGGAATGGTTATACTACACATGCACTCATGGCAAGGATATGCTGAGAGGGAACAGGCCACATTAGATGTATCATCCATTGAGAGGAATGGTTATACTACACATGCGCTCATGGCAAGGATATGCTGAGAGGGAACAGGCCACATTAGATGTATCATCCATTGAGAGGAATGGTTATACTACACATGCACTCATGGCAAGGATATGCTGAGAGGGAACAGGCCACATTAGATGTATCATCCATTGAGAGGAATGGTTATACTACACATGCGCTCATGGCAAGGATATGCTGAGAGGGAACAGGCCACATTAGATGTATCATCCATTCAGAGGAATGGTTATACTACACATGTGCTCATGGCAAGGATATGCTGAGAGGGAACAGGCCACATTAGATGTATCATCCATTCAGAGGAATGGTTATACTACACATGTGCTCATGGCAAGGATATGCTGAGAGGGAACAGGCCACATTAGATGTATCATCCATTCAGAGGAATGGTTATACTACACCGGCGCTCATGGCAAGGATATGCTGAGAGGGAACAGGCCACATTAGATGTATCATCCATTGAGAGGAATGGTAATACTACACATGCGCTCATGGCAAGGATATGCTGAGAGGGAACAGGCCACATTAGATGTATCATCCATTCAGAGGAATGGTTATACTACACATGTGCTCATGGCAAGGATATGCTGAGAGGGAACAGGCCACATTAGATGTATCATCCATTCAGAGGAATGGTTATACTACACCTGCGCTCATGGCAAGGATATGCTGAGAGGGAACAGGCCACATTAGATGTATCATCCATTCAGAGGAATGGTTATACTACACATGCGCTCATGGCAAGGATATGCTGAGAGGGAACAGGCCACATTAGATGTATCATCCATTCAGAGGAATGGTTATACTACACCTGCGCTCATGGCAAGGATATGCTGAGAGGGAACAGGCCACATTAGATGTATCATCCATTCAGAGGAATGGTTATACTACACATGCGCTCATGGCAAGGATATGCTGAGAGGGAACAGGCCACATTAGATGTATCATCCATTCAGAGGAATGGTTATACTACACATGCGCTCATGGCAAGGATATGCTGAGAGGGAACAGGCCACATTAGATGTATCATCCATTCAGAGGAATGGTTATACTACACATGCGCTCATGGCAAGGATATGCTGAAAGGGAACAGGCCACATTAGATGTATCATCCATTCAGAGGAATGGTTATACTACACATGCGCTCATGGCAAGGATATGCTGAGAGGGAACAGGCCACATTAGATGTATCATCCATTCAGAGGAATGGTTATACTACACATGCGCTCATGGCAAGGATATGCTGAGAGGGAACAGGCCACATTAGATGTATCATCCATTCAGAGGAATGGTTATACTACACATGCGCTCATGGCAAGGATATGCTGAGAGGGAACAGGCCACATTAGATGTATCATCCATTCAGAGGAATGGTTATACTACACATGCGCTCATGGCAAGGATATGCTGAAAGGGAACAGGCCACATTAGATGTATCATCCATTCAGAGGAATGGTTATACTACACATGCGCTCATGGCAAGGATATGCTGAGAGGGAACAGGCCACATTAGATGTATCATCCATTCAGAGGAATGGTTATACTACACATGCGCTCATGGCAAGGATATGCTGAGAGGGAACAGGCCACATTAGATGTATCATCCATTCAGAGGAATGGTTATACTACACATGCGCTCATGGCAAGGATATGCTGAGAGGGAACAGGCCACATTAGATGTATCATCCATTCAGAGGAATGGTTATACTACACATGCGCTCATGGCAAGGATATGCTGAGAGGGAACAGGCCACATTAGATGTATCATCCATTCAGAGGAATGGTTATACTACACATGCGCTCATGGCAAGGATATGCTGAGAGGGAACAGGCCACATTAGATGTATCATCCATTCAGAGGAATGGTTATACTACACATGCGCTCATGGCAAGGATATGCTGAGAAGGAACAGGCCACATTAGATGTATCATCCATTCAGAGGAATGGTTATACTACACATGCGCTCATGGCAAGGATATGCTGAGAGGGAACAGGCCACATTAGATGTATCATCCATTCAGAGGAATGGTTATACTACACATGCACTCATGGCAAGGATTTGCTGAGAGCATTTCATGTACAATATTGTTAACAGTAGAGTCTCCCCTTTTTTAGGCTAAATAAGAGATATGGAAGGACATTACAAGTAATTGAAACAGAGAAATATTGCACACAATCAACAAAAAGAGATTACTCATTGACAGTATTTCATCAAAATATTCAAAGTTTAAGAAATAAAATCTGAGTTATTAATTAGTTTCAAAAATGAAATTAAAAACCCAGATATCTTATGCATAAGGGAACATCACACGGACAAACAGGAAATATTACATATCTCAATGGAAGGCTACAACAGAGCAGCATATTACTGTAGAAAAAAACTCTCTAAAGGAGGTGTGAGTATATTGGTTAAGAAAAACATACAGTTTGACAATATTGATCTGGATATATACTGTATAGAACAAACATTTGAGTGTTGCGCGGTTCATATAAAAATGCCAGACAATGAACTAATTATATTAAAAGTATACAGAGCCCCAGCTGCCAATTTTGAAAACTTCATATACAATCTGGATGCTGCTCTAAAATATCTATTCAAGCCTAAAATTGAATTTATACTTTGTGGTGACTTAAATATAGATTTCATGAAAGACAGCAACCAAAAGGAACAAATTTGTTCATTATTAAGAACATACAAACTTATGCATACAGTCAACTTTCCTACTAGAATTCAAAAAAATTCCAAAACAGCTATTGATAATATTTTCATAGATATGTCTAAAAATGAGTACCATGAAATCCAACCCTTAAGTAATGGACTTTCAGACCATGATGGACAGTTGTTTAAAATCAATTATAACATTCCCCATTCCAAAATAACGAATCATGTATTTAACTACCGAGTCATTAACAGTGAGAACATAAAACTCTTTCATTACCAGCTTTCAGAACAAATCTGGGAAGAAATATACAAAAAGAACAATATGAATGACAAGTTTAACTCCTTTCTAAATACTTTCATAAGGATTCATAACTCTAGTTTTCCATCTCATGTAAAGAAAATTATTAACACAGCTAGAAATGGCTGGTTAACACAAGGTATTAAGATATCCTGCAAACACAAAAGAGAACTCTACTTGGCTACTAGAGAAAGCAACTGTGAGAAAAATAGACAATATAAAAAATATTGTAAAATTTTAAAAAAGGTTATAAATGTACCTAAAACAACTCTGCTATGAAAAGCACATACAGTCCTCAAATAACAAGCCAAAGACAATATGGAAAATTACAAAAAAACAGACTGGTAAACATCACACAAAAAAGGAAATAAAAGAAATTAGATTAAATCATATCACCACAAAAGAATCACAAGAAACAGCAACATTATTTAATGAGTATTATATTCAGTAGAAAATTTACTGTTACAGTCTAAACAACAAGTGGAGGACCCTATTTCATATTTGAAAAAAGCAAGCTTAGAACAGTCTATTTGTACAGAAATAGTACCCACGAGCACGATAGAAGTAAATAAAACAATAAAATCCCTCAAAATCAAGAATTCATCAGGTTATGACGAAATAACTACTAAGATATTAAAACTATGCGCCGATAAAATTAGCAAACCTTTAAGTCATATATGTAACTTCTCCTTTGTAACAGGAATTTTTCCTGACAGGCTAAAATATTGTATAGTTAAACCACTATACAAGAAAGGGCAAAAGTCACAACTGTCAAACTATCGACCAGTATCATTACTGACTGCTTTCTCCAAAGTATTTGAAAGACTTATGTTAAAACGAATATGTCACCACCTAATTAAAAATAATATTTTAGCTAAGGGGCAGTTTGGATTTAGGAAAAACATGTCAACCAATGATGCCACTTTCAACTTAATGAATGAAACTTTGAAATCACTTGATAATAAATGTAATACACTAGGAATATTCTGTGACCTATCAAAAGCATTTGAGTGTAAATCATAATATACTCTTATCAAAATTATCATATTATGGCATTAAGAATAAAACATATCAATGGATTGCATCTTACCTATCAAACAGACATCAAGAGGTCATAATAAATACGGCAGATAATTCCAAAATATATTCCAAATGGTCAGAAATAAAGCATGGTGTTCCACAAGGTTCGATTTTGGGTCCATTATTGTTTCTAATATATGTCAACGACCTCCCCAGAGTAATAAATGAACATGCACACCCAGTTCTCTTTGCAGATGATACAAGTATTATAATTAAAGAACACAACATCAGTCACCTCTCAGAGTTATCCAATGGTATTTTCAGTGTGCTAAATAATTGGTTCGATAGTAACAAAATTCATATAAACATTGAAAAAACTAAGTATATCAATTTTCGCACAAAAAATAAAAGTATTGCAGACATAAGAATTGAACATGAAGGCACTGAAATTACTGAAACTTGCAGCATAAAATTTCTTGGTCTTATTATAGATCATAATATGAATTGGAAAGACCATATTGACTATATCCTACAAAAACTAAGCTCTGCATGTTTTGCAATTAGATCATTAATTCATTTTACAAATAAAAGCATCCTAAAAAGAGTATATTATGCTTATTTTCATTCAATTATGACTTATGGAATAACATTTTGGGCAAATTCTGTAGACGCAAAAGAAATATTTCTTTTGCAAAAAAAGGTAATAAGAATAATGGCAGGTGTAAAGAAATCAACTCATTGTAAACCACTATTCAAAATATTTGGAATTCTACCATTAGCCTGTGAGTATATTTTAGCTGTACTTTTAACCGTGGTTGACCACCCAGAAGTGTTCATAAAAAATTCAGACATACACAGCAAACAAACTAGAAATGGGCAGGACTTACACAGGCCAAGCAATAACCTACAAGTATTCCAAAAAGGGGCTTACTACAATGGTATAGTATTATTTAATTCACTTCCATCATATATTAAGGTACTGAAAACTAATAAAAATAAATTCAAGTTAGCATTAACAAGATATCTCATCACTCACACCTTCTATACAGAGCAGGATTTCTTTCATTCAAAAAAATAAGTGAACTGTAAAATGTTACCAAATTTTATAACTACATTAAGTATAAATAATGTTGTTTTAAAATTTCTTAGCTCTAACGTACTCTACATAAGAAGTACAATTTATTTACATACAAGTACACAATGTAATCTACATCCTAGAGTAGACTAGCTTTCTTTAAGCTGGTCTAGCTCACTACAGGGTCTATAGATTGAGATCTTATGTTATATTTGTTGCCAGGGAATTCACTAGATATGAACACTACTGAAAATTCCTGGAAGCAAGAAGTGGCAAAGGAAGTGATTACCATGAAAACTAGCTTATTAAAAAGGTCACAGAGGTCTGGAATTATCATCCACATATACAAGACACAATTCAGGCATATATAAATAGCTGCCAAATTTGGCTTGACTAAGTACTAAAAGTTTAATAAAATTGTAAGCATCTGACAATAATTCAGAAATATATCCAATTATCACCATAAGCAGGTATGTTATACTTCAAATTCATCATAAGTGTTTACGGAAATGTAATGTTTCAATGTAGGCCAGTAAAAATAAAAATACAAACAAAATTAGTTGCATATTTTGCCTCCTAACCTTATATTATATGGAAAAACCAAGGTGGTGCATGTAACAATATGGCCAAGTGCTGTAGAATCAAACAGATTTACTACACATTCATCTACTGACATATTAAATACGAATAACTCTATGGGGGAATATAACAGTAAAACACACAATAACAAAAAAAAACATGTGATTTAATTTAGTTACCTGTTTGGCATTCTGTATGGATCCACGTTCTGGATTGCGGTTGCGTAGATATACCAATTCTTGTTGCTGTCCTGCCCAAAGACCGCGTACACATTCTCGGTTCATCTTTATCACTCGAAAGCTTAAGTAACGCTTATTCAGCATTATAATTTTGTATTCATCTGTGCCGTCATCCAATACATGCCTGTAACAAATTATATTCATCTGTACCATCATCCAATACATGCCTGTAACAAATTATATTCATCTGTACCATCATCCAATACATGCCTGTAACAAATTATATTCATTTCTGTGCCATCATCCAATACATGCCTGTAACAAATTATATTCATCTGTACCATCATCCAATACATGCCTGTAACAAATTATATTCATTTCTGTACCATCATCCAATACATGCCTGTAACAAATCATATTCATTTCTGTACCATTATCCAATACATGCCTGTAACAAATTATATTCATTTCTGTACCATTATCCAATACATGCCTGTAACAAATTATATTCATTTCTGTACCATCAACCAATACATGCCTGTAACAAATCATATTCATTTCTGTACCATCATCCAATACATGCCTGTAACAAATCATATTCATTTCTGTACCATCATCCAATACATGCCTGTAACAAATTATATTCATTTCTGTACCATTATCCAATACATGCCTGTAACAAATCATATTCATTTCTGTACCATCATCCAATACATGCCTGTAACAAATCATATTCATTTCTGTACCATTATCCAATACATGCCTGTAACAAATTATATTCATTTCTGTACCATCATCCAATACATGCCTGTAACAATTTATATTCATTTCTGTACCATCATCCAATACATGCCTGTAACAAATCATATTCATTTCTGTACCATTATCCAATACATGCCTGTAACAAATTATATTCATTTCTGTATCATCATCCAATACATGCCTGTAACAAATCATATTCATTTCTGTACCATTATCCAATACATGCCTGTAACAAATTATATTCATCTGTACCATCATCCAATACATGCCTGTAACAAATTATATTCATTTCTGTACCATCATCCAATACATGCCTGTAACAAATTATATTCATTTCTGTACCATCATCCAATACATGCCTGTAACAAATTATATTCATTGCTGTGCCATCTTCCAATACATGCCTGTAACAAATTATATTCATTGCTGTGCCATCTTCCAATACATGCCTATAACAAATTATATTCATTGCTGTGCCATCTTCCAATACATGCCTGTAACAAATTATATTCATTGCTTTACCATCATCCAATACATGCCTGTAACAAATTATATTCATTGCTGTGCCATCTTCCAATACATGCCTGTAACAAATTATATTCATCTGTACCATCTTCGAATACATGCGTAACAAATTATATTCATTGCTGTGCCATCTTCCAATACATGCCTGTAACAAATTACATTCATTGCTTTACCATCATCCAATACATGCCTGTAACAAATTATATTCATTGCTGTGCCATCATCCAATACATGCGTGTAACAAATTATATTCATTGCTGTACCATCTTCCAATACATGCGTAACAAATTATATTCATTGCTGTGCCATCTTCCAATACATGCCTGTAACAAATTACATTCATTGCTTTACCATCTTCCAATACATGCCTGTAACAAATTATATTCATTGCTGTGCCATCATCCAATACATGCCTTTAACAAATTACATTCATTGCTGTGCCATCTTCCATGTAACAAATTATATTCATTGCTTTACCATCTTCCAATACATGCCTGTAACAAATTATATTCATTGCTGTGCTATCTTCCAATACATGCCTGTAACAAATTATATTCATTGCTGTGCCATCATCCAATACATGCCTGTAACAAATTACATTCATTGCTGTGCCATCTTCCAATACATGCCTGTAACAAATTATATTCATTGCTTTACCATCTTCCAATACATGCCTGTAACAAATTATATTCATTGCTGTGCCATCTTCCAATACATGCCTGTAACAAATTATATTCATTGCTGTGCCATCATCCAATACATGCCTGTAACAAATTACATTCATTGCTGTGCCATCTTCCAATACATGCCTGTAACAAATTATATTCATTGCTTTACCATCTTCCAATACATGCCTGTAACAAATTATATTCATTGCTGTGCCATCTTCCAATACATGCCTGTAACAAATTATATTCATTGCTGTGCCATCTTCCAATACATGCCTGTAACAAATTATATTCATTGCTGTGCCATCTTCCAATACATGCCTGTAACAAATTATATTCATTGCTGTGCCATCTTCCAATACATGCCTGTAACAAATTACATTCATTGCTGTGCCATCATCCAATACATGCCTGTAACAAATTATATTCATCTGTACCATCTTCCAATACATGCCTGTAACAAATTATATTCATTGCTGTGCCATCTTCCAATACATGCCTGTAACAAATTATATTCATTGCTGTGCCATCATCCAATACATGCCTGTAACAAATTACATTCATTGCTGTGCCATCTTCCAATACATGCCTGTAACAAATTATATTCATTGCTTTACCATCTTCCAATACATGCCTGTAACAAATTATATTCATTGCTGTGCCATCTTCCAATACATGCCTGTAACAAATTATATTCATTGCTGTGCCATCATCCAATACATGCCTGTAACAAATTACATTCATTGCTGTGCCATCTTCCAATACATGCCTGTAACAAATTATATTCATTGCTTTACCATCTTCCAATACATGCCTGTAACAAATTATATTCATTGCTGTGCCATCTTCCAATACATGCCTGTAACAAATTATATTCATTGCTTTACCATCTTCCAATACATGCCTGTAACAAATTATATTCATTGCTGTGCCATCTTCCAATACATGCCTGTAACAAATTATATTCATTGCTGTGCCATCTTCCAATACATGCCTGTAACAAATTACATTCATTGCTTTACCATCATCCAATACATGCCTGTAACAAATTATATTCATTGCTTTACCATCATCCAATACATGCCTGTAACAAATTATATTCATTGCTGTGCCGTCTTCCAATACATGCCTGTAACAAATTATATTCATCTGTACCATCTTCGAATACATGCGTAACAAATTATATTCATTGCTGTGCCATCTTCCAATACATGCCTGTAACAAATTACATTCATTGCTTTACCATCATCCAATACATGCCTGTAACAAATTATATTCATTGCTGTGCCATCATCCAATACATGCGTGTAACAAATTATATTCATTGCTGTACCATCTTCCAATACATGCGTAACAAATTATATTCATTGCTGTGCCATCTTCCAATACATGCCTGTAACAAATTACATTCATTGCTTTACCATCTTCCAATACATGCCTGTAACAAATTATATTCATTGCTGTGCCATCATCCAATACATGCCTTTAACAAATTACATTCATTGCTGTGCCATCTTCCATGTAACAAATTATATTCATTGCTTCACCATCTTCCAATACATGCCTGTAACAAATTATATTCATTGCTGTGCTATCTTCCAATACATGCCTGTAACAAATTATATTCATTGCTGTGCCATCATCCAATACATGCCTGTAACAAATTACATTCATTGCTGTGCCATCTTCCAATACATGCCTGTAACAAATTATATTCATTGCTTTACCATCTTCCAATACATGCCTGTAACAAATTATATTCATTGCTGTGCCATCTTCCAATACATGCCTGTAACAAATTATATTCATTGCTGTGCCATCATCCAATACATGCCTGTAACAAATTACATTCATTGCTGTGCCATCTTCCAATACATGCCTGTAACAAATTATATTCATTGCTTTACCATCTTCCAATACATGCCTGTAACAAATTATATTCATTGCTGTGCCATCTTCCAATACATGCCTGTAACAAATTATATTCATTGCTTTACCATCTTCCAATACATGCCTGTAACAAATTATATTCATTGCTGTGCCATCTTCCAATACATGCCTGTAACAAATTATATTCATTGCTGTGCCATCTTCCAATACATGCCTGTAACAAATTACATTCATTGCTTTACCATCATCCAATACATGCCTGTAACAAATTATATTCATTGCTTTACCATCATCCAATACATGCCTGTAACAAATTATATTCATTGCTGTGCCATCTTCCAATACATGCCTGTAACAAATTATATTCATCTGTACCATCTTCGAATACATGCGTAACAAATTATATTCATTGCTGTGCCATCTTCCAATACATGCCTGTAACAAATTACATTCATTGCTTTACCATCATCCAATACATGCCTGTAACAAATTATATTCATTGCTGTGCCATCATCCAATACATGCGTGTAACAAATTATATTCATTGCTGTACCATCTTCCAATACATGCGTAACAAATTATATTCATTGCTGTGCCATCTTCCAATACATGCCTGTAACAAATTACATTCATTGCTTTACCATCTTCCAATACATGCCTGTAACAAATTATATTCATTGCTGTGCCATCATCCAATACATGCCTTTAACAAATTACATTCATTGCTGTGCCATCTTCCATGTAACAAATTATATTCATTGCTTTACCATCTTCCAATACATGCCTGTAACAAATTATATTCATTGCTGTGCTATCTTCCAATACATGCCTGTAACAAATTATATTCATTGCTGTGCCATCATCCAATACATGCCTGTAACAAATTACATTCATTGCTGTGCCATCTTCCAATACATGCCTGTAACAAATTATATTCATTGCTTTACCATCTTCCAATACATGCCTGTAACAAATTATATTCATTGCTGTGCCATCTTCCAATACATGCCTGTAACAAATTATATTCATTGCTGTGCCATCATCCAATACATGCCTGTAACAAATTACATTCATTGCTGTGCCATCTTCCAATACATGCCTGTAACAAATTATATTCATTGCTTTACCATCTTCCAATACATGCCTGTAACAAATTATATTCATTGCTGTGCCATCTTCCAATACATGCCTGTAACAAATTATATTCATTGCTTTACCATCTTCCAATACATGCCTGTAACAAATTATATTCATTGCTGTGCCATCTTCCAATACATGCCTGTAACAAATTATATTCATTGCTGTGCCATCTTCCAATACATGCCTGTAACAAATTACATTCATTGCTTTACCATCATCCAATACATGCCTGTAACAAATTATATTCATTGCTGTGCCATCTTCCAATACATGCCTGTAACAAATTATATTCATTGCTGTGCCATCTTCCAATACATGCCTGTAACAAATTATATTCATCTGTACCATCTTCGAATACATGCGTAACAAATTATATTCATTGCTGTGCCATCTTCCAATACATGCCTGTAACAAATTACATTCATTGCTTTACCATCATCCAATACATGACTGTAAGAAATTATATTCATTGCTGTGCCATCATCCAATACATGCGTGTAACAAATTATATTCATTGCTGTACCATCTTCCAATACATGCGTAACAAATTATATTCATTGCTGTGCCATCTTCCAATACATGCCTGTAACAAATTACATTCATTGCTTTACCATCTTCCAATACATGCCTGTAACAAATTATATTCATTGCTGTGCCATCATCCAATACATGCCTGTAACAAATTACATTCATTGCTGTGCCATCTTCCAATACATGCCTGTAACAAATTATATTCATTGCTTTACCATCTTCCAATACATGCCTGTAACAAATTATATTCATTGCTGTGCTATCTTCCAATACATGCCTGTAACAAATTATATTCATTGCTGTGCCATCATCCAATACATGCCTGTAACAAATTATATTCATTGCTGTGCCATCTTCCAATACATGCCTGTAACAAATTATATTCATTGCTTTACCATCTTCCAATACATGCCTGTAACAAATTATATTCATTGCTGTGCCATCTTCCAATACATGCCTGTAACAAATTACATTCATTGCTTTACCATCATCCAATACATGCCTGTAACAAAGTATATTCATTGCTGTACCATCATCCAATACATGCCTGTAACAAATTATATTCATTGCTGTACCATCTTCCAATACATGCGTAACAAATTATATTCATCTGTACCATCTTCCAATACATGCGTAACAAATTATATTCATTGCTGTGCCATCTTCCAATACATGCGTAACAAATTATATTCATCTGTACCATCTTCCAATACATGCCTGTAACAAATTATATTCATCTGTACCATCTTCCAATACATGCGTAACAAATTATATTCATCTGTACCATCATCCAATACATGCCTGTAACAAATTATATTCATCTGTACCATCTTCCAATACATGCCTGTAACAAATTATATTCATCTGTACCATCATCCAATACATGCCTGTAACAAATTATATTCATCTGTACCATCTTCCAATACATGCCTGTAACAAATTATATTCATTTCTGTGCCATCTTCCAATACATGCCTGTAACAAATTATATTCATCTGTGCCATCATCCAATACATGCCTGTAACAAATTATATTCATCTGTACCATCATCCAATACATGCCTGTAACAAATTATATTCATCTGTGCCATCATCCAATATATGCCTGTAACAAATTATAGTCATCTGTACCATCATCCAATACATGCCTGTAACAAATTATATTCATCTGTGTTATCTTCCAATACATGCCTGTAACAAACTATATTCATTTCTGTGCCATCTTCCAATACATGCGTAACAAATTATATTCATCTGTACCATCATCCAATACATGCCTGTAACAAATTATATTCATTGTGCAACGGAAAATGATTGTTTAATATGTTTGTTTACAAAACTTTAACTGCCCCACGTATGGGAGCCAATTTGCGAGAGAAATTGCTTTGCGTAATGTTGTTTACATCAGTGTTGAAGCCATCTTGTGACGTCACTCCTTTGTCTGGTTTGTAGCTCCATCTGGCGTTAGCAATTTGCATCAATTAGTGTTCGAAAGAATTTAAGTCTCGTATATTGTCCTCCGGCTAGCTATCATCTTATCTTGGTAGAACATGTATCTCTTGCAGGTTGTGAAGCGGAAAGGAATCTTTTATCCAGAAATTATACTGATGAAAATTTGTTTTATAATTTTTATTGCCGAACACGTTCACTAACACTTTTACATATAGATATAGATACTCGCCAAACTGAAACTGTTTGTAATAACTTCTTACTTATCACTTTTAACTATGTATTTCAACATTGTGTAGAATTAACTTTACAATAATTCTCGTAATTCTGCTGCGCGTAACTTGACGAAATGAAGGACTGACTGACGACGTGTAGTGTACACGAAATTATGATGAACTGAGGCGACCGACGTGTAAGGTATTGAGAATTTTGTTGAACTGGGAGCGATCTACCACGGACTCGACTTTATATACTCCCACTCCTCGACATACCTAAAGATTATAAATGAACTGCTATTGGCTAATAAAACGCGCCAACATTGGCGTCTATTTTAATATCCAATGAAAACCACGAATACATATTGCTTTAGGAAATATTCTAGAATGTTCTACCGAAAACGCGCGAAATATTACGTAACTTCCTTGTTCTCAGTAATGATAAACAGCTCACCCCATCGCTGCATTATTGCTATTATTGACAGTTTCAGTAAAGCCGTATATTATGATTTACCAATAATAATCACAATTAATAAACATCTGAAATCAATGTCACATTAAAATACATATTGATATTACAATCATTATTTACATTTAGGTAATTTGTGATACAAATTACCGCATCAATTGCTGTGCCATCTTCCAATACATGCCTGTAACAAATTATATTCATTTCTGTGCCATCTTCCAATACATGCCTGTAACAAATTATATTCATTTCTGTACCATCATCCAATACATGCCTGTAACAAATTATATTCATCTGTACCATCTTCCAATACATGCCTGTAACAAATTATATTCATCTGTACCATCTTACAATACATGCCTGTAACAAATTATATTCATTTCTGTGCCATCATCCAATACATGCCTGTAACAAATTATATTCATTGCTGTACCATCATCCAATACATGCCTGTAACAAATTATATTCATTGCTGTAGCATCATCTAATACATGCCTGTAACAAATTATATTCATTGCTGTACCATCTTCCAATACATGCCTGTAACAAATTACATTCATTGCTTTACCATCATCCAATACATGCCTGTAACAAATTATATTCATTGCTGTACCATTATCCAATACATGCCTGTAACAAATTATATTCATTGCTGTACCATCATCCAATACATGCCTGTAACAAATTATATTCATTGCTGTACCATCATCCAATACATGCCTGTAACAAATTATATTCATTGCTGTACCATCATCCAATATATGCCTGTAACAAATTATACTCATTGCTGTGCCATCATCCAATACATGCCTGTAACAAATTATATTCATTGCTGTACCATCATCCAATACATGCCTGTAACAAATTATATTCATCTGTACCATCATCCAATACATGCCTGTAACAAATTATATTCATCTGTACCATCATCCAATACATGCCTGTAACAAATTATATTCATTGCTGTGCCATCATCCAATACATGCCTGTAACAAATTATATTCATCTGTACCATCATCCAATACATGCCTGTAACAAATTATATTCATTGCTTTACCATCATCCAATACATGCCTGTAACAAATTATATTCATCTGTACCATCTTCCAATACATGCCTGTAACAAATTATATTCATTTCTGTGCCATCATCCAATACATGCCTGTAACAAATTATATTCATTGCTGTACCATCATCCAATACATGCCTGTAACAAATTATATTCATTGCTGTACCATCTTCCAATACATGCCTGTAACAAATTATATTCATTGCTGTGCCATCATCCAATACATGCCTGTAACAAATTATATTCATTGCTTTACCATCATCCAATACATGCCTGTAACAAATTATATTCATTGCTGTGCCATCATCCAATACATGCCTGTAACAAATTATATTCATTGCTGTGCCATCATCCAATACATGCCTGTAACAAATTATATTCATTGCTTTACCATCATCCAATACATGCCTGTAACAAATTATATTCATTGCTGTGCCATCTTCCAATACATGCCTGTAACAAATTACATTCATTGCTTTACCATCATCCAATACATGCCTGTAACAAATTATATTCAATGCTGTACCATCATCCAATACATGTCTGTAACAATTTATATTCATTGCTTTACCATCATCCAATACATGCCTGTAACAAATTATATTCATCTGTACCATCTTCCAAATCATGCCTGTAACAAATTATATTCATTGCTTTACCATCATCCAATACATGTCTGTAACAATTGATATTCATTTCTGTGCCATCATCCAATACATGCCTGTAACAAATTATATTCAATGCTGTACCATCTTCCAATACATGCCTGTAACAAATTACATTCATTGCTTTACCATCATCCAATACATGCCTGTAACAATTTATATTCAATGCTGTACCATCATCCAATACATGTCTGTAACAATTTATATTCATTGCTTTACCATCATCCAATACATGCCTGTAACAAATTATATTCAATGCTGTACCATCTTCCAATACATGCCTGTAACAAATTATATTCATTGCTTTACCATCATCCAATACATGTCTGTAACAATTTATATTCATTTCTGTGCCATCATCCAATACATGCCTGTAACAAATTATATTCATTGCTGTACCATCTTCCAATACATGCCTGTAACAAATTATATTCATTGCTTTACCATCATCCAATACATGCCTGTAACAAATTATATTCAATGCTGTACCATCTTCACGAGTATATCATAACTGTCCCTATAGAGGGCAACATTCCACTCAAATCTTCATCATATTGAATTATGCTAATGCGACACAAGGGCAAAAGGCAATTATTTGAGATGCCATTTTGGAACACTCACAAACACTGTGCCATCTTCACGAGAATATCATAAGTGTCCCTATAGAGCGCAACATTCCACTGAAATCTTCATTATATTGAATTATGCTAATGAGACACAAGAGCAAAAGGCAATTATTTGAGATGCCATTTTGGAACATATAATCATTACATGGCCTTGAGAAGGCAGTGTATATAGTACTCTTAAGAGTATGTTACGAAAGTGCAAGCATGAGAAGGGGGCATCATCATATTGCCACTTGGTAACGGACAGAGAATTATTGATATGTGGTGTTATAATCATATGACTTACGCTATATCAAATTACTGTTTCCTGTTAATAGAACATGTGATTATTAAATATTCATACATCATGTCCTATACTTCGCAAAAATCAAGCTCAGAATTCATGTTTTAAAACTGTATTACAAAAATTGCGTAAATCTTATTTCATGAAGTCAAATTTTGTGAAGACAGAGTCTGCTACTCAACAAGCATTTCTAAATGCAATGCAAACTGTTAAATGTGCCGTAAACTGTCAAGAGTGCATGCTTTAAATCCAACAAACATAACAGCAGTTGAAATACTCGATAAAGTATCAACACCATTTCACAATATCGTCAATGCTAACATTCCTGACATTTTTTGTTCCCATAATGGCCACAAGTGTTTGATTTGTCTCCAGCTAGTGCAGCAGTGATCCCTTCTACTCTGCTAAGTGCAGAATAAGGCTAGGTGACTGACCGACCGACCGACCAACACTTAATGAAATAAATGTTTGTGGCATGACCATTTCTAAAATTACTCCTTGTTATTCGTTTCAAATTTCTAATAAAACTGCTGCTATTCTTCTCTGCTCTTGATTTCATTAAAACAAGCCAGCATATACTGGCACACTTTTTAAACATTTCACTAGCCTCCCCAACTACAACAAAACTATTTCTGCAAAACTTTACATTCATTAATTTGATACCAACAGAAAAATAAGGTACTGTAGGAATGCTAGAAAAATCATTCAAATGTGGCATCCTTTCAAACAATGAACTGAAGTTTGACTCTATCACAATCACTGAGAGCAGAAACTTAAAATCAGGGCCAATAAAAATGATGAATTGAGGTTTGACTCTATAACAATCACTGAGAGCAGAAACTTAACATCAGGGCCAATGAAAATGATGAATTGAGGTTTGACTCTATAATTATCACTGAGAGCAGAAACTTAACATCAGGGCCAATGAAAATGATGAATTGAGGTTTGACTCTATAATTATCACTGAGAGCAGAAACTTAACATCAGGGCCAATGAAAATGATGAATTCAGGTCTGACTCTATCACAATCACTGAGAGCAGAAACTTAACATCGGAGTCAAAAATAATGATGAATTGAGGTTTGACTCTAGCACAATCACTGAGAGCAGAAACTTAACATCAGGGCCAATAAAAATGATGAATTGAGGTTAGACTCTATCATAATCATTGAGACCGAAACTCAACATCACAGCCAATAAAAGTGATGAATTGAGGTACGACTATCACAACCACTAAGAGCAGAAACTTAACATCAGACAATAAAAGTGATGAATTGAAGTTTGACTCTATCACAATCACTGAGAGCAGACACTTAACATCAGAGTCAATAAAAGTGATGCATTGAGGATAGACTCTATCACATCAGTAGGAGCGGAAACTTAACATCACAGTAAATAAAAATGATGAATTGAGGTTTGACTATATCACAATCACTGAGAGCAGAAACTTAACATCATAGGCAATAAAAGTGATGAATTGACGTTTGGCTCCAACACAATCACTGAGAGCAGAAACTTAACATCAGAGTCAATAAAAATGATGAATTGAGGTTTGATTCTATCACAATCACTGAGAGCAGAAACTTAACATCAGAGTGAATAAAAGTAATGAATTGAGGTTTGACTCTTATCACATCAGTGAGAGCGGAAACTTAATATCACAGTCAATAAAAACGATGAATTGAGGTTTGACTCTAACACAATCACTGAGAGCAGAAACTTAACATAAGAGTCAATAAAATTATGAATTGAGGTTTGACTCTATCACAATCACTGAGAGCAGAAACTTAACATCAGAGTCAATAAAAGTGATGAATTGAGGCATGACTCTATCACAAACATTGAGAGCAGAAACTTAACATCACAGGCAATAAAAGTGATGAATTGACGTTTGGCTCCAACACAATCACTGAGAGCAGAAACTTAACATCAGTCAATAAAAATGATGAATTGAGGTTTAATCCTATCACAATCACTGAGAGCAGAAACTTAACATAAGTGTGAATAAAAGTGATGAATTGAGGTTTGACTCTTATCACATCAGTGAGAGCAGAAACTTAATATCACAGTCAATAAAAACGATGAATTGAGGTTTGACTCTAACACAATCACTGAGAGCAGAAACTTAATATAAGAGTCAATAAAATTATGAATTGAGGTTTGACTCTATCACATCAGTGAGAGCAGAAACTTAAAATCACAGTCAATAAAAATGATGAATTGAAGTTTGACCCTATCATATCAGTGAGAGCAGAAACTTAACATCAAGGTCAATAAAATGATGAATTGAGGTTTGACTCCATTACATCAGTGAGAGTAGAAACATCAGAGTCAAAAAAAATGATGAACTGAGGTTTGACTAAATCGCATTAGTGAGAGCAGAAACTTAACATCAGAGTCAATAGAAAGTGATGATTTGAGGTTTCACTCTATCACATCAGTGAGAACAGAAACATAACATCGGAATATATAAAAATGATGAATTGAGGTCTTACTCTAGCACAATCACTGAGAGCAGAAACTTAACATCAGAGTCAATAAAAATGATGAATTGAGGTTTGACTCTAGCACAATCACTCAAAGCAGATACTTAACGTAAGAATCAATAAAAATTTAGAATTGACGTTTGACTCTAGCACAATCACTGAGAGCAGAAACATAACATCAGAGTCAATAAAAGTGATGAATTGAGGTTTGACTCTTCTCACATCAGTGAGAGTAAAAACTTTACATCAGAGTTAATAAAATTATTGAGGTTAGACTCCATCACATCAGTGAGAGCAGAAACCTAACATCAGAGTCAACAAAAATGATGAATTGAGGTTTGACTCCAACACCATCTCTGAGAGCAGAAACCTAACATCAGAGTCAATCAAAATGATGAAATGAGGTTTGACTCTAACACAATCACTGAGAGCAGAAACATAACATCAGAGTCAATAAAAAGTGATGAATTGAAAGTTGAATCTAACCAATCACTGAGAGCAGAAACGTAACACCAGTCAATAAAAATGATGAATTGAGGTTTGACTGTATCACAATCACTGAGAGCAGAAACATAACATCGGAGCCCCAAAAAATGATGAATTGAGGTTTGACAGGCAGACCCACGCGAACGCGCAGTGGAGCTAAAACTTGACACTCAGATAAAATGTGACGCACCGTTAAGGGCATGTCACACTGCCGACACAGGGGAGCGGGATCACCACTGAGCAGGTAACTATGACTAAAACGGCAATGTCCAATTCGTAAACGGGCTAAAAGTACCTCTTCCCGACGTGAAGAACGAGAAGAGGTACCCCAGATTAACGGGAGAGGTTTAACCTCCCGCAACTTGTTCCCCCGGAGGGCCGTCCAATCATCGCGCCAGCGCGAGAGGATGCGGCGACGTAAAATAACACACGAATCTGACGAGGGAACAACAGAGGTAAAAAATCTGGGTAATAAAATCGCCGATTTCGCAGCGGCGTCGGCAGACTCATTACCTGAGATGCCCACATGACCTGGAATCCACATGAAGGAGACGCTGATGCCAGAGACACCAAGCGAGTGGAGCAGGTCATGTATACCCTGTACAAGTGGGTGGTAATGGTACAGCGCATGAATAGTCTGAAGGGCACTCAGAGAGTCCGTACAAATAAAACAGTGCTGTAAGGCCTGCCGCTGAATGTATAAAACAGATTGATAAATGCTAAAAAGTTCGGCGGTAAAAATTGAACATTGTCCACGTAAACGAAACTTAAAACTACAGTGACCAGAAACAAAGGCACATCCAACTCCAGCTTCAGTCTTAGATCCATCGGTAAAGATAAAATGGAAGTCCCCGAATTGAGCCCGTACTTCTAAAAAAGCCGATCTAAAGACTGAAGCAGGGGTCTCAGTCTTCGGCATCGACGTTAGCCCAAGGTGACAGTGGGCCTCAGCGCGGGACCATGGAGGAAAACGCGTTTCCCCCCGTGGAAGGGCCGGCGCTGGCGGAACGTCTAAATGCCGAAGGAGCTGTCGAAAGCGAACCCCTGGTGGGAGCAAAGCAGAGGAGCTAATAAAATAGTGACGATCAAGTGACTCCTCGAAAAATAACTCGAAGGACGGGTGGTCAGGCAAGCTTGAGAGTCGACAGGCATAGCTGCACAAGAGCATCTCACGCCTGAAGGACAGCGGAGGCTCTGCAGCTTCAGCATACAGGCTAAAAACAGGGCTGGTTGGAAAGGCCCCTGTAGCGACTCTTATGCCACGATGGTGAATGGCATTCAATCGACGTAACACAGATGGACGTGCCGACGAATAAACAATACACCCGTAATCAAGCTTGGATCGGACCAAAGAGCGATAAAGGCGAAGAAGGACGGTACGATCAGCTCCCCAGGATGTGCCACTTAAAACACGTAAAATATTAAGAGAACGGTCACACTTTGCTTTTAAAAAGGAAACGTGCGAGGTCCAACACAACTTCCTATCAAAAATCAACCCTAAAAATTTCGCCTCGTCTGCAAACGGAAGTATCCCTGGCCCAAGATGGAGAGAGGGCGGAGGGAAATACTTCCGGCGCCAAAAGTTGATGCAGACGGATTTCTCGGCGGAGAAATTAAAGCCGTTGGCGTTACTCCAGGCGTAGAGACGGTCGATACAGCCCTGGAGACGGCGTTCGAGTAGACAGGTCCGCCGTGAACTACAATAAATGGCAAAATCATCAACAAAAAGGGACGATGAAATGCCAGGTGGAATACAATCAACAATGGGGTTGATAGCAATCGCAAAAAGTGTGACACTGAGTACAGAGCCCTGCGGTACTCCGTTCTCTTGAATAAAACGACGAGATAAAACCGAGCCCACACGTACACGAAAGACGCGGTCCGTCATGAACTCCCGAAGAAATATGGGAAGACGACCGCGGATATTCCATGCGTGAAATGTACGTAAAATGCCGCCCCTCCAACAAGTGTCATAAGCTTTCTCCAGGTCAAAAAACACAGCCACGGTTTGACACTTTCTCAGAAATCCATTCATAACATGCGTCGACAGGGACACCAGATGGTCGATGGTAGAGCGATAGCGACGAAATCCGCACTGAGCGTTCGCTAGAAGTTTCTGAGACTCAAGCCACCATGTCAACCGCCCGTTGATCATGCGCTCCATCACCTTGCAAATGCAACTGGTGAGGGAGATAGGGCGGTAGCTGGAAGGTAGTTGGCGATCCTTCCCAGGCTTAAGAATAGGGACAATGGTGGCTTCGCGCCAAACGGAAGGAAAAATGCCGTCTTGCCAAATACGGTTATAGACCTGTAAGAGAAAGAGTTTACTATCGGCTGAAAGCTTCTTTAACATCAGGACATGAATGCCGTCCGGCCCAGAAGCGGAGTGCCGAGAGCAATGAAGAGCGTGCTCCAGCTCCCTCATTGTGAATAGTTCGTTATAACATTCATTATTGGCAGACCGAAAAGTATATGATGCAGAATCCAGCCGGTCTTTAAAAGAGCGAAAGCCGGCGGAATAATGGTCTGAACTGGAAACCGCCTCAAAGGCAGAACCTAGGGTGTTAGCGATGGCAGCCGGATCTACTATGATGGCATTGGGAACCTGAAGGCCAGAAACAGTACAATGCGACACTTTACCTGAGAAGCGACGAAGTTTATCCCAAACAACGGATGAAGGCGTAAAACGATTAAAAGACTCGACAAAACGAGTCCACGATGCCTTCTTGCTATCCTGAATAATGCGACGAGCCCTGGCGCGCGATTGTTTAAAAGTCACCAAATTATCAAGTGTAGGGTGTCGCCGAAACACCCTAAGTGCAGTCCTACGGGCACGAACGGCGTCCCGACAATCCTCGTTCCACCACGGAACAGGTGGCCGCCGAGGTTGAGAGGATGAACGGGGAATTGCACGTTCGGCGGCAGAGAAAATCGTAGACGTAAGGTGCTGCACTAGTTGGTTAATGTCGGCGAAGGGCTGATCGTAAAAATGCACGAGGCTGGAATACAAGTTCCAGTCGGCTTTTGGGAATATCCAGGTAGGTACTCTGGAATGCTGTACGTGGTGCGACAGAAGAGAGACGATGCAGGGGTAATGGTCGCTGGAGTAGGTGTCAGCGACGACGTTCCACTGAAGACGACTAGCAAGCTGGAGGGAGCAAATGGCAAGGTCCAGGTGTGAGAATGTACCAGAAGAATCAGAAATAAAAGTAGGCTCACCTGTATTGAGGATTGAAAGATTGAACTGGTAAAAAATGTCGGAAAGAAGAGTTCCCCTCGCACAAACCCTTGGCGAACCCCATAGTGGGTGATGGGCATTAAAATCTCCCAACAGAAGAAATGGTGTTGGGAGAGCGGACAGGAGAGATCGAATGTCCGCGGGAGCGAGGGGAGACGATGGAGGTGTATACACAGAACAAACAGAAAAGAAAAATCCGGGTAACTGCAGTCTAATGGCAACAGCTTGCAAGTCGGACGTAAGTGTGATAGTTTGGAAATGAACGTCATTACGCACCAAAATCATGACACCACCATGAGCAGGAGTACCCTCCTCCGGTTCAAGGTCGTAGCGAACCGGAGTATATCCTCGGAGATCAAAAGGATCGTGAGGGCGAAGCTTAGTCTCCTGCAAACATACGACCATAGGCGAATGGGAACGCAATAAAAGTTGCAGTTCCGCCCTATGCGAGCGTACACCACGTACATTCCAGGTCAGGATAGCCATTAAGAAAAAGGGGATAAACTGTCTATTTAGAAGGGCGGCTTAAAATTACCTTTTGTTTAACCTTTGGGCTCGGGCTTTTTGTATGGAGTTGGTCAGACTCCATAGCTTCCTCGAAGGGAGGGCCCACGCGCTCAGTGCCAGAAACCGATTCAAGCGCCGTGAATCGGTTCTGGGTGGCGATGGGTGAGGGGTGCCGCTGAGCGCGGCTTGTCCCAGGAGCTTCCTGGGACAGCGACCTCCGAGGAAGAGAAGGTGAACTTTTGTTACCGCGCGCACGCGGAGGGTCTTTCAAAAAATCTTCCCTACGAAGTTTCTGCTTGGGTTTCTTTTCAGCGGCTTGCGACTTCATTGACTTCGGACCAGCTTTATACAGCTTGGTAACTGTAGCTTTAATGGACGGCCGGATGGTAGTGGCTAATCCAGTCATGCTCCAAGTCTGAGTTTCGGCATCTACTCCTGGTACTGGCGAGGCAACAACAGAACTAAATGTGCCAGATCGCAGGAGTGAAGGTTGGCGCGCATGGTAACGCCTCCGGGCTTCAGCGAAGGAG
This sequence comes from Deroplatys truncata, assembly GCA_030765065.1. Taxonomy (NCBI): domain Eukaryota; kingdom Metazoa; phylum Arthropoda; class Insecta; order Mantodea; family Mantidae; genus Deroplatys; species Deroplatys truncata. Next base: position 1,799,630 of record JAUKNL010000038.1, read on the forward strand.
AGTTTTTCCTTTACCCGGATCTCCTGGATCGCCTTCTCGTCCAAGTACCGCGGACAGTCGGCAAACGAAGCAGAATGAGACCCTTTACAATTAACGCAGACGGGGGCTGTTGAACAGGTACCTTCGTGTGAGGGCTGGCTACATGTTGCACAGATGTTAACGGCACTCTTACATGAGACTTGCGTATGCCCAAAACGTTGGCATTTAAAACAACGCAGAGATCTAGGAATATAAGGCCTCACAGAAATCCGTTCGTACCCTGTGGAAATGCTCGTGGGCAGATCGACGCCATCAAATGTTAGAAACAGGGTACGAGTGGGTACCAATACGCCGTCGCGTTTGGCCTGCACTCGATGGACTGCTGTCACCTTCTGGTCTGCAAGATATTCCACCAGGTCCTCGTCCGATATTCCATCGAGGCTATGCGTGGTGACAACGCCTCGGCAAGAATTCAAGGTGCGGTGCTTCTCAACACGGATAGGATAACCGTGGAGAAGCGTAGCGCGCAACAAGGTCTTACTCTGCTGTTCGGATTTGGTTGGAACCAACAAGGAACCAATCCGTAGACGAGTGCAGGACTGAACCGCACCTGAAATAGCGTCAATGCCCTTCTGGATAATGAAAGGGTTCACCTTCTCAAACGTTTGACCTTCCTCAGTTCGTGAAACCACTAAGTAACTACCAGTTGTCGGCGGTGCTACTTCTGTTGCAAGTACTTTACGGCGCTTATTATTAATAATGGAGAAAGGGTGCTCCATAGCGAAAGAAATCCTCCACCATTGCAACCGTCTCCGACCTCGGGCTCTGACTTCCCGGGCGTTACCCCGGCTTGGGTGAGTGGCCTATCTATACCAGACTCACCCCAGGGTCACACCTCCCAGAACATAGACAGAGGGACCCAATCGCCGTCGGAAGCCAGCAGCTCATGCAATGGCCCCCCCGCGGGACTGCAGTTGAACAGCGGATACGAACACATACCCTACATGACGACCCCGGGTGGTGGGGGATGACGCCAATACCCACTCACCCAGCTGCGCACCCAGTGCGCGGGTATCCGTCAGGCTGTGTCCACGGAGGATTAAAAGAAAGATAAAAGAAACTAAAACTGTGTGGGCGTTTCGCACGCAAGGTAGGCCGGCAAGGAAGTAAAATAAGAGGCGTAAATGAATGAACGTGGGGCGAAATGCGCAGAAATATTATCACATCAGTGAGAGCAGAAACTTAACATCAGAGTCAATAAAAATGATAAATTGAGGTTTGACTCTATCAAATCAGTGAGAGCAGAAACTTAACATCAGAGTCAATAAAAATGATAAATTGAGGTTTGACCCTATGATATCAGTGAGAGCAGAAACTTAACATCAGAGTCAATAACAATGATAAATTGAGGTTTGACCCTATGATATCAGTGAGAGCAGAAAATTAACATCAGTCAATAAAAATGATAAATTGAGGTTTGACCCTATCATATCAGTGAGACCTGAAACTTTACATCAGAGTCAATAAAAATGATGAATTGAGGTTTGACTCTATCATATAAGTGAGAGCCGAAACTTAACATTAGAGTCAATAAAAATGATGATTTGAAGTTTACTCTATCACATCAGTGAGAGCAGAAACTTAACATCAGAGTCAATGAAAATGATAAATTTAGGTTTGACCCTACCATATCAGTGAGATTAGAAACTTAGCACCACAGTCAATAAAAATGATGAATTAAGGTTTGATTCTATCACAATCACTAACAGCAGAAACTTAACATCAGGGCCAATAAAATGATGAATTGAGGTTTAACTCTATCACATTCATTAAGAGCCGAAACTTAACATCAGAGCCAATAAAAGTGATGAATTGAGGTATAACTCTATCACAACCACTGAGAGCAGAAACTTAACATCATAGACAATAAAATGATGAATTAAGGTTTGATTCTATCACAATCACTAACAGCAGAAACTTAACATCAGGGCCAATAAAATGATGAATTAAGGTATAACTCTATCACAACCACTAACAGCAGAAACTTAACATCAGGGCCAATAAAATGATGAATTGAGGTATAACTCTATCACAATCACTAACAGCAGAAACTTAACATCAGGGCCAATAAAATGATGAATTAAGGTATAACTCTATCACAACCACTGAGAGCAGAAACTTAACATCAGGGCCAATAAAAGTGATGAATTGAGGTATAACTCTATCACAATCACTAACAGCAGAAACTTAACATCAGGGCCAATAAAATGATGAATTAAGGTATAACTCTATCACAACCACTGAGAGCAGAAACTTAACATCAGAGCCAATAAAAGTGATGAATTGAGGTATAACTCTATCACAACCACTGAGAGCAGAAACTTAACATCAGGGCCAATAAAATGATGAATTAAGGTATAACTCTATCACAACCACTGAGAGCAGAAACTTAACATCAGGGCCAATAAAATGATGAATTAAGGTATAACTCTATCACAACCACTGAGAGCAGAAACTTAACATCAGGGCCAATAAAATGATGAATTGAGGTATAACTCTATCACAACCACTGAGAGCAGAAACTTAACATCAGGGCCAATAAAATGATGAATTAAGGTATAACTCTATCACAACCACTGAGAGCAGAAACTTAACATCAGAGCCAATAAAAGTGATAAATTGAGGTATAACTCTATCACAACCACTGAGAGCAGAAACTTAACATCATAGACAATAAAATGATGAATTAAGGTTTGATTCTATCACAATCACTAACAGCAGAAACTTAACATCAGGGCCAATAAAATGATGAATTAAGGTATAACTCTATCACAACCACTGAGAGCAGAAACTTAACATCAGAGTCAATAAAAGTGATGAATTGAGGTATAACTCTATCACAACCACTGAGAGCAGAAACTTAACATCAGGGCCAATAAAATGATGAATTAAGGTATAACTCTATCACAACCACTGAGAGCAGAAACTTAACATCAGGGCCAATAAAATGATGAATTAAGGTATAACTCTATCACAACCACTGAGAGCAGAAACTTAACATCAGGGCCAATAAAATGATGAATTGAGGTATAACTCTATCACAACCACTGAGAGCAGAAACTTAACATCAGGGCCAATAAAATGATGAATTAAGGTATAACTCTATCACAACCACTGAGAGCAGAAACTTAACATCAGAGCCAATAAAAGTGATGAATTGAGGTTTGACTCTATCATAATCGTTCAGAGCAGAAAATTAACATAAGAGTCAATAAAAAAGAGGAATAGAGGTTTGACTCTATCACGTCAGTGAGAGCAGAAACTTAACATCAGAGTCAATAAAAATGATGAATTGAGGTTTGACTCTTTCACATATGTGAGATTAGAAACTTACCATCAGTCAGTAAAAATGATAAATTGAGGTTTGACTCTTATCACATCAGTGAGATCAGAAACTTAAAATCGGGGTCAATAAAACTGATGTATTGAGGTTTGATTCTAACACAATCACTGAGAGCAGAAACTTAACATCAGAGTCAATAAAAATGATGAATTGAGGTTTGACTCTAACACAATCACAGAGAGTAGAAACATAACATCAGAGTCAATAAAAAGTGATGAATTGAAATATGACTAACATAATCACTGAGAGCCGAAACTTAACATCAGAGTCAACAAAAATGATGATTTGATGTTTGATTCTATCACATCAGTGAGAGCAGAAACTTAACACCAGGGGCAATAAAAATGATGAATTGAGGTTTGACCCTATGATAACGGTGAGAGCAGAAAAATAACATCACAGTCAAAAAAATGATAAATTGAAGTTTGACCCTATCATATCAGTGAGAGCTGAAACTTTACATCAGCGTCAATAAAAATGATGAATTGAGGTTTGACTCTATCACAATCACTGAGATCAGAAACTTAACATCAGAGGAATAAAAGTAATGAATTGAGGTTATACTCTATCACATCAGTGAGAGCAGAAACTTAACATCAGAGTCAATAAAACTGGTGAATTGAGGTTTGACTCCATTACTTCAGTGAGAGCAGAAACTTAACATCAGAGTCAATAAAAATGATGAATTGAGGTTTGACTCTATCACAATCACTGAGATCAGAAACTTAACATCAGAGGAATAAAAGTAATGAATTGAGGTTATACTCTATCACATCAGTGAGAGCAGAAACTTAACATCAGAGTCAATAAAACTGGTGAATTGAGGTTTGACTCTATCACAATCACTGAGAGCAGAACCTTAACATCAAAGTCAATAAAAATGATGAATTGAGGTTTGATTATAACACAATCATTGAGTGCAGAAACTTAACATTACAGACAATAAAATGATGAATTGAGGTTTGACTTTATCACAGTCACTGAGAGCTGAAACTTAACATCAGTCAATAAAAATGATGAATTGAGGTTTGACTCCATTACTTCATGAGAGCAGTAACTTATCATCAGAGGCAATAAAAATGATGAATTGAGGTTTGCCTCTAGCACATCACTGAGAGTAGAAACTTTACATCAGAGTCAATAAAAATGATGAATTCAGGTTTGACTCTCACATGAGAGAGCAGAAACTTAACATCAGTCAATAAAAATTATGAAGTGTGGTTTGACTATCACATCAGTGAGAGCCGAAACTTAACATCAGAGTCAATAAAATTGATGAATTGAGGTTTGACTCCATTACTTCAATGAGAGCAGTAACTTATCATCTGAGTCAATAAAAATGATGAATTGAGGTTTGCCTCTAGCACATCAGTGAGAGTAGAAACTTTACATCAGAGTCAATAAAAATTATGAATTGAGGTTTGTCTCTCACATGAGTGAGAGCAGAAACTTAACATCAGTCAATAAAAATGATGAATTGAGGTTTGACTATCACATCAGTGAGAGCCGAAACTTAACATCAGAGTCAATAAAATTGATGAATTGAGGTTTGACTGTAATACAATCACTGAGAGCAGAAACTTAACATCAGAGTCATTCAAAATGATGAATTAAGGTTTCACTCCACCACATCAGTGAGAGCAGAAACAACATCAGAGTCAATAAAAGTGATGAATTGAAATTTGCCTCTATCACATCAGTGAGAACAGATACTTAACATCGGAGCCAATAAAAGTGATGAACTGAGGTTTGGCTCTTACACATCAGTGAGTGGAAACTTAACATCAGAGTCAATAAAAATCATGAATTGAGGTTTGGCTCTATCACATCAGTGAGAGCAGAAACTTAACATCAGAGTCAATAAAAATGATGAATTGGGGTTTGACTCTATCACATCAGTGAGAGTAGAAACTTAACATCAGGGTCAATAAAAATCATGAATTGAGGTTTGACTCCATCACATCAGTGAGAGTAGAAACTTAACATCAGAGTCAATAAAAATCATGAATTGAGGTTTGACTGTATCACATCAGTGAGAGTAGAAACTTAACATCAGAGTCAATAGAAATCATGAATTGAGGTTTGGCTCTTATCACATCAGTGAGATAAGAAAATTAACATCAGACTCAATAAAAGTGATGAATTGAGGTATGGCTCTATCATGTCAGTGAGAGTAGAAACTTAACATCAGTCAATAAAAATGATGAATTGAGGTTTGACTCTATCACATCAGTGAGAGTAGAAACTTAAATTCAGAGTCAATAAAAATCATGAATTGAGGTTCGACTATCACATCAGTGAGAGTAGAAACTTAACATCAGAGTCAATAAAAATCATGAATTGAAGTTTGGCTCTTATCACATCAGTGAGAGTAGAAACTTAACATCAGAGTCAATAAAAATCATGATTTGAGGTTTTGCTCTTATGACATCAGTGAGAGTAGAAACTTAACATCAGAGTCAATAAAAATCATGAATTGAGGTTTGGCTCTTATCACATCAGTGAGAGCAGAAACTAAACATCAGGGTCAATAAAAATGTCGAATTGAGGTTTGACTCTAACACAATCACTGGGAGCAGAAGCTTAACATCAGTCAATAAAAATGATAAATTGAGGTTTGATTCTAACACAATCACTGAAAGCAGAAACTTAACATTAGAGTCAATAAAAATGATGAATTGAGGTTTGGCTCTTATCACATCAGTGAGAGTGGAAACTTAACATCAGAGTCAATAAAAGTGATGAATTGAGGTTTGACTCTATCAGGTCAGTGAGAGCAGAAACTTAACATCAGAGGCAATAAAAATAATGAATTGAGGTTTGGCTCTTATCACATCAGTGAGAGTGGAAACTTAACATCAGAGTCAATAAAAATGATGAATTGAGATTTGACTCTATCACATCAGTGAGAGTAGAAACTTAACATCAGAGTCAATAAAAGTGATGAATTGAGGTTTGACTCTATCATGTCAGTGAGAGCAGAAACTTAACATCAGAGGCAATAAAAATAATGAATTGAGGTTTGGCTCTTATTACATCAGTGAGAGTGGAAACTTAACATCAGAGTCAATAAAAATGATGAATTGAGGTTTGACTCTATCACATCAGTGAGAGTAGAAACTTAACATCAGTCAATAAAAATGATAAATTGAGGTTTGACTCTATCACATCAGTGAGAGTAGAAACTTAACATCAGAGGCAATAAAAATAATGAATTGAGGTTTGGCTCTTATCACATCAGTGAGAGTGGAAACTTAACATCAGAGTCAATAAAAATGATGAATTGAGGTTTGACTCTATCACATCAGTGAGAGTAGAAACTTAACATCAGTCAATAAAAATGATAAATTGAGGTTTGACTCTATCACATCAGTGAGAGTAGAAACTTAACATCAGAGTCAATAAAAATGATGAATTGAGGTTTGGCTATTGTTACATCAGTGAGAGCAGAAACGTAACATCAGAGTAACTAAAAATGATGAATTGAGGTTTGAATCTATCACATCAGTGAGAGTAGAAACTTAACATCAGAGTCAATAAAAATGATGAATTGAGGTTTGGCTATTGTTACATCAGTGAGAGCAGAAACTTAACATCAGAGTAACTAAAAATAATGAATTGAGGTTTGAATCTATCACATCATTGAGAGCAGAAACTTAATGTCAGAGTCAATAAAAATAATGAATTGAGGTTTGACTCTATCACATCAGTGAGAGTAGAAACTTAACATCAGAGTCAATAAAAATGATGAATTGAGGTTTGGCTGTAGCACAATCCCTGAGAGTATTTTATTTATTTGTACTAAGCCACCATACACAGAATATGACTAATATAAGCCCAGGCTGTTATCATAGCCATACTCCAAACCCAATTTTTCTTGTAGCTAGTCTATAAGTACTACCACCACTACAAAGATATTAATAGCAATAATTATAATATTAACAATGATAAAACGTTATTTATTTACCAATCCTTGTAACATTGATCAGTAACAATAAAGCTTAGCAATGTTCGAATTAGTGCTATAAACTTTGATTTTCACACACATCACAATCTTAAGTCTCATTTTCTTCCTAACTTTAATGAAATACTCACCTCTCTTTGCTAAAAAGTTTACTCAAAGCTAATTTATACAACTTCTCACTTAAACACTCTTTCTTCCAAAGCTTTGTCCCTTTACATTCAAACACTGTATGTTCCAAATCTTCCTTCCCTTCGCATATTGGACACAAGTTCTGTTGGAAACCTTTTGTCATCTCTTTTAGCCTGCACATGCCAGCTCAAACCCAAGAAATACTCTCTTTGTTCTTTATTCAGTTTGTCCACATATCCTTCTCTTTCCCATGTATTGTTTATTTGTACGTATAACTCTAGTGATCTTTTATCACCTCTATTCTTTGATGCAGTAATTTGTATCACAAATTACTTAAATGTAAATAATGATTGTAATATGAATATGCATTTTTATGTGGCATTGATTTCAGATGTTTATTAATTGTAATTATTATTTGGAAATAAGTTTATACGGCCTTACTGAAACTGTCAATAATAGCACGCAATAATGCAGAGAGGGGGGTGAGCTGTTTATCATTATTGGAAACGAGGAAGTTACGTAATGTTGGCGCGTTTTCGGTAGAAACTTCTGGAATGTTTCCTTAGAGCATCTGTATTCATAATTTTCATTGGATATTAAAATAGATGCTAATGTTGGCGCGTTTTATTTGCCAATTGCAATTCAGTTATAATCTTTAGGCGTATCTGGACGAGGGAGTATAAATAAGGTAGGTTGGAGGTAAAGTCAGTCAGTCCTTCAGTTCGCCGAAAGCATTCATACATTACACGTCGTATTTAGCTCAGTTCATCAAAAATCTGTGTACACTACACGTCGTCTTCAGTCAGTCAGTTCGTCGAAAGTATTAGTTCGTCATACATCGGAGATAGATTCACAAGTTACGCGCAGCAGAATTATGAAAGATCTAAAATATGGTAAAGTTAATTATACAAAAGGTTGAAGTACATTGATTATAAGTGATCAGTAAGAAGTTATTATAACAGTTTCAGTTTGGCGAGTATCTAGATCAATATGTAAAAGTGATAGTGAACGTGTTCGACAATAAAAATTATAAAACAAATTTCTTCATCAGTGTTCTTTTTGGATAAAAGATTCCTTTCCGTTTACACAACCCTGATCAAGATACATGTTCGACCCAAGATAAGATAATAGCTAGCCGGAGGACAATAAACAAAACTTAAAATTCTTTCAAACACTGATACTAGGTACCACAAATTGCTAACACTAGATGGAGCTACAAACCAAACAAATGAATGACGTCACAAGATGACTTCAACACACGTGATGTAAACAAACATTTGTAAGTAATACCGTTACAAATTGGCTACCACAACGTGAGGCTACAATAATGTTAAATAAATACAACATAAAAGTTACTACAAATTGGCTCCCAACGTGGGGCAGTTAAAAATTATGTAACCAAACAAAACAAAAGCAGCACAACATAAGATCTTCAAGTTCTAATAATTTACGTAAAAACATATTACGTAAACATTTAAACTACTACAAATTGGCGCCCAACGTGGGGCATAGTGACCAGGAAAGGAACACGATGACCAGGAAAGGATCAGCATAACCAGGAAGGAGCAGAGTGACCAGGAAAGGAACCAGGACGTGGAACGAATGCAGCAGTGAAATGATCTACAAGACGCAGATTCCAGAAACAACAGGGACGACAGACTACGATCGTAATTCCGAGATTACAAGGCAACAGGGAAATTCAAACTACAGGACAACAAAACGACGAAGATTCATCAAAGCGACATACAAATCTAGGAGAGAGGGGCAGGAAGCTGGACATCAATGTAACAGTAACAGACAGCATCACAAAGGTCAGAGTATTGTAATTTTTTTTTTAGAAAACAAAATTGTAACCTTCAAATGTACTTAAGGAGTGGTAGGATAAAGAAAACAATGGCTACTAATAATACAGAAGAAATAATTATGGAGGGAGATAATGTAACAGTTAGCTGTAATTCAATACAGGTTACAGAAAATAGCTCAAACTTTTTAGGATTTGAGGGTGGAAATGTTAGTGCAGAAAGTCAGAATAGAATAGCAGGAAATGTTAATCTTGATACTAGTATGATTATGGAAATGCTGAAAAATTTGAATGAGAATATAGAAAAGAAAATAGATCAAAACAGGGAAGATATGCAAAAGAATAATAGGAAATTGAGGGAAGATATGCAAAAGAGTCATAGGGAATTGAGGGAAGATCTTAGTAAGAAAATAGATCAAAACAGGGAAGATATGCAAAAGAATAATAGGAAATTGAGGGAAGATATGCAAAAGAGTCATAGGGAATTGAGGGAAGATCTTAGTAAGAAAATAGATCAAAACAGGGAAGATATTGATAGGCGTTTAGAACAAAAACTAACTCAGAATAATGAGAAATTGAGGGAAGATATTCGTAGGAGCTTTGAACAAAACAGAAAAGATATTGGTAGGAGTAATGAGGTATTAGAGCAAAAAGTAGATCAAAGCAGTGAAGAAATTGAAAAGAAAGTTATGAAGCTAGATAGTAGTATGCCAAAAATGAGAGATGAAAATGAGGAAATAATAGTAAGTGAGATAGGAGAAATTTCAAAGAAAATGTTAGATATGAGCAGGGAAATAGGTAACAAAGAAAGTGAGGTTAATACTAAAAGTGAGGTTAATGTAGAATGCACAGAGTTAGGAAATCAAGTGAGTAGTATTTCAAGTGAGATAAGAGAGATAAAACAGGTTATGAATGTAGATGTGAATCAGGCGCAAGTTAATTTCAGAGGGGAGATATCAGAAATACAGAGAGAGTCAGAAATGCAAAGAAATAAATTGTACGAAGAAGTTAAAGTTTTGCCTGTAAATAATCAAAAGCTAACGTCTGAAATTAACAAGTACCAAGATGTTCAAATTGAAAACTCCAGTCCAGTACAGTTTAGTACAGATTTGTCAGAGTACTCTCAAATTAAAGAGATAGTAGAAGAATTGAGAATGACAGTTGTTAAAAGATGTGTAGTTCAGGAAACTTTAGATTGTTTTCAAATTATATCATGGGACGAAATTTCATATGAATACAAGAGGTTATTCATGAACAAAAATTTGAAGGTTAGGATACGGCTACGAGTAATGTTTAGCCACACACAATTTGATCCAGGAGGGTAAATAACAATGAGATGTCAAGTTAATGCTGGATAGTTAAAGATGACTTGCAGAGAAATGTATTGGAACGTAAGAGGGTTAATTATTTATATGTCATTTGAAAAGAGAAATAAATTATAAAAAAAAAAAAAAGAGAAATGTTTAAAAAAAAACAAAAAAATTAAATTTTTAGTAACTCTAACAACATTTGAAAATTAAGAATGCAAAGATTGAAACTTAATATGATATTAAATTAAACGTACATAAATACAATTCAAAGAGTATTGTTAAAATAAAGTACAAAATAATAAAAATGGGTAAAAATAATTAAAAACAAATACTTATGTAGCAAACAGAAAATGTGAAACAGTGTCTAGATTTAAAAGATGTAAATATACTTATGTAAAGGGTGAATATTTTTGGTAAATATGTTTAATAATTACAAAAAAATTCTTGAATTTATAAATTTTTGTTAACAATATAAGAAAGTAAAAAAAAAAAAATTTGCAGTAATTAAATAATTTAGGGTACAGTATTTGCTATAAAAAAAATTTTGTGATGTCAGATTAATATCTAAATTAATTAAACCAGAGCCAGTAAGTAGTGGCAAGATAAAAAAAAAAAAAAAAACATATGTCGTGTGTTAAATGCGTGTGAAGTGTAAAGTGAAAGTGATAGCGTGTGTTCCAAGATTTAGGAGACTAAAAACCCAATTATAAAATTTCCAAACGAGTTGTAAATATTTATAATTATGTTTCTAGTGGGGCATATGATGCAGTAACTTGTATCACAAATTACTTAAATGTAAATAATGATTGTAATATGAATATGCATTTTTATGTGACATTGATTTCAGATGTTTATTAATTGTAATTATTATTTGGAAATAAGTTTATACGGCCTTACTGAAACTGTCAATAATAGCACGCAATAATGCAGAGAGGGGGGTGAGCTGTTTATCATTATTGGAAACGAGGAAGTTACGTAATGTTGGCGCGTTTTCGGTAGAAACTTCTGGAATGTTTCCTTAGAGCATCTGTATTCATAATTTTCATTGGATATTAAAATAGACGCTAATGTTGGCGCGTTTTATTTGCCAATTGCAATTCAGTTATAATCTTTAAGCGTATCTGGACGAGGGAGTATAAATAAGGTAGGTTGGAGGTAAAGTCAGTCAGTCCTTCAGTTCGCCGAAAGCATTCATACATTACACGTCATATTTAGCTCAGTTCATCAAAAATCTGTGTACACTACACGTCGTCTTCAGTCAGTCAGTTCGTCGAAAGTATTAGTTCGTCATACATCGGAGATATATTCACAAGTTACACGCAGCAGAATTATGAAAGATCTAAAATATGGTAAAGTTAATTATACAAAAGGTTGAAGTACGTTGATTAAAAGTGATCAGTAAGAAGTTATTATAACAGTTTCAGTTTGGCGAGTATCTAGATCAATATGTAAAAGTGATAGTGAACGTGTTCGACAATAAAAATTATAAAACAAATTTCTTCATCAGTGTTCTTTTTGGATAAAAGATTCCTTTCCGTTTACACAACCCTGATCAAGATACATGTTCGACCCAAGATAAGATAATAGCTAGCCGGAGGACAATAAACAAAACTTAAAATTCTTTCAAACACTGATACTAGGTACCACAAATTGCTAACACTAGATGGAGCTACAAACCAAACAAATGAATGACGTCACAAGATGACTTCAACACACGTGATGTAAACAAACATTTGTAAGTAATACTGTTACAAATTGGCTACCACAACGTGAGGCTACAATAATGTTAAATAAATACAACATAAAAGTTACTACAAATTGGCTCCCAACGTGGGGCAGTTAAAAATTATGTAACCAAACAAAACAAAATCAGCACAACATAAGATCTTCAAGTTCTAATAATTTACGTAAAAACATATTACGTAAACATTTAAACTACTACATCTTAAACAACTCTTGTATTTCTATATCTTCGTATCTCCTCCTAACTTCTTTCCAAAACGCATTTAGATTATTTTCTCTCATTCTCCAGATATCAGCCAGCCCATTTTTCTCTAATATAGTTTGTATTTTGTAATCACTATTCCTTAAATTCTTTTCCTGGAAATCCAAGCATTGTCTTAACAAATTCCTTCAATTTAGATTTAGTATTCTATGCCAGTATTTAAGGACTCTCTCCTACCTTTACTGTTGTGTTTGGTAGACTTAGCACTTCTCTACAAAACATCCTGTGTACTTTATCTACCATATTTCAGCTCCATATAACATTTTTGCTTTAACTACCATATTATGTATTTTTTCCAGCCAATTTACATTTAAGTCTGGTAATTTGTATTTGCACCCTCTAACAACTGCCAATGCTCCCTTCCCTTTTGATAAAGCCAACTTCTTCTGTTTTTCCCATTTCCCACCCCCATAAATTTTAACCCCTAAATATACACATTTTCTAGCCACCTTGTATTCTTTATCTTCTTTCCATCATATTTTCATACTTGCTCAATTTTGCCCCTTTTTTAAAAACTATAATTTCAGTCTTCTCCTGGTTAACTCTCACTTTCCATTCTTCACAGTAGTTATCTATTTGCTGCAAGGATTGCTTTAGCCCAATTATCGAGATGGATCCTACTACTAAATCATTTGCAAATAATAGCCCTGGAATTGTTAAAATTATTAATTGCTGGCTATCTCAGCAAGTATATCATCTATGAACACATTAAAAAGCACAGGACTTAATTTACACCCCTTTCTTTGATTTATTTCATTCACTGAGAGTAGGAACTTAACATGAGAGCCACTAAAAATGAATGACAGAGAATGAGAACCTACCTGAGAGCCAGCAGTGACGGTGTGCCCGAGAGAACTGCATTCCTCCAAACGGGATCACCCTCATGTGAGATCACCAGTTTCTCTTCATGAGATGAGATTGCATCATATAATGCTGCAGGATCTTCATATTCATCCGGGGACATAAAGTGGTCCTGAAATCAGCACAATAATAAATTCTGACACAGCAAAACTATTAACATTAACTACATTGTATATGTTTGTTGTTGTTTTTATGTACACTATCGCCATTCTAGGATTAGCTATGGGCCACCTGTTGCTTTTCTCTACATAAAGAGATGCATTGGTGAAAGCTTTTCGTCAAATGTTCAAATTTTGGCACAAGTTGTTCCAACAAACTAAAACATGACCTGTACACATTTGGCCCCGTGAGGTAATTCCATATGTACGATGGTGGGGGCAGTGTGTGTTACTTCTCAGTGAGATGTGGAACTTTGCTCAATTTTGGGTGAAAATACAGTGCATAGTTAAATAAATGTATGTAGTAACAAGATCAGAAGTTCTTTTTTTAATAGAAATAAATGTAACATGAAAACTATAGGCAATGGCAAGAGAAGGAAGTGCTCTCAAAATCAACCTCAACATTTGGTAAAAAGTGTTGCTTCGCTTCATCTGATAAAGATCTGACAGAAGCAAACACCGGAATAGAGCATCTAAGAAAAGAAAAGAAATGGCTAAAACAACCAGCTGATCAAGACAAATGACTACGAGATAGCAGCAACCAGGGTTCACAAGGTACAGTGAACATTTGGAAGCAACAAAGTAGGAAAAATAAAAGCAATACTTCAGATAATAAGTATAGCAATCCTTTACCCAGAGCAGTAGCAAAGACAAAGAACGGCAATTAAGTGTGACATCCATTTCCAATGAAACGGGCTGTGATCAAACACGTATGAGAAGAACTCTGCAATTATAATTGGAGACTCAATGGTTTGTCATACTGTGGAATATCTTGCAGATGACGGAAAAATATATTGTAATCTGGGTGTGCAAATCCACTCTCTTGAACAGAAGCTTGTGGAAAACAAAGGTGGACCTGATGTTATCATCATTCAAAGTGACACAAATAATATTCACAGTGAAAGGATCTTTTCCTCGGGCCAAGTTGTGGGATGAGGACCTACGACACATCAGCAATCACGACTCATTGGAGTGGGTAGGTAAAGTTAATGATTAAGTATTAATACATGAATAAATAATAGGGACTTACAATGGTCTTCACCTAAATAGAAAAGGTATTGCTGAATTCGCAGGATGATTGCGCAAAACAAACAAAAAAGTGATAACATCAATCATCCCCAAAACTGACTCTAAAGTAAGCATCAAACAAAATAATAGATCTTGATGAGATGTATTGTGGCCCTGACTGAGCATTAGTTAACTAAACATTAGCTGCAAGATGGCACAGTAACTCTAGTTAAAGATTCATGGAATGTTTCAAACTGGAACACAAGGTAATTATAAAATCCATCAGGTGATGTGACCATTTTCATGACCACATGCTAAGAGTATCACTGGGGGATATAAATACTGACTTTTTAACACAACACAGTAATAATAAACTGACACTATTAACTATGCTAAATACTTATGGTCCAATGATAGATGCACCAACAAGAGTAACTAATAGTTCAAGTTCTGGATAGCTATTAGCAACAACATAATCCCTAGTAAATATATTTGAAACAGGCTTATTTTGCACAAACAATCAGATTAGGTGGGGACCAAGAGTAACTATGGTACTCACAGCACTCCCCACAAAACAAAATACGCCAGCTGAATCAAATTAACTTAGAATACTTCAAATGCTTGTTAGAAAGAGAAACCTGGAAAGAGGTAATACACTCTAAGCGTATAAATATTTTCAAAAGTATTACAGTATGGCTTTCCCACTGCTTAGAGTAAAAGTGAAACAAAGAAGATCCAATTGGATAACTTATAAAAATTTCTAGGGATAGACTGAGGCTATTAAGTGAACAAATCACAACGACAAATGCTTCCCAAGCATCTATAAGTTACTATAAAAGAATATAAAAAAACCATATAAAAAAGTAATTGAAGCTGCCAAAAAGCTAGATATTTCTAAAAAATAAATCAATCTGAAACAAGTGTGCTGTGCGTACTGAGCTAATGTCTATGAATGATTTAACATGGAGTAGCTCTAACAACAACAACATCAACAACAACAGTATCCTAGTGTTGGAAACTGAAGCACATAGGCTAATGAAAACAAGTGTGCTGTGCGTACTGAGAGATGTCTATGAATGGTTTAGCATGGAGTAGCGCTAACAACAACAACAACAGTATCCTAGTGTTGGAAACTGCAGCACATAGGCTAAGGAAAACAAGTGTGCTGTACATACTGAGCTAATGTCTATGAATGATCTAACATGGAGTAGCTCTAACAACAAAAACAGCAGTATCCTAGTGTTGGAAACTGCAGCACATAGGCTAATGAAAACAAGTGTGCTGTACGTACTGAGCCGATGTCTATGAATGATTTAACATGGAGTAGCTCTAACAACAACAACAGTATCCTAGTGTTGGAAACTGCAGCACATAGGCTAATGAAAACAAGTGTGCTGTACGTACTGAGCTAATGTCTATGAATGATCTAACATGGAGTAGCTCTAACAACAACAACAGTATCCTAGTGTTGGAAACTGCAGCACATAGGCTAATGAAAACAAGTGTGCTGTACATACTGAGCTAATGTCTATGAATGATCTAACATGGAGTAGCTCTAACAACAACAACAGTATCCTAGTGTTGGAAACTGCAGCACATAGGCTAATGAAAACAAGTGTGCTGTACGTACTGAGAGATGTCTATGTATGGTTTAACATGGAGTAGCTCTAACAACAACAACAACAACAGTATCCAGTGTTGGAAACTGCAGCACATAGGCTAATGAAAACAAGTGTGCTGTACGTACTGAGCCAATGTCTATGAATGATTTAACATGGAGTAGCTCTAACAACAACAACAACAGTATCCAGTGTTGGAAACTGCAGCACATAGGCTAATGAAAACAAGTGTACTGTACGTACTGAGAGATGTCTATGTATGGTTTAACATGGAGTAGCTCTAATAACAACAACAACAGTATCCTAGTGTTGGAAACTGCAGCACATAGGCTAATGAAAACAAGTGTACTGTACGTACTGAGAGATGTCTATGTATGGTTTAACATGGAGTAGCTCTAATAACAACAACAACAGTATCCTAGTGGTGGAAACTGCAGCACATAGGCTAATGAAAACAAGTGTGCTGTACATACTGAGCTAATGTCTATGAATGATCTAACATGGAGTAGCTCTAACAACAACAACAGTATCCTAGTGGTGGAAACTGCAGCACATAGGCTAATGAAAACAAGTGTACTGTACGTACTGAGACATGTCTATGAATGATCTAACATGGAGTAGCTCTAACAACAACAACAACAGTATCCTAGTGTTGGAAACTGCAGCACATAGGCTAATGAAAACAAGTGTGCTGTACGTACTGAGAGATGTCTATGAATGATCTAACATGGAGTAGCTCTAACAACAACAACAACAACAGTATCCTAGTGGTGGAAACTGCAGCACATAGGCTAATGAAAACAAGTGTACTGTACGTACTGAGAGATGTCTATGAATGATCTAACATGGAGTAGCTCTAACAACAACAACAGTATCCTAGTGGTGGAAACTGCAGCACATAGGCTAATGAAAACAAGTGTACTGTACGTACTGAGAGATGTCTATGAATGATCTAACATGGAGTAGCTCTAACAACAACAACAGTATCCTAGTGTTGGAAACTGCAGCACATAGGCTAATGAAAACAAGTGTGCTGTACATACTAAACTAATGTCTATGAATGATCTAACATGGAGTAGCTCTAACAACAACAACAGTATCCTAGTGGTGGAAACTGCAGCACATAGGCTAATGAAAACAAGTGTACTGTACGTACTGAGAGATGTCTATGAATGATCTAACATGGAGTAGCTCTAACAACAACAACAGTATCCTAGTGTTGGAAACTGCAGCACATAGGCTAATGAAAACAAGTGTGCTGTACGTACTGAGCTAATGTCTATGAATGATATAACATGGAGTAGCTCTAACAACAACAACAGTATCCTAGTGTTGGAAACTGCAGCACATAGGCTAATGAAAACAAGTGTGCTGTACATACTGAGCTAATGTCTATGAATGATCTAACATGGAGTAGCTCTAACAACAACAACAGTATCCTAGTGGTGGAAACTGCAGCACATAGGCTAATGAAAACAAGTGTGCTGTACATACTGAGCTAATGTCTATGAATGATCTAACATGGAGTAGCTCTAACAACAACAACAGTATCCTAGTGGTGGAAACTGCAGCACATAGGTTAATGAAAACAAGTGTGCTGTACATACTGAGCTAATGTCTATGAACGATCTAACATGGAGTAGCTCTAACAACAACAACAGTATCCTAGTGGTGGAAACTGCAGCACATAGGCTAATGAAAACAAGTGTGCTGTACGTACTGAGCCAATGTCTATGAATGATTTAACATGGAGTAGCTCTAACAACAACAACAGTATCCTAGTGGTGGAAACTGCAGCACATAGGCTAATGAAAACAAGTGTGCTGTACATACTGAGCTAATGTCTATGAATGATCTAACATGGAGTAGCTCTAACAACAACAACAGTATCCTAGTGGTGGAAACTGCAGCACATAGGCTAATGAAAACAAGTGTGCTGTACGTACTGAGCCAATGTCTATGAATGATCTAACATGGAGTAGCTCTAACAACAACAACAGTATCCTAGTGGTGGAAACTGCAGCACATAGGCTAATGAAAACAAGTGTACTGTACGTACTGAGAGATGTCTATGAATGATTTAACATGGAGTAGCTCTAACAACAACAACAACAGTATCCTAGTGGTGGAAACTGCAGCACATAGGCTAATGAAAACAAGTGTGCTGTACGTACTGAGAGATGTCCATGAATGATTTAACATGGAGTAGCTCTAATAACAACAACAGTATCCTAGTGGTGGAAACTGCAGCACATAGGCTAATGAAAACAAGTGTACTGTACGTACTGAGAGATGTCTATGAATGATTTAACATGGAGTAGCTCTAACAACAACAACAGTATCCTAGTGGTGGAAACTGCAGCACATAGGCTAATGAAAACAAGTGTGCTGTACGTACTGAGAGATGTCCATGAATGATTTAACATGGAGTAGCTCTAACAACAACAACAGTATCCTAGTGGTGGAAACTGCAGCACATAGGCTAATGAAAACAAGTGTACTGTACGTACTGAGAGATGTCTATGAATGATTTAACATGGAGTAGCTCTAACAACAACAGTATCCTAGTGTTGGAAACTGCAGCACATAGGCTAATGAAAACAAGTGTGCTGTACGTACTGAGAGATGTCTATGAATGATTTAACATGGAGTAGCTCTAACAACAACAACAGTATCCTAGTGGTGGAAACTGCAGCACATAGGCTAATGAAAACAAGTGTGCTGTAGGTACTGAGAGATGTCTATGAATGATTTAACATGGAGTAGCTCTAACAACAACAACAGTATCCTAGTGGTGGAAACTGCAGCACATAGGCTAATGAAAACAAGTGTACTGTACGTACTGAGAGATGTCTATGAATGATTTAACATGGAGTAGCTCTAACAACAACAACAACAGTATCCTAGTGGTGGAAACTGCAGCACATAGGCTAATGAAAACAAGTGTGCTGTACGTACTGAGCCAATGTCTATGAATGATTTAACATGGAGTAGCTCTAACAACAACAACAGTATCCTAGTGGTGGAAACTGCAGCACATAGGCTAATGAAAACAAGTGTGCTGTACATACTGAGCCGATGTCTATGAATGATTTAACATGGAGTAGCTCTAACAACAACAACAGTATCCTAGTGGTGGAAACTGCAGCACATAGGCTAATGAAAACAAGTGTGCTGTACGTACTGAGCCAATGTCTATGAATGATTTAACATGGAGTAGCTCTAACAACAACAACAGTATCCTAGTGGTGGAAACTGCAGCACATAGGCTAATGAAAACAAGTGTGCTGTACGTACTGAGCCAATGTCTATGAATGATTTAACATGGAGTAGCTCTAACAACAACAACAACAACAGTATCCTAGTGTTGGAAACTGTAGCACATAGGCTAATGAAAACAAGTGTGCTGTACGTACTGAGCCAATGTCTATGAATGGTTTAACATGGAGTACCTCTAACAACAACAACAACAACAACAGTATCCTAGTGTTGGAAACTGTAGCACATGGGCTAATGGAAACAAGTGTGCTGTACGTACTCAGCCAATGTCTATGAATGATTTAACATGGAGTAGCTCTAACAACAACAACAACAACAGTATCCTAGTGTTGGAAACTGCAGCACATGGCTAATGAAAACAAGTGTGCTGCACGTAAAGAGCCAATGTATATGACTGGTTTAACATGGAGTAGCGCTAACAACAACAACAACAGTATCCTAGTGTTGGAAACTGCAGCACATAGGCTAATGAAAACAAGTGTGCTGTGCGTACTGAGAGATGTCTATGAATGGTTTAACATGGAGTAGCTCTAACAACAACAACAACAGTATCCTAGTGTTGGAAACTGCAGCACATAGGCTAATGAAAACAAGTGTGCTGCACGTACTGAGAGATGTCCATGAATGATTTAACATGGTGTAGCTCTAACAACAACAACAACAGTATCCTAGTGTTGGAAACTGCAGCACATAGGCTAATGAAAACAAGTGTGCTGTACGTACTGAGAGATGTCTATGAATGGTTTAACATGGAGTAGCGCTAACAACAACAGTATCCAGTGTTGGAAACTGCAGCACATAGGCTAATGAAAACAAGTGTGCTGTGCGTACTGAGAGATGTCTATGAATGGTTTAACATGGAGTAGCTCTTAACAACAACAACAACAGTATCCTAGTGTTGGAAACTGCAGCACATAGGCTAATGAAAACAAGTGTGCTTCACCTACTGAGCCAATGTCCATGAATGATTTAACATGGTGAAGCTCCAACAACAACAACAACAACAGTATCCTAGTGTTGGAAACTGCAGCACATAGGCTAATGAAAACAAGTGTGCTGTACGTACTGAGCCGATGTCTATGAATGATTTAACATGGAGTAGCTCTAACAACAACAGTATCCTAGTGTTGGAAACTGCAGCACATAGGCTAATGAAAACAAGTGTGCTGTACGTACTGAGAGATGTCTATCAATGGTTTAACATGGAGTAGCTCTAACAACAACAACAGTATCCTAGTGTTGGAAACTGCAGCACATAGGCTAATGAAAACAAGTGTGCTGTACGTACTGAGAGATGTCTATCAATGATTTAACATGGAGTAGCTCTAACAACAACAACAGTATCCTAGTGTTGGAAACTGCAGCACATAGGCTAATGAAAACAAGTGTGCTGTACGTACTGAGCCGATGTCTATGAATGATTTAACATGGAGTAGCTCTAACAACAACAACATTATCCTAGTGTTGGAAACTGCAGCACATAGGCTAATGAAAACAAGTGTGCTGTACGTACTGAGAGATGTCTATCAATGATTTAACATGGTGTAGCTCTAACAACAACAACAGTATCCTAGTGTTGGAAACTGCAGCACATAGGCTAATGAAAACAAGTGTGCTGTACGTACTGAGAGATGTCTATGAATGGTTTAACATGGAGTAGCTCTAACAACAATAACAACATTATCCTAGTGTTGGAAACTGCAGCACATAGGCTAATGAAAACAAGTGTGCTGTGCGTACTGAGAGATGTCTGTGAATGGTTTATCATGGAGTAGCTCTAACAACACCAACAGTATCCTAGTGTTGAAAACTGTAGCACATAGGCTAATGAAAACAAGTGTGCTGTACGTACTGAGCCAATGTATATGAATGATTTAACATGGAGTAGCTCTAACAACAACAACAACAGTATCCTAGTGTTGGAAACTGCAGCACATAGGCTAATGAAAACAAGTGTGCTGTGCGTACTGAGAGATGTCCATGAATGGTTTATCATGGAGTAGCTCTCACAACAACATCAACAACAACAACAGTATCCTAGTGTTGGAAACTGTAGCACATAGGCTAATGAAAACAAGTGTGCTGTACGTACTGAGCCAATGTCTATGAATGGTTTAACATGGAGTACCTCTAACAACAACAACAACAGTATCCTAGTGTTGGAAACTGTAGCACATAGGCTAATGAAAACAAGTGTGCTGTACGTACTGAGCCAATTTCTATGAATGATTTAACATGGATTAGCTTTAACAACAACAACAGTATCCTAGTGTTGGAAACTGCAGCACATAGGCTAATGAAAACAAGTGTGCTCTACGTACTGAGCCAATGTCTATGAATGATTTAACATGGAGTAGCTCTAACAACAACAACAACAGTATCCTAGTGTTGGAAACTGCAGCACATAGGCTAATGAAAACAAGTGTACTGTACGTACTGAGCCAATGTCTATGAATGATTTAACATGGAGTAGCTCTAACAACAACAACAACAGTATCGTAGTGTTGGAAACTGCAGCACATAGGCTAATGAAAACAAGTGTGCTCTGCGTACTGAGAGATGTCTATGAATGGTTTAACATGGAGTAGCTCTAACAACAACAACAACAGTATCCTAGTGTTGGAAACTGCAGCACATAGGCTAATGAAAACAAGTGTGCTGCACGTACTGAGCCAATGTCTATGAATGATTTAACATGATGAAGCTACAACAACAACAACAACAACAAAAACAACAACTGTATCCTAGTGTTGGAAACTGCAGCACATAGGCTAATGAAAACAAGTGTGCTGTACGTACTGAGCCAATGTCTATGAATGATTTAACATGGAGTAGCTCTAACAACAACAACAACAGTATCCTAGTGTTGGAAACTGCAGCACATAGGCTAATGAAAACAAGTGTGCTGTACGTACTGAGCCAATGTCTATGAATGATTTAACATGGAGTAGCTCTAACAACAACAACAACAACAGTATCCTAGTGTTGGTAACTGCAGCACATAGGCTAATGAAAACAAGTGTGCTGTACGTACTGAGCCAATGTCTATGAATGATTTAACATGGAGTAGCTCTAACAACAACAACAACAACAGTATCCTAGTGTTGGAAACTGCAGCACATAGGCTAATGAAAACAAGTGTGCTGTACGTACTGAGCCAATGTCTATGAATGATTTAACATGGAGTAGCTCTAACAACAACAACAACAGTATCCTAGTGTTGGAAACTGCAGCACATAGGCTAATGTAAACAAGTGTGCTGTAAGTACTGAGCCGATGTCTATGAATGAGTTAACATGGAGTAGCTCTAACAACAACAACAACAACAACAACAAAGGTATCCTAGTGTTGGAAACTGCAGCACATAGGCTAATGTAAACAAGTGTGCTGTACGTACTGAGCCAATGTATATGAATGAGTTAACATGGAGTAGCTCTAACAACAAAAACAGCAGTATCCTAGTGTTGGAAACTGCAGCACATAGGCTAATGAAAACAAGTGTGCTGTGGATACTGAGACATGTCTATGAATGGTTTAACATGGAGTAGCTCTAACAACAACAACAACAGTATCCTAGTGTTGGAAACTGAAGCACATAGGCTAATGAAAACAAGTGTGCTGTGCGTACTGAGAGATGTCTATGAATGATTTAACATGGAGTAGCTCTAACAACAACAACAGTATCCTAGTGTTGGAAACTGCAGCACATAGGCTAATGAAAACAAGTGTGCTCTACGTACTGAGCCAATGTCTATGAATGGTTTAACATGGAGTACCTCTAACAACAACAACAACAGTATCCTAGTGTTGGAAACTGCAGCACATAGGCTAATGAAAACAAGTGTGCTGTACGTACTGAGCCAATGTCTATGAATGATTTAACATGGAGTAGCTCTAACAACAACAACAACAACAGTATCCTAGTGTTGGAAACTGCACCACATAGGCTAATGAAAACAAGTGTGCTGCACGTACTGAGCCGATGTCCATGAATGATTTAACATGGTGAAGCTTTAACATCAACAACAACAACAACAACAACAACTGTATCCTAGTGTTGGAAACTGCAGCACATAGGCTAATGAAAACAAGTGTGCTGTACGTACTGAGCCGATGTCTATGAATGATTTAACATGGAGTAGCTCTAACAACAACAACAACAACAGTATCCTAGTGTTGAAAACTGCAGCACATAGGCTAATGAAACCAAGTGTGCTGTACGTACTGAGCCGATGTCTATGAATGATTGAACATGGAGTAGCTCTAACAACAACAACAACAACAGTATCCTAGTGTTGAAACTGCAGCACATAGGCTAATGAAAACAAGTGTGCTGTACGTACTGAGCCAATGTCTATGAATGATTTAACATGGAGTAGCTTTAACAACAACAACAACAGTATCCTAGTGTTCGAAACTGCAGCACATAGGCTAATGAAAACAAGTGTGCTGTACGTACTGAGCCAATTTCTATGAATGATTTAACATGGATTAGCTTTAACAACAACAACAACAACAGTATCCTAGTGTTCGAAACTGCAGCACATAGGCTAATGAAAACAAGTGTGCTGTACGTACTGAGCCAATTTCTATGAATGATTTAACATGGATTAGCTTTAACAACAACAACAACAACAGTATCCTAGTGTTGGAAACTGCAGCACATATGCTAATGAAAACAACTGTGCTGTACGTACTGAACCAATGTCTATGAATTATTTAACATGGAGTAGCTCTAACAACAACAACAACAGTATCCTAATGTTGGAAACTGCAGCACATAGGCTAATGAAAACAAGTGTGCTGTACGTACTGAGCCAATGTCTATGAATTATTTAACATGGAGTAGCTCTAACAACAACAACAAAAGTATCCTAGTGTTGGAAACTGCAGCACATAGGCTAATGAAAACAAGTGTGCTGTACGTACTGAGCCAATGTCTATGAATGATTTAACATGGAGTAGCTCTAACAACAACAACAACAGTATCCTAGTGTTGGAAACTGCAGCACATAGGCTAATGAAAACAAGTGTGCTGTACGTACTGAGCCAATGTCTATGAATTATTTAACATGGAGTAGCTCTAACAACAACAACAACAACAACAACAACAACAAAAGTATCCTAGTGTTGGAAACTGCAGCACATAGGCTAATGAAAACAAGTGTGCTGCACGTACTGAGAGATGTCTATGAATTATTTAACATGGAGTAGCTTTAACAACAACAACAACAGTATCCTAGTGTTGGAAACTGCAGCACATAGGCTAATGAAAACAAGTGTGCTGTACGTACTGAGCCAATGTCTATGAATGATTTAACATGGAGTAGCTTTAACAACAACAACAACAAAAGTATCCTAGTGTTGGAAACTGCAGCACATAGGCTAATGAAAACAAGTGTGCTGTACGTACTGAGCCAATGTCTATGAATGATTTAACATGGATTAGCTTTAACAACAACAACAGTATCCTAGTGTTGGAAACTGCAGCACATAGGCTAATGAAAACAAGTGTGCTGTACGTACTGAGAGATGTCTATGAATTATTTAACATGGAGTAGCTCTAACAACAACAACAACAACAACAAAAGTATCCTAGTGTTGGAAACTGCAGCACATAGGCTAATGAAAACAAGTGTGCTGCACGTACTGAGAGATGTCTATGAATTATTTAACATGGAGTAGCTTTAACAACAACAACAACAACAGTATCCTAGTGTTGGAAACTGCAGCACATAGGCCAATGAAAACAAGTGTGCTGTACGTACTGAGCCAATGTCTATGAATGATTTAACATGGAGTAGCTTTAACAACAACAACAACAAAAGTATCCTAGTGTTGGAAACTGCAGCACATAGGCTAATGAAAACAAGTGTGCTGTACGTACTGAGCCAATGTCTATGAATGATTTAACATGGATTAGCTTTAACAACAACAACAACAACAACAACAACAGTATCCTAGTGTTGGAAACTGCAGCACATAGGCTAATGAAAACAAGTGTGCTGTACGTACTGAGCCAATGTCTATGAATGATTTAACATGGAGTAGCTTTAACAACAACAACAACAAAAGTATCCTAGTGTTGGAAACTGCAGCACATAGGCTAATGAAAACAAGTGTGCTGTACGTACTGAGCCAATGTCTATGAATGATTTAACATGGATTAGCTTTAACAACAACAACAACAGTATCCTAGTGTTGGAAACTGCAGCACATAGGCTAATGAAAACAAGTGTGCTGTACGTACTGAGCCAATGTCTATGAATGATTTAACATGGATTAGCTTTAACAACAACAACAACAACAGTATCCTAGTGTTGGAAACTGCAGCACATAGGCTAATGAAAACAAGTGTGCTGTACGTACTGAGAGATGTCTATGAATTATTTAACATGGAGTAGCTCTAACAACAACAACAAAAGTATCCTAGTGTTGGAAACTGCACCACATAGGCTAATGAAAACAAGTGCGCTGCACGTACTGAGAGATGTCTATGAATTATTTAACATGGAGTAGCTCTAACAACAACAACAACAACAACAGTATCCTAGAGTTGGAAACTGCACCACATAGGCTAATGAAAACAAGTGTGCTGCACGTACTGAGAGATGTCTATGAATTATTTAACATGGAGTAGCTTTAACAACAACAACAACAACAACAACAACAACAAAAGTATCCTAGTGTTGGAAACTGCAGCACATAGGCTAATGAAAACAAGTGTGCTGTACGTACTGAGAGATGTCTATGAATTATTTAACATGGAGTAGCTCTAACAACAACAACAACAACAAAAAAAAAGTATCCTAGTGTTGCAAACTGCAGCACATAGGCTAATGAAAACAAGTGTGCTGTACGTACTGAGAGATGTCTATGAATTATTTAACATGGAGTAGCTCTAACAACAACAACAACAACAACAAAAGTATCCTAGTGTTGGAAACTGCAGCACATAGGCTAATGAAAACAAGTGTGCTGTACATACTGAGAGATGTCTATGAATTATTTAACATGGAGTAGCTCTAACAACAACAACAACAACAGTATCCTAGTGTTGGAAACTGCAGCACATAGGCTAATGAAAACAAGTGTGCTGTACGTACTGAGAGATGTCTATGAATTATATAACATGGAGTAGCTCTAACAACAACAACAACAACAAAAGTATCCTAGTGTTGGAAACTGCAGCACATAGGCTAATGAAAACAAGTGTGCTGTACGTACTGAGAGATGTCTATGAATGATTTAACATGGAGTAGCTCTAATAACAACAACAACAGTATCCTAGTGTTGGAAACTGCAGCACATAGGCTAATGAAAACAAGTGTGCTGTACGTACTGAGAGATGTCTATGAATGATTTAACATGGAGTAGCTCTAACAACAACAACAACAACAGTATCCTAGTGTTGGAAACTGCAGCACATAGGCTAATGAAAACAAGTGTGCTGTACGTACTGAGAGATGTCTATGAATGATTTAACATGGAGTAGCTCTAATAACAACAACAACAGTATCCTAGTGTTGGAAACTGCAGCACATAGGCTAATGAAAACAAGTGTGCTGTACGTACTGAGCCAATGTCTATGAATGATTTAACATGGAGTAGCTCTAACAACAACAACAACAACAACAACAACAACAGTATCCTAGTGTTGGAAACTGCAGCACATAGGCTAATGAAAACAAGTGTGCTGTACGTACTGAGCCAATGTCTATGAATGATTTAACATGGAGTAGCTCTAACAACAACAACAACAACAACAGTATCCTAGTGTTGGAAACTGCAGCACATAGGCTAATGAAAACAAGTGTGCTGTACGTACTGAGAGATGTCTATGAATGGTTTAACATGGAGTAGCTCTAACAACAACAACAACAACAACAACAACAGTATCCTAGTGTTGGAAACTGCAGCACATAGGCTAATGAAAACAAGTGTGCTGTACGTACTGAGAGATGTCTATGAATGATTTAACATGGAGTAGCTCTAACAACAACAACAACAACAGTATCCTATTGTTGGAAACTGCAGCACATAGGCTAATGAAAACAAGTGTGCTGCACATACTGAGCCGATGTCTATGAATGATTTAACATGGTGTAGCTCTAACAACAACAACAACAACAACAACAGTATCCTAGTGTTGGAAACTGCAGCACATAGGCTAATGAAAACAAGTGTGCTGTACGTACTGAGAGATGTCTATGAATGATTTAACATGGAGTAGCTCTAATAACAACAACAACAGTATCCTAGTGGTGGAAACTGCAGCACATAGGCTAATGAAAACAAGTGTGCTGTACGTACTGAGAGATGTCTATGAATGATTTAACATGGAGTAGCTCTAATAACAACAACAACAGTATCCTAGTGTTGGAAACTGCAGCACATAGGCTAATGAAAACAAGTGTGCTGTACGTACTGAGAGATGTCTATGAATGATTTAACATGGAGTAGCTCCAACAACAACAACAACAACAGTATCCTATTTTTGGAAACTGCAGCACATAGGCTAATGAAAACAAGTGTGCTGTACATACTGAGCCGATGTCTATGAATGATTTAACATGGTGTAGCTCTAACAACAACAACAACAACAACAGTATCCTAGTGTTGGAAACTGCAGCACATAGGCTAATGAAAACAAGTGTGCTGTACATACTGAGCCGATGTCTATGAATGATTTAACATGGTGTAGCTCTAACAGCAACAACAACAACAGTATCCTAGTGTTGGAAACTGCAGCACATAGGCTAATGAAAACAAGTGTGCTGTACGTACTGAGAGATGTCTATGAATGATTAACATGGAGTAGCTCAAACAACAACAACAACAACAGTATCCTAGTGTTGAAAACTGCAGCACATAGGCTAATGAAAACAAGTGTGCTGTACGTACTGAGAGATGTCTATGAATTATTTAACATGGAGTAGCTCTAACAACAACAACAAAAGTATCCTAGTGTTGGAAACTGCACCACATAGGCTAATGAAAACAAGTGTGCTGCACGTACTGAGAGATGTCTATGAATTATTTAACATGGAGTAGCTCTAACAACAACAACAACAACGACAACAACAACAGTATCCTAGAGTTGGAAACTGCACCACATAGGCTAATGAAAACAAGTGTGCTGCACGTACTGAGAGATGTCTATGAATTATTTAACATGGAGTAGCTTTAACAACAACAACAACAACAACAAAAGTATCCTAGTGTTGGAAACTGCAGCACATAGGCTAATGAAAACAAGTGTGCTGTACGTACTGAGAGATGTCTATGAATTATTTAACATGGAGTAGCTCTAACAACAACAACAACAACAACAAAAAAGTATCCTAGTGTTGGAAACTGCAGCACATAGGCTAATGAAAACAAGTGTGCTGTACGTACTGAGAGATGTCTATGAATTATTTAACATGGAGTAGCTCTAACAACAACAACAACAACAACAAAAGTATCCTAGTGTTGGAAACTGCAGCACATAGGCTAATGAAAACAAGTGTGCTGTACATACTGAGAGATGTCTATGAATTATTTAACATGGAGTAGCTCTAACAACAACAACAACAACAACAACAGTATCCTAGTGTTGGAAACTGCAGCACATAGGCTAATGAAAACAAGTGTGCTGTACGTACTGAGAGATGTCTATGAATTATTTAACATGGAGTAGCTCTAACAACAACAACAACAACAAAAGTATCCTAGTGTTGGAAACTGCAGCACATAGGCTAATGAAAACAAGTGTGCTGTACATACTGAGCCAATGTCTATGAATGGTTTAACATGGTGAAGCTCCAACAACAACAACAACAGTATCCTAGTGTTGGAAACTGCAGCACATAGGCTAATGAAAGCAAGTGTGCTGTACGTACTGAGAGATGTCTATGAATGATTTAACATGGAGTAGCTCTAATAACAACAACAACAACAGTATCCTAGTGTTGAAAACTGCAGCACATAGGCTAATGAAACCAAGTGTGCTGTACGTACTGAGCCGATGTCTATGAATGATTGAACATGGAGTAGCTCTAACAACAACAACAACAACAGTATCCTAGTGTTGAAACTGCAGCACATAGGCTAATGAAAACAAGTGTGCTGTACGTACTGAGCCAATGTCTATGAATGATTTAACATGGAGTAGCTTTAACAACAACAACAACAGTATCCTAGTGTTCGAAACTGTAGCACATAGGCTAATGAAAACAAGTGTGCTGTACGTACTGAGCCAATTTCTATGAATGATTTAACATGGATTAGCTTTAACAACAACAACAACAACAGTATCCTAGTGTTCGAAACTGCAGCACATAGGCTAATGAAAACAAGTGTGCTGTACGTACTGAGCCAATTTCTATGAATGATTTAACATGGATTAGCTTTAACAACAACAACAACAACAGTATCCTAGTGTTGGAAACTGCAGCACATATGCTAATGAAAACAACTGTGCTGTACGTACTGAACCAATGTCTATGAATTATTTAACATGGAGTAGCTCTAACAACAACAACAACAGTATCCTAATGTTGGAAACTGCAGCACATAGGCTAATGAAAACAAGTGTGCTGTACGTACTGAGCCAATGTCTATGAATTATTTAACATGGAGCAGCTCTAACAACAACAACAAAAGTATCCTAGTGTTGGAAACTGCAGCACATAGGCTAATGAAAACAAGTGTGCTGTACGTACTGAGCCAATGTCTATGAATGATTTAACATGGAGTAGCTCTAACAACAACAACAACAGTATCCTAGTGTTGGAAACTGCAGCACATAGGCTAATGAAAACAAGTGTGCTGTACGTACTGAGCCAATGTCTATGAATTATTTAACATGGAGTAGCTCTAACAACAACAACAACAACAACAAAAGTATCCTAGTGTTGGAAACTGCAGCACATAGGCTAATGAAAACAAGTGTGCTGCACGTACTGAGAGATGTCTATGAATTATTTAACATGCAGTAGCTTTAACAACAACAACAACAGTATCCTAGTGTTGGAAACTGCAGCACATAGGCTAATGAAAACAAGTGTGCTGTACGTACTGAGCCAATGTCTATGAATGATTTAACATGGAGTAGCTTTAACAACAACAACAACAAAAGTATCCTAGTGTTGGAAACTGCAGCACATAGGCTAATGAAAACAAGTGTGCTGTACGTACTGAGCCAATGTCTATGAATGATTTAACATGGATTAGCTTTAACAACAACAACAGTATCCTAGTGTTGGAAACTGCAGCACATAGGCTAATGAAAACAAGTGTGCTGTACGTACTGAGAGATGTCTATGAATTATTTAACATGGAGTAGCTCTAACAACAACAACAACAACAAAAGTATCCTAGTGTTGGAAACTGCAGCACATAGGCTAATGAAAACAAGTGTGCTGCACGTACTGAGAGATGTCTATGAATTATTTAACATGGAGTAGCTTTAACAACAACAACAACAACAGTATCCTAGTGTTGGAAACTGCAGCACATAGGCCAATGAAAACAAGTGTGCTGTACGTACTGAGCCAATGTCTATGAATGATTTAACATGGAGTAGCTTTAACAACAACAACAACAACAAAAGTATCCTAGTGTTGGAAACTGCAGCACATAGGCTAATGAAAACAAGTGTGCTGTACGTACTGAGCCAATGTCTATGAATGATTTAACATGGATTAGCTTTAACAACAACAACAACAACAACAGTATCCTAGTGTTGGAAACTGCAGCACATAGGCTAATGAAAACAAGTGTGCTGTACGTACTGAGCCAATGTCTATGAATGATTTAACATGGAGTAGCTTTAACAACAACAACAACAACAAAAGTATCCTAGTGTTGGAAACTGCAGCACATAGGCTAATGAAAACAAGTGTGCTGTACGTACTGAGCCAATGTCTATGAATGATTTAACATGGATTAGCTTTAACAACAACAACAACAGTATCCTAGTGTTGGAAACTGCAGCACATAGGCTAATGAAAACAAGTGTGCTGTACGTACTGAGCCAATGTCTATGAATGATTTAACATGGATTAGCTTTAACAACAACAACAACAACAACAACAGTATCCTAGTGTTGGAAACTGCAGCACATAGGCTAATGAAAACAAGTGTGCTGTACGTACTGAGAGATGTCTATGAATTATTTAACATGGAGTAGCTCTAACAACAACAACAAAAGTATCCTAGTGTTGGAAACTGCACCACATAGGCTAATGAAAACAAGTGCGCTGCACGTACTGAGAGATGTCTATGAATTATTTAACATGGAGTAGCTCTAACAACAACAACAACAACAACAGTATCCTAGAGTTGGAAACTGCACCACATAAGCTAATGAAAACAAGTGTGCTGCACGTACTGAGAGATGTCTATGAATTATTTAACATGGAGTAGCTTTAACAACAACAACAACAACAACAAAAGTATCCTAGTGTTGGAAACTGCAGCACATAGGCTAATGAAAACAAGTGTGCTGTACGTACTGAGAGATGTCTATGAATTATTTAACATGGAGTAGCTCTAACAACAACAACAAAAAAAAAAAAAAAGTATCCTAGTGTAGCAAACTGCAGCACATAGGCTAATGAAAACAAGTGTGCTGTACGTACTGAGAGATGTCTATGAATTATTTAACATGGAGTAGCTCTAACAACAACAACAACAACAACAACAAAAGTATCCTAGTGTTGGAAACTGCAGCACATAGGCTAATGAAAACAAGTGTGCTGTACATACTGAGAGATGTCTATGAATTATTTAACATGGAGTAGCTCTAACAACAACAACAACAACAGTATCCTAGTGTTGGAAACTGCAGCACATAGGCTAATGAAAACAAGTGTGCTGTACGTACTGAGAGATGTCTATGAATTATTTAACATGGAGTAGCTCTAACAACAACAACAACAACAAAAGTATCCTAGTGTTGGAAACTGCAGCACATAGGCTAATGAAAACAAGTGTGCTGTACATACTGAGCCAATGTCTATGAATGGTTTAACATGGTGAAGCTCCAACAACAACAACAACAGTATCCTAGTGTTGGAAACTGCAGCACATAGGCTAATGAAAACAAGTGTGCTGTACGTACTGAGAGATGTCTATGAATGATTTAACATGGAGTAGCTCTAATAACAACAACAACAGTATCCTAGTGTTGGAAACTGCAGCACATAGGCTAATGAAAACAAGTGTGCTGTACGTACTGAGAGATGTCTATGAATGATTTAACATGGAGTAGCTCTAACAACAACAACAACAACAACAGTATCCTAGTGTTGGAAACTGCAGCACATAGGCTAATGAAAACAAGTGTGCTGTACGTACTGAGAGATGTCTATGAATGATTTAACATGGAGTAGCTCTAATAACAACAACAACAGTATCCTAGTGTTGGAAACTGCAGCACATAGGCTAATGAAAACAAGTGTGCTGTACGTACTGAGCCAATGTCTATGAATGATTTAACATGGAGTAGCTCTAACAACAAAACAAAACAACAGTAACCTAGTGTTGGAAACTGCAGCACATAGGCTAATGAAAACAAGTGTGCTGTACGTACTGAGCCAATGTCTATGAATGATTTAACATGGAGTAGCTCTAACAACAACAACAACAACAACAGTATCCTAGTGTTGGAAACTGCAGCACATAGGCTAATGAAAACAAGTGTGCTGTACGTACTGAGAGATGTCTATGAATGGTTTAACATGGAGTAGCTCTAACAACAACAACAACAACAGTATCCTAGTGTTGGAAACTGCAGCACATAGGCTAATGAAAACAAGTGTGCTGTACGTACTGAGAGATGTCTATGAATGATTTAACATGGAGTAGCTCTAACAACAACAACAACAGTATCCTATTGTTGGAAACTGCAGCACATAGGCTAATGAAAACAAGTGTGCTGCACATACTGAGCCGATGTCTATGAATGATTTAACATGGTGTAGCTCTAACAACAACAACAACAACAACAACAACAGTATCCTAGTGTTGGAAACTGCAGCACATAGGCTAATGAAAACAAGTGTGCTGTACGTACTGAGAGATGTCTATGAATGATTTAACATGGAGTAGCTCTAATAACAACAACAACAGTATCCTAGTGGTGGAAACTGCAGCACATAGGCTAATGAAAACAAGTGTGCTGTACGTACTGAGAGATGTCTATGAATGATTTAACATGGAGTAGCTCTAATAACAACAACAACAGTATCCTAGTGTTGGAAACTGCAGCACATAGGCTAATGAAAACAAGTGTGCTGTACGCACTGAGAGATGTCTATGAATGATTTAACATGGAGTAGCTCCAACAACAACAACAACAACAACAGTATCCTATTTTTGGAAACTGCAGCACATAGGCTAATGAAAACAAGTGTGCTGTACATACTGAGCCGATGTCTATGAATGATTTAACATGGTGTAGCTCTAACAACAACAACAACAACAACAGTATCCTAGTGTTGGAAACTGCAGCACATAGGCTAATGAAAACAAGTGTGCTGTACATACTGAGCCGATGTCTATGAATGATTTAACATGGTGTAGCTCTAACAGCAACAACAACAACAGTATCCTAGTGTTGGAAACTGCAGCACATAGGCTAATGAAAACAAGTGTGCTGTACGTACTGAGAGATGTCTATGAATGATTAACATGGAGTAGCTCAAACAACAACAACAACAACAGTATCCTAGTGTTGAAAACTGCAGCACATAGGCTAATGAAAACAAGTGTGCTGTACGTACTGAGAGATGTCTATGAATTATTTAACATGGAGTAGCTCTAACAACAACAACAAAAGTATCCTAGTGTTGGAAACTGCACCACATAGGCTAATGAAAACAAGTGTGCTGCACGTACTGAGAGATGTCTATGAATTATTTAACATGGAGTAGCTCTAACAACAACAACAACAACGACAACAACAACAGTATCCTAGAGTTGGAAACTGCACCACATAGGCTAATGAAAACAAGTGTGCTGCACGTACTGAGAGATGTCTATGAATTATTTAACATGGAGTAGCTTTAACAACAACAACAACAACAACAAAAGTACCCTAGTGTTGGAAACTGCAGCACATAGGCTAATGAAAACAAGTGTGCTGTACGTACTGAGAGATGTCTATGAATTATTTAACATGGAGTAGCTCTAACAACAACAACAACAACAAAAAAAAAAAGTATCCTAGTGTTGGAAACTGCAGCACATAGGCTAATGAAAACAAGTGTGCTGTACGTACTGAGAGATGTCTATGAATTATTTAACATGGAGTAGCTCTAACAACAACAACAACAACAACAAAAGTATCCTAGTGTTGGAAACTGCAGCACATAGGCTAATGAAAACAAGTGTGCTGTACATACTGAGAGATGTCTATGAATTATTTAACATGGAGTAGCTCTAACAACAACAACAACAACAACAACAGTATCCTAGTGTTGGAAACTGCAGCACATAGGCTAATGAAAACAAGTGTGCTGTACGTACTGAGAGATGTCTATGAATTATTTAACATGGAGTAGCTCTAACAACAACAACAACAACAAAAGTATCCTAGTGTTGGAAACTGCAGCACATAGGCTAATGAAAACAAGTGTGCTGTACATACTGAGCCAATGTCTATGAATGGTTTAACATGGTGAAGCTCCAACAACAACAACAACAGTATCCTAGTGTTGGAAACTGCAGCACATAGGCTAATGAAAACAAGTGTGCTGTACGTACTGAGAGATGTCTATGAATGATTTAACATGGAGTAGCTCTAATAACAACAACAACAGTATCCTAGTGTTGGAAACTGCAGCACATAGGCTAATGAAAACAAGTGTGCTGTACGTACTGAGAGATGTCTATGAATGATTTAACATGGAGTAGCTCTAACAACAACAACAACAACAGTATCCTAGTGTTGGAAACTGCAGCACATAGGCTAATGAAAACAAGTGTGCTGTACGTACTGAGAGATGTCTATGAATGATTTAACATGGAGTAGCTCTAGTAACAACAACAACAGTATCCTAGTGTTGGAAACTGCAGCACATAGGCTAATGAAAACAAGTGTGCTGTACGTACTGAGCCAATGTCTATGAATGATTTAACATGGAGTAGCTCTAACAACAACAACAACAACAGTATCCTAGTGTTGGAAACTGCAGCACATAGGCTAATGAAAACAAGTGTGCTGTACGTACTGAGCCAATGTCTATGAATGATTTAACATGGAGTAGCTCTAACAACAACATCAACAACAACAGTATCCTAGTGTTGGAAACTGCAGCACATAGGCTAATGAAAACAAGTGTGCTGTACGTACTGAGAGATGTCTATGAATGGTTTAACATGGAGTAGCTCTAACAACAACAACAACAACAACAGTATCCTAGTGTTGGAAACTGCAGCTCATAGGCTAATGAAAACAAGTGTGCTGTACGTACTGAGAGATGTCTATGAATGATTTAACATGGAGTAGCTCTAACAACAACAACAACAACAGTATCCTATTGTTGGAAACTGCAGCACATAGGCTAATGAAAACAAGTGTGCTGCACATACTGAGCCGATGTCTATGAATGATTTAACATGGTGTAGCTCTAACAACAACAACAACAACAACAACAGTATCCTAGTGTTGGAAACTGCAGCACATAGGCTAATGAAAACAAGTGTGCTGTACGTACTGAGAGATGTCTATGAATGATTTAACATGGAGTAGCTCTAATAACAACAACAACAGTATCCTAGTGGTGGAAACTGCAGCACATAGGCTAATGAAAACAAGTGTGCTGTACGTACTGAGAGATGTCTATGAATGATTTAACATGGAGTAGCTCTAATAACAACAACAACAGTATCCTAGTGTTGGAAACTGCAGCACATAGGCTAATGAAAACAAGTGTGCTGTACGTACTGAGAGATGTCTATGAATGATTTAACATGGAGTAGCTCTAACAACAACAACAACAACAACAACAGTATCCTATTTTTGGAAACTGCAGCACATAGGCTAATGAAAACAAGTGTGCTGTACATACTGAGCCGATGTCTATGAATGATTTAACATGGTGTAGCTCTAACAACAACAGCAACAACAACAGTATCCTAGTGTTGGAAACTGCAGCACATAGGCTAATGAAAACAAGTGTGCTGTACATACTGAGCCGATGTCTATGAATGATTTAACATGGTGTAGCTCTAACAGCAACAACAACAACAGTATCCTAGTGTTGGAAACTGCAGCACATAGGCTAATGAAAACAAGTGTGCTGTACGTACTGAGAGATGTCTATGAATGATTAACATGGAGTAGCTCAAACAACAACAACAACAACAGTATCCTAGTGTTGAAAACTGCAGCACATAGGCTAATGAAAACAAGTGTGCTGTACGTACTGAGAGATGTCTATGAATGATTTAACATGGAGTAGCTCCAACAACAACAACCGTATCCTAGTGTTGGAAACTGCAGCACATAGGCTAATGAAAACAAGTGTGCTGCACGTACTGAGAGATGTCTATGAATGATTTAACATGGAGTAGCTCTAACAACAACAACAACCGTATCCTAGTGTTGGAAACTGCAGCACATAGGCTAATGAAAACAAGTGTGCTGCACGTACTGAGAGATGTCTATGAATGATTTAACATGGAGTAGCTCTAACAACAACAACAACAACCGTATCCTAGTGTTGGAAACTGCAGCACATAGGCTAATGAAAACAAGTGTGCTGTACGTACTGAGAGATGTCTATGAATGATTTAACATGGAGTAGCTCTAACAACAACAACAACCGTATCCTAGTGTTGGAAACTGCAGCACATAGGCTAATGAAAACAAGTGTGCTGTACGTACTGAGCCAATGTCTATGAATGGTTTAACATGGAGTAGCTCTAACAACAACAACAACAACAACAGTATCCTAGTGTTGGAAACTGTAGCACATAGGCTAATGAAAACAAGTGTGCTGTACGTACTGAGCCAATGTCTATGAATGGTTTAACATGGAGTAGCTCTAACAACAACAACAACAGTATCCTAGTGTTCGAAACTGCAGCACATAGGCTAATGAAAACAAGTGTGCTGCACGTACTGAGAGATGTCTATGAATGATTTAACATGGAGTAGCTCTAACAACAACAACAACAGTATCCTAGTGTTGGAAACTGCAGCACATAGGCTAATGAAAACAAGTGTGCTGTGCGTACTGAGAGATGTCTATGAATGGCTTAACATGGAGTAGCTCTAACAACAACAACAACAGTATCCTAGTGTTGGAAACTGCAGCACATAGGCTAATGAAAACAAGTGTGCTGTACGTACTGAGAGATGTCTATGAATGATTTAACATGGTGTAGCTCTAACAACAACAACAACAACAACAGTATCCTAGTGTTGGAAACTGCAGCACATAGGCTAATGAAAACAAGTGTGCTGTGCGTACTGAGAGATGTCTATGAATGATTTAACATGGAGTAGCTCTAACAACAACAACAACAACAGTATCCTAGTGTTGGAAACTGTAGCACATAGGCTAATGAAAACAAGTGTGCTGTGCGTACTGAGAGATGTCTATGAATGATTTAACATGGAGTAGCTCTAACAACAACAACAACAACAACAGTATCCTAGTGTTGGAAACTGTAGCACATAGGCTAATGAAAACAAGTGTGCTCTACGTACTGAGCCAATGTCTATGAATGGTTTAACATGGAGTACCTCTAACAACAACAACAACAACAACAGTATCCTAGTGTTGGAAACTGTAGCACATGGGCTAATGGAAACAAGTGTGCTGTACGTACTCAGCCAATGTCTATGAATGATTTAACATGGAGTAGCTCTAACAACAACAACAACAACAACAACAGTATCCTAGTGTTGGAAACTGCAGCACATAGGCTAATGAAAACAAGTGTGCTGCACGTAAAGAGCCAATGTATATGACTGGTTTAACATGGAGTAGCGCTAACAACAACAACAACAGTATCCTAGTGTTGGAAACTGCAGCACATAGGCTAATGAAAACAAGTGTGCTGTGCGTACTGAGAGATGTCTATGAATGGTTTAACATGGAGTAGCTCTAACAACAACAACAACAGTATCCTAGTGTTGGAAACTGCAGCACATAGGCTAATGAAAACAAGTGTGCTGCACGTACTGAGAGATGTCCATGAATGATTTAACATGGTGTAGCTCTAACAACAACAACAACAGTATCCTAGTGTTGGAAACTGCAGCACATAGGCTAATGAAAACAAGTGTGCTGTACGTACTGAGAGATGTCTATGAATGGTTTAACATGGAGTAGCGCTAACAACAACAACAGTATCCAGTGTTGGAAACTGCAGCACATAGGCTAATGAAAACAAGTGTGCTGTGCGTACTGAGAGATGTCTATGAATGGTTTAACATGGAGTAGCTCTAACAACAACAACAACAGTATCCTAGTGTTGGAAACTGCAGCACATAGGCTAATGAAAACAAGTGTGCTTCACCTACTGAGCCAATGTCCATGAATGATTTAACATGGTGAAGCTCAACAACAACAACAACAACAACAACAGTATCCTAGTGTTGGAAACTGCAGCACATAGGCTAATGAAAACAAGTGTGCTGTACGTACTGAGCCGATGTCTATGAATGATTTAACATGGAGTAGCTCTAACAACAACAACAGTATCCTAGTGTTGGAAACTGCAGCACATAGGCTAATGAAAACAAGTGTGCTGTACGTACTGAGAGATGTCTATCAATGGTTTAACATGGAGTAGCTCTAACAACAACAACAGTATCCTAGTGTTGGAAACTGCAGCACATAGGCTAATGAAAACAAGTGTGCTGTACGTACTGAGAGATGTCTATCAATGATTTAACATGGAGTAGCTCTAACAACAACAACAGTATCCTAGTGTTGGAAACTGCAGCACATAGGCTAATGAAAACAAGTGTGCTGTACGTACTGAGCCGATGTCTATGAATGATTTAACATGGAGTAGCTCTAACAACAACAACATTATCCTAGTGTTGGAAACTGCAGCACATAGGCTAATGAAAACAAGTGTGCTGTACGTACTGAGAGATGTCTATCAATGGTTTAACATGGAGTAGCTCTAACAACAACAACAACAGTATCCTAGTGTTGGAAACTGCAGCACATAGGCTAATGAAAACAAGTGTGCTGTACGTACTGAGAGATGTCTATGAATGGTTTAACATGGAGTAGCTCTAACAACAATAACAACATTATCCTAGTGTTGGAAACTGCAGCACATAGGCTAATGAAAACAAGTGTGCTGTGCGTACTGAGAGATGTCTGTGAATGGTTTATCATGGAGTAGCTCTAACAACACCAACAGTATCCTAGTGTTGAAAACTGTAGCACATAGGCTAATGAAAACAAGTGTGCTGTACGTACTGAGCCAATGTATATGAATGATTTAACATGGAGTAGCTCTAACAACAACAACAACAGTATCCTAGTGTTGGAAACTGCAGCACATAGGCTAATGAAAACAAGTGTGCTGTGCGTACTGAGAGATGTCCATGAATGGTTTATCATGGAGTAGCTCTCACAACAACATCAACAACAACAACAACAGTATCCTAGTGTTGGAAACTGTAGCACATAGGCTAATGAAAACAAGTGTGCTGTACGTACTGAGCCAATGTCTATGAATGGTTTAACATGGAGTACCTCTAACAACAACAACAACAGTATCCTAGTGTTGGAAACTGTAGCACATAGGCTAATGAAACCAAGTGTGCTGTACGTACTGAGCCAATTTCTATGAATGATTTAACATGGATTAGCTTTAACAACAACAACAGTATCCTAGTGTTGGAAACTGCAGCACATAGGCTAATGAAAACAAGTGTGCTGTACGTACTGAGCCAATGTCTATGAATGATTTAACATGGAGTAGCTCTAACAACAACAACAACAGTATCCTAGTGTTGGAAACTGCAGCACATAGGCTAATGAAAACAAGTGTACTGTACGTACTGAGCCAATGTCTATGAATGATTTAACATGGAGTAGCTCTAACAACAACAACAACAACAACAGTATCGTAGTGTTGGAAACTGCAGCACATAGGCTAATGAAAACAAGTGTGCTGTGCGTACTGAGAGATGTCTATGAATGGTTTAACATGGAGTAGCTCTAACAACAACAACAACAGTATCCTAG
Organism: Deroplatys truncata; assembly: GCA_030765065.1. Taxonomy (NCBI): domain Eukaryota; kingdom Metazoa; phylum Arthropoda; class Insecta; order Mantodea; family Mantidae; genus Deroplatys; species Deroplatys truncata. The sequence continues at coordinate 1,840,361 of JAUKNL010000038.1, forward strand.
TGTTGGAAACTGCAGCACATAGGCTAATGAAAACAAGTGTGCTGCACGTACTGAGCCAATGTCTATGAATGATTTAACATGATGAAGCTACAACAACAACAACAACAACTGTATCCTAGTGTTGGAAACTGCAGCACATAGGCTAATGAAAACAAGTGTGCTGTACGTACTGAGCCAATGTCTATGAATGATTTAACATGGAGTAGCTCTAACAACAACAACAACAACAGTATCCTAGTGTTGGAAACTGCAGCACATAGGCTAATGAAAACAAGTGTGCTGTACGTACTGAGCCAATGTCTATGAATGATTTAACATGGAGTAGCTCTAACAACAACAACAACAGTATCCTAGTGTTGGTAACTGCAGCACATAGGCTAATGAAAACAAGTGTGCTGTACGTACTGAGCCAATGTCTATGAATGATTTAACATGGAGTAGCTCTAACAACAACAACAACAACAGTATCCTAGTGTTGGAAACTGCAGCACATAGGCTAATGAAAACAAGTGTGCTGTACGTACTGAGCCAATGTCTATGAATGATTTAACATGGAGTAGCTCTAACAACAACAACAACAACAGTATCCTAGTGTTGGAAACTGCAGCACATAGGCTAATGTAAACAAGTGTGCTGTAAGTACTGAGCCGATGTCTATGAATGAGTTAACATGGAGTAGCTCTAACAACAACAACAACAACAACAAAGGTATCCTAGTGTTGAAACTGCAGCACATAGGCTAATGTAAACAAGTGTGCTGTACGTACTGAGCCAATGTATATGAATGAGTTAACATGGAGTAGCTCTAACAACAAAAACAGCAGTATCCTAGTGTTGGAAACTGCAGCACATAGGCTAATGAAAACAAGTGTGCTGTGGATACTGAGACATGTCTATGAATGGTTTAACATGGAGTAGCTCTAACAACAACAACAACAGTATCCTAGTGTTGGAAACTGAAGCACATAGGCTAATGAAAACAAGTGTGCTGTGCGTACTGAGAGATGTCTATGAATGATTTAACATGGAGTAGCTCTAACAACAACAACAGTATCCTAGTGTTGGAAACTGCAGCACATAGGCTAATGAAAACAAGTGTGCTGTACGTACTGAGCCAATGTCTATGAATGGTTTAACATGGAGTACCTCTAACAACAACAACAACAGTATCCTAGTGTTGGAAACTGCAGCACATAGGCTAATGAAAACAAGTGTGCTGCACGTACAGAGCCAATGTATATGACTGATTTAACATGGAGTAGCTCTAACAACAACAACAACAACAACAACAGTATCCTAGTGTTGGAAACTGCAGCACATAGGCTAATGAAAACAAGTGTGCTGCACGTACTGAGCCGATGTCCATGAATGATTTAACATGGTGAAGCTTTAACATCAACAACAACAACAACAACAACAACAACTGTATCCTAGTGTTGGAAACTGCAGCACATAGGCTAATGAAAACAAGTGTGCTGTACGTACTGAGCCGATGTCTATGAATGATTTAACATGGAGTAGCTCTAACAACAACAACAACAACAGTATCCTAGTGTTGAAAACTGCAGCACATAGGCTAATGAAACCAAGTGTGCTGTACGTACTGAGCCGATGTCTATGAATGATTGAACATGGAGTAGCTCTAACAACAACAACAACAGTATCCTAGTGTTGAAACTGCAGCACATAGGCTAATGAAAACAAGTGTGCTGTACGTACTGAGCCAATGTCTATGAATGATTTAACATGGAGTAGCTTTAACAACAACAACAACAACAACAACAACAGTATCCTAGTGTTCGAAACTGCAGCACATAGGCTAATGAAAACAAGTGTGCTGCACGTAAAGAGCCAATGTATATGACTGGTTTAACATGGAGTAGCGCTAACAACAACAACAACAGTATCCTAGTGTTGGAAACTGCAGCACATAGGCTAATGAAAACAAGTGTGCTGTGCGTACTGAGAGATGTCTATGAATGGTTTAACATGGAGTAGCTCTAACAACAACAACAACAGTATCCTAGTGTTGGAAACTGCAGCACATAGGCTAATGAAAACAAGTGTGCTGCACGTACTGAGAGATGTCCATGAATGATTTAACATGGTGTAGCTCTAACAACAACAACAACAGTATCCTAGTGTTGGAAACTGCAGCACATAGGCTAATGAAAACAAGTGTGCTGTACGTACTGAGAGATGTCTATGAATGGTTTAACATGGAGTAGCGCTAACAACAACAACAACAGTATCCAGTGTTGGAAACTGCAGCACATAGGCTAATGAAAACAAGTGTGCTGTGCGTACTGAGAGATGTCTATGAATGGTTTAACATGGAGTAGCTCTAACAACAACAACAACAGTATCCTAGTGTTGGAAACTGCAGCACATAGGCTAATGAAAACAACAAGTGTGCTGTACGTACTGAGCCGATGTCTATGAATGATTTAACATGGAGTAGCTCTAACAACAACAACAGTATCCTAGTGTTGGAAACTGCAGCACATAGGCTAATGAAAACAAGTGTGCTGTACGTACTGAGAGATGTCTATCAATGGTTTAACATGGAGTAGCTCTAACAACAACAACAGTATCCTAGTGTTGGAAACTGCAGCACATAGGCTAATGAAAACAAGTGTGCTGTACGTACTGAGAGATGTCTATCAATGATTTAACATGGAGTAGCTCTAACAACAACAACAGTATCCTAGTGTTGGAAACTGCAGCACATAGGCTAATGAAAACAAGTGTGCTGTACGTACTGAGCCGATGTCTATGAATGATTTAACATGGAGTAGCTCTAACAACAACAACATTATCCTAGTGTTGGAAACTGCAGCACATAGGCTAATGAAAACAAGTGTGCTGTACGTACTGAGAGATGTCTATGAATGGTTTAACATGGAGTAGCTCTAACAACAATAACAACATTATACTAGTGTTGGAAACTGCAGCACATAGGCTAATGAAAACAAGTGTGCTGTGCGTACTGAGAGATGTCTGTGAATGGTTTATCATGGAGTAGCTCTAACAACACCAACAGTATCCTAGTGTTGAAAACTGTAGCACATAGGCTAATGAAAACAAGTGTGCTGTACGTACTGAGCCAATGTATATGAATGATTTAACATGGAGTAGCTCTAACAACAACAACAACAATATCCTAGTGTTGGAAACTGCAGCACATAGGCTAATGAAAACAAGTGTGCTGTGCGTACTGAGAGATGTCCATGAATGGTTTATCATGGAGTAGCTCTCACAACAACATCAACAACAACAACAACAGTATCCTAGTGTTGGAAACTGTAGCACATAGGCTAATGAAAACAAGTGTGCTGTACGTACTGAGCCAATGTCTATGAATGGTTTAACATGGAGTACCTCTAACAACAACAACAACAGTATCCTAGTGTTGGAAACTGTAGCACATAGGCTAATGAAAACAAGTGTGCTGTACGTACTGAGCCAATTTCTATGAATGATTTAACATGGATTAGCTTTAACAACAACAACAGTATCCTAGTGTTGGAAACTGCAGCACATAGGCTAATGAAAACAAGTGTGCTGTACGTACTGAGCCAATGTCTATGAATGATTTAACATGGAGTAGCTCTAACAACAACAACAACAGTATCCTAGTGTTGGAAACTGCAGCACATAGGCTAATGAACACAAGTGTACTGTACGTACTGAGCCAATGTCTATGAATGATTTAACATGGAGTAGCTCTAACAACAACAACAACAACAGTATCGTAGTGTTGGAAACTGCAGCACATAGGCTAATGAAAACAAGTGTGCTGTGCGTACTGAGAGATGTCTATGAATGGTTTAACATGGAGTAGCTCTAACAACAACAACAACAGTATCCTAGTGTTGGAAACTGCAGCACATAGGCTAATGAAAACAAGTGTGCTGCACGTACTGAGCCAATGTCTATGAATGATTTAACATGATGAAGCTACAACAACAACAACAACAACAACTGTATCCTAGTGTTGGAAACTGCAGCACATAGGCTAATGAAAACAAGTGTGCTGTACGTACTGAGCCAATGTCTATGAATGATTTAACATGGAGTAGCTCTAACAACAACAACAACAGTATCCTAGTGTTGGAAACTGCAGCACATAGGCTAATGAAAACAAGTGTGCTGTACGTACTGAGCCAATGTCTATGAATGATTTAACATGGAGTAGCTCTAACAACAACAACAACAACAGTATCCTAGTGTTGGTAACTGCAGCACATAGGCTAATGAAAACAAGTGTGCTGTACGTACTGAGCCAATGCCTATGAATGATTTAACATGGAGTAGCTCTAACAACAACAACAACAACAACAACAGTATCCTAGTGTTGGAAACTGCAGCACATAGGCTAATGAAAACAAGTGTGCTGTACGTACTGAGCCAATGTCTATGAATGATTTAACATGGAGTAGCTCTAACAACAACAACAACAACAGTATCCTAGTGTTGGAAACTGCAGCACATAGGCTAATGTAAACAAGTGTGCTGTAAGTACTGAGCCGATGTCTATGAATGAGTTAACATGGAGTAGCTCTAACAACAACAACAACAACAAAGGTATCCTAGTGTTGGAAACTGCAGCACATAGGCTAATGTAAACAAGTGTGCTGTACGTACTGAGCCAATGTATATGAATGAGTTAACATGGAGTAGCTCTAACAACAAAAACAGCAGTATTCTAGTGTTGGAAACTGCAGCACATAGGCTAATGAAAACAAGTGTGCTGTGGATACTGAGACATGTCTATGAATGGTTTAACATGGAGTAGCTCTAACAACAACAACAACAGTATCCTAGTGTTGGAAACTGAAGCACATAGGCTAATGAAAACAAGTGTGCTGTGCGTACTGAGAGATGTCTATGAATGATTTAACATGGAGTAGCTCTAACAACAACAACAGTATCCTAGTGTTGGAAACTGCAGCACATAGGCTAATGAAAACAAGTGTGCTGTACGTACTGAGCCAATGTCTATGAATGGTTTAACATGGAGTACCTCTAACAACAACAACAACAGTATCCTAGTGTTGGAAACTGCAGCACATAGGCTAATGAAAACAAGTGTGCTGCACGTACAGAGCCAATGTATATGACTGATTTAACATGGAGTAGCTCTAACAACAACAACAAAAGTATCCTAGTGTTGGAAACTGCAGCACATAGGCTAATGAAAACAAGTGTGCTGCACGTACTGAGCCGATGTCCATGAATGATTTAACATGGTGAAGCTTTAACATCAACAACAACAACAACTGTATCCTAGTGTTGGAAACTGCAGCACATAGGCTAATGAAAACAAGTGTGCTGTACGTACTGAGCCGATGTCTATGAATGATTTAACATGGAGTAGCTCTAACAACAACAACAACAACAGTATCCTAGTGTTGAAAACTGCAGCACATAGGCTAATGAAACCAAGTGTGCTGTACGTACTGAGCCGATGTCTATGAATGATTGAACATGGAGTAGCTCTAACAACAACAACAACAGTATCCTAGTGTTGAAACTGCAGCACATAGGCTAATGAAAACAAGTGTGCTGTACGTACTGAGCCAATGTCTATGAATGATTTAACATGGAGTAGCTTTAACAACAACAACAACAACAACAACAACAACAGTATCCTAGTGTTCGAAACTGCAGCACATAGGCTAATGAAAACAAGTGTGCTGTACGTACTGAGCCAATTTCTATGAATGATTTAACATGGATTAGCTTTAACAACAACAACAACAACAGTATCCTAGTGTTCGAAACTGCAGCACATAGGCTAATGAAAACAAGTGTGCTGTACGTACTGAGCCAATTTCTATGAATGATTTAACATGGATTAGCTTTAACAACAACAACAACAACAGTATCCTAGTGTTGGAAACTGCAGCACATATGCTAATGAAAACAACTGTGCTGTACGTACTGAACCAATGTCTATGAATTATTTAACATGGAGTAGCTCTAACAACAACAACAACAGTATCCTAATGTTGGAAACTGCAGCACATAGGCTAATGAAAACAAGTGTGCTGTACGTACTGAGCCAATGTCTATGAATTATTTAACATGGAGTAGCTCTAACAACAACAACAACAAAAGTATCCTAGTGTTGGAAACTGCAGCACATAGGCTAATGAAAACAAGTGTGCTGTACGTACTGAGCCAATGTCTATGAATGATTTAACATGGAGTAGCTCTAACAACAACAACAACAGTATCCTAGTGTTGGAAACTGCAGCACATAGGCTAATGAAAACAAGTGTGCTGTACGTACTGAGCCAATGTCTATGAATTATTTAACATGGAGTAGCTCTAACAACAACAACAACAACAAAAGTATCCTAGTGTTGGAAACTGCAGCACATAGGCTAATGAAAACAAGTGTGCTGCACGTACTGAGAGATGTCTATGAATTATTTAACATGGAGTAGCTTTAACAACAACAACAACAGTATCCTAGTGTTGGAAACTGCAGCACATAGGCTAATGAAAACAAGTGTGCTGTACGTACTGAGCCAATGTCTATGAATGATTTAACATGGAGTAGCTTTAACAACAACAACAACAAAAGTATCCTAGTGTTGGAAACTGCAGCACATAGGCTAATGAAAACAAGTGTGCTGTACGTACTGAGCCAATGTCTATGAATGATTTAACATGGATTAGCTTTAACAACAACAACAGTATCCTAGTGTTGGAAACTGCAGCACATAGGCTAATGAAAACAAGTGTGCTGTACGTACTGAGAGATGTCTATGAATTATTTAACATGGAGTAGCTCTAACCACAACAACAACAACAAAAGTATCCTAGTGTTGGAAACTGCAGCACATAGGCTAATGAAAACAAGTGTGCTGCACGTACTGAGCCAATGTCTATGAATGATTTAACATGGATTAGCTTTAACAACAACAACAGTATCCTAGTGTTGGAAACTGCAGCACATAGGCTAATGAAAACAAGTGTGCTGTACGTACTGAGAGATGTCTATGAATTATTTAACATGGAGTAGCTCTAACAACAACAACAACAACAACAACAAAAGTATCCTAGTGTTGGAAACTGCAGCACATAGGCTAATGAAAACAAGTGTGCTGTACGTACTGAGAGATGTCTATGAATTATTTAACATGGAGTAGCTTTAACAACAACAACAACAACAGTATCCTAGTGTTGGAAACTGCAGCACATAGGCCAATGAAAACAAGTGTGCTGTACGTACTGAGCCAATGTCTATGAATGATTTAACATGGAGTAGCTTTAACAACAACAACAACAACAACAACAAAAGTATCCTAGTGTTGGAAACTGCAGCACATAGGCTAATGAAAACAAGTGTGCTGTACGTACTGAGCCAATGTCTATGAATGATTTAACATGGATTAGCTTTAACAACAACAACAACAACAGTATCCTAGTGTTGGAAACTGCAGCACATAGGCTAATGAAAACAAGTGTGCTGTACGTACTGAGCCAATGTCTATGAATGATTTAACATGGAGTAGCTTTAACAACAACAACAACAACAAAAGTATCCTAGTGTTGGAAACTGCAGCACATAGGCTAATGAAAACAAGTGTGCTGTACGTACTGAGCCAATGTCTATGAATGATTTAACATGGATTAGCTTTAACAACAACAACAACAGTATCCTAGTGTTGGAAACTGCAGCACATAGGCTAATGAAAAAAAGTGTGCTGTACGTACTGAGCCAATGTCTATGAATGATTTAACATGGAGTAGCTCTAACAACAACAACAACAGTATCCTAGTGTTGGAAACTGCAGCACATAGGCTAATGAAAACAAGTGTGCTGTACGTACTGAGCCAATGTCTATGAATGATTTAACATGGAGTAGCTCTAACAACAACAACAACAGTATCCTAGTGTTGGTAACTGCAGCACATAGGCTAATGAAAACAAGTGTGCTGTACGTACTGAGCCAATGTCTATGAATGATTTAACATGGAGTAGCTCTAACAACAACAACAACAACAACAGTATCCTAGTGTTGGAAACTGCAGCACATAGGCTAATGAAAACAAGTGTGCTGTACGTACTGAGCCAATGTCTATGAATGATTTAACATGGAGTAGCTCTAACAACAACAACAACAGTATCCTAGTGTTGGAAACTGCAGCACATAGGCTAATGTAAACAAGTGTGCTGTAAGTACTGAGCCGATGTCTATGAATGAGTTAACATGGAGTAGCTCTAACAACAACAACAACAACAACAAAGGTATCCTAGTGTTGGAAACTGCAGCACATAGGCTAATGTAAACAAGTGTGCTGTACGTACTGAGCCAATGTATATGAATGAGTTAACATGGAGTAGCTCTAACAACAAAAACAGCAGTATCCTAGTGTTGGAAACTGCAGCACATAGGCTAATGAAAACAAGTGTGCTGTGGATACTGAGACATGTCTATGAATGGTTTAACATGGAGTAGCTCTAACAACAACAACAACAGTATCCTAGTGTTGGAAACTGAAGCACATAGGCTAATGAAAACAAGTGTGCTGTGCGTACTGAGAGATGTCTATGAATGATTTAACATGGAGTAGCTCTAACAACAACAACAACAGTATCCTAGTGTTGGAAACTGAAGCACATAGGCTAATGAAAACAAGTGTGCTGTGCGTACTGAGAGATGTCTATGAATGATTTAACATGGAGTAGCTCTAACAACAACAACAGTATCCTAGTGTTGGAAACTGCAGCACATAGGCTAATGAAAACAAGTGTGCTGTACGTACTGAGCCAATGTCTATGAATGGTTTAACATGGAGTACCTCTAACAACAACAACAACAGTATCCTAGTGTTGGAAACTGCAGCACATAGGCTAATGAAAACAAGTGTGCTGCACGTACAGAGCCAATGTATATGACTGATTTAACATGGAGTAGCTCTAACAACAACAACAAAAGTATCCTAGTGTTGGAAACTGCAGCACATAGGCTAATGAAAACAAGTGTGCTGCACGTACTGAGCCGATGTCCATGAATGATTTAACATGGTGAAGCTTTAACATCAACAACAACAACAACAACAACTGTATCCTAGTGTTGGAAACTGCAGCACATAGGCTAATGAAAACAAGTGTGCTGTACGTACTGAGCCGATGTCTATGAATGATTTAACATGGAGTAGCTCTAACAACAACAACAACAACAGTATCCTAGTGTTGAAAACTGCAGCACATAGGCTAATGAAACCAAGTGTGCTGTACGTACTGAGCCGATGTCTATGAATGATTGAACATGGAGTAGCTCTAACAACAACAACAACAGTATCCTAGTGTTGAAACTGCAGCACATAGGCTAATGAAAACAAGTGTGCTGTACGTACTGAGCCAATGTCTATGAATGATTTAACATGGAGTAGCTTTAACAACAACAACAACAACAACAGTATCCTAGTGTTCGAAACTGCAGCACATAGGCTAATGAAAACAAGTGTGCTGTACGTACTGAGCCAATTTCTATGAATGATTTAACATGGATTAGCTTTAACAACAACAACAACAACAGTATCCTAGTGTTCGAAACTGCAGCACATAGGCTAATGAAAACAAGTGTGCTGTACGTACTGAGCCAATTTCTATGAATGATTTAACATGGATTAGCTTTAACAACAACAACAACAACAGTATCCTAGTGTTGGAAACTGCAGCACATATGCTAATGAAAACAACTGTGCTGTACGTACTGAACCAATGTCTATGAATTATTTAACATGGAGTAGCTCTAACAACAACAACAACAGTATCCTAATGTTGGAAACTGCAGCACATAGGCTAATGAAAACAAGTGTGCTGTACGTACTGAGCCAATGTCTATGAATTATTTAACATGGAGTAGCTCTAACAACAACAACAACAAAAGTATCCTAGTGTTGGAAACTGCAGCACATAGGCTAATGAAAACAAGTGTGCTGTACGTACTGAGCCAATGTCTATGAATGATTTAACATGGAGTAGCTCTAACAACAACAACAACAGTATCCTAGTGTTGGAAACTGCAGCACATAGGCTAATGAAAACAAGTGTGCTGTACGTACTGAGCCAATGTCTATGAATTATTTAACATGGAGTAGCTCTAACAACAACAACAACAACAAAAGTATCCTAGTGTTGGAAACTGCAGCACATAGGCTAATGAAAACAAGTGTGCTGCACGTACTGAGAGATGTCTATGAATTATTTAACATGGAGTAGCTTTAACAACAACAACAACAGTATCCTAGTGTTGGAAACTGCAGCACATAGGCTAATGAAAACAAGTGTGCTGTACGTACTGAGCCAATGTCTATGAATGATTTAACATGGAGTAGCTTTAACAACAACAACAACAAAAGTATCCTAGTGTTGGAAACTGCAGCACATAGGCTAATGAAAACAAGTGTGCTGTACGTACTGAGCCAATGTCTATGAATGATTTAACATGGATTAGCTTTAACAACAACAACAGTATCCTAGTGTTGGAAACTGCAGCACATAGGCTAATGAAAACAAGTGTGCTGTACGTACTGAGAGATGTCTATGAATTATTTAACATGGAGTAGCTCTAACAACAACAACAACAAAAGTATCCTAGTGTTGGAAACTGCAGCACATAGGCTAATGAAAACAAGTGTGCTGCACGTACTGAGCCAATGTCTATGAATGATTTAACATGGATTAGCTTTAACAACAACAACAGTATCCTAGTGTTGGAAACTGCAGCACATAGGCTAATGAAAACAAGTGTGCTGTACGTACTGAGAGATGTCTATGAATTATTTAACATGGAGTAGCTCTAACAACAACAACAACAACAACAAAAGTATCCTAGTGTTGGAAACTGCAGCACATAGGCTAATGAAAACAAGTGTGCTGTACGTACTGAGAGATGTCTATGAATTATTTAACATGGAGTAGCTTTAACAACAACAACAACAACAGTATCCTAGTGTTGGAAACTGCAGCACATAGGCCAATGAAAACAAGTGTGCTGTACGTACTGAGCCAATGTCTATGAATGATTTAACATGGAGTAGCTTTAACAACAACAACAACAACAACAAAAGTATCCTAGTGTTGGAAACTGCAGCACATAGGCTAATGAAAACAAGTGTGCTGTACGTACTGAGCCAATGTCTATGAATGATTTAACATGGATTAGCTTTAACAACAACAACAACAACAACAGTATCCTAGTGTTGGAAACTGCAGCACATAGGCTAATGAAAACAAGTGTGCTGTACGTACTGAGCCAATGTCTATGAATGATTTAACATGGAGTAGCTTTAACAACAACAACAACAACAAAAGTATCCTAGTGTTGGAAACTGCAGCACATAGGCTAATGAAAACAAGTGTGCTGTACGTACTGAGCCAATGTCTATGAATGATTTAACATGGATTAGCTTTAACAACAACAACAACAGTATCCTAGTGTTGGAAACTGCAGCACATAGGCTAATGAAAAAAAGTGTGCTGTACGTACTGAGCCAATGTCTATGAATGATTTAACATGGAGTAGCTCTAACAACAACAACAACAGTATCCTAGTGTTGGAAACTGCAGCACATAGGCTAATGAAAACAAGTGTGCTGTACGTACTGAGCCAATGTCTATGAATGATTTAACATGGAGTAGCTCTAACAACAACAACAACAGTATCCTAGTGTTGGTAACTGCAGCACATAGGCTAATGAAAACAAGTGTGCTGTACGTACTGAGCCAATGTCTATGAATGATTTAACATGGAGTAGCTCTAACAACAACAACAACAACAACAGTATCCTAGTGTTGGAAACTGCAGCACATAGGCTAATGAAAACAAGTGTGCTGTACGTACTGAGCCAATGTCTATGAATGATTTAACATGGAGTAGCTCTAACAACAACAACAACAGTATCCTAGTGTTGGAAACTGCAGCACATAGGCTAATGTAAACAAGTGTGCTGTAAGTACTGAGCCGATGTCTATGAATGAGTTAACATGGAGTAGCTCTAACAACAACAACAACAACAACAACAAAGGTATCCTAGTGTTGGAAACTGCAGCACATAGGCTAATGTAAACAAGTGTGCTGTACGTACTGAGCCAATGTATATGAATGAGTTAACATGGAGTAGCTCTAACAACAAAAACAGCAGTATCCTAGTGTTGGAAACTGCAGCACATAGGCTAATGAAAACAAGTGTGCTGTGGATACTGAGACATGTCTATGAATGGTTTAACATGGAGTAGCTCTAACAACAACAACAACAGTATCCTAGTGTTGGAAACTGAAGCACATAGGCTAATGAAAACAAGTGTGCTGTGCGTACTGAGAGATGTCTATGAATGATTTAACATGGAGTAGCTCTAACAACAACAACAGTATCCTAGTGTTGGAAACTGCAGCACATAGGCTAATGAAAACAAGTGTGCTGTACGTACTGAGCCAATGTCTATGAATGGTTTAACATGGAGTACCTCTAACAACAACAACAACAGTATCCTAGTGTTGGAAACTGCAGCACATAGGCTAATGAAAACAAGTGTGCTGCACGTACAGAGCCAATGTATATGACTGATTTAACATGGAGTAGCTCTAACAACAACAACAACAGTATCCTAGTGTTGGAAACTGCAGCACATAGGCTAATGAAAACAAGTGTGCTGCACGTACTGAGCCGATGTCCATGAATGATTTAACATGGTGAAGCTTTAACATCAACAACAACAACTGTATCCTAGTGTTGGAAACTGCAGCACATAGGCTAATGAAAACAAGTGTGCTGTACGTACTGAGCCGATGTCTATGAATGATTTAACATGGAGTAGCTCTAACAACAACAACAACAACAACAGTATCCTAGTGTTGAAAACTGCAGCACATAGGCTAATGAAACCAAGTGTGCTGTACGTACTGAGCCGATGTCTATGAATGATTGAACATGGAGTAGCTCTAACAACAACAACAACAACAGTATCCTAGTGTTGAAACTGCAGCACATAGGCTAATGAAAACAAGTGTGCTGTACGTACTGAGCCAATGTCTATGAATGATTTAACATGGAGTAGCTTTAACAACAACAACAACAACAACAACAACAGTATCCTAGTGTTCGAAACTGCAGCACATAGGCTAATGAAAACAAGTGTGCTGTACGTACTGAGCCAATTTCTATGAATGATTTAACATGGATTAGCTTTAACAACAACAACAACAACAGTATCCTAGTGTTCGAAACTGCAGCACATAGGCTAATGAAAACAAGTGTGCTGTACGTACTGAGCCAATTTCTATGAATGATTTAACATGGATTAGCTTTAACAACAACAACAACAACAACAACAGTATCCTAGTGTTGGAAACTGCAGCACATATGCTAATGAAAACAACTGTGCTGTACGTACTGAACCAATGTCTATGAATTATTTAACATGGAGTAGCTCTAACAACAACAACAACAGTATCCTAATGTTGGAAACTGCAGCACATAGGCTAATGAAAACAAGTGTGCTGTACGTACTGAGCCAATGTCTATGAATTATTTAACATGGAGTAGCTCTAACAACAACAACAACAAAAGTATCCTAGTGTTGGAAACTGCAGCACATAGGCTAATGAAAACAAGTGTGCTGTACGTACTGAGCCAATGTCTATGAATGATTTAACATGGAGTAGCTCTAACAACAACAACAACAGTATCCTAGTGTTGGAAACTGCAGCACATAGGCTAATGAAAACAAGTGTGCTGTACGTACTGAGCCAATGTCTATGAATTATTTAACATGGAGTAGCTCTAACAACAACAACAACAACAACAACAAAAGTATCCTAGTGTTGGAAACTGCAGCACATAGGCTAATGAAAACAAGTGTGCTGCACGTACTGAGAGATGTCTATGAATTATTTAACATGGAGTAGCTTTAACAACAACAACAACAACAGTATCCTAGTGTTGGAAACTGCAGCACATAGGCTAATGAAAACAAGTGTGCTGTACGTACTGAGCCAATGTCTATGAATGATTTAACATGGAGTAGCTTTAACAACAACAACAACAAAAGTATCCTAGTGTTGGAAACTGCAGCACATAGGCTAATGAAAACAAGTGTGCTGTACGTACTGAGCCAATGTCTATGAATGATTTAACATGGATTAGCTTTAACAACAACAACAGTATCCTAGTGTTGGAAACTGCAGCACATAGGCTAATGAAAACAAGTGTGCTGTACGTACTGAGAGATGTCTATGAATTATTTAACATGGAGTAGCTCTAACAACAACAACAACAACAACAACAAAAGTATCCTAGTGTTGGAAACTGCAGCACATAGGCTAATGAAAACAAGTGTGCTGCACGTACTGAGCCAATGTCTATGAATGATTTAACATGGATTAGCTTTAACAACAACAACAGTATCCTAGTGTTGGAAACTGCAGCACATAGGCTAATGAAAACAAGTGTGCTGTACGTACTGAGAGATGTCTATGAATTATTTAACATGGAGTAGCTCTAACAACAACAACAACAACAAAAGTATCCTAGTGTTGGAAACTGCAGCACATAGGCTAATGAAAACAAGTGTGCTGTACGTACTGAGAGATGTCTATGAATTATTTAACATGGAGTAGCTTTAACAACAACAACAACAACAGTATCCTAGTGTTGGAAACTGCAGCACATAGGCCAATGAAAACAAGTGTGCTGTACGTACTGAGCCAATGTCTATGAATGATTTAACATGGAGTAGCTTTAACAACAACAACAACAACAACAAAAGTATCCTAGTGTTGGAAACTGCAGCACATAGGCTAATGAAAACAAGTGTGCTGTACGTACTGAGCCAATGTCTATGAATGATTTAACATGGATTAGCTTTAACAACAACAACAACAACAGTATCCTAGTGTTGGAAACTGCAGCACATAGGCTAATGAAAACAAGTGTGCTGTACGTACTGAGCCAATGTCTATGAATGATTTAACATGGAGTAGCTTTAACAACAACAACAACAAAAGTATCCTAGTGTTGGAAACTGCAGCACATAGGCTAATGAAAACAAGTGTGCTGTACGTACTGAGCCAATGTCTATGAATGATTTAACATGGATTAGCTTTAACAACAACAACAACAGTATCCTAGTGTTGGAAACTGCAGCACATAGGCTAATGAAAACAAGTGTGCTGTACGTACTGAGCCAATGTCTATGAATGATTTAACATGGAGTAGCTTTAACAACAACAACAACAACAACAAAAGTATCCTAGTGTTGGAAACTGCAGCACATAGGCTAATGAAAACAAGTGTGCTGTACGTACTGAGCCAATGTCTATGAATGATTTAACATGGATTAGCTTTAACAACAACAACAACAACAGTATCCTAGTGTTCGAAACTGCAGCACATAGGCTAATGAAAACAAGTGTGCTGTACGTACTGAGCCAATGTCTATGAATGATTTAACATGGAGTAGCTTTAACAACAACAACAACAAAAGTATCCTAGTGTTGGAAACTGCAGCACATAGGCTAATGAAAACAAGTGTGCTGTACGTACTGAGCCAATGTCTATGAATGATTTAACATGGAGTAGCTTTAACAACAACAACAAAAGTATCCTAGTGTTGGAAACTGCAGCACATAGGCTAATGAAAACAAGTGTGCTGTACGTACTGAGCCAATGTCTATGAATGATTTAACATGGATTAGCTTTAACAACAACAACAACAGTATCCTAGTGTTGGAAACTGCAGCACATAGGCTAATGAAAACAAGTGTGCTGTACGTACTGAGAGATGTCTATGAATTATTTAACATGGAGTAGCTCTAACAACAACAACAAAAGTATCCTAGTGTTGGAAACTGCACCACATAGGCTAATGAAAACAAGTGTGCTGCACGTACTGAGAGATGTCTATGAATTATTTAACATGGAGTAGCTCTAACAACAACAACAACAACAGTATCCTAGTGTTGGAAACTGCAGCACATAGGCTAATGAAAACAAGTGTGCTGTACGTACTGAGAGATGTCTATGAATTATTTAACATGGAGTAGCTCTAACAACAACAACAACAACAACAAAAGTATCCTAGTGTTGGAAACTGCACCACATAGGTTAATGAAAACAAGTGTGCTGCACGTACTGAGAGATGTCTATGAATTATTTAACATGGAGTAGCTTTAACAACAACAACAACAACAAAAGTATCCTAGTGTTGGAAACTGCAGCACATAGGTTAATGAAAACAAGTGTGCTGTACGTACTGAGAGATGTCTATGAATTATTTAACATGGAGTAGCTCTAACAACAACAACAACAACAACAACAAAAAGTATCCTAGTGTTGGAAACTGCAGCACATAGGCTAATGAAAACAAGTGTGCTGTGCGTACTGAGAGATGTCTATGAATTATTTAACATGGAGTAGCTCTAACAACAACAACAACAAAAGTATCCTAGTGTTGGAAACTGCAGCACATAGGCTAATGAAAACAAGTGTGCTGTACGTACTGAGAGATGTCTATGAATTATTTAACATGGAGTAGCTCTAACAACAACAACAACAACAACAACAGTATCCTAGTGTTGGAAACTGCAGCACATAGGCTAATGAAAACAAGTGTGCTGTACATACTGAGAGATGTCTATGAATTATTTAACATGGAGTAGCTCTAACAACAACAACAACAACAGTATCCTAGTGTTGGAAACTGCAGCACATAGGCTAATGAAAACAAGTGTGCTGTACGTACTGAGAGATGTCTATGAATTATTTAACATGGAGTAGCTCTAACAACAACAACAACAACAACAACAAAAGTATCCTAGTGTTGGAAACTGCAGCACATAGGCTAATGAAAACAAGTGTGCTGTACATACTGAGCCAATGTCTATGAATGGTTTAACATGGTGAAGCTCCAACAACAACAACAACAGTATCCTAGTGTTGGAAACTGCAGCACATAGGCTAAGAAAACAAGTGTGCTGTACGTACTGAGAGATGTCTATGAATGATTTAACATGGAGTAGCTCTAATAACAACAACAACAGTATCCTAGTGTTGGAAACTGCAGCACATAGGCTAATGAAAACAAGTGTGCTGTACGTACTGAGAGATGTCTATGAATGATTTAACATGGAGTAGCTCTAACAACAACAACAACAACAGTATCCTAGTGTTGGAAACTGCAGCACATAGGCTAATGAAAACAAGTGTGCTGTACGTACTGAGAGATGTCTATGAATGATTTAACATGGAGTAGCTCTAATAACAACAACAACAGTATCCTAGTGGTGGAAACTGCAGCACATAGGCTAATGAAAACAAGTGTGCTGTACATACTGAGCTAATGTCTATGAATGATCTAACATGGAGTAGCTCTAACAACAACAACAGTATCCTAGTGGTGGAAACTGCAGCACATAGGCTAATGAAAACAAGTGTACTGTACGTACTGAGACATGTCTATGAATGATCTAACATGGAGTAGCTCTAACAACAACAACAACAGTATCCTAGTGTTGGAAACTGCAGCACATAGGCTAATGAAAACAAGTGTGCTGTACGTACTGAGAGATGTCTATGAATGATCTAACATGGAGTAGCTCTAACAACAACAACAACAGTATCCTAGTGGTGGAAACTGCAGCACATAGGCTAATGAAAACAAGTGTACTGTACGTACTGAGAGATGTCTATGAATGATCTAACATGGAGTAGCTCTAACAACAACAACAGTATCCTAGTGGTGGAAACTGCAGCACATAGGCTAATGAAAACAAGTGTACTGTACGTACTGAGAGATGTCTATGAATGATCTAACATGGAGTAGCTCTAACAACAACAACAGTATCCTAGTGTTGGAAACTGCAGCACATAGGCTAATGAAAACAAGTGTGCTGTACATACTGAGCTAATGTCTATGAATGATCTAACATGGAGTAGCTCTAACAACAACAACAGTATCCTAGTGGTGGAAACTGCAGCACATAGGCTAATGAAAACAAGTGTACTGTATGTACTGAGAGATGTCTATGAATGATCTAACATGGAGTAGCTCTAACAACAACAACAGTATCCTAGTGTTGGAAACTGCAGCACATAGGCTAATGCAAACAAGTGTGCTGTACGTACTGAGCTAATGTCTATGAATGATATAACATGGAGTAGCTCTAACAACAACAACAGTATCCTAGTGTTGGAAACTGCAGCACATAGGCTAATGAAAACAAGTGTGCTGTACATACTGAGCTAATGTCTATGAATGATCTAACATGGAGTAGCTCTAACAACAACAACAGTATCCTAGTGGTGGAAACTGCAGCACATAGGCTAATGAAAACAAGTGTGCTGTACATACTGAGCTAATGTCTATGAATGATCTAACATGGAGTAGCTCTAACAACAACAACAGTATCCTAGTGGTGGAAACTGCAGCACATAGGTTAATGAAAACAAGTGTGCTGTACATACTGAGCTAATGTCTATGAACGATCTAACATGGAGTAGCTCTAACAACAACAACAGTATCCTAGTGGTGGAAACTGCAGCACATAGGCTAATGAAAACAAGTGTGCTGTACGTACTGAGCCAATGTCTATGAATGATTTAACATGGAGTAGCTCTAACAACAACAACAGTATCCTAGTGGTGGAAACTGCAGCACATAGGCTAATGAAAACAAGTGTGCTGTACATACTGAGCTAATGTCTATGAATGATCTAACATGGAGTAGCTCTAACAACAACAACAGTATCCTAGTGGTGGAAACTGCAGCAAATAGGCTAATGAAAACAAGTGTGCTGTACGTACTGAGCCAATGTCTATGAATGATCTAACATGGAGTAGCTCTAACAACAACAACAGTATCCTAGTGGTGGAAACTGCAGCACATAGGCTAATGAAAACAAGTGTACTGTACGTACTGAGAGATGTCTATGAATGATTTAACATGGAGTAGCTCTAACAACAACAACAACAGTATCCTAGTGGTGGAAACTGCAGCACATAGGCTAATGAAAACAAGTGTGCTGTACGTACTGAGAGATGTCCATGAATGATTTAACATGGAGTAGCTCTAATAACAACAACAGTATCCTAGTGGTGGAAACTGCAGCACATAGGCTAATGAAAACAAGTGTACTGTACGTACTGAGAGATGTCTATGAATGATTTAACATGGAGTAGCTCTAACAACAACAACAGTATCCTAGTGGTGGAAACTGCAGCACATAGGCTAATGAAAACAAGTGTGCTGTACGTACTGAGAGATGTCCATGAATGATTTAACATGGAGTAGCTCTAACAACAACAACAGTATCCTAGTGGTGGAAACTGCAGCACATAGGCTAATGAAAACAAGTGTACTGTACGTACTGAGAGATGTCTATGAATGATTTAACATGGAGTAGCTCTAACAACAACAGTATCCTAGTGTTGGAAACTGCAGCACATAGGCTAATGAAAACAAGTGTGCTGTACGTACTGAGAGATGTCTATGAATGATTTAACATGGAGTAGCTCTAACAACAACAACAGTATCCTAGTGGTGGAAACTGCAGCACATAGGCTAATGAAAACAAGTGTGCTGTAGGTACTGAGAGATGTCTATGAATGATTTAACATGGAGTAGCTCTAACAACAACAACAGTATCCTAGTGGTGGAAACTGCAGCACATAGGCTAATGAAAACAAGTGTACTGTACGTACTGAGAGATGTCTATGAATGATTTAACATGGAGTAGCTCTAACAACAACAACAACAGTATCCTAGTGGTGGAAACTGCAGCACATAGGCTAATGAAAACAAGTGTGCTGTACGTACTGAGCCAATGTCTATGAATGATTTAACATGGAGTAGCTCTAACAACAACAACAGTATCCTAGTGGTGGAAACTGCAGCACATAGGCTAATGAAAACAAGTGTGCTGTACGTACTGAGCCGATGTCTATGAATGATTTAACATGGAGTAGCTCTAACAACAACAACAGTATCCTAGTGGTGGAAACTGCAGCACATAGGCTAATGAAAACAAGTGTGCTGTACGTACTGAGCCAATGTCTATGAATGATTTAACATGGAGTAGCTCTAACAACAACAACAGTATCCTAGTGGTGGAAACTGCAGCACATAGGCTAATGAAAACAAGTGTGCTGTACGTACTGAGCCAATGTCTATGAATGATTTAACATGGAGTAGCTCTAACAACAACAACAACAACAACAGTATCCTAGTGTTGGAAACTGTAGCACATAGGCTAATGAAAACAAGTGTGCTGTACGTACTGAGCCAATGTCTATGAATGGTTTAACATGGAGTACCTCTAACAACAACAACAACAACAACAACAACAGTATCCTAGTGTTGGAAACTGTAGCACATGGGCTAATGGAAACAAGTGTGCTGTACGTACTCAGCCAATGTCTATGAATGATTTAACATGGAGTAGCTCTAACAACAACAACAACAACAACAGTATCCTAGTGTTGGAAACTGCAGCACATGGCTAATGAAAACAAGTGTGCTGCACGTAAAGAGCCAATGTATATGACTGGCTTAACATGGAGTAGCGCTAACAACAACAACAACAGTATCCTAGTGTTGGAAACTGCAGCACATAGGCTAATGAAAACAAGTGTGCTGTGCGTACTGAGAGATGTCTATGAATGGTTTAACATGGAGTAGCTCTAACAACAACAACAACAGTATCCTAGTGTTGGAAACTGCAGCACATAGGCTAATGAAAACAAGTGTGCTGCACGTACTGAGAGATGTCCATGAATGATTTAACATGGTGTAGCTCTAACAACAACAACAACAGTATCCTAGTGTTGGAAACTGCAGCACATAGGCTAATGAAAACAAGTGTGCTGTGCGTACTGAGAGATGTCTATGAATGGTTTAACATGGAGTAGCTCTAACAACAACAACAACAGTATCCTAGTGTTGGAAACTGCAGCACATAGGCTAATGAAAACAAGTGTGCTGCACGTACTGAGAGATGTCCATGAATGATTTAACATGGTGTAGCTCTAACAACAACAACAACAGTATCCTAGTGTTGGAAACTGCACCACATAGGTTAATGAAAACAAGTGTGCTGCACGTACTGAGAGATGTCTATGAATTATTTAACATGGAGTAGCTTTAACAACAACAACAACAACAAAAGTATCCTAGTGTTGGAAACTGCAGCACATAGGTTAATGAAAACAAGTGTGCTGTACGTACTGAGAGATGTCTATGAATTATTTAACATGGAGTAGCTCTAACAACAACAACAACAACAACAACAACAAAAAGTATCCTAGTGTTGGAAACTGCAGCACATAGGCTAATGAAAACAAGTGTGCTGTACGTACTGAGAGATGTCTATGAATTATTTAACATGGAGTAGCTCTAACAACAACAACAACAACAAAAGTATCCTAGTGTTGGAAACTGCAGCACATAGGCTAATGAAAACAAGTGTGCTGTACGTACTGAGAGATGTCTATGAATTATTTAACATGGAGTAGCTCTAACAACAACAACAACAACAACAGTATCCTAGTGTTGGAAACTGCAGCACATAGGCTAATGAAAACAAGTGTGCTGTACATACTGAGAGATGTCTATGAATTATTTAACATGGAGTAGCTCTAACAACAACAACAACAACAACAGTATCCTAGTGTTGGAAACTGCAGCACATAGGCTAATGAAAACAAGTGTGCTGTACGTACTGAGAGATGTCTATGAATTATTTAACATGGAGTAGCTCTAACAACAACAACAACAACAACAACAAAAGTATCCTAGTGTTGGAAACTGCAGCACATAGGCTAATGAAAACAAGTGTGCTGTACATACTGAGCCAATGTCTATGAATGGTTTAACATGGTGAAGCTCCAACAACAACAACAACAGTATCCTAGTGTTGGAAACTGCAGCACATAGGCTAAGAAAACAAGTGTGCTGTACGTACTGAGAGATGTCTATGAATGATTTAACATGGAGTAGCTCTAATAACAACAACAACAGTATCCTAGTGTTGGAAACTGCAGCACATAGGCTAATGAAAACAAGTGTGCTGTACGTACTGAGAGATGTCTATGAATGATTTAACATGGAGTAGCTCTAACAACAACAACAACAACAGTATCCTAGTGTTGGAAACTGCAGCACATAGGCTAATGAAAACAAGTGTGCTGTACGTACTGAGAGATGTCTATGAATGATTTAACATGGAGTAGCTCTAATAACAACAACAACAGTATCCTAGTGGTGGAAACTGCAGCACATAGGCTAATGAAAACAAGTGTGCTGTACATACTGAGCTAATGTCTATGAATGATCTAACATGGAGTAGCTCTAACAACAACAACAGTATCCTAGTGGTGGAAACTGCAGCACATAGGCTAATGAAAACAAGTGTACTGTACGTACTGAGACATGTCTATGAATGATCTAACATGGAGTAGCTCTAACAACAACAACAACAGTATCCTAGTGTTGGAAACTGCAGCACATAGGCTAATGAAAACAAGTGTGCTGTACGTACTGAGAGATGTCTATGAATGATCTAACATGGAGTAGCTCTAACAACAACAACAACAGTATCCTAGTGGTGGAAACTGCAGCACATAGGCTAATGAAAACAAGTGTACTGTACGTACTGAGAGATGTCTATGAATGATCTAACATGGAGTAGCTCTAACAACAACAACAGTATCCTAGTGGTGGAAACTGCAGCACATAGGCTAATGAAAACAAGTGTACTGTACGTACTGAGAGATGTCTATGAATGATCTAACATGGAGTAGCTCTAACAACAACAACAGTATCCTAGTGTTGGAAACTGCAGCACATAGGCTAATGAAAACAAGTGTGCTGTACATACTGAGCTAATGTCTATGAATGATCTAACATGGAGTAGCTCTAACAACAACAACAGTATCCTAGTGGTGGAAACTGCAGCACATAGGCTAATGAAAACAAGTGTACTGTATGTACTGAGAGATGTCTATGAATGATCTAACATGGAGTAGCTCTAACAACAACAACAGTATCCTAGTGTTGGAAACTGCAGCACATAGGCTAATGCAAACAAGTGTGCTGTACGTACTGAGCTAATGTCTATGAATGATATAACATGGAGTAGCTCTAACAACAACAACAGTATCCTAGTGTTGGAAACTGCAGCACATAGGCTAATGAAAACAAGTGTGCTGTACATACTGAGCTAATGTCTATGAATGATCTAACATGGAGTAGCTCTAACAACAACAACAGTATCCTAGTGGTGGAAACTGCAGCACATAGGCTAATGAAAACAAGTGTGCTGTACATACTGAGCTAATGTCTATGAATGATCTAACATGGAGTAGCTCTAACAACAACAACAGTATCCTAGTGGTGGAAACTGCAGCACATAGGTTAATGAAAACAAGTGTGCTGTACATACTGAGCTAATGTCTATGAACGATCTAACATGGAGTAGCTCTAACAACAACAACAGTATCCTAGTGGTGGAAACTGCAGCAAATAGGCTAATGAAAACAAGTGTGCTGTACGTACTGAGCCAATGTCTATGAATGATCTAACATGGAGTAGCTCTAACAACAACAACAGTATCCTAGTGGTGGAAACTGCAGCACATAGGCTAATGAAAACAAGTGTACTGTACGTACTGAGAGATGTCTATGAATGATTTAACATGGAGTAGCTCTAACAACAACAACAACAGTATCCTAGTGGTGGAAACTGCAGCACATAGGCTAATGAAAACAAGTGTGCTGTACGTACTGAGAGATGTCCATGAATGATTTAACATGGAGTAGCTCTAATAACAACAACAGTATCCTAGTGGTGGAAACTGCAGCACATAGGCTAATGAAAACAAGTGTACTGTACGTACTGAGAGATGTCTATGAATGATTTAACATGGAGTAGCTCTAACAACAACAACAGTATCCTAGTGGTGGAAACTGCAGCACATAGGCTAATGAAAACAAGTGTGCTGTACGTACTGAGAGATGTCCATGAATGATTTAACATGGAGTAGCTCTAACAACAACAACAGTATCCTAGTGGTGGAAACTGCAGCACATAGGCTAATGAAAACAAGTGTACTGTACGTACTGAGAGATGTCTATGAATGATTTAACATGGAGTAGCTCTAACAACAACAGTATCCTAGTGTTGGAAACTGCAGCACATAGGCTAATGAAAACAAGTGTGCTGTACGTACTGAGAGATGTCTATGAATGATTTAACATGGAGTAGCTCTAACAACAACAACAGTATCCTAGTGGTGGAAACTGCAGCACATAGGCTAATGAAAACAAGTGTGCTGTAGGTACTGAGAGATGTCTATGAATGATTTAACATGGAGTAGCTCTAACAACAACAACAGTATCCTAGTGGTGGAAACTGCAGCACATAGGCTAATGAAAACAAGTGTACTGTACGTACTGAGAGATGTCTATGAATGATTTAACATGGAGTAGCTCTAACAACAACAACAACAGTATCCTAGTGGTGGAAACTGCAGCACATAGGCTAATGAAAACAAGTGTGCTGTACGTACTGAGCCAATGTCTATGAATGATTTAACATGGAGTAGCTCTAACAACAACAACAGTATCCTAGTGGTGGAAACTGCAGCACATAGGCTAATGAAAACAAGTGTGCTGTACGTACTGAGCCGATGTCTATGAATGATTTAACATGGAGTAGCTCTAACAACAACAACAGTATCCTAGTGGTGGAAACTGCAGCACATAGGCTAATGAAAACAAGTGTGCTGTACGTACTGAGCCAATGTCTATGAATGATTTAACATGGAGTAGCTCTAACAACAACAACAGTATCCTAGTGGTGGAAACTGCAGCACATAGGCTAATGAAAACAAGTGTGCTGTACGTACTGAGCCAATGTCTATGAATGATTTAACATGGAGTAGCTCTAACAACAACAACAACAACAACAGTATCCTAGTGTTGGAAACTGTAGCACATAGGCTAATGAAAACAAGTGTGCTGTACGTACTGAGCCAATGTCTATGAATGGTTTAACATGGAGTACCTCTAACAACAACAACAACAACAACAACAACAACAGTATCCTAGTGTTGGAAACTGTAGCACATGGGCTAATGGAAACAAGTGTGCTGTACGTACTCAGCCAATGTCTATGAATGATTTAACATGGAGTAGCTCTAACAACAACAACAACAACAACAGTATCCTAGTGTTGGAAACTGCAGCACATGGCTAATGAAAACAAGTGTGCTGCACGTAAAGAGCCAATGTATATGACTGGCTTAACATGGAGTAGCGCTAACAACAACAACAACAGTATCCTAGTGTTGGAAACTGCAGCACATAGGCTAATGAAAACAAGTGTGCTGTGCGTACTGAGAGATGTCTATGAATGGTTTAACATGGAGTAGCTCTAACAACAACAACAACAGTATCCTAGTGTTGGAAACTGCAGCACATAGGCTAATGAAAACAAGTGTGCTGCACGTACTGAGAGATGTCCATGAATGATTTAACATGGTGTAGCTCTAACAACAACAACAACAGTATCCTAGTGTTGGAAACTGCAGCACATAGGCTAATGAAAACAAGTGTGCTGTACGTACTGAGAGATGTCTATGAATGGTTTAACATGGAGTAGCGCTAACAACAACAGTATCCAGTGTTGGAAACTGCAGCACATAGGCTAATGAAAACAAGTGTGCTGTGCGTACTGAGAGATGTCTATGAATGGTTTAACATGGAGTAGCTCTTAACAACAACAACAACAGTATCCTAGTGTTGGAAACTGCAGCACATAGGCTAATGAAAACAAGTGTGCTTCACCTACTGAGCCAATGTCCATGAATGATTTAACATGGTGAAGCTCCAACAACAACAACAACAGTATCCTAGTGTTGGAAACTGCAGCACATAGGCTAATGAAAACAAGTGTGCTGTACGTACTGAGCCGATGTCTATGAATGATTTAACATGGAGTAGCTCTAACAACAACAGTATCCTAGTGTTGGAAACTGCAGCACATAGGCTAATGAAAACAAGTGTGCTGTACGTACTGAGAGATGTCTATCAATGGTTTAACATGGAGTAGCTCTAACAACAACAACAGTATCCTAGTGTTGGAAACTGCAGCACATAGGCTAATGAAAACAAGTGTGCTGTACGTACTGAGAGATGTCTATCAATGATTTAACATGGAGTAGCTCTAACAACAACAACAGTATCCTAGTGTTGGAAACTGCAGCACATAGGCTAATGAAAACAAGTGTGCTGTACGTACTGAGCCGATGTCTATGAATGATTTAACATGGAGTAGCTCTAACAACAACAACATTATCCTAGTGTTGGAAACTGCAGCACATAGGCTAATGAAAACAAGTGTGCTGTACGTACTGAGAGATGTCTATCAATGATTTAACATGGTGTAGCTCTAACAACAACAACAGTATCCTAGTGTTGGAAACTGCAGCACATAGGCTAATGAAAACAAGTGTGCTGTACGTACTGAGAGATGTCTATGAATGGTTTAACATGGAGTAGCTCTAACAACAATAACAACATTATCCTAGTGTTGGAAACTGCAGCACATAGGCTAATGAAAACAAGTGTGCTGTGCGTACTGAGAGATGTCTGTGAATGGTTTATCATGGAGTAGCTCTAACAACACCAACAGTATCCTAGTGTTGAAAACTGTAGCACATAGGCTAATGAAAACAAGTGTGCTGTACGTACTGAGCCAATGTATATGAATGATTTAACATGGAGTAGCTCTAACAACAACAACAACAGTATCCTAGTGTTGGAAACTGCAGCACATAGGCTAATGAAAACAAGTGTGCTGTGCGTACTGAGAGATGTCCATGAATGGTTTATCATGGAGTAGCTCTCACAACAACATCAACAACAACAACAGTATCCTAGTGTTGGAAACTGTAGCACATAGGCTAATGAAAACAAGTGTGCTGTACGTACTGAGCCAATGTCTATGAATGGTTTAACATGGAGTACCTCTAACAACAACAACAACAACAGTATCCTAGTGTTGGAAACTGTAGCACATAGGCTAATGAAAACAAGTGTGCTGTACGTACTGAGCCAATTTCTATGAATGATTTAACATGGATTAGCTTTAACAACAACAACAGTATCCTAGTGTTGGAAACTGCAGCACATAGGCTAATGAAAACAAGTGTGCTGTACGTACTGAGCCAATGTCTATGAATGATTTAACATGGAGTAGCTCTAACAACAACAACAACAGTATCCTAGTGTTGGAAACTGCAGCACATAGGCTAATGAAAACAAGTGTACTGTACGTACTGAGCCAATGTCTATGAATGATTTAACATGGAGTAGCTCTAACAACAACAACAACGGTATCGTAGTGTTGGAAACTGCAGCACATAGGCTAATGAAAACAAGTGTGCTGTGCGTACTGAGAGATGTCTATGAATGGTTTAACATGGAGTAGCTCTAACAACAACAACAACAGTATCCTAGTGTTGGAAACTGCAGCACATAGGCTAATGAAAACAAGTGTGCTGCACGTACTGAGCCAATGTCTATGAATGATTTAACATGATGAAGCTACAACAACAACAACAACAACAAAAACAACAACTGTATCCTAGTGTTGGAAACTGCAGCACATAGGCTAATGAAAACAAGTGTGCTGTACGTACTGAGCCAATGTCTATGAATGATTTAACATGGAGTAGCTCTAACAACAACAACAACAGTATCCTAGTGTTGGAAACTGCAGCACATAGGCTAATGAAAACAAGTGTGCTGTACGTACTGAGCCAATGTCTATGAATGATTTAACATGGAGTAGCTCTAACAACAACAACAACAGTATCCTAGTGTTGGTAACTGCAGCACATAGGCTAATGAAAACAAGTGTGCTGTACGTACTGAGCCAATGTCTATGAATGATTTAACATGGAGTAGCTCTAACAACAACAACAACAGTATCCTAGTGTTGGAAACTGCAGCACATAGGCTAATGAAAACAAGTGTGCTGTACGTACTGAGCCAATGTCTATGAATGATTTAACATGGAGTAGCTCTAACAACAACAACAACAGTATCCTAGTGTTGGAAACTGCAGCACATAGGCTAATGTAAACAAGTGTGCTGTAAGTACTGAGCCGATGTCTATGAATGAGTTAACATGGAGTAGCTCTAACAACAACAACAACAACAACAACAAAGGTATCCTAGTGTTGGAAACTGCAGCACATAGGCTAATGTAAACAAGTGTGCTGTACGTACTGAGCCAATGTATATGAATGAGTTAACATGGAGTAGCTCTAACAACAAAAACAGCAGTATCCTAGTGTTGGAAACTGCAGCACATAGGCTAATGAAAACAAGTGTGCTGTGGATACTGAGACATGTCTATGAATGGTTTAACATGGAGTAGCTCTAACAACAACAACAACAGTATCCTAGTGTTGGAAACTGAAGCACATAGGCTAATGAAAACAAGTGTGCTGTGCGTACTGAGAGATGTCTATGAATGATTTAACATGGAGTAGCTCTAACAACAACAACAGTATCCTAGTGTTGGAAACTGCAGCACATAGGCTAATGAAAACAAGTGTGCTCTACGTACTGAGCCAATGTCTATGAATGGTTTAACATGGAGTACCTCTAACAACAACAACAACAACAGTATCCTAGTGTTGGAAACTGCAGCACATAGGCTAATGAAAACAAGTGTGCTGTACGTACTGAGCCAATGTCTATGAATGATTTAACATGGAGTAGCTCTAACAACAACAACAACAGTATCCTAGTGTTGGAAACTGCAGCACATAGGCTAATGAAAACAAGTGTGCTGCACGTACTGAGCCGATGTCCATGAATGATTTAACATGGTGAAGCTTTAACATCAACAACAACAACAACAACAACTGTATCCTAGTGTTGGAAACTGCAGCACATAGGCTAATGAAAACAAGTGTGCTGTACGTACTGAGCCGATGTCTATGAATGATTTAACATGGAGTAGCTCTAACAACAACAACAACAACAGTATCCTAGTGTTGAAAACTGCAGCACATAGGCTAATGAAACCAAGTGTGCTGTACGTACTGAGCCGATGTCTATGAATGATTGAACATGGAGTAGCTCTAACAACAACAACAACAACAGTATCCTAGTGTTGAAACTGCAGCACATAGGCTAATGAAAACAAGTGTGCTGTACGTACTGAGCCAATGTCTATGAATGATTTAACATGGAGTAGCTTTAACAACAACAACAACAGTATCCTAGTGTTCGAACCTGCAGCACATAGGCTAATGAAAACAAGTGTGCTGTACGTACTGAGCCAATTTCTATGAATGATTTAACATGGATTAGCTTTAACAACAACAACAACAACAGTATCCTAGTGTTCGAAACTGCAGCACATAGGCTAATGAAAACAAGTGTGCTGTACGTACTGAGCCAATTTCTATGAATGATTTAACATGGATTAGCTTTAACAACAACAACAACAACAACAGTATCCTAGTGTTGGAAACTGCAGCACATATGCTAATGAAAACAACTGTGCTGTACGTACTGAACCAATGTCTATGAATTATTTAACATGGAGTAGCTCTAACAACAACAACAACAGTATCCTAATGTTGGAAACTGCAGCACATAGGCTAATGAAAACAAGTGTGCTGTACGTACTGAGCCAATGTCTATGAATTATTTAACATGGAGTAGCTCTAACAACAACAACAAAAGTATCCTAGTGTTGGAAACTGCAGCACATAGGCTAATGAAAACAAGTGTGCTGTACGTACTGAGCCAATGTCTATGAATGATTTAACATGGAGTAGCTCTAACAACAACAACAACAGTATCCTAGTGTTGGAAACTGCAGCACATAGGCTAATGAAAACAAGTGTGCTGTACGTACTGAGCCAATGTCTATGAATTATTTAACATGGAGTAGCTCTAACAACAACAACAACAACAACAAAAGTATCCTAGTGTTGGAAACTGCAGCACATAGGCTAATGAAAACAAGTGTGCTGCACGTACTGAGAGATGTCTATGAATTATTTAACATGGAGTAGCTTTAACAACAACAACAACAGTATCCTAGTGTTGGAAACTGCAGCACATAGGCTAATGAAAACAAGTGTGCTGTACGTACTGAGCCAATGTCTATGAATGATTTAACATGGAGTAGCTTTAACAACAACAACAACAAAAGTATCCTAGTGTTGGAAACTGCAGCACATAGGCTAATGAAAACAAGTGTGCTGTACGTACTGAGCCAATGTCTATGAATGATTTAACATGGATTAGCTTTAACAACAACAACAGTATCCTAGTGTTGGAAACTGCAGCACATAGGCTAATGAAAACAAGTGTGCTGTACGTACTGAGAGATGTCTATGAATTATTTAACATGGAGTAGCTCTAACAACAACAACAACAACAACAAAAGTATCCTAGTGTTGGAAACTGCAGCACATAGGCTAATGAAAACAAGTGTGCTGCACGTACTGAGAGATGTCTATGAATTATTTAACATGGAGTAGCTTTAACAACAACAACAACAACAGTATCCTAGTGTTGGAAACTGCAGCACATAGGCCAATGAAAACAAGTGTGCTGTACGTACTGAGCCAATGTCTATGAATGATTTAACATGGAGTAGCTTTAACAACAACAACAACAAAAGTATCCTAGTGTTGGAAACTGCAGCACATAGGCTAATGAAAACAAGTGTGCTGTACGTACTGAGCCAATGTCTATGAATGATTTAACATGGATTAGCTTTAACAACAACAACAACAACAACAGTATCCTAGTGTTGGAAACTGCAGCACATAGGCTAATGAAAACAAGTGTGCTGTACGTACTGAGCCAATGTCTATGAATGATTTAACATGGAGTAGCTTTAACAACAACAACAACAAAAGTATCCTAGTGTTGGAAACTGCAGCACATAGGCTAATGAAAACAAGTGTGCTGTACGTACTGAGCCAATGTCTATGAATGATTTAACATGGATTAGCTTTAACAACAACAACAACAGTATCCTAGTGTTGGAAACTGCAGCACATAGGCTAATGAAAACAAGTGTGCTGTACGTACTGAGCCAATGTCTATGAATGATTTAACATGGATTAGCTTTAACAACAACAACAACAACAACAACAGTATCCTAGTGTTGGAAACTGCAGCACATAGGCTAATGAAAACAAGTGTGCTGTACGTACTGAGAGATGTCTATGAATTATTTAACATGGAGTAGCTCTAACAACAACAACAAAAGTATCCTAGTGTTGGAAACTGCACCACATAGGCTAATGAAAACAAGTGCGCTGCACGTACTGAGAGATGTCTATGAATTATTTAACATGGAGTAGCTCTAACAACAACAACAACAACAGTATCCTAGAGTTGGAAACTGCACCACATAGGCTAATGAAAACAAGTGTGCTGCACGTACTGAGAGATGTCTATGAATTATTTAACATGGAGTAGCTTTAAAAACAACAACAACAACAACAACAAAAGTATCCTAGTGTTGGAAACTGCAGCACATAGGCTAATGAAAACAAGTGTGCTGTACGTACTGAGAGATGTCTATGAATTATTTAACATGGAGTAGCTCTAACAACAACAACAACAACAACAAAAAAAAAGTATCCTAGTGTTGCAAACTGCAGCACATAGGCTAATGAAAACAAGTGTGCTGTACGTACTGAGAGATGTCTATGAATTATTTAACATGGAGTAGCTCTAACAACAACAACAACAACAACAAAAGTATCCTAGTGTTGGAAACTGCAGCACATAGGCTAATGAAAACAAGTGTGCTGTACATACTGAGAGATGTCTATGAATTATTTAACATGGAGTAGCTCTAACAACAACAACAACAACAACAGTATCCTAGTGTTGGAAACTGCAGCACATAGGCTAATGAAAACAAGTGTGCTGTACGTACTGAGAGATGTCTATGAATTATTTAACATGGAGTAGCTCTAACAACAACAACAACAACAAAAGTATCCTAGTGTTGGAAACTGCAGCACATAGGCTAATGAAAACAAGTGTGCTGTACATACTGAGCCAATGTCTATGAATGGTTTAACATGGTGAAGCTCCAACAACAACAACAACAGTATCCTAGTGTTGGAAACTGCAGCACATAGGCTAATGAAAACAAGTGTGCTGTACGTACTGAGAGATGTCTATGAATGATTTAACATGGAGTAGCTCTAATAACAACAACAACAGTATCCTAGTGTTGGAAACTGCAGCACATAGGCTAATGAAAACAAGTGTGCTGTACGTACTGAGAGATGTCTATGAATGATTTAACATGGAGTAGCTCTAACAACAACAACAACAACAGTATCCTAGTGTTGGAAACTGCAGCACATAGGCTAATGAAAACAAGTGTGCTGTACGTACTGAGAGATGTCTATGAATGATTTAACATGGAGTAGCTCTAATAACAACAACAACAGTATCCTAGTGTTGGAAACTGCAGCACATAGGCTAATGAAAACAAGTGTGCTGTACGTACTGAGCCAATGTCTATGAATGATTTAACATGGAGTAGCTCTAACAACAACAACAACAACAGTATCCTAGTGTTGGAAACTGCAGCACATAGGCTAATGAAAACAAGTGTGCTGTACGTACTGAGAGATGTCTATGAATGGTTTAACATGGAGTAGCTCTAACAACAATAACAACATTATCCTAGTGTTGGAAACTGCAGCACATAGGCTAATGAAAACAAGTGTGCTGTGCGTACTGAGAGATGTCTGTGAATGGTTTATCATGGAGTAGCTCTAACAACACCAACAGTATCCTAGTGTTGAAAACTGTAGCACATAGGCTAATGAAAACAAGTGTGCTGTACGTACTGAGCCAATGTATATGAATGATTTAACATGGAGTAGCTCTAACAACAACAACAACAGTATCCTAGTGTTGGAAACTGCAGCACATAGGCTAATGAAAACAAGTTTCTGTGCGTACTGAGAGATGTCCATGAATGGTTTATCATGGAGTAGCTCTCACAACAACATCAACAACAACAACAGTATCCTAGTGTTGGAAACTGTAGCACATAGGCTAATGAAAACAAGTGTGCTGTACGTACTGAGCCAATGTCTATGAATGGTTTAACATGGAGTACCTCTAACAACAACAACAACAACAGTATCCTAGTGTTGGAAACTGTAGCACATAGGCTAATGAAAACAAGTGTGCTGTACGTACTGAGCCAATTTCTATGAATGATTTAACATGGATTAGCTTTAACAACAACAACAGTATCCTAGTGTTGGAAACTGCAGCACATAGGCTAATGAAAACAAGTGTGCTGTACGTACTGAGCCAATGTCTATGAATGATTTAACATGGAGTAGCTCTAACAACAACAACAACAGTATCCTAGTGTTGGAAACTGCAGCACATAGGCTAATGAAAACAAGTGTACTGTACGTACTGAGCCAATGTCTATGAATGATTTAACATGGAGTAGCTCTAACAACAACAACAACGGTATCGTAGTGTTGGAAACTGCAGCACATAGGCTAATGAAAACAAGTGTGCTGTGCGTACTGAGAGATGTCTATGAATGGTTTAACATGGAGTAGCTCTAACAACAACAACAACAGTATCCTAGTGTTGGAAACTGCAGCACATAGGCTAATGAAAACAAGTGTGCTGCACGTACTGAGCCAATGTCTATGAATGATTTAACATGATGAAGCTACAACAACAACAACAACAACAAAAACAACAACTGTATCCTAGTGTTGGAAACTGCAGCACATAGGCTAATGAAAACAAGTGTGCTGTACGTACTGAGCCAATGTCTATGAATGATTTAACATGGAGTAGCTCTAACAACAACAACAACAACAGTATCCTAGTGTTGGAAAGTGCAGCACATAGGCTAATGAAAACAAGTGTGCTGTACGTACTGAGCCAATGTCTATGAATGATTTAACATGGAGTAGCTCTAACAACAACAACAACAGTATCCTAGTGTTGGTAACTGCAGCACATAGGCTAATGAAAACAAGTGTGCTGTACGTACTGAGCCAATGTCTATGAATGATTTAACATGGAGTAGCTCTAACAACAACAACAACAACAACAGTATCCTAGTGTTGGAAACTGCAGCACATAGGCTAATGAAAACAAGTGTGCTGTACGTACTGAGCCAATGTCTATGAATGATTTAACATGGAGTAGCTCTAACAACAACAACAACAGTATCCTAGTGTTGGAAACTGCAGCACATAGGCTAATGTAAACAAGTGTGCTGTAAGTACTGAGCCGATGTCTATGAATGAGTTAACATGGAGTAGCTCTAACAACAACAACAACAACAACAACAAAGGTATCCTAGTGTTGGAAACTGCAGCACATAGGCTAATGTAAACAAGTGTGCTGTACGTACTGAGCCAATGTATATGAATGAGTTAACATGGAGTAGCTCTAACAACAAAAACAGCAGTATCCTAGTGTTGGAAACTGCAGCACATAGGCTAATGAAAACAAGTGTGCTGTGGATACTGAGACATGTCTATGAATGGTTTAACATGGAGTAGCTCTAACAACAACAACAACAGTATCCTAGTGTTGGAAACTGAAGCACATAGGCTAATGAAAACAAGTGTGCTGTGCGTACTGAGAGATGTCTATGAATGATTTAACATGGAGTAGCTCTAACAACAACAACAGTATCCTAGTGTTGGAAACTGCAGCACATAGGCTAATGAAAACAAGTGTGCTCTACGTACTGAGCCAATGTCTATGAATGGTTTAACATGGAGTACCTCTAACAACAACAACAACAGTATCCTAGTGTTGGAAACTGCAGCACATAGGCTAATGAAAACAAGTGTGCTGTACGTACTGAGCCAATGTCTATGAATGATTTAACATGGAGTAGCTCTAACAACAACAACAACAGTATCCTAGTGTTGGAAACTGCAGCACATAGGCTAATGAAAACAAGTGTGCTGCACGTACTGAGCCGATGTCCATGAATGATTTAACATGGTGAAGCTTTAACATCAACAACAACAACAACAACAACTGTATCCTAGTGTTGGAAACTGCAGCACATAGGCTAATGAAAACAAGTGTGCTGTACGTACTGAGCCGATGTCTATGAATGATTTAACATGGAGTAGCTCTAACAACAACAACAACAACAGTATCCTAGTGTTGAAAACTGCAGCACATAGGCTAATGAAACCAAGTGTGCTGTACGTACTGAGCCGATGTCTATGAATGATTGAACATGGAGTAGCTCTAACAACAACAACAACAACAGTATCCTAGTGTTGAAACTGCAGCACATAGGCTAATGAAAACAAGTGTGCTGTACGTACTGAGCCAATGTCTATGAATGATTTAACATGGAGTAGCTTTAACAACAACAACAACAGTATCCTAGTGTTCGAACCTGCAGCACATAGGCTAATGAAAACAAGTGTGCTGTACGTACTGAGCCAATTTCTATGAATGATTTAACATGGATTAGCTTTAACAACAACAACAACAACAGTATCCTAGTGTTCGAAACTGCAGCACATAGGCTAATGAAAACAAGTGTGCTGTACGTACTGAGCCAATTTCTATGAATGATTTAACATGGATTAGCTTTAACAACAACAACAACAACAACAACAGTATCCTAGTGTTGGAAACTGCAGCACATATGCTAATGAAAACAACTGTGCTGTACGTACTGAACCAATGTCTATGAATTATTTAACATGGAGTAGCTCTAACAACAACAACAACAGTATCCTAATGTTGGAAACTGCAGCACATAGGCTAATGAAAACAAGTGTGCTGTACGTACTGAGCCAATGTCTATGAATTATTTAACATGGAGTAGCTCTAACAACAACAACAAAAGTATCCTAGTGTTGGAAACTGCAGCACATAGGCTAATGAAAACAAGTGTGCTGTACGTACTGAGCCAATGTCTATGAATGATTTAACATGGAGTAGCTCTAACAACAACAACAACAGTATCCTAGTGTTGGAAACTGCAGCACATAGGCTAATGAAAACAAGTGTGCTGTACGTACTGAGCCAATGTCTATGAATTATTTAACATGGAGTAGCTCTAACAACAACAACAACAACAACAAAAGTATCCTAGTGTTGGAAACTGCAGCACATAGGCTAATGAAAACAAGTGTGCTGCACGTACTGAGAGATGTCTATGAATTATTTAACATGGAGTAGCTTTAACAACAACAACAACAGTATCCTAGTGTTGGAAACTGCAGCACATAGGCTAATGAAAACAAGTGTGCTGTACGTACTGAGCCAATGTCTATGAATGATTTAACATGGAGTAGCTTTAACAACAACAACAACAAAAGTATCCTAGTGTTGGAAACTGCAGCACATAGGCTAATGAAAACAAGTGTGCTGTACGTACTGAGCCAATGTCTATGAATGATTTAACATGGAGTAGCTTTAACAACAACAACAGTATCCTAGTGTTGGAAACTGCAGCACATAGGCTAATGAAAACAAGTGTGCTGTACGTACTGAGAGATGTCTATGAATTATTTAACATGGAGTAGCTCTAACAACAACAACAACAACAAAAGTATCCTAGTGTTGGAAACTGCAGCACATAGGCTAATGAAAACAAGTGTGCTGCACGTACTGAGAGATGTCTATGAATTATTTAACATGGAGTAGCTTTAACAACAACAACAACAACAACAGTATCCTAGTGTTGGAAACTGCAGCACATAGGCCAATGAAAACAAGTGTGCTGTACGTACTGAGCCAATGTCTATGAATGATTTAACATGGAGTAGCTTTAACAACAACAACAACAAAAGTATCCTAGTGTTGGAAACTGCAGCACATAGGCTAATGAAAACAAGTGTGCTGTACGTACTGAGCCAATGTCTATGAATGATTTAACATGGATTAGCTTTAACAACAACAACAACAACAACAGTATCCTAGTGTTGGAAACTGCAGCACATAGGCTAATGAAAACAAGTGTGCTGTACGTACTGAGCCAATGTCTATGAATGATTTAACATGGAGTAGCTTTAACAACAACAACAACAAAAGTATCCTAGTGTTGGAAACTGCAGCACATAGGCTAATGAAAACAAGTGTGCTGTACGTACTGAGCCAATGTCTATGAATGATTTAACATGGATTAGCTTTAACAACAACAACAACAGTATCCTAGTGTTGGAAACTGCAGCACATAGGCTAATGAAAACAAGTGTGCTGTACGTACTGAGCCAATGTCTATGAATGATTTAACATGGATTAGCTTTAACAACAACAACAACAACAACAACAGTATCCTAGTGTTGGAAACTGCAGCACATAGGCTAATGAAAACAAGTGTGCTGTACGTACTGAGAGATGTCTATGAATTATTTAACATGGAGTAGCTCTAACAACAACAACAAAAGTATCCTAGTGTTGGAAACTGCAGCACATAGGCTAATGAAAACAAGTGTGCTGCACGTACTGAGAGATGTCTATGAATTATTTAACATGGAGTAGCTTTAACAACAACAACAACAACAGTATCCTAGTGTTGGAAACTGCAGCACATAGGCCAATGAAAACAAGTGTGCTGTACGTACTGAGCCAATGTCTATGAATGATTTAACATGGAGTAGCTTTAACAACAACAACAACAAAAGTATCCTAGTGTTGGAAACTGCAGCACATAGGCTAATGAAAACAAGTGTGCTGTACGTACTGAGCCAATGTCTATGAATGATTTAACATGGATTAGCTTTAACAACAACAACAACAACAACAACAGTATCCTAGTGTTGGAAACTGCAGCACATAGGCTAATGAAAACAAGTGTGCTGTACGTACTGAGCCAATGTCTATGAATGATTTAACATGGAGTAGCTTTAACAACAACAACAACAAAAGTATCCTAGTGTTGGAAACTGCAGCACATAGGCTAATGAAAACAAGTGTGCTGTACGTACTGAGCCAATGTCTATGAATGATTTAACATGGATTAGCTTTAACAACAACAACAACAGTATCCTAGTGTTGGAAACTGCAGCACATAGGCTAATGAAAACAAGTGTGCTGTACGTACTGAGCCAATGTCTATGAATGATTTAACATGGATTAGCTTTAACAACAACAACAACAACAGTATCCTAGTGTTGGAAACTGCAGCACATAGGCTAATGAAAACAAGTGTGCTGTACGTACTGAGAGATGTCTATGAATTATTTAACATGGAGTAGCTCTAACAACAACAACAAAAGTATCCTAGTGTTGGAAACTGCACCACATAGGCTAATGAAAACAAGTGCGCTGCACGTACTGAGAGATGTCTATGAATTATTTAACATGGAGTAGCTCTAACAACAACAACAACAACAACAGTATCCTAGAGTTGGAAACTGCACCACATAGGCTAATGAAAACAAGTGTGCTGCACGTACTGAGAGATGTCTATGAATTATTTAACATGGAGTAGCTTTAAAAACAACAACAACAACAACAACAAAAGTATCCTAGTGTTGGAAACTGCAGCACATAGGCTAATGAAAACAAGTGTGCTGTACGTACTGAGAGATGTCTATGAATTATTTAACATGGAGTAGCTCTAACAACAACAACAACAACAAAAAAAAAAAAGTATCCTAGTGTTGCAAACTGCAGCACATAGGCTAATGAAAACAAGTGTGCTGTACGTACTGAGAGATGTCTATGAATTATTTAACATGGAGTAGCTCTAACAACAACAACAACAACAACAAAAGTATCCTAGTGTTGGAAACTGCAGCACATAGGCTAATGAAAACAAGTGTGCTGTACATACTGAGAGATGTCTATGAATTATTTAACATGGAGTAGCTCTAACAACAACAACAACAACAACAGTATCCTAGTGTTGGAAACTGCAGCACATAGGCTAATGAAAACAAGTGTGCTGTACGTACTGAGAGATGTCTATGAATTATTTAACATGGAGTAGCTCTAACAACAACAACAACAACAACAAAAGTATCCTAGTGTTGGAAACTGCAGCACATAGGCTAATGAAAACAAGTGTGCTGTACATACTGAGCCAATGTCTATGAATGGTTTAACATGGTGAAGCTCCAACAACAACAACAACAGTATCCTAGTGTTGGAAACTGCAGCACATAGGCTAATGAAAACAAGTGTGCTGTACGTACTGAGAGATGTCTATGAATGATTTAACATGGAGTAGCTCTAATAACAACAACAACAGTATCCTAGTGTTGGAAACTGCAGCACATAGGCTAATGAAAACAAGTGTGCTGTACGTACTGAGAGATGTCTATGAATGATTTAACATGGAGTAGCTCTAACAACAACAACAACAACAACAGTATCCTAGTGTTGGAAACTGCAGCACATAGGCTAATGAAAACAAGTGTGCTGTACGTACTGAGAGATGTCTATGAATGATTTAACATGGAGTAGCTCTAATAACAACAACAACAGTATCCTAGTGTTGGAAACTGCAGCACATAGGCTAATGAAAACAAGTGTGCTGTACGTACTGAGCCAATGTCTATGAATGATTTAACATGGAGTAGCTCTAACAACAACAACAACAACAACAACAGTATCCTAGTGTTGGAAACTGCAGCACATAGGCTAATGAAAACAAGTGTGCTGTACGTACTGAGAGATGTCTATGAATGGTTTAACATGGAGTAGCTCTAACAACAATAACAACATTATCCTAGTGTTGGAAACTGCAGCACATAGGCTAATGAAAACAAGTGTGCTGTGCGTACTGAGAGATGTCTGTGAATGGTTTATCATGGAGTAGCTCTAACAACACCAACAGTATCCTAGTGTTGAAAACTGTAGCACATAGGCTAATGAAAACAAGTGTGCTGTACGTACTGAGCCAATGTATATGAATGATTTAACATGGAGTAGCTCTAACAACAACAACAACAGTATCCTAGTGTTGGAAACTGCAGCACATAGGCTAATGAAAACAAGTGTGCTGTGCGTACTGAGAGATGTCCATGAATGGTTTATCATGGAGTAGCTCTCACAACAACATCAACAACAACAACAGTATCCTAGTGTTGGAAACTGTAGCACATAGGCTAATGAAAACAAGTGTGCTGTACGTACTGAGCCAATGTCTATGAATGGTTTAACATGGAGTACCTCTAACAACAACAACAACAACAGTATCCTAGTGTTGGAAACTGTAGCACATAGGCTAATGAAAACAAGTGTGCTGTACGTACTGAGCCAATTTCTATGAATGATTTAACATGGATTAGCTTTAACAACAACAACAGTATCCTAGTGTTGGAAACTGCAGCACATAGGCTAATGAAAACAAGTGTGCTGTACGTACTGAGCCAATGTCTATGAATGATTTAACATGGAGTAGCTCTAACAACAACAACAACAGTATCCTAGTGTTGGAAACTGCAGCACATAGGCTAATGAAAACAAGTGTACTGTACGTACTGAGCCAATGTCTATGAATGATTTAACATGGAGTAGCTCTAACAACAACAACAACGGTATCGTAGTGTTGGAAACTGCAGCACATAGGCTAATGAAAACAAGTGTGCTGTGCGTACTGAGAGATGTCTATGAATGGTTTAACATGGAGTAGCTCTAACAACAACAACAACAGTATCCTAGTGTTGGAAACTGCAGCACATAGGCTAATGAAAACAAGTGTGCTGCACGTACTGAGCCAATGTCTATGAATGATTTAACATGATGAAGCTACAACAACAACAACAACAACAAAAACAACAACTGTATCCTAGTGTTGGAAACTGCAGCACATAGGCTAATGAAAACAAGTGTGCTGTACGTACTGAGCCAATGTCTATGAATGATTTAACATGGAGTAGCTCTAACAACAACAACAACAACAGTATCCTAGTGTTGGAAACTGCAGCACATAGGCTAATGAAAACAAGTGTGCTGTACGTACTGAGCCAATGTCTATGAATGATTTAACATGGAGTAGCTCTAACAACAACAACAACAGTATACTAGTGTTGGTAACTGCAGCACATAGGCTAATGAAAACAAGTGTGCTGTACGTACTGAGCCAATGTCTATGAATGATTTAACATGGAGTAGCTCTAACAACAACAACAACAACAACAGTATCCTAGTGTTGGAAACTGCAGCACATAGGCTAATGAAAACAAGTGTGCTGTACGCACTGAGCCAATGTCTATGAATGATTTAACATGGAGTAGCTCTAACAACAACAACAACAGTATCCTAGTGTTGGAAACTGCAGCACATAGGCTAATGTAAACAAGTGTGCTGTAAGTACTGAGCCGATGTCTATGAATGAGTTAACATGGAGTAGCTCTAACAACAACAACAACAACAACAAAGGTATCCTAGTGTTGGAAACTGCAGCACATAGGCTAATGTAAACAAGTGTGCTGTACGTACTGAGCCAATGTATATGAATGAGTTAACATGGAGTAGCTCTAACAACAAAAACAGCAGTATCCTAGTGTTGGAAACTGCAGCACATAGGCTAATGAAAACAAGTGTGCTGTGGATACTGAGACATGTCTATGAATGGTTTAACATGGAGTAGCTCTAACAACAACAACAACAGTATCCTAGTGTTGGAAACTGAAGCACATAGGCTAATGAAAACAAGTGTGCTGTGCGTACTGAGAGATGTCTATGAATGATTTAACATGGAGTAGCTCTAACAACAACAACAGTATCCTAGTGTTGGAAACTGCAGCACATAGGCTAATGAAAACAAGTGTGCTCTACGTACTGAGCCAATGTCTATGAATGGTTTAACATGGAGTACCTCTAACAACAACAACAACAACAGTATCCTAGTGTTGGAAACTGCAGCACATAGGCTAATGAAAACAAGTGTGCTGTACGTACTGAGCCAATGTCTATGAATGATTTAACATGGAGTAGCTCTAACAACAACAACAGTATCCTAGTGTTGGAAACTGCAGCACATAGGCTAATGAAAACAAGTGTGCTGCACGTACTGAGCCGATGTCCATGAATGATTTAACATGGTGAAGCTTTAACATCAACAACAACAACAACAACAACTGTATCCTAGTGTTGGAAACTGCAGCACATAGGCTAATGAAAACAAGTGTGCTGTACGTACTGAGCCGATGTCTATGAATGATTTAACATGGAGTAGCTCTAACAACAACAACAACAACAACAGTATCCTAGTGTTGAAAACTGCAGCACATAGGCTAATGAAACCAAGTGTGCTGTACGTACTGAGCCGATGTCTATGAATGATTGAACATGGAGTAGCTCTAACAACAACAACAACAACAACAGTATCCTAGTGTTGAAACTGCAGCACATAGGCTAATGAAAACAAGTGTGCTGTACGTACTGAGCCAATGTCTATGAATGATTTAACATGGAGTAGCTTTAACAACAACAACAACAGTATCCTAGTGTTCGAACCTGCAGCACATAGGCTAATGAAAACAAGTGTGCTGTACGTACTGAGCCAATTTCTATGAATGATTTAACATGGATTAGCTTTAACAACAACAACAACAACAGTATCCTAGTGTTCGAAACTGCAGCACATAGGCTAATGAAAACAAGTGTGCTGTACGTACTGAGCCAATTTCTATGAATGATTTAACATGGATTAGCTTTAACAACAACAACAACAACAACAACAGTATCCTAGTGTTGGAAACTGCAGCACATATGCTAATGAAAACAACTGTGCTGTACGTACTGAACCAATGTCTATGAATTATTTAACATGGAGTAGCTCTAACAACAACAACAACAGTATCCTAATGTTGGAAACTGCAGCACATAGGCTAATGAAAACAAGTGTGCTGTACGTACTGAGCCAATGTCTATGAATTATTTAACATGGAGTAGCTCTAACAACAACAACAAAAGTATCCTAGTGTTGGAAACTGCAGCACATAGGCTAATGAAAACAAGTGTGCTGTACGTACTGAGCCAATGTCTATGAATGATTTAACATGGAGTAGCTCTAACAACAACAACAACAGTATCCTAGTGTTGGAAACTGCAGCACATAGGCTAATGAAAACAAGTGTGCTGTACGTACTGAGCCAATGTCTATGAATTATTTAACATGGAGTAGCTCTAACAACAACAACAACAACAACAAAAGTATCCTAGTGTTGGAAACTGCAGCACATAGGCTAATGAAAACAAGTGTGCTGCACGTACTGAGAGATGTCTATGAATTATTTAACATGGAGTAGCTTTAACAACAACAACAACAGTATCCTAGTGTTGGAAACTGCAGCACATAGGCTAATGAAAACAAGTGTGCTGTACGTACTGAGCCAATGTCTATGAATGATTTAACATGGAGTAGCTTTAACAACAACAACAACAAAAGTATCCTAGTGTTGGAAACTGCAGCACATAGGCTAATGAAAACAAGTGTGCTGTACGTACTGAGCCAATGTCTATGAATGATTTAACATGGATTAGCTTTAACAACAACAACAGTATCCTAGTGTTGGAAACTGCAGCACATAGGCTAATGAAAACAAGTGTGCTGTACGTACTGAGAGATGTCTATGAATTATTTAACATGGAGTAGCTCTAACAACAACAACAACAACAAAAGTATCCTAGTGTTGGAAACTGCAGCACATAGGCTAATGAAAACAAGTGTGCTGCACGTACTGAGAGATGTCTATGAATTATTTAACATGGAGTAGCTTTAACAACAACAACAACAACAGTATCCTAGTGTTGGAAACTGCAGCACATAGGCCAATGAAAACAAGTGTGCTGTACGTACTGAGCCAATGTCTATGAATGATTTAACATGGAGTAGCTTTAACAACAACAACAACAAAAGTATCCTAGTGTTGGAAACTGCAGCACATAGGCTAATGAAAACAAGTGTGCTGTACGTACTGAGCCAATGTCTATGAATGATTTAACATGGATTAGCTTTAACAACAACAACAACAACAACAACAACAGTATCCTAGTGTTGGAAACTGCAGCACATAGGCTAATGAAAACAAGTGTGCTGTACGTACTGAGCCAATGTCTATGAATGATTTAACATGGAGTAGCTTTAACAACAACAACAACAAAAGTATCCTAGTGTTGGAAACTGCAGCACATAGGCTAATGAAAACAAGTGTGCTGTACGTACTGAGCCAATGTCTATGAATGATTTAACATGGATTAGCTTTAACAACAACAACAACAGTATCCTAGTGTTGGAAACTGCAGCACATAGGCTAATGAAAACAAGTGTGCTGTACGTACTGAGCCAATGTCTATGAATGATTTAACATGGATTAGCTTTAACAACAACAACAACAACAACAACAACAACAGTATCCTAGTGTTGGAAACTGCAGCACATAGGCTAATGAAAACAAGTGTGCTGTACGTACTGAGAGA
Organism: Deroplatys truncata; assembly: GCA_030765065.1. NCBI lineage: Eukaryota > Metazoa > Arthropoda > Insecta > Mantodea > Mantidae > Deroplatys > Deroplatys truncata. The sequence continues at coordinate 1,884,860 of JAUKNL010000038.1, forward strand.
TGTCTATGAATTATTTAACATGGAGTAGCTCTAACAACAACAACAAAAGTATCCTAGTGTTGGAAACTGCACCACATAGGCTAATGAAAACAAGTGCGCTGCACGTACTGAGAGATGTCTATGAATTATTTAACATGGAGTAGCTCTAACAACAACAACAACAACAGTATCCTAGAGTTGGAAACTGCACCACATAGGCTAATGAAAACAAGTGTGCTGCACGTACTGAGAGATGTCTATGAATTATTTAACATGGAGTAGCTTTAAAAACAACAACAACAACAACAACAACAAAAGTATCCTAGTGTTGGAAACTGCAGCACATAGGCTAATGAAAACAAGTGTGCTGTACGTACTGAGAGATGTCTATGAATTATTTAACATGGAGTAGCTCTAACAACAACAACAACAACAACAAAAAAAAAGTATCCTAGTGTTGCAAACTGCAGCACATAGGCTAATGAAAACAAGTGTGCTGTACGTACTGAGAGATGTCTATGAATTATTTAACATGGAGTAGCTCTAACAACAACAACAACAACAACAAAAGTATCCTAGTGTTGGAAACTGCAGCACATAGGCTAATGAAAACAAGTGTGCTGTACATACTGAGAGATGTCTATGAATTATTTAACATGGAGTAGCTCTAACAACAACAACAACAACAACAGTATCCTAGTGTTGGAAACTGCAGCACATAGGCTAATGAAAACAAGTGTGCTGTACGTACTGAGAGATGTCTATGAATTATTTAACATGGAGTAGCTCTAACAACAACAACAACAACAAAAGTATCCTAGTGTTGGAAACTGCAGCACATAGGCTAATGAAAACAAGTGTGCTGTACATACTGAGCCAATGTCTATGAATGGTTTAACATGGTGAAGCTCCAACAACAACAACAACAGTATCCTAGTGTTGGAAACTGCAGCACATAGGCTAATGAAAACAAGTGTGCTGTACGTACTGAGAGATGTCTATGAATGATTTAACATGGAGTAGCTCTAATAACAACAACAACAGTATCCTAGTGTTGGAAACTGCAGCACATAGGCTAATGAAAACAAGTGTGCTGTACGTACTGAGAGATGTCTATGAATGATTTAACATGGAGTAGCTCTAACAACAACAACAACAACAGTATCCTAGTGTTGGAAACTGCAGCACATAGGCTAATGAAAACAAGTGTGCTGTACGTACTGAGAGATGTCTATGAATGATTTAACATGGAGTAGCTCTAATAACAACAACAACAGTATCCTAGTGTTGGAAACTGCAGCACATAGGCTAATGAAAACAAGTGTGCTGTACGTACTGAGCCAATGTCTATGAATGATTTAACATGGAGTAGCTCTAACAACAACAACAACAGTATCCTAGTGTTGGAAACTGCAGCACATAGGCTAATGAAAACAAGTGTGCTGTACGTACTGAGCCAATGTCTATGAATGATTTAACATGGAGTAGCTCTAACAACAACAACAACAACAACAGTATCCTAGTGTTGGAAACTGCAGCACATAGGCTAATGAAAACAAGTGTGCTGTACGTACTGAGAGATGTCTATGAATGGTTTAACATGGAGTAGCTCTAACAACAACAACAACAACAACAGTATCCTAGTGTTGGAAACTGCAGCACATAGGCTAATGAAAACAAGTGTGCTGTACGTACTGAGAGATGTCTATGAATGATTTAACATGGAGTAGCTCTAACAACAACAACAACAACAACAGTATCCTATTGTTGGAAACTGCAGCACATAGGCTAATGAAAACAAGTGTGCTGCACATACTGAGCCGATGTCTATGAATGATTTAACATGGTGTAGCTCTAACAACAACAACAACAACAGTATCCTAGTGTTGGAAACTGCAGCACATAGGCTAATGAAAACAAGTGTGCTGTACGTACTGAGAGATGTCTATGAATGATTTAACATGGAGTAGCTCTAATAACAACAACAACAGTATCCTAGTGGTGGAAACTGCAGCACATAGGCTAATGAAAACAAGTGTGCTGTACGTACTGAGAGATGTCTATGAATGATTTAACATGGAGTAGCTCTAATAACAACAACAACAGTATCCTAGTGTTGGAAACTGCAGCACATAGGCTAATGAAAACAAGTGTGCTGTACGTACTGAGAGATGTCTATGAATGATTTAACATGGAGTAGCTCCAACAACAACAACAACAACAACAACAGTATCCTATTTTTGGAAACTGCAGCACATAGGCTAATGAAAACAAGTGTGCTGTACATACTGAGCCGATGTCTATGAATGATTTAACATGGTGTAGCTCTAACAACAACAACAACAACAACAACAGTATCCTAGTGTTGGAAACTGCAGCACATAGGCTAATGAAAACAAGTGTGCTGTACATACTGAGCCGATGTCTATGAATGATTTAACATGGTGTAGCTCTAACAGCAACAACAACAACAGTATCCTAGTGTTGGAAACTGCAGCACATAGGCTAATGAAAACAAGTGTGCTGTACGTACTGAGAGATGTCTATGAATGATTAACATGGAGTAGCTCAAACAACAACAACAACAACAGTATCCTAGTGTTGAAAACTGCAGCACATAGGCTAATGAAAACAAGTGTGCTGTACGTACTGAGAGATGTCTATGAATTATTTAACATGGAGTAGCTCTAACAACAACAACAAAAGTATCCTAGTGTTGGAAACTGCACCACATAGGCTAATGAAAACAAGTGTGCTGCACGTACTGAGAGATGTCTATGAATTATTTAACATGGAGTAGCTCTAACAACAACAACAACAACGACAACAACAACAACAGTATCCTAGAGTTGGAAACTGCACCACATAGGCTAATGAAAACAAGTGTGCTGCACGTACTGAGAGATGTCTATGAATTATTTAACATGGAGTAGCTTTAACAACAACAACAACAACAACAAAAGTATCCTAGTGTTGGAAACTGCAGCACATAGGCTAATGAAAACAAGTGTGCTGTACGTACTGAGAGATGTCTATGAATTATTTAACATGGAGTAGCTCTAAGAACAACAACAACAACAAAAAAAAAGTATCCTAGTGTTGGAAACTGCAGCACATAGGCTAATGAAAACAAGTGTGCTGTACGTACTGAGAGATGTCTATGAATTATTTAACATGGAGTAGCTCTAACAACAACAACAACAACAACAAAAGTATCCTAGTGTTGGAAACTGCAGCACATAGGCTAATGAAAACAAGTGTGCTGTACATACTGAGAGATGTCTATGAATTATTTAACATGGAGTAGCTCTAACAACAACAACAACAACAACAACAGTATCCTAGTGTTGGAAACTGCAGCACATAGGCTAATGAAAACAAGTGTGCTGTACGTACTGAGAGATGTCTATGAATTATTTAACATGGAGTAGCTCTAACAACAACAACAACAACAAAAGTATCCTAGCGTTGGAAACTGCAGCACATAGGCTAATGAAAACAAGTGTGCTGTACATACTGAGCCAATGTCTATGAATGGTTTAACATGGTGAAGCTCCAACAACAACAACAACAGTATCCTAGTGTTGGAAACTGCAGCACATAGGCTAATGAAAACAAGTGTGCTGTACGTACTGAGAGATGTCTATGAATGATTTAACATGGAGTAGCTCTAATAACAACAACAACAGTATCCTAGTGTTGGAAACTGCAGCACATAGGCTAATGAAAACAAGTGTGCTGTACGTACTGAGAGATGTCTATGAATGATTTAACATGGAGTAGCTCTAACAACAACAACAACAACAGTATCCTAGTGTTGGAAACTGCAGCACATAGGCTAATGAAAACAAGTGTGCTGTACGTACTGAGAGATGTCTATGAATGATTTAACATGGAGTAGCTCTAGTAACAACAACAACAGTATCCTAGTGTTGGAAACTGCAGCACATAGGCTAATGAAAACAAGTGTGCTGTACGTACTGAGCCAATGTCTATGAATGATTTAACATGGAGTAGCTCTAACAACAACAACAACAACAACAGTATCCTAGTGTTGGAAACTGCAGCACATAGGCTAATGAAAACAAGTGTGCTGTACGTACTGAGCCAATGTCTATGAATGATTTAACATGGAGTAGCTCTAACAACAACATCAACAACAACAGTATCCTAGTGTTGGAAACTGCAGCACATAGGCTAATGAAAACAAGTGTGCTGTACGTACTGAGAGATGTCTATGAATGGTTTAACATGGAGTAGCTCTAACAACAACAACAACAACAGTATCCTAGTGTTGGAAACTGCAGCACATAGGCTAATGAAAACAAGTGTGCTGTACGTACTGAGAGATGTCTATGAATGATTTAACATGGAGTAGCTCTAACAACAACAACAACAACAGTATCCTATTGTTGGAAACTGCAGCACATAGGCTAATGAAAACAAGTGTGCTGCACATACTGAGCCGATGTCTATGAATGATTTAACATGGTGTAGCTCTAACAACAACAACAACAACAACAACAACAGTATCCTAGTGTTGGAAACTGCAGCACATAGGCTAATGAAAACAAGTGTGCTGTACGTACTGAGAGATGTCTATGAATGATTTAACATGGAGTAGCTCTAATAACAACAACAACAGTATCCTAGTGGTGGAAACTGCAGCACATAGGCTAATGAAAACAAGTGTGCTGTACGTACTGAGAGATGTCTATGAATGATTTAACATGGAGCAGCTCTAATAACAACAACAACAGTATCCTAGTGTTGGAAACTGCAGCACATAGGCTAATGAAAACAAGTGTGCTGTACGTACTGAGAGATGTCTATGAATGATTTAACATGGAGTAGCTCTAACAACAACAACAACAACAACAACAGTATCCTATTTTTGGAAACTGCAGCACATAGGCTAATGAAAACAAGTGTGCTGTACATACTGAGCCGATGTCTATGAATGATTTAACATGGTGTAGCTCTAACAACAACAACAACAACAGTATCCTAGTGTTGGAAACTGCAGCACATAGGCTAATGAAAACAAGTGTGCTGTACATACTGAGCCGATGTCTATGAATGATTTAACATGGTGTAGCTCTAACAGCAACAACAACAACAGTATCCTAGTGTTGGAAACTGCAGCACATAGGCTAATGAAAACAAGTGTGCTGTACGTACTGAGAGATGTCTATGAATGTTTAACATGGAGTAGCTCAAACAACAACAACAACAACAGTATCCTAGTGTTGAAAACTGCAGCACATAGGCTAATGAAAACAAGTGTGCTGTACGTACTGAGAGATGTCTATGAATGATTTAACATGGAGTAGCTCCAACAACAACAACCGTATCCTAGTGTTGGAAACTGCAGCACATAGGCTAATGAAAACAAGTGTGCTGCACGTACTGAGAGATGTCTATGAATGATTTAACATGGAGTAGCTCTAACAACAACAACAACCGTATCCTAGTGTTGGAAACTGCAGCACATAGGCTAATGAAAACAAGTGTGCTGCACGTACTGAGAGATGTCTATGAATGATTTAACATGGAGTAGCTCTAACAACAACAACAACAACCGTATCCTAGTGTTGGAAACTGCAGCACATAGGCTAATGAAAACAAGTGTGCTGTACGTACTGAGAGATGTCTATGAATGATTTAACATGGAGTAGCTCTAACAACAACAACAACCGTATCCTAGTGTTGGAAACTGCAGCACATAGGCTAATGAAAACAAGTGTGCTGTACGTACTGAGCCAATGTCTATGAATGGTTTAACATGGAGTAGCTCTAACAACAACAACAACAACAGTATCCTAGTGTTGGAAACTGTAGCACATAGGCTAATGAAAACAAGTGTGCTGTACGTACTGAGCCAATGTCTATGAATGGTTTAACATGGAGTAGCTCTAACAACAACAACAACAGTATCCTAGTGTTCGAAACTGCAGCACATAGGCTAATGAAAACAAGTGTGCTGCACGTACTGAGAGATGTCTATGAATGATTTAACATGGAGTAGCTCTAACAACAACAACAACAGTATCCTAGTGTTGGAAACTGCAGCACATAGGCTAATGAAAACAAGTGTGCTGTGCGTACTGAGAGATGTCTATGAATGGTTTAACATGGAGTAGCTCTAACAACAACAACAACAGTATCCTAGTGTTGGAAACTGCAGCACATAGGCTAATGAAAACAAGTGTGCTGTACGTACTGAGAGATGTCTATAAATGATTTAACATGGTGTAGCTCTAACAACAACAACAACAACAGTATCCTAGTGTTGGAAACTGCAGCACATAGGCTAATGAAAACAAGTGTGCTGTGCGTACTGAGAGATGTCTATGAATGATTTAACATGGAGTAGCTCTAACAACAACAACAACAACAGTATCCTAGTGTTGGAAACTGTAGCACATAGGCTAATGAAAACAAGTGTGCTGTGCGTACTGAGAGATGTCTATGAATGATTTAACATGGAGTAGCTCTAACAACAACAACAACAACAGTATCCTAGTGTTGGAAACTGTAGCACATAGGCTAATGAAAACAAGTGTGCTGTACGTACTGAGCCAATGTCTATGAATGGTTTAACATGGAGTACCTCTAACAACAACAACAACAACAGTATCCTAGTGTTGGAAACTGTAGCACATGGGCTAATGGAAACAAGTGTGCTGTACGTACTCAGCCAATGTCTATGAATGATTTAACATGGAGTAGCTCTAACAACAACAACAACAACAACAGTATCCTAGTGTTGGAAACTGCAGCACATAGGCTAATGAAAACAAGTGTGCTGCACGTAAAGAGCCAATGTATATGACTGGTTTAACATGGAGTAGCGCTAACAACAACAACAACAACAGTATCCTAGTGTTGGAAACTGCAGCACATAGGCTAATGAAAACAAGTGTGCTGCACGTACTGAGAGATGTCCATGAATGATTTAACATGGTGTAGCTCTAACAACAACAACAACAGTATCCTAGTGTTGGAAACTGCAGCACATAGGCTAATGAAAACAAGGGTGCTGTACGTACTGAGAGATGTCTATGAATGGTTTAACATGAAGTAGCGCTAACAACAACAACAGTATCCAGTGTTGGAAACTGCAGCACATAGGCTAATGAAAACAAGTGTGCTGTGCGTACTGAGAGATGTCTATGAATGGTTTAACATGGAGTAGCTCTAACAACAACAACAACAACAGTATCCTAGTGTTGGAAACTGCAGCACATAGGCTAATGAAAACAAGTGTGCTTCACCTACTGAGCCAATGTCCATGAATGATTTAACATGGTGAAGCTCCAACAACAACAACAACAACAGTATCCTAGTGTTGGAAACTGCAGCACATAGGCTAATGAAAACAAGTGTGCTGTACGTACTGAGCCGATGTCTATGAATGATTTAACATGGAGTAGCTCTAACAACAACAACAGTATCCTAGTGTTGGAAACTGCAGCACATAGGCTAATGAAAACAAGTGTGCTGTACGTACTGAGAGATGTCTATCAATGGTTTAACATGGAGTAGCTCTAACAACAACAACAGTATCCTAGTGTTGGAAACTGCAGCACATAGGCTAATGAAAACAAGTGTGCTGTACGTACTGAGAGATGTCTATCAATGATTTAACATGGAGTAGCTCTAACAACAACAACAGTATCCTAGTGTTGGAAACTGCAGCACATAGGCTAATGAAAACAAGTGTGCTGTACGTACTGAGCCGATGTCTATGAATGATTTAACATGGAGTAGCTCTAACAACAACAACATTATCCTAGTGTTGGAAACTGCAGCACATAGGCTAATGAAAACAAGTGTGCTGTACGTACTGAGAGATGTCTATCAATGGTTTAACATGGAGTAGCTCTAACAACAACAACAACAGTATCCTAGTGTTGGAAACTGCAGCACATAGGCTAATGAAAACAAGTGTGCTGTACGTACTGAGAGATGTCTATGAATGGTTTAACATGGAGTAGCTCTAACAACAATAACAACATTATCCTAGTGTTGGAAACTGCAGCACATAGGCTAATGAAAACAAGTGTGCTGTGCGTACTGAGAGATGTCTGTGAATGGTTTATCATGGAGTAGCTCTAACAACACCAACAGTATCCTAGTGTTGAAAACTGTAGCACATAGGCTAATGAAAACAAGTGTGCTGTACGTACTGAGCCAATGTATATGAATGATTTAACATGGAGTAGCTCTAACAACAACAACAACAGTATCCTAGTGTTGGAAACTGCAGCACATAGGCTAATGAAAACAAGTGTGCTGTGCGTACTGAGAGATGTACATGAATGGTTTATCATGGAGTAGCTCTCACAACAACAACAACAGTATCCTAGTGCTGGAAACTGTAGCACATAGGCTAATGAAAACAAGTGTGCTGTACGTACTGAGCCAATGTCTATGAATGGTTTAACATGGAGTACCCCTAACAACAACAACAACAGTATCCTAGTGTTGGAAACTGTAGCACATAGGCTAATGAAACCAAGTGTGCTGTACGTACTGAGCCAATTTCTATGAATGATTTAACATGGATTAGCTTTAACAACAACAACAGTATCCTAGTGTTGGAAACTGCAGCACATAGGCTAATGAAAACAAGTGTGCTGTACGTACTGAGCCAATGTCTATGAATGATTTAACATGGAGTAGCTCTAACAACAACAACAACAGTATCCTAATGTTGGAAACTGCAGCACATAGGCTAATGAAAACAAGTGTACTGTACGTACTGAGCCAATGTCTATGAATGATTTAACATGGAGTAGCTCTAACAACAACAACAACAGTATCGTAGTGTTGGAAACTGCAGCACATAGGCTAATGAAAACAAGTGTGCTGTGCGTACTGAGAGATGTCTATGAATGGTTTAACATGGAGTAGCTCTAACAACAACAACAACAGTATCCTAGTGTTGGAAACTGCAGCACATAGGCTAATGAAAACAAGTGTGCTGCACGTACTGAGCCAATGTCTATGAATGATTTAACATGATGAAGCTACAACAACAACAACAACTGTATCCTAGTGTTGGAAACTGCAGCACATAGGCTAATGAAAACAAGTGTGCTGTACGTACTGAGCCAATGTCTATGAATGATTTAACATGGAGTAGCTCTAACAACAACAACAACAACAGTATCCTAGTGTTGGAAACTGCAGCACATAGGCTAATGAAAACAAGTGTGCTGTACGTACTGAGCCAATGTCTATGAATGATTTAACATGGAGTAGCTCTAACAACAACAACAACAGTATCCTAGTGTTGGTAACTGCAGCACATAGGCTAATGAAAACAAGTGTGCTGTACGTACTGAGCCAATGTCTATGAATGATTTAACATGGAGTAGCTCTAACAACAACAACAACAACAACAGTATCCTAGTGTTGGAAACTGCAGCACATAGGCTAATGAAAACAAGTGTGCTGTACGTACTGAGCCAATGTCTATGAATGATTTAACATGGAGTAGCTCTAACAACAACAACAACAGTATCCTAGTGTTGGAAACTGCAGCACATAGGCTAATGTAAACAAGTGTGCTGTAAGTACTGAGCCGATGTCTATGAATGAGTTAACATGGAGTAGCTCTAACAACAACAACAACAACAACAAAGGTATCCTAGTGTTGGAAACTGCAGCACATAGGCTAATGTAAACAAGTGTGCTGTACGTACTGAGCCAATGTATATGAATGAGTTAACATGGAGTAGCTCTAACAACAAAAACAGCAGTATCCTAGTGTTGGAAACTGCAGCACATAGGCTAATGAAAACAAGTGTGCTGTGGATACTGAGACATGTCTATGAATGGTTTAACATGGAGTAGCTCTAACAACAACAACAACAGTATCCTAGTGTTGGAAACTGAAGCACATAGGCTAATGAAAACAAGTGTGCTGTGCGTACTGAGAGATGTCTATGAATGATTTAACATGGAGTAGCTCTAACAACAACAACAGTATCCTAGTGTTGGAAACTGCAGCACATAGGCTAATGAAAACAAGTGTGCTGTACGTACTGAGCCAATGTCTATGAATGGTTTAACATGGAGTACCTCTAACAACAACAACAACAGTATCCTAGTGTTGGAAACTGCAGCACATAGGCTAATGAAAACAAGTGTGCTGCACGTACAGAGCCAATGTATATGACTGATTTAACATGGAGTAGCTCTAACAACAACAACAACAACAGTATCCTAGTGTTGGAAACTGCAGCACATAGGCTAATGAAAACAAGTGTGCTGCACGTACTGAGCCGATGTCCATGAATGATTTAACATGGTGAAGCTTTAACATCAACAACAACAACAACAACTGTATCCTAGTGTTGGAAACTGCAGCACATAGGCTAATGAAAACAAGTCTGCTGTACGTACTGAGCCGATGTCTATGAATGATTTAACATGGAGTAGCTCTAACAACAACAACAACAACAACAGTATCCTAGTGTTGAAAACTGCAGCACATAGGCTAATGAAACCAAGTGTGCTGTACGTACTGAGCCGATGTCTATGAATGATTGAACATGGAGTAGCTCTAACAACAACAACAACAGTATCCTAGTGTTGAAACTGCAGCACATAGGCTAATGAAAACAAGTGTGCTGTACGTACTGAGCCAATGTCTATGAATGATTTAACATGGAGTAGCTTTAACAACAACAACAACAACAACAACAGTATCCTAGTGTTCGAAACTGCAGCACATAGGCTAATGAAAACAAGTGTGCTGCACGTAAAGAGCCAATGTATATGACTGGTTTAACATGGAGTAGCGCTAACAACAACAACAACAGTATCCTAGTGTTGGAAACTGCAGCACATAGGCTAATGAAAACAAGTGTGCTGTGCGTACTGAGAGATGTCTATGAATGGTTTAACATGGAGTAGCTCTAACAACAACAACAACAGTATCCTAGTGTTGGAAACTGCAGCACATAGGCTAATGAAAACAAGTGTGCTGCACGTACTGAGAGATGTCCATGAATGATTTAACATGGTGTAGCTCTAACAACAACAACAACAGTATCCTAGTGTTGGAAACTGCAGCACATAGGCTAATGAAAACAAGTGTGCTGTACGTACTGAGAGATGTCTATGAATGGTTTAACATGGAGTAGCGCTAACAACAACAACAACAGTATCCAGTGTTGGAAACTGCAGCACATAGGCTAATGAAAACAAGTGTGCTGTGCGTACTGAGAGATGTCTATGAATGGTTTAACATGGAGTAGCTCTAACAACAACAACAACAGTATCCTAGTGTTGGAAACTGCAGCACATAGGCTAATGAAAGCAAGTGTGCTTCACCTACTGAGCCAATGTCCATGAATGATTTAACATGGTGAAGCTCCAACAACAACAACAACAGTATCCTAGTGTTGGAAACTGCAGCACATAGGCTAATGAAAACAAGTGTGCTGTACGTACTGAGCCGATGTCTATGAATGATTTAACATGGAGTAGCTCTAACAACAACAACAGTATCCTAGTGTTGGAAACTGCAGCACATAGGCTAATGAAAACAAGTGTGCTGTACGTACTGAGAGATGTCTATCAATGGTTTAACATGGAGTAGCTCTAACAACAACAACAGTATCCTAGTGTTGGAAACTGCAGCACATAGGCTAATGAAAACAGGTGTGCTGTACGTACTGAGAGATGTCTATCAATGATTTAACATGGAGTAGCTCTAACAACAACAACAGTATCCTAGTGTTGGAAACTGCAGCACATAGGCTAATGAAAACAAGTGTGCTGTACGTACTGAGCCGATGTCTATGAATGATTTAACATGGAGTAGCTCTAACAACAACAACATTATCCTAGTGTTGGAAACTGCAGCACATAGGCTAATGAAAACAAGTGTGCTGTACGTACTGAGAGATGTCTATCAATGATTTAACATGGTGTAGCTCTAACAACAACAACAGTATCCTAGTGTTGGAAACTGCAGCACATAGGCTAATGAAAACAAGTGTGCTGTACGTACTGAGAGATGTCTATGAATGGTTTAACATGGAGTAGCTCTAACAACAATAACAACATTATCCTAGTGTTGGAAACTGCAGCACATAGGCTAATGAAAACAAGTGTGCTGTGCGTACTGAGAGATGTCTGTGAATGGTTTATCATGGAGTAGCTCTAACAACACCAACAGTATCCTAGTGTTGAAAACTGTAGCACATAGGCTAATGAAAACAAGTGTGCTGTACGTACTGAGCCAATGTATATGAATGATTTAACATGGAGTAGCTCTAACAACAACAACAACAGTATCCTAGTGTTGGAAACTGCAGCACATAGGCTAATGAAAACAAGTGTGCTGTGCGTACTGAGAGATGTCCATGAATGGTTTATCATGGAGTAGCTCTCACAACAACATCAACAACAACAACAACAGTATCCTAGTGTTGGAAACTGTAGCACATAGGCTAATGAAAACAAGTGTGCTGTACGTACTGAGCCAATGTCTATGAATGGTTTAACATGGAGTACCTCTAACAACAACAACAACAGTATCCTAGTGTTGGAAAGTGTAGCACATAGGCTAATGAAAACAAGTGTGCTGTACGTACTGAGCCAATTTCTATGAATGATTTAACATGGATTAGCTTTAACAACAACAACAGTATCCTAGTGTTGGAAACTGCAGCACATAGGCTAATGAAAACAAGTGTGCTGTACGTACTGAGCCAATGTCTATGAATGATTTAACATGGAGTAGCTCTAACAACAACAACAACAGTATCCTAGTGTTGGAAACTGCAGCACATAGGCTAATGAAAACAAGTGTACTGTACGTACTGAGCCAATGTCTATGAATGATTTAACATGGAGTAGCTCTAACAACAACAACAACAACAGTATCGTAGTGTTGGAAACTGCAGCACATAGGCTAATGAAAACAAGTGTGCTGTGCGTACTGAGAGATGTCTATGAATGGTTTAACATGGAGTAGCTCTAACAACAACAACAACAGTATCCTAGTGTTGGAAACTGCAGCACATAGGCTAATGAAAACAAGTGTGCTGCACGTACTGAGCCAATGTCTATGAATGATTTAACATGATGAAGCTACAACAACAACAACAACAACTGTATCCTAGTGTTGGAAACTGCAGCACATAGGCTAATGAAAACAAGTGTGCTGTACGTACTGAGCCAATGTCTATGAATGATTTAACATGGAGTAGCTCTAACAACAACAACAGTATCCTAGTGTTGGAAACTGCAGCACATAGGCTAATGAAAACAAGTGTGCTGTACGTACTGAGCCAATTTCTATGAATGATTTAACATGGAGTAGCTCTAACAACAACAACAACAACAGTATCCTAGTGTTGGTAACTGCAGCACATAGGCTAATGAAAACAAGTGTGCTGTACGTACTGAGCCAATGTCTATGAATGATTTAACATGGAGTAGCTCTAACAACAACAACAACAACAACAGTATCCTAGTGTTGGAAACTGCAGCACATAGGCTAATGAAAACAAGTGTGCTGTACGTACTGAGCCAATGTCTATGAATGATTTAACATGGAGTAGCTCTAACAACAACAACAACAGTATCCTAGTGTTGGAAACTGCAGCACATAGGCTAATGTAAACAAGTGTGCTGTAAGTACTGAGCCGATGTCTATGAATGAGTTAACATGGAGTAGCTCTAACAACAACAACAACAACAACAAAGGTATCCTAGTGTTGGAAACTGCAGCACATAGGCTAATGTAAACAAGTGTGCTGTACGTACTGAGCCAATGTATATGAATGAGTTAACATGGAGTAGCTCTAACAACAAAAACAGCAGTATCCTAGTGTTGGAAACTGCAGCACATAGGCTAATGAAAACAAGTGTGCTGTGGATACTGAGACATGTCTATGAATGGTTTAACATGGAGTAGCTCTAACAACAACAACAACAGTATCCTAGTGTTGGAAACTGAAGCACATAGGCTAATGAAAACAAGTGTGCTGTGCGTACTGAGATATGTCTATGAATGATTTAACATGGAGTAGCTCTAACAACAACAACAGTATCCTAGTGTTGGAAACTGCAGCACATAGGCTAATGAAAACAAGTGTGCTGTACGTACTGAGCCAATGTCTATGAATGGTTTAACATGGAGTACCTCTAACAACAACAACAACAGTATCCTAGTGTTGGAAACTGCAGCACATAGGCTAATGAAAACAAGTGTGCTGCACGTACAGAGCCAATGTATATGACTGATTTAACATGGAGTAGCTCTAACAACAACAACAACAGTATCCTAGTGTTGGAAACTGCAGCACATAGGCTAATGAAAACAAGTGTGCTGCACGTACTGAGCCGATGTCCATGAATGATTTAACATGGTGAAGCTTTAACATCAACAACAACAACAACAACAACAACAACTGTATCCTAGTGTTGGAAACTGCAGCACATAGGCTAATGAAAACAAGTGTGCTGTACGTACTGAGCCGATGTCTATGAATGATTTAACATGGAGTAGCTCTAACAACAACAACAACAACAACAGTATCCTAGTGTTGAAAACTGCAGCACATAGGCTAATGAAACCAAGTGTGCTGTACGTACTGAGCCGATGTCTATGAATGATTGAACATGGAGTAGCTCTAACAACAACAACAACAACAGTATCCTAGTGTTGAAACTGCAGCACATAGGCTAATGAAAACAAGTGTGCTGTACGTACTGAGCCAATGTCTATGAATGATTTAACATGGAGTAGCTTTAACAACAACAACAACAACAGTATCCTAGTGTTCGAAACTGCAGCACATAGGCTAATGAAAACAAGTGTGCTGTACGTACTGAGCCAATTTCTATGAATGATTTAACATGGATTAGCTTTAACAACAACAACAACAACAGTATCCTGGTGTTCGAAACTGCAGCACATAGGCTAATGAAAACAAGTGTGCTGTACGTACTGAGCCAATTTCTATGAATGATTTAACATGGATTAGCTTTAACAACAACAACAACAACAACAACAGTATCCTAGTGTTGGAAACTGCAGCACATATGCTAATGAAAACAACTGTGCTGTACGTACTGAACCAATGTCTATGAATTATTTAACATGGAGTAGCTCTAACAACAACAACAGTATCCTAATGTTGGAAACTGCAGCACATAGGCTAATGAAAACAAGTGTGCTGTACGTACTGAGCCAATGTCTATGAATTATTTAACATGGAGTAGCTCTAACAACAACAACAACAAAAGTATCCTAGTGTTGGAAACTGCAGCACATAGGCTAATGAAAACAAGTGTGCTGTACGTACTGAGCCAATGTCTATGAATGATTTAACATGGAGTAGCTCTAACAACAACAACAACAGTATCCTAGTGTTGGAAACTGCAGCACATAGGCTAATGAAAACAAGTGTGCTGTACGTACTGAGCCAATGTCTATGAATTATTTAACATGGAGTAGCTCTAACAACAACAACAACAACAACAACAAAAGTATCCTAGTGTTGGAAACTGCAGCACATAGGCTAATGAAAACAAGTGTGCTGCACGTACTGAGAGATGTCTATGAATTATTTAACATGGAGTAGCTTTAACAACAACAACAACAGTATCCTAGTGTTGGAAACTGCAGCACATAGGCTAATGAAAACAAGTGTGCTGTACGTACTGAGCCAATGTCTATGAATGATTTAACATGGAGTAGCTTTAACAACAACAACAACAAAAGTATCCTAGTGTTGGAAACTGCAGCACATAGGCTAATGAAAACAAGTGTGCTGTACGTACTGAGCCAATGTCTATGAATGATTTAACATGGATTAGCTTTAACAACAACAACAGTATCCTAGTGTTGGAAACTGCAGCACATAGGCTAATGAAAACAAGTGTGCTGTACGTACTGAGAGATGTCTATGAATTATTTAACATGGAGTAGCTCTAACAACAACAACAACAACAACAAAAGTATCCTAGTGTTGGAAACTGCAGCACATAGGCTAATGAAAACAAGTGTGCTGCACGTACTGAGCCAATGTCTATGAATGATTTAACATGGATTAGCTTTAACAACAACAACAGTATCCTAGTGTTGGAAACTGCAGCACATAGGCTAATGAAAACAAGTGTGCTGTACGTACTGAGAGATGTCTATGAATTATTTAACATGGAGTAGCTCTAACAACAACAACAACAACAACAAAAGTATCCTAGTGTTGGAAACTGCAGCACATAGGCTAATGAAAACAAGTGTGCTGTACGTACTGAGAGATGTCTATGAATTATTTAACATGGAGTAGCTTTAACAACAACAACAACAACAGTATCCTAGTGTTGGAAACTGCAGCACATAGGCCAATGAAAACAAGTGTGCTGTACGTACTGAGCCAATGTCTATGAATGATTTAACATGGAGTAGCTTTAACAACAACAACAACAACAACAAAAGTATCCTAGTGTTGGAAACTGCAGCACATAGGCTAATGAAAACAAGTGTGCTGTACGTACTGAGCCAATGTCTATGAATGATTTAACATGGATTAGCTTTAACAACAACAACAACAACAGTATCCTAGTGTTGGAAACTGCAGCACATAGGCTAATGAAAACAAGTGTGCTGTACGTACTGAGCCAATGTCTATGAATGATTTAACATGGAGTAGCTTTAACAACAACAACAACAAAAGTATCCTAGTGTTGGAAACTGCAGCACATAGGCTAATGAAAACAAGTGTGCTGTACGTACTGAGCCAATGTCTATGAATGATTTAACATGGATTAGCTTTAACAACAACAACAACAACAGTATCCTAGTGTTGGAAACTGCAGCACATAGGCTAATGAAAACAAGTGTGCTGTACGTACTGAGCCAATGTCTATGAATGATTTAACATGGAGTAGCTCTAACAACAACAACAACAACAGTATCCTAGTGTTGGAAACTGCAGCACATAGGCTAATGAAAACAAGTGTGCTGTACGTACTGAGCCAATGTCTATGAATGATTTAACATGGAGTAGCTCTAACAACAACAACAACAGTATCCTAGTGTTGGTAACTGCAGCACATAGGCTAATGAAAACAAGTGTGCTGTACGTACTGAGCCAATGTCTATGAATGATTTAACATGGAGTAGCTCTAACAACAACAACAACAACAACAGTATCCTAGTGTTGGAAACTGCAGCACATAGGCTAATGAAAACAAGTGTGCTGTACGTACTGAGCCAATGTCTATGAATGATTTAACATGGAGTAGCTCTAACAACAACAACAACAGTATCCTAGTGTTGGAAACTGCAGCACATAGGCTAATGTAAACAAGTGTGCTGTAAGTACTGAGCCGATGTCTATGAATGAGTTAACATGGAGTAGCTCTAACAACAACAACAACAACAACAAAGGTATCCTAGTGTTGGAAACTGCAGCACATAGGCTAATGTAAACAAGTGTGCTGTACGTACTGAGCCAATGTATATGAATGAGTTAACATGGAGTAGCTCTAACAACAAAAACAGCAGTATCCTAGTGTTGGAGACTGCAGCACATAGGCTAATGAAAACAAGTGTGCTGTGGATACTGAGACATGTCTATGAATGGTTTAACATGGAGTAGCTCTAACAACAACAACAACAGTATCCTAGTGTTGGAAACTGAAGCACATAGGCTAATGAAAACAAGTGTGCTGTGCGTACTGAGAGATGTCTATGAATGATTTAACATGGAGTAGCTCTAACAACAACAACAGTATCCTAGTGTTGGAAACTGCAGCACATAGGCTAATGAAAACAAGTGTGCTGTACGTACTGAGCCAATGTCTATGAATGGTTTAACATGGAGTACCTCTAACAACAACAACAACAGTATCCTAGTGTTGGAAACTGCAGCACATAGGCTAATGAAAACAAGTGTGCTGCACGTACAGAGCCAATGTATATGACTGATTTAACATGGAGTAGCTCTAACAACAACAACAACAACAGTATCCTAGTGTTGGAAACTGCAGCACATAGGCTAATGAAAACAAGTGTGCTGCACGTACTGAGCCGATGTCCATGAATGATTTAACATGGTGAAGCTTTAACATCAACAACAACAACAACAACTGTATCCTAGTGTTGGAAACTGCAGCACATAGGCTAATGAAAACAAGTCTGCTGTACGTACTGAGCCGATGTCTATGAATGATTTAACATGGAGTAGCTCTAACAACAACAACAACAACAACAACAACAGTATCCTAGTGTTGAAAACTGCAGCACATAGGCTAATGAAACCAAGTGTGCTGTACGTACTGAGCCGATGTCTATGAATGATTGAACATGGAGTAGCTCTAACAACAACAACAACAGTATCCTAGTGTTGAAACTGCAGCACATAGGCTAATGAAAACAAGTGTGCTGTACGTACTGAGCCAATGTCTATGAATGATTTAACATGGAGTAGCTTTAACAACAACAACAACAACAACAACAACAGTATCCTAGTGTTCGAAACTGCAGCACATAGGCTAATGAAAACAAGTGTGCTGCACGTAAAGAGCCAATGTATATGACTGGTTTAACATGGAGTAGCGCTAACAACAACAACAACAGTATCCTAGTGTTGGAAACTGCAGCACATAGGCTAATGAAAACAAGTGTGCTGTGCGTACTGAGAGATGTCTATGAATGGTTTAACATGGAGTAGCTCTAACAACAACAACAACAGTATCCTAGTGTTGGAAACTGCAGCACATAGGCTAATGAAAACAAGTGTGCTGCACGTACTGAGAGATGTCCATGAATGATTTAACATGGTGTAGCTCTAACAACAACAACAACAGTATCCTAGTGTTGGAAACTGCAGCACATAGGCTAATGAAAACAAGTGTGCTGTACGTACTGAGAGATGTCTATGAATGGTTTAACATGGAGTAGCGCTAACAACAACAACAACAGTATCCAGTGTTGGAAACTGCAGCACATAGGCTAATGAAAACAAGTGTGCTGTGCGTACTGAGAGATGTCTATGAATGGTTTAACATGGAGTAGCTCTAACAACAACAACAACAGTATCCTAGTGTTGGAAACTGCAGCACATAGGCTAATGAAAGCAAGTGTGCTTCACCTACTGAGCCAATGTCCATGAATGATTTAACATGGTGAAGCTCCAACAACAACAACAACAGTATCCTAGTGTTGGAAACTGCAGCACATAGGCTAATGAAAACAAGTGTGCTGTACGTACTGAGCCGATGTCTATGAATGATTTAACATGGAGTAGCTCTAACAACAACAACAGTATCCTAGTGTTGGAAACTGCAGCACATAGGCTAATGAAAACAAGTGTGCTGTACGTACTGAGAGATGTCTATCAATGGTTTAACATGGAGTAGCTCTAACAACAACAACAGTATCCTAGTGTTGGAAACTGCAGCACATAGGCTAATGAAAACAGGTGTGCTGTACGTACTGAGAGATGTCTATCAATGATTTAACATGGAGTAGCTCTAACAACAACAACAGTATCCTAGTGTTGGAAACTGCAGCACATAGGCTAATGAAAACAAGTGTGCTGTACGTACTGAGCCGATGTCTATGAATGATTTAACATGGAGTAGCTCTAACAACAACAACATTATCCTAGTGTTGGAAACTGCAGCACATAGGCTAATGAAAACAAGTGTGCTGTACGTACTGAGAGATGTCTATCAATGATTTAACATGGTGTAGCTCTAACAACAACAACAGTATCCTAGTGTTGGAAACTGCAGCACATAGGCTAATGAAAACAAGTGTGCTGTACGTACTGAGAGATGTCTATGAATGGTTTAACATGGAGTAGCTCTAACAACAATAACAACATTATCCTAGTGTTGGAAACTGCAGCACATAGGCTAATGAAAACAAGTGTGCTGTGCGTACTGAGAGATGTCTGTGAATGGTTTATCATGGAGTAGCTCTAACAACACCAACAGTATCCTAGTGTTGAAAACTGTAGCACATAGGCTAATGAAAACAAGTGTGCTGTACGTACTGAGCCAATGTATATGAATGATTTAACATGGAGTAGCTCTAACAACAACAACAACAGTATCCTAGTGTTGGAAACTGCAGCACATAGGCTAATGAAAACAAGTGTGCTGTGCGTACTGAGAGATGTCCATGAATGGTTTATCATGGAGTAGCTCTCACAACAACATCAACAACAACAACAACAGTATCCTAGTGTTGGAAACTGTAGCACATAGGCTAATGAAAACAAGTGTGCTGTACGTACTGAGCCAATGTCTATGAATGGTTTAACATGGAGTACCTCTAACAACAACAACAACAGTATCCTAGTGTTGGAAAGTGTAGCACATAGGCTAATGAAAACAAGTGTGCTGTACGTACTGAGCCAATTTCTATGAATGATTTAACATGGATTAGCTTTAACAACAACAACAGTATCCTAGTGTTGGAAACTGCAGCACATAGGCTAATGAAAACAAGTGTGCTGTACGTACTGAGCCAATGTCTATGAATGATTTAACATGGAGTAGCTCTAACAACAACAACAACAGTATCCTAGTGTTGGAAACTGCAGCACATAGGCTAATGAAAACAAGTGTACTGTACGTACTGAGCCAATGTCTATGAATGATTTAACATGGAGTAGCTCTAACAACAACAACAACAACAGTATCGTAGTGTTGGAAACTGCAGCACATAGGCTAATGAAAACAAGTGTGCTGTGCGTACTGAGAGATGTCTATGAATGGTTTAACATGGAGTAGCTCTAACAACAACAACAACAGTATCCTAGTGTTGGAAACTGCAGCACATAGGCTAATGAAAACAAGTGTGCTGCACGTACTGAGCCAATGTCTATGAATGATTTAACATGATGAAGCTACAACAACAACAACAACAACTGTATCCTAGTGTTGGAAACTGCAGCACATAGGCTAATGAAAACAAGTGTGCTGTACGTACTGAGCCAATGTCTATGAATGATTTAACATGGAGTAGCTCTAACAACAACAACAGTATCCTAGTGTTGGAAACTGCAGCACATAGGCTAATGAAAACAAGTGTGCTGTACGTACTGAGCCAATTTCTATGAATGATTTAACATGGAGTAGCTCTAACAACAACAACAACAACAGTATCCTAGTGTTGGTAACTGCAGCACATAGGCTAATGAAAACAAGTGTGCTGTACGTACTGAGCCAATGTCTATGAATGATTTAACATGGAGTAGCTCTAACAACAACAACAACAACAACAGTATCCTAGTGTTGGAAACTGCAGCACATAGGCTAATGAAAACAAGTGTGCTGTACGTACTGAGCCAATGTCTATGAATGATTTAACATGGAGTAGCTCTAACAACAACAACAACAGTATCCTAGTGTTGGAAACTGCAGCACATAGGCTAATGTAAACAAGTGTGCTGTAAGTACTGAGCCGATGTCTATGAATGAGTTAACATGGAGTAGCTCTAACAACAACAACAACAACAACAAAGGTATCCTAGTGTTGGAAACTGCAGCACATAGGCTAATGTAAACAAGTGTGCTGTACGTACTGAGCCAATGTATATGAATGAGTTAACATGGAGTAGCTCTAACAACAAAAACAGCAGTATCCTAGTGTTGGAAACTGCAGCACATAGGCTAATGAAAACAAGTGTGCTGTGGATACTGAGACATGTCTATGAATGGTTTAACATGGAGTAGCTCTAACAACAACAACAACAGTATCCTAGTGTTGGAAACTGAAGCACATAGGCTAATGAAAACAAGTGTGCTGTGCGTACTGAGATATGTCTATGAATGATTTAACATGGAGTAGCTCTAACAACAACAACAGTATCCTAGTGTTGGAAACTGCAGCACATAGGCTAATGAAAACAAGTGTGCTGTACGTACTGAGCCAATGTCTATGAATGGTTTAACATGGAGTACCTCTAACAACAACAACAACAGTATCCTAGTGTTGGAAACTGCAGCACATAGGCTAATGAAAACAAGTGTGCTGCACGTACAGAGCCAATGTATATGACTGATTTAACATGGAGTAGCTCTAACAACAACAACAACAGTATCCTAGTGTTGGAAACTGCAGCACATAGGCTAATGAAAACAAGTGTGCTGCACGTACTGAGCCGATGTCCATGAATGATTTAACATGGTGAAGCTTTAACATCAACAACAACAACAACAACAACAACAACTGTATCCTAGTGTTGGAAACTGCAGCACATAGGCTAATGAAAACAAGTGTGCTGTACGTACTGAGCCGATGTCTATGAATGATTTAACATGGAGTAGCTCTAACAACAACAACAACAACAACAGTATCCTAGTGTTGAAAACTGCAGCACATAGGCTAATGAAACCAAGTGTGCTGTACGTACTGAGCCGATGTCTATGAATGATTGAACATGGAGTAGCTCTAACAACAACAACAACAACAGTATCCTAGTGTTGAAACTGCAGCACATAGGCTAATGAAAACAAGTGTGCTGTACGTACTGAGCCAATGTCTATGAATGATTTAACATGGAGTAGCTTTAACAACAACAACAACAACAGTATCCTAGTGTTCGAAACTGCAGCACATAGGCTAATGAAAACAAGTGTGCTGTACGTACTGAGCCAATTTCTATGAATGATTTAACATGGATTAGCTTTAACAACAACAACAACAACAGTATCCTGGTGTTCGAAACTGCAGCACATAGGCTAATGAAAACAAGTGTGCTGTACGTACTGAGCCAATTTCTATGAATGATTTAACATGGATTAGCTTTAACAACAACAACAACAACAACAGTATCCTAGTGTTGGAAACTGCAGCACATATGCTAATGAAAACAACTGTGCTGTACGTACTGAACCAATGTCTATGAATTATTTAACATGGAGTAGCTCTAACAACAACAACAGTATCCTAATGTTGGAAACTGCAGCACATAGGCTAATGAAAACAAGTGTGCTGTACGTACTGAGCCAATGTCTATGAATTATTTAACATGGAGTAGCTCTAACAACAACAACAACAAAAGTATCCTAGTGTTGGAAACTGCAGCACATAGGCTAATGAAAACAAGTGTGCTGTACGTACTGAGCCAATGTCTATGAATGATTTAACATGGAGTAGCTCTAACAACAACAACAACAGTATCCTAGTGTTGGAAACTGCAGCACATAGGCTAATGAAAACAAGTGTGCTGTACGTACTGAGCCAATGTCTATGAATTATTTAACATGGAGTAGCTCTAACAACAACAACAACAACAACAACAAAAGTATCCTAGTGTTGGAAACTGCAGCACATAGGCTAATGAAAACAAGTGTGCTGCACGTACTGAGAGATGTCTATGAATTATTTAACATGGAGTAGCTTTAACAACAACAACAACAGTATCCTAGTGTTGGAAACTGCAGCACATAGGCTAATGAAAACAAGTGTGCTGTACGTACTGAGCCAATGTCTATGAATGATTTAACATGGAGTAGCTTTAACAACAACAACAACAAAAGTATCCTAGTGTTGGAAACTGCAGCACATAGGCTAATGAAAACAAGTGTGCTGTACGTACTGAGCCAATGTCTATGAATGATTTAACATGGATTAGCTTTAACAACAACAACAGTATCCTAGTGTTGGAAACTGCAGCACATAGGCTAATGAAAACAAGTGTGCTGTACGTACTGAGAGATGTCTATGAATTATTTAACATGGAGTAGCTCTAACAACAACAACAACAACAACAAAAGTATCCTAGTGTTGGAAACTGCAGCACATAGGCTAATGAAAACAAGTGTGCTGCACGTACTGAGCCAATGTCTATGAATGATTTAACATGGATTAGCTTTAACAACAACAACAGTATCCTAGTGTTGGAAACTGCAGCACATAGGCTAATGAAAACAAGTGTGCTGTACGTACTGAGAGATGTCTATGAATTATTTAACATGGAGTAGCTCTAACAACAACAACAACAACAACAAAAGTATCCTAGTGTTGGAAACTGCAGCACATAGGCTAATGAAAACAAGTGTGCTGTACGTACTGAGAGATGTCTATGAATTATTTAACATGGAGTAGCTTTAACAACAACAACAACAACAGTATCCTAGTGTTGGAAACTGCAGCACATAGGCCAATGAAAACAAGTGTGCTGTACGTACTGAGCCAATGTCTATGAATGATTTAACATGGAGTAGCTTTAACAACAACAACAACAACAACAAAAGTATCCTAGTGTTGGAAACTGCAGCACATAGGCTAATGAAAACAAGTGTGCTGTACGTACTGAGCCAATGTCTATGAATGATTTAACATGGATTAGCTTTAACAACAACAACAACAGTATCCTAGTGTTGGAAACTGCAGCACATAGGCTAATGAAAACAAGTGTGCTGTACGTACTGAGCCAATGTCTATGAATGATTTAACATGGAGTAGCTTTAACAACAACAACAACAAAAGTATCCTAGTGTTGGAAACTGCAGCACATAGGCTAATGAAAACAAGTGTGCTGTACGTACTGAGCCAATGTCTATGAATGATTTAACATGGATTAGCTTTAACAACAACAACAACAACAGTATCCTAGTGTTGGAAACTGCAGCACATAGGCTAATGAAAACAAGTGTGCTGTACGTACTGAGCCAATGTCTATGAATGATTTAACATGGAGTAGCTCTAACAACAACAACAACAACAGTATCCTAGTGTTGGAAACTGCAGCACATAGGCTAATGAAAACAAGTGTGCTGTACGTACTGAGCCAATGTCTATGAATGATTTAACATGGAGTAGCTCTAACAACAACAACAACAGTATCCTAGTGTTGGTAACTGCAGCACATAGGCTAATGAAAACAAGTGTGCTGTACGTACTGAGCCAATGTCTATGAATGATTTAACATGGAGTAGCTCTAACAACAACAACAACAACAACAGTATCCTAGTGTTGGAAACTGCAGCACATAGGCTAATGAAAACAAGTGTGCTGTACGTACTGAGCCAATGTCTATGAATGATTTAACATGGAGTAGCTCTAACAACAACAACAACAGTATCCTAGTGTTGGAAACTGCAGCACATAGGCTAATGTAAACAAGTGTGCTGTAAGTACTGAGCCGATGTCTATGAATGAGTTAACATGGAGTAGCTCTAACAACAACAACAACAACAACAAAGGTATCCTAGTGTTGGAAACTGCAGCACATAGGCTAATGTAAACAAGTGTGCTGTACGTACTGAGCCAATGTATATGAATGAGTTAACATGGAGTAGCTCTAACAACAAAAACAGCAGTATCCTAGTGTTGGAAACTGCAGCACATAGGCTAATGAAAACAAGTGTGCTGTGGATACTGAGACATGTCTATGAATGGTTTAACATGGAGTAGCTCTAACAACAACAACAACAGTATCCTAGTGTTGGAAACTGAAGCACATAGGCTAATGAAAACAAGTGTGCTGTGCGTACTGAGAGATGTCTATGAATGATTTAACATGGAGTAGCTCTAACAACAACAACAGTATCCTAGTGTTGGAAACTGCAGCACATAGGCTAATGAAAACAAGTGTGCTGTACGTACTGAGCCAATGTCTATGAATGGTTTAACATGGAGTACCTCTAACAACAACAACAACAGTATCCTAGTGTTGGAAACTGCAGCACATAGGCTAATGAAAACAAGTGTGCTGCACGTACAGAGCCAATGTATATGACTGATTTAACATGGAGTAGCTCTAACAACAACAACAACAACAGTATCCTAGTGTTGGAAACTGCAGCACATAGGCTAATGAAAACAAGTGTGCTGCACGTACTGAGCCGATGTCCATGAATGATTTAACATGGTGAAGCTTTAACATCAACAACAACAACAACAACTGTATCCTAGTGTTGGAAACTGCAGCACATAGGCTAATGAAAACAAGTCTGCTGTACGTACTGAGCCGATGTCTATGAATGATTTAACATGGAGTAGCTCTAACAACAACAACAACAACAACAGTATCCTAGTGTTGAAAACTGCAGCACATAGGCTAATGAAACCAAGTGTGCTGTACGTACTGAGCCGATGTCTATGAATGATTGAACATGGAGTAGCTCTAACAACAACAACAACAGTATCCTAGTGTTGAAACTGCAGCACATAGGCTAATGAAAACAAGTGTGCTGTACGTACTGAGCCAATGTCTATGAATGATTTAACATGGAGTAGCTTTAACAACAACAACAACAACAACAACAGTATCCTAGTGTTCGAAACTGCAGCACATAGGCTAATGAAAACAAGTGTGCTGCACGTAAAGAGCCAATGTATATGACTGGTTTAACATGGAGTAGCGCTAACAACAACAACAACAGTATCCTAGTGTTGGAAACTGCAGCACATAGGCTAATGAAAACAAGTGTGCTGTGCGTACTGAGAGATGTCTATGAATGGTTTAACATGGAGTAGCTCTAACAACAACAACAACAGTATCCTAGTGTTGGAAACTGCAGCACATAGGCTAATGAAAACAAGTGTGCTGCACGTACTGAGAGATGTCCATGAATGATTTAACATGGTGTAGCTCTAACAACAACAACAACAGTATCCTAGTGTTGGAAACTGCAGCACATAGGCTAATGAAAACAAGTGTGCTGTACGTACTGAGAGATGTCTATGAATGGTTTAACATGGAGTAGCGCTAACAACAACAACAACAGTATCCAGTGTTGGAAACTGCAGCACATAGGCTAATGAAAACAAGTGTGCTGTGCGTACTGAGAGATGTCTATGAATGGTTTAACATGGAGTAGCTCTAACAACAACAACAACAGTATCCTAGTGTTGGAAACTGCAGCACATAGGCTAATGAAAGCAAGTGTGCTTCACCTACTGAGCCAATGTCCATGAATGATTTAACATGGTGAAGCTCCAACAACAACAACAACAGTATCCTAGTGTTGGAAACTGCAGCACATAGGCTAATGAAAACAAGTGTGCTGTACGTACTGAGCCGATGTCTATGAATGATTTAACATGGAGTAGCTCTAACAACAACAACAGTATCCTAGTGTTGGAAACTGCAGCACATAGGCTAATGAAAACAAGTGTGCTGTACGTACTGAGAGATGTCTATCAATGGTTTAACATGGAGTAGCTCTAACAACAACAACAGTATCCTAGTGTTGGAAACTGCAGCACATAGGCTAATGAAAACAGGTGTGCTGTACGTACTGAGAGATGTCTATCAATGATTTAACATGGAGTAGCTCTAACAACAACAACAGTATCCTAGTGTTGGAAACTGCAGCACATAGGCTAATGAAAACAAGTGTGCTGTACGTACTGAGCCGATGTCTATGAATGATTTAACATGGAGTAGCTCTAACAACAACAACATTATCCTAGTGTTGGAAACTGCAGCACATAGGCTAATGAAAACAAGTGTGCTGTACGTACTGAGAGATGTCTATCAATGATTTAACATGGTGTAGCTCTAACAACAACAACAGTATCCTAGTGTTGGAAACTGCAGCACATAGGCTAATGAAAACAAGTGTGCTGTACGTACTGAGAGATGTCTATGAATGGTTTAACATGGAGTAGCTCTAACAACAATAACAACATTATCCTAGTGTTGGAAACTGCAGCACATAGGCTAATGAAAACAAGTGTGCTGTGCGTACTGAGAGATGTCTGTGAATGGTTTATCATGGAGTAGCTCTAACAACACCAACAGTATCCTAGTGTTGAAAACTGTAGCACATAGGCTAATGAAAACAAGTGTGCTGTACGTACTGAGCCAATGTATATCAATGATTTAACATGGAGTAGCTCTAACAACAACAACAACAGTATCCTAGTGTTGGAAACTGCAGCACATAGGCTAATGAAAACAAGTGTGCTGTGCGTACTGAGAGATGTCCATGAATGGTTTATCATGGAGTAGCTCTCACAACAACATCAACAACAACAACAACAGTATCCTAGTGTTGGAAACTGTAGCACATAGGCTAATGAAAACAAGTGTGCTGTACGTACTGAGCCAATGTCTATGAATGGTTTAACATGGAGTACCTCTAACAACAACAACAACAGTATCCTAGTGTTGGAAAGTGTAGCACATAGGCTAATGAAAACAAGTGTGCTGTACGTACTGAGCCAATTTCTATGAATGATTTAACATGGATTAGCTTTAACAACAACAACAGTATCCTAGTGTTGGAAACTGCAGCACATAGGCTAATGAAAACAAGTGTGCTGTACGTACTGAGCCAATGTCTATGAATGATTTAACATGGAGTAGCTCTAACAACAACAACAACAGTATCCTAGTGTTGGAAACTGCAGCACATAGGCTAATGAAAACAAGTGTACTGTACGTACTGAGCCAATGTCTATGAATGATTTAACATGGAGTAGCTCTAACAACAACAACAACAACAGTATCGTAGTGTTGGAAACTGCAGCACATAGGCTAATGAAAACAAGTGTGCTGTGCGTACTGAGAGATGTCTATGAATGGTTTAACATGGAGTAGCTCTAACAACAACAACAACAGTATCCTAGTGTTGGAAACTGCAGCACATAGGCTAATGAAAACAAGTGTGCTGCACGTACTGAGCCAATGTCTATGAATGATTTAACATGATGAAGCTACAACAACAACAACAACTGTATCCTAGTGTTGGAAACTGCAGCACATAGGCTAATGAAAACAAGTGTGCTGTACGTACTGAGCCAATGTCTATGAATGATTTAACATGGAGTAGCTCTAACAACAACAACAGTATCCTAGTGTTGGAAACTGCAGCACATAGGCTAATGAAAACAAGTGTGCTGTACGTACTGAGCCAATTTCTATGAATGATTTAACATGGAGTAGCTCTAACAACAACAACAACAACAGTATCCTAGTGTTGGTAACTGCAGCACATAGGCTAATGAAAACAAGTGTGCTGTACGTACTGAGCCAATGTCTATGAATGATTTAACATGGAGTAGCTCTAACAACAACAACAACAACAACAGTATCCTAGTGTTGGAAACTGCAGCACATAGGCTAATGAAAACAAGTGTGCTGTACGTACTGAGCCAATGTCTATGAATGATTTAACATGGAGTAGCTCTAACAACAACAACAACAGTATCCTAGTGTTGGAAACTGCA
The DNA here is from genome assembly GCA_030765065.1 of Deroplatys truncata. Lineage (NCBI taxonomy): Eukaryota > Metazoa > Arthropoda > Insecta > Mantodea > Mantidae > Deroplatys > Deroplatys truncata. Next base: position 1,914,021 of record JAUKNL010000038.1, read on the forward strand.
GCACATAGGCTAATGTAAACAAGTGTGCTGTAAGTACTGAGCCGATGTCTATGAATGAGTTAACATGGAGTAGCTCTAACAACAACAACAACAACAACAAAGGTATCCTAGTGTTGGAAACTGCAGCACATAGGCTAATGTAAACAAGTGTGCTGTACGTACTGAGCCAATGTATATGAATGAGTTAACATGGAGTAGCTCTAACAACAAAAACAGCAGTATCCTAGTGTTGGAAACTGCAGCACATAGGCTAATGAAAACAAGTGTGCTGTGGATACTGAGACATGTCTATGAATGGTTTAACATGGAGTAGCTCTAACAACAACAACAACAGTATCCTAGTGTTGGAAACTGAAGCACATAGGCTAATGAAAACAAGTGTGCTGTGCGTACTGAGATATGTCTATGAATGATTTAACATGGAGTAGCTCTAACAACAACAACAGTATCCTAGTGTTGGAAACTGCAGCACATAGGCTAATGAAAACAAGTGTGCTGTACGTACTGAGCCAATGTCTATGAATGGTTTAACATGGAGTACCTCTAACAACAACAACAACAGTATCCTAGTGTTGGAAACTGCAGCACATAGGCTAATGAAAACAAGTGTGCTGCACGTACAGAGCCAATGTATATGACTGATTTAACATGGAGTAGCTCTAACAACAACAACAACAGTATCCTAGTGTTGGAAACTGCAGCACATAGGCTAATGAAAACAAGTGTGCTGCACGTACTGAGCCGATGTCCATGAATGATTTAACATGGTGAAGCTTTAACATCAACAACAACAACAACAACAACAACAACAACAACTGTATCCTAGTGTTGGAAACTGCAGCACATAGGCTAATGAAAACAAGTGTGCTGTACGTACTGAGCCGATGTCTATGAATGATTTAACATGGAGTAGCTCTAACAACAACAACAACAACAACAGTATCCTAGTGTTGAAAACTGCAGCACATAGGCTAATGAAACCAAGTGTGCTGTACGTACTGAGCCGATGTCTATGAATGATTGAACATGGAGTAGCTCTAACAACAACAACAACAGTATCCTAGTGTTGAAACTGCAGCACATAGGCTAATGAAAACAAGTGTGCTGTACGTACTGAGCCAATGTCTATGAATGATTTAACATGGAGTAGCTTTAACAACAACAACAACAACAGTATCCTAGTGTTCGAAACTGCAGCACATAGGCTAATGAAAACAAGTGTGCTGTACGTACTGAGCCAATTTCTATGAATGATTTAACATGGATTAGCTTTAACAACAACAACAACAACAGTATCCTGGTGTTCGAAACTGCAGCACATAGGCTAATGAAAACAAGTGTGCTGTACGTACTGAGCCAATTTCTATGAATGATTTAACATGGATTAGCTTTAACAACAACAACAACAACAACAGTATCCTAGTGTTGGAAACTGCAGCACATATGCTAATGAAAACAACTGTGCTGTACGTACTGAACCAATGTCTATGAATTATTTAACATGGAGTAGCTCTAACAACAACAACAGTATCCTAATGTTGGAAACTGCAGCACATAGGCTAATGAAAACAAGTGTGCTGTACGTACTGAGCCAATGTCTATGAATTATTTAACATGGAGTAGCTCTAACAACAACAACAACAAAAGTATCCTAGTGTTGGAAACTGCAGCACATAGGCTAATGAAAACAAGTGTGCTGTACGTACTGAGCCAATGTCTATGAATGATTTAACATGGAGTAGCTCTAACAACAACAACAACAGTATCCTAGTGTTGGAAACTGCAGCACATAGGCTAATGAAAACAAGTGTGCTGTACGTACTGAGCCAATGTCTATGAATTATTTAACATGGAGTAGCTCTAACAACAACAACAACAACAACAAAAGTATCCTAGTGTTGGAAACTGCAGCACATAGGCTAATGAAAACAAGTGTGCTGCACGTACTGAGAGATGTCTATGAATTATTTAACATGGAGTAGCTTTAACAACAACAACAACAGTATCCTAGTGTTGGAAACTGCAGCACATAGGCTAATGAAAACAAGTGTGCTGTACGTACTGAGCCAATGTCTATGAATGATTTAACATGGAGTAGCTTTAACAACAACAACAACAAAAGTATCCTAGTGTTGGAAACTGCAGCACATAGGCTAATGAAAACAAGTGTGCTGTACGTACTGAGCCAATGTCTATGAATGATTTAACATGGATTAGCTTTAACAACAACAACAGTATCCTAGTGTTGGAAACTGCAGCACATAGGCTAATGAAAACAAGTGTGCTGTACGTACTGAGAGATGTCTATGAATTATTTAACATGGAGTAGCTCTAACAACAACAACAACAACAACAAAAGTATCCTAGTGTTGGAAACTGCAGCACATAGGCTAATGAAAACAAGTGTGCTGCACGTACTGAGCCAATGTCTATGAATGATTTAACATGGATTAGCTTTAACAACAACAACAGTATCCTAGTGTTGGAAACTGCAGCACATAGGCTAATGAAAACAAGTGTGCTGTACGTACTGAGAGATGTCTATGAATTATTTAACATGGAGTAGCTCTAACAACAACAACAACAACAACAAAAGTATCCTAGTGTTGGAAACTGCAGCACATAGGCTAATGAAAACAAGTGTGCTGTACGTACTGAGAGATGTCTATGAATTATTTAACATGGAGTAGCTTTAACAACAACAACAACAACAGTATCCTAGTGTTGGAAACTGCAGCACATAGGCCAATGAAAACAAGTGTGCTGTACGTACTGAGCCAATGTCTATGAATGATTTAACATGGAGTAGCTTTAACAACAACAACAACAACAACAAAAGTATCCTAGTGTTGGAAACTGCAGCACATAGGCTAATGAAAACAAGTGTGCTGTACGTACTGAGCCAATGTCTATGAATGATTTAACATGGATTAGCTTTAACAACAACAACAACAACAGTATCCTAGTGTTGGAAACTGCAGCACATAGGCTAATGAAAACAAGTGTGCTGTACGTACTGAGCCAATGTCTATGAATGATTTAACATGGAGTAGCTTTAACAACAACAACAACAAAAGTATCCTAGTGTTGGAAACTGCAGCACATAGGCTAATGAAAACAAGTGTGCTGTACGTACTGAGCCAATGTCTATGAATGATTTAACATGGATTAGCTTTAACAACAACAACAACAACAGTATCCTAGTGTTGGAAACTGCAGCACATAGGCTAATGAAAACAAGTGTGCTGTACGTACTGAGCCAATGTCTATGAATGATTTAACATGGAGTAGCTTTAACAACAACAACAACAAAAGTATCCTAGTGTTGGAAACTGCAGCACATAGGCTAATGAAAACAAGTGTGCTGTACGTACTGAGCCAATGTCTATGAATGATTTAACATGGATTAGCTTTAACAACAACAACAACAACAGTATCCTAGTGTTCGAAACTGCAGCACATAGGCTAATGAAAACAAGTGTGCTGTACGTACTGAGCCAATGTCTATGAATGATTTAACATGGAGTAGCTTTAACAACAACAACAACAAAAGTATCCTAGTGTTGGAAACTGCAGCACATAGGCTAATGAAAACAAGTGTGCTGTACGTACTGAGCCAATGTCTATGAATGATTTAACATGGAGTAGCTTTAACAACAACAACAACAAAAGTATCCTAGTGTTGGAAACTGCAGCACATAGGCTAATGAAAACAAGTGTGCTGTACGTACTGAGCCAATGTCTATGAATGATTTAACATGGATTAGCTTTAACAACAACAACAACAGTATCCTAGTGTTGGAAACTGCAGCACATAGGCTAATGAAAACAAGTGTGCTGTACGTACTGAGAGATGTCTATGAATTATTTAACATGGAGTAGCTCTAACAACAACAAAAGTATCCTAGTGTTGGAAACTGCACCACATAGGCTAATGAAAACAAGTGTGCTGCACGTACTGAGAGATGTCTATGAATTATTTAACATGGAGTAGCTCTAACAACAACAACAACAACAACAGTATCCTAGTGTTGGAAACTGCAGCACATAGGCTAATGAAAACAAGTGTGCTGTACGTACTGAGAGATGTCTATGAATTATTTAACATGGAGTAGCTCTAACAACAACAACAACAACAACAACAAAAGTATCCTAGTGTTGGAAACTGCACCACATAGGCTAATGAAAACAAGTGTGCTGCACGTACTGAGAGATGTCTATGAATTATTTAACATGGAGTAGCTTTAACAACAACAACAACAACAAAAGTATCCTAGTGTTGGAAACTGCAGCACATAGGTTAATGAAAACAAGTGTGCTGTACGTACTGAGAGATGTCTATGAATTATTTAACATGGAGTAGCTCTAACAACAACAACAACAACAACAAAAAGTATCCTAGTGTTGGAAACTGCAGCACATAGGCTAATGAAAACAAGTGTGCTGTACGTACTGAGAGATGTCTATGAATTATTTAACATGGAGTAGCTCTAACAACAACAACAACAACAACAAAAGTATCCTAGTGTTGGAAACTGCAGCACATAGGCTAATGAAAACAAGTGTGCTGTACGTACTGAGAGATGTCTATGAATTATTTAACATGGAGTAGCTCTAACAACAACAACAACAACAACAACAGTATCCTAGTGTTGGAAACTGCAGCACATAGGCTAATGAAAACAAGTGTGCTGTACATACTGAGAGATGTCTATGAATTATTTAACATGGAGTAGCTCTAACAACAACAACAACAACAACAACAGTATCCTAGTGTTGGAAACTGCAGCACATAGGCTAATGAAAACAAGTGTGCTGTACGTACTGAGAGATGTCTATGAATTATTTAACATGGAGTAGCTCTAACAACAACAACAACAACAACAACAACAAAAGTATCCTAGTGTTGGAAACTGCAGCACATAGGCTAATGAAAACAAGTGTGCTGTACATACTGAGCCAATGTCTATGAATGGTTTAACATGGTGAAGCTCCAACAACAACAACAACAGTATCCTAGTGTTGGAAACTGCAGCACATAGGCTAATGAAAACAAGTGTGCTGTACGTACTGAGAGATGTCTATGAATGATTTAACATGGAGTAGCTCTAATAACAACAACAACAGTATCCTAGTGTTGGAAACTGCAGCACATAGGCTAATGAAAACAAGTGTGCTGTACGTACTGAGAGATGTCTATGAATGATTTAACATGGAGTAGCTCTAACAACAACAACAACAGTATCCTAGTGTTGGAAACTGCAGCACATAGGCTAATGAAAACAAGTGTGCTGTACGTACTGAGAGATGTCTATGAATGATTTAACATGGAGTAGCTCTAATAACAACAACAACAGTATCCTAGTGTTGGAAACTGCAGCACATAGGCTAATGAAAACAAGTGTGCTGTACGTACTGAGCCAATGTCTATGAATGATTTAACATGGAGTAGCTCTAACAACAACAACAACAACAGTATCCTAGTGTTGGAAACTGCAGCACATAGGCTAATGAAAACAAGTGTGCTGTACGTACTGAGCCAATGTCTATGAATGATTTAACATGGAGTAGCTCTAACAACAACAACAACAACAGTATCCTAGTGTTGGAAACTGCAGCACATAGGCTAATGAAAACAAGTGTGCTGTACGTACTGAGAGATGTCTATGAATGGTTTAACATGGAGTAGCTCTAACAACAACAACAACAACAACAACAACAGTATCCTAGTGTTGGAAACTGCAGCACATAGGCTAATGAAAACAAGTGTGCTGTACGTACTGAGAGATGTCTATGAATGATTTAACATGGAGTAGCTCTAACAACAACAACAACAACAGTATCCTATTGTTGGAAACTGCAGCACATAGGCTAATGAAAACAAGTGTGCTGTACATACTGAGCCGATGTCTATGAATGATTTAACATGGTGTAGCTCTAACAACAACAACAACAACAACAACAACAGTATCCTAGTGTTGGAAACTGCAGCACATAGGCTAATGAAAACAAGTGTGCTGTACGTACTGAGAGATGTCTATGAATGATTTAACATGGAGTAGCTCTAATAACAACAACAACAGTATCCTAGTGGTGGAAACTGCAGCACATAGGCTAATGAAAACAAGTGTGCTGTACGTACTGAGAGATGTCTATGAATGATTTAACATGGAGTAGCTCTAATAACAACAACAACAGTATCCAATTTTGGAAACTGCAGCACATAGGCTAATGAAAACAAGTGTGCTGTACGTACTGAGAGATGTCTATGAATGATTTAACATGGAGTAGCTCTAACAACAACAACAACAACAACAACAACAGTATCCTATTGTTGGAAACTGCAGCACATAGGCTAATGAAAACAAGTGTGCTGTACATACTGAGCCGATGTCTATGAATGATTTAACATGGTGTAGCTCTAACAACAACAACAACAACAACAACAGTATCCTAGTGTTGGAAACTGCAGCACATAGGCTAATGAAAACAAGTGTGCTGTACATACTGAGCCGATGTCTATGAATGATTTAACATGGTGTAGCTCTAACAACAACAACAACAACAGTATCCTAGTGTTGGAAACTGCAGCACATAGGCTAATGAAAACAAGTGTGCTGTACGTACTGAGAGATGTCTATGAATGATTAACATGGAGTAGCTCAAACAACAACAACAACAACAGTATCCTAGTGTTGAAAACTGCAGCACATAGGCTAATGAAAACAAGTGTGCTGTACGTACTGAGAGATGTCTATGAATGATTTAACATGGAGTAGCTCCAACAACAACAACCGTATCCTAGTGTTGGAAACTGCAGCACATAGGCTAATGAAAACAAGTGTGCTGCACGTACTGAGAGATGTCTATGAATGATTTAACATGGAGTAGCTCTAACAACAACAACAACCGTATCCTAGTGTTGGAAACTGCAGCACATAGGCTAATGAAAACAAGTGTGCTGCACGTACTGAGAGATGTCTATGAATGATTTAACATGGAGTAGCTCTAACAACAACAACAACAACAACCGTATCCTAGTGTTGGAAACTGCAGCACATAGGCTAATGAAAACAAGTGTGCTGTACGTACTGAGAGATGTCTATGAATGATTTAACATGGAGTAGCTCTAACAACAACAACAACCGTATCCTAGTGTTGGAAACTGCAGCACATAGGCTAATGAAAACAAGTGTGCTGCACGTACTGAGAGATGTCTATGAATGATTTAACATGGAGTAGCTCTAACAACAACAACAACCGTATCCTAGTGTTGGAAACTGCAGCACATAGGCTAATGAAAACAAGTGTGCTGTACATACTGAGCCGATGTCTATGAATGATTTAACATGGAGTAGCTCTAACAACAACAACAACAAAAAACACAACATCCTAGTTTTGGAAACTGCAGTATAGGATAATCAAAACAAGTGTGCTGTCAAGGTTAAGGTTAAGGTTATTTATTGAGGAAATTACCTGGTGCCGGTACATTAGGCCCGGCTAACAGGCTTATGTTTACATGTTTTTTACAGTTTGCGTGTTAGCATTATACTATGTTTACTTGTAGGAAAGAAAAAACCCATGCGGTAGCCAGCATTAGGCCACCGAGAACAGTTTTAGTTTGTAGTGTTTATCAGTTTTTGTTTTCTTAAATTTGTTTTGAAACACATTCTTTGTGCTGTACATACTGAGCCAATGTATATGAATGGTTTAACATGGTGAAGCTCCCACAACAACAACAGTATCCTATTAGTGGAAACTGCAGTATAGACCAATCAAAACAAGTGTGCTGTACATACTGAGCCAATGTATATGAATGGTTTAACATGGTGAAGCTCCAACAACAACAACAGTATCCTATTAGTGGAAACTTCAGTATAGACCAATCAAAACAAGTGTGCTGTACATACTGAGCCAATGTATATGAATGGTTTAACATGGTGAAGCTCCAACAACAACAACAACAGTATCCTATTAGTGGAAACTGCAGTATAGACCAATCAAAACAAGTGTGCTGTACATACTTAGCCAATGTATATGAATGGTTTAACATGGTGAAGCTCCAACAACAACAACAGTATCCTATTAGTGGAAGCTGCAGTATAGACCAATCAAAACAAGTGTGCTGTACATACTGAGCCAATGTATACGAATGGATTAACATGATGAAGCTCCAACAACAACAACAGTATCCTATTAGTGGAAACTGCAGTATAGACCAATCAAAACAAGTGTGCTGTACATACTGAGCCAATGTATATGAATGGTTTAACATGGTGAAGCTCCAACAACAACAGTATCCTAGTGTTGGAAACTGCAGTATAGGCTAATCAAAACAAGTGTCCTGTACATACTGAGCCAATGTATATGAATGGTTTAACATGGTGAAGCTCCAACAACAACAACAACAACAACAAAAACAACAAAAACAACAGTATCCTAGTGTTGGAAACTGCAGTATAGGCTAATGAAAACAAGTGTGTTGTACATACTGAGCCAATGTATATGAATGGTTTAACATGGTGAAGCTCCAACAACAACAACAGTATCCTATTAGTGGAAACTGCAGTATAGACCAATCAAAACAAGTGTGCTGTACATACTGAGCCAATGTATATGAATGGTTTAACATGGTGAAGCTCCAACAACAACAACAGTATCCTATTAGTGGAAACTGCAGTATAGACCAATCAAAACAAGTGTGCTGTACATACTGAGCCAATGTATATGAATGGTTTAACATGGTGAAGCTCCAACAACAACAACAACAACAACAACAAAAACAACAGTATCCTAGTGTTGGAAACTGCAGTATAGGCTAATGAAAACAAGTGTGTTGTACATACTGAGCCAATGTATATGAATGGTTTAACATGGTGAAGCTCCAACAACAACAACAACAAAAACAACAGTATCCTAGTGTTTGAAACTGCAGTATAGGCTAATGAAAACAAGTGTGCTGTACATACTGAGCCAATGTATATGAATGGTTTAACATGGTGAAGCTCCAACAACAACAACAGTATCCTAGTGTTGGAAACTGCAGTATAGACCAATCAAAACAAGTGTGCTGTACATACTGAGCCAATGTATATGAATGGTTTAACATGGTGAAGCTCTAACAACAACAACAACATTATCCTAGTGTTGGAAACTGCAGTATAGACCAATTAAAACAAGTGTGCTGTACATACTGAGCCAATGTATATGAATGGTTTAACATGGTGAAGCTCCAACAACAACAACAGTATCCTATTAGTGGAAACTGCAGTATAGACCAATCAAAACAAGTGTGCTGTACATACTGAGCCAATGTATATGAATGGTTTAACATGGTGAAGCTCCAACAACAACAACAGTATCCTATTAGTGGAAACTGCAGTATAGACCAATCAAAACAAGTGTGCTGTACATACTGAGCCAATGTATATGAATGGTTTAACATGGTGAAGCTCCAACAACAACAACAGTATCCTATTAGTGGAAACTGCAGTATAGACCAATCAAAACAAGTGTGCTGTACATACTGAGCCAATGTATATGAATGGTTTAACATGGTGAAGCTCCAACAACAACAACAGTATCCTATTAGTGGAAACTGCAGTATAGACCAATCAAAACAAGTGTGCTGTACATACTGAGCCAATGTATACGAATGGATTAACATGATGAAGCTCCAACAACAACAACAGTATCCTATTAGTGGAAACTGCAGTATAGACCAATCAAAACAAGTGTGCTGTACATACTGAGCCAATGTATATGAATGGTTTAACATGGTGAAGCTCCAACAACAACAACAGTATCCTTTTAGTGGAAACTGCAGTATAGACCAATCAAAACAAGTGTGCTGTACATACTGAGCAAATGTATATGAATGGTTTAACATGATGAAGCTCCAACAACAACAACAGTATCCTATTAGTGGAAACTGCAGTATAGACCAATCAAAACAAGTGTGCTGTACATACTGAGCCAATGTATATGAATGGTTTAACATGATGAAGCTCCAACAACAACAACAGTATCCTATTAGTGGAAACTGCAGTATAGACCAATCAAAACAAGTGTGCTGTACATACTGAGCCAATGTATATGAATGGATTAACATGATGAAGCTCCAACAACAACAACAACAACAACAGTATCCTATTAGTGGAAACTGCAGTATAGACCAATCAAAACAAGTGTGCTGTACATACTGAGCCAATGTATATGAATGGTTTAACATGATGAAGCTCCAACAACAACAACAGTATCCTATTAGTGGAAACTGCAGTATAGACCAATCAAAACAAGTGTGCTGTACATACTGAGCCAATGTATATGAATGGTTTAACATGGTGAAGCTCCAACAACAACAGTATCCTAGTGTTGGAAACTGCAGTATAGGCTAATCAAAACAAGTGTCCTGTACATACTGAGCCAATGTATATGAATGGTTTAACATGGTGAAGCTCCAACAACAACAACAACAGTATCCTAGTGTTGGAAACTGCAGTATAGGCTAATCAAAACAAGTGTCCTGTACATACTGAGCCAATGTATATGAATGGTTTAACATGGTGAAGCTCCAACAACAACAGTATCCTAGTGTTGGAAACTGCAGTATAGGCTAATCAAAACAGGTGTCCTGTACATACTGAGCCAATGTATATGAATGGTTTAACATGGTGAAGCTCCAACAACAACAACAACAGTATCCTAGTGTTGGAAACTGCAGTATAGGCTAATCAAAACAAGTGTCCTGTACATACTGAGCCAATGTATATGAATGGTTTAACATGGTGAAGCTCCAACAACAACAACAACAGTATCCTAGTGTTGGAAACTGCAGTATAGGCTAATCAAAACAAGTGTCCTGTACATACTGAGCCAATGTATATGAATGGTTTAACATGGTGAAGCTCCAACAACAACAACAACAAAAACAACAGTATCCTAGTGTTGGAAACTGCAGTATAGGCTAATGAAAACAAGTGTACTGTACATACTGAGCCAATGTATATGAATGGTTTAACATGGTGAAGCTCCAACAACAACAACAACAACAACAACAGTATCCTAGTGGTGGAAACAGGCAGCACATAGGCTAATGAAAACAAGTGTGCTGTACGTACTGAGAGATGTGTATGAATGGTTTAACATGGTGAAGCTCCAACAACAACAACAACAACAACAACAGTATCCTAGTGGTGGAAACAGGCAGCACATAGGCTAATGAAAACAAGTGTGCTGTACGTACTGAGAGATGTCTATGAATGGTTTAACATGGTGAAGCTCCAACAACAACAACAACAGTATCCTAGTGGTGGAAACAGGCAACACATAGGCTAATGCAAGCAAGTGTGCTGTACATACTGAGAGATGTCTATGAATGGTTTAACATGGTGAAGCTCCAACAACAACAACAACAGTATCCTAGTGGTGGAAACAGGCAGCACATAGGCTAATGAAAACAATTGTACTGTACGTATTGAACCAATGTCTATGAATGATTTAACATGGAGTAGCTCTAATAACAACAACAACAACAGTATCCTAGTGTTGGAAACTGCAGCACATAGGCTAATGAAAACAAGTGTGCTGTACGTACTGAACCAATGTCTATGAATGATTTAACATGGAGTAGCTCTAACAACAACAACAGTATCCTAGTGGTGGAAACTGCAGCACATAGTTTAATGAAAACAAGTGTAATGTACGTACCGAGCCAATCTCTACAAATGGTTTAACATGGAGTGGCTCTAACAACAACAACAGTATCCTAGTGGTGGAAACTGCAGCACATAGTTTAATGAAAACAAGTGTAATGTACGTACCGAGCCAATCTCTACAAATGGTTTAACATGGAGTGGCTCTAACAACAACAACAGTATCCTAGTGGTGGAAACTGCAGCACATAGTTTAATGAAAACAAGTGTGCTGTACGTACTGAGCCAATCTCTACAAATGGTTTAACATGGAGTGGCTCTAACAACAACAACAGTATCCTAGTGGTGGAAACTGCAGCACATAGGCTAATGAAAACAAGTGTGCTGTACGTACTGAGAGATGTCTATGAATGATTTAACATGGAGTAGCTCTAATAACAAAAACAACAGTATCCTAGTGGTGGAAACTGCAGCACATAGGGTAATGAAAACAAGTGTGCTGTACGTACTGAGAGATGTCTATGAATTATTTAACATGGAGTAGCTCTAACAACAACAACAACAACAACAACAAAAGTATCCAAGTGTTAGCAACTGCAGCACATAGGCTAATGAAAACAAGTGTGCTGCACGTACTGAGAGATGTCTATGAATTATTTAACATGGAGTAGCTTTAACAACAACAACAGTATCCTAGTGTTGGAAACTGCAGCACATAGGCTAATGAAAACAAGTGTGCTGTACGTACTGAGCCAATGTCTATGAATGATTTAACATGGAGTAGCTTTAACAACAACAACAACAAAAGTATCCTAGTGTTGGAAACTGCAGCACACAGGCTAATGAAAACAAGTGTGCTGTACGTACTGAGCCAATGTCTAGGAATGATTTAACATGGATTAGCTTTAACAACAACAACAGTATCCTAGTGTTGGAAACTGCAGCACATAGGCTAATGAAAACAAGTGTGCTGTACGTACTGAGAGATGTCTATGAATTATTTAACATGGAGTAGCTCTAACAACAACAACAACAAAAGTATCCTAGTGTTGGAAACTGCACCACATAGGCTAATGAAAACAAGTGTGCTGCACGTACTGAGAGATGTCTATGAATTATTTAACATGGAGTAGCTCTAACAACAACAACAACAACAACAAAAGTATCCTAGTGTTGGAAACTGCAGCACATAGGCTAATGAAAACAAGTGTGCTGTACGTACTGAGAGATGTCTATGAATTATTTAACATGGAGTAGCTCTAACAACAACAACAAAAGTATCCTAGTGTTGGAAACTGCAGCACATAGGCTAATGAAAACAAGTGTGCTGTACGTACTGAGAGATGTCTATGAATTATTTAACATGGAGTAGCTCTAACAACAACAACAACAACAACAAAAGTATCCTAGTGTTGGAAACTGCAGCACATAGGCTAATGAAAACAAGTGTGCTGTACATACTGAGAGATGTCTATGAATTATTTAACATGGAGTAGCTCTAACAACAACAACAACAACAACAGTATCCTAGTGTTGGAAACTGCAGCACATAGGCTAATGAAAACAAGTGTGCTGTACGTACTGAGAGATGTCTATGAATTATTTAACATGGAGTAGCTCTAACAACAACAACAACAACAACAAAAGTATCCTAGTGTTGGAAACTGCAGCACATAGGCTAATGAAAACAAGTGTGCTGTACATACTGAGCCAATGTCTATGAATGGTTTAACATGGTGTAGCTCTAACAACAACAACAGTATCCTAGTGTTGGAAACTGCAGCACATAGGCTAATGAAAATAAGTGTGCTGTACATACTGAGCCAATGTCTATGAATGGTTTAACATGGTGAAGCTCCAACAACAACAACAACAACAACAGTATCCTAGTGTTGGAAACTGCAGCACATAGGCTAATGAAAACAAGTGTGCTGTACGTACTGAGAGATGTCTATGAATGATTTAACATGGAGTAGCTTTAACAACAACAACCACAACAGTATCCTAGTGTTGGAAACTGCAGCACATAGGCTAATGAAAACAAGTGTGCTGTACGTACTGAGAGATGTCTATGAATGATTTAACATGGAGTAGCTCTAATAACAACAACAACAGTATCCTAGTGTTGGAAACTGCAGCACATAGGCTAATGAAAACAAGTGTGCTGTACGTACTGAGAGATGTCTATGAATGATTTAACATGGAGTAGCTCTAATAACAACAACAACAGTATCCTAGTGTTGGAAACTGCAGCACATAGGCTAATGAAAACAAGTGTGCTGTGCGTACTGAGAGATGTCTATGAATGATTTAACATGGAGTAGCTCTAACAACAACAACAGTATCCTAGTGTTGGAAACTGCAGCACATAGGCTAATGAAAACAAGTGTGCTGTACGTACTGAGAGATGTCTATGAATGGTTTAACATGGAGTAGCTCTAACAACAACAACAACAACAACAACAACAGTATCCTAGTGTTGGAAACTGCAGCACATAGGCTAATGAAAACAAGTGTGCTGTACGTACTGAGAGATGTCTATGAATGATTTAATATGGAGTAGCTCTAACAACATCAACAACAACAGTATCCTATTGTTGGAAACTGCAGCACATAGGCTAATGAAAACAAGTGTGCTGTACATACTGAGCCGATGTCTATGAATGATTTAACATGGTGTAGCTCTAACAACAACAACAACAACAACAACAGTATCCTAGTGTCTGAAACTGCAGCACATAGGCTAATGAAAACAAGTGTGCTGTACGTACTGAGAGATGTCTATGAATGATTTAACATGGAGTAGCTCTAACAACAACAACAACAACAGTATCCTATTGTTGGAAACTGCAGCACATAGGCTAATGAAAACAAGTGTGCTGTACATACTGAGCCGATGTCTATGAATGATTTAACATGGTGTAGCTCTAACAACAACAACAACAACAGTATCCTAGTGTTGGAAACTGCAGCACATAGGCTAATGAAAACAAGTGTGCTGTACGTACTGAGAGATGTCTATGAATGATTTAACATGGAGTAGCTCTAATAACAACAACAACAGTATCCTAGTGGTGGAAACTGCAGCACATAGGCCAATGAAAACAAGTGTGCTGTACGTACTGAGAGATGTCTATGAATGATTTAACATGGAGTAGCTCTAACAACAACAACAACAACAGTATCCTATTGTTGGAAACTGCAGCACATAGGCTAATGAAAACAAGTGTGCTGTACATACTGAGCCGATGTCTATGAATGATTTAACATGGTGTAGCTATAACAACAACAACAACAACAGTATCCTAGTGTTGGAAACTGCAGCACATAGGCTAATGAAAACAAGTGTGCTGTACGTACTGAGAGATGTCTATGAATGATTTAACATGGAGTAGCTCTAATAACAACAACAACAGTATCCTAGTGTTGGAAACTGCAGCACATAGGCTAAAGAAAACAAGTGTGCTGTACGTACTGAGAGATGTCTATGAATGATTTAACATGGAGTAGCTCTAACAACAACAACAACAACAACAACAGTATCCTATTGTTGGAAACTGCAGCACATAGGCTAATGAAAACAAGTGTGCTGTACATACTGAGCCGATGTCTATGAATGATTTAACATGGTGTAGCTCTAACAACAACAACAACAACAGATCCTATTGTTGGAAACTGCAGCACATAGGCTAATGAAAACAAGTGTGCTGTACATACTGAGCCGATGTCTATGAATGATTTAACATGGTGTAGCTCTAACAACAACAGTATCCTAGTGTTGGAAACTGCAGCACATAGGCTAATGAAAACAAGTGTGCTGTACGTACTGAGAGATGTCTATGAATGATTTAACATGGAGTAGCTCTAACAACAACAACAACAACAACAACAGTATCCTATTGTTGGAAACTGCAGCACATAGGCTAATGAAAACAAGTGTGCTGTACATACTGAGCCGATGTCTATGAATGATTTAACATGGTGTAGCTCTAACAACAACAACAACAACAACAGTATCCTATTGTTGGAAACTGCAGCACATAGGCTAATGAAAACAAGTGTGCTGTACGTACGTAGAGATGTCTATGAATGATTTAACATGGAGTAGCTCTAACAACAACAACAACAACAGTATCCTATTGTTGGAAACTGCAGCACATAGGCTAATGAAAACAAGTGTGCTGTACATACTGAGCCGATGTCTATGAATGATTTAACATGGTGTAGCTCTAACAACAACAACAACAACAACAAAGACAACAACAACAACATCCTTGTGTTGGAAACTGCAGCACATAGGCTAATGAAAACAAGTGTGCTGTACGTACTGAGAGATGTCTATGAATGATTAACATGGAGTAGCTCAAACAACAACAACAACAACAACAGTATCCTAGTGTTGAAAACTGCAGCACATAGGCTAATGAAAACAAGTGTGCTGTACGTACTGAGAGATGTCTATGAATGATTTAACATAGAGTAGCTCTAACAACAACAACAACCGTATCCTATTGTTGGAAACTGCAGCACATAGGCTAATGAAAACAAGTGTGCTGCACGTACTGAGAGATGTCTATGAATGATTTAACATGGAGTAGCTCTAACAACAACAACCGTATCCTAGTGTTGGAAACTGCAGCACATAGGCTAATGAAAACAAGTGTGCTGCACGTACTGAGAGATGTCTATGAATGATTTAACATGGAGTAGCTCTAACAACAACAACAACAACAACCGTATCCTAGTGTTGGAAACTGCAGCACATAGGCTAATGAAAACAAGTGTGCTGTACATACTGAGCCGATGTCTATGAATGATTTAACATGGAGTAGCTCTAACAACAACAACAACAAACACAACATCCTAGTTTTGGAAACTGCAGTATAGGATAATCAAAACAAGTGTGCTGTTAAGCTTAAGGTTAAGGTTATTTATTGAGGAAATTACCTGGTGCCGGTACATTAGGCCCGGCTAACAGGCTTATGTTTACATGTTTTTTACAGTTTGCGTGTTAGCATTATACTATGTTTACTTGTAGGAAAGAAAAAACCCATGCGGTAGCCAGCATTAGGCCACCGAGAACAGTTTTAGTTTGTAGTGTTTATCAGTTTTTGTTTTCTTAAATTTGTTTTGAAACACATTCTTTGTGTTGTACATACTGAGCCAATGTATATGAATGGTTTAACATGGTGAAGCTCCCACAACAACAACAGTATCCTATTAGTGGAAACTGCAGTATAGACCAATCAAAACAAGTGTGCTGTACATAATGAGCCAATGTATATGAATGGTTTAACATGGTGAAGCTCCAACAACAACAACAGTATCCTATTAGTGGAAACTGCAGTATAGACCAATCAAAACAAGTGTGCTGTACATACTGAGCCAATGTATATGAATGGTTTAACATGATGAAGCTCCAACAACAACAACAGTATCCTATTAGTGGAAACTGCAGTATAGACCAATCAAAACAAGTGTGCTGTACATACTGAGCCAATGTATATGAATGGTTTAACATGGTGAAGCTCCAACAACAACAACAGTATCCTATTAGTGGAAACTGCAGTATAGACCAATCAAAACAAGTGTGCTGTACATACTGAGCCAATGTATATGAATGGTTTAACATGGTGAAGCTCCAACAACAACAACAGTATCCTATTAGTGGAAACTTCAGTATAGACCAATCAAAACAAGTGTGCTGTACATACTGAGCCAATGTATATTAATGGTTTAACATGGTGAAGCTCCAACAACAACAACAACAGTATCCTATTAGTGGAAACTGCAGTATAGACCAATCAAAACAAGTGTGCTGTACATACTGAGCCAATGTATATGAATGGTTTAACATGGTGAAGCTCCAACAACAACAGTATCCTAGTGTTGGAAACTGCAGTATAGGCTAATCAAAACAAGTGTCCTGTACATACTGAGCCAATGTATATGAATGGTTTAACATGGTGAAGCTCCAACAACAACAACAACAACAACAACAAAAACAAAAAAACAACGGTATCCTAGTGTTGGAAACTGCAGTATAGGCTAATGAAAACAAGTGTGCTGTACATACTGAGCCAATGTATATGAATGGTTTAACATGGTGAAGCTCCAACAACAACAACAGTATCCTATTAGTGGAAACTGCAGTATAGACCAATCAAAACAAGTGTGCTGTACATACTGAGCCAATGTATATGAATGGTTTAACATGGTGAAGCTCCAACAACAACAACAGTATCCTATTAGTGGAAACTGCAGTATAGACCAATCAAAACAAGTGTGCTGTACATACTGAGCCAATGTATATGAATGGTTTAACATGGTGAAGCCCCAACAACAACAACAGTATCCTATTAGTGGAAACTGCAGTATAGACCAATCAAAACAAGTGTGCTGTACATACTGAGCCAATGTATATGAATGGTTTAACATGGTGAAGCTCCAACAACAACAACAACAAAAACAACAGTATCCTAGTGTTGGAAACTGCAGTATAGGCTAATGAAAACAAGTGTGCTGTACATACTGAGCCAATGTATATGAACGGTTTAACATGGTGAAGCTCCAACAACAACAACAACAACAAAAACAACAGTATCCTAGTGTTTGAAACTGCAGTATAGGCTAATGAAAACAAGTGTGCTGTACATACTGAGCCAATGTATATGAATGGTTTAACATGGTGAAGCTCCAACAACAACAACAGTATCCTAGTGTTGGAAACTGCAGTATAGACCAATCAAAACAAGTGTGCTGTACATACTGAGCCAATGTATATGAATGGTTTAACATGGTGAAGCTCCAACAACAACAACAGTATCCTAGTGTTGGAAACTGCAGTATAGACCAATCAAAACAAGTGTGCTGTACATACTGAGCCAATGTATATGAATGGTTTAACATGGTGAAGCTCCAACAACAACAACAGTATCCTATTAGTGGAAACTGCAGTATAGACCAATCAAAACAAGTGTGCTGTACATACTGAGCCAATGTATATGAATGGTTTAACATGGTGAAGCTCCAACAACAACAACAGTATCCTATTAGTGGAAACTGCAGTATAGACCAATCAAAACAAGTGTGCTGTACATACTGAGCCAATGTATATGAATGGTTTAACATGGTGAAGCTCCAACAACAACAACAGTATCCTATTAGTGGAAACTGCAGTATAGACCAATCAAAACAAGTGTGCTGTACATACTGAGCCAATGTATACGAATGGATTAACATGATGAAGCTCCAACAACAACAACAACAGTATCCTATTAGTGGAAACTGCAGTATAGACCAATCAAAACAAGTGTGCTGTACATACTGAGCCAATGTATATGAATGGTTTAACATGGTGAAGCTCCAACAACAACAACAGTATCCTATTAGTGGAAACTGCAGTATACACCAATCAAAACAAGTGTGCTGTACATACTGAGCCAATGTATACGAATGGATTAACATGATGAAGCTCCAACAACAACAACAACAGTATCCTATTAGTGGAAACTGCAGTATAGACCAATCAAAACAAGTGTGCTGTACATACTGAGCCAATGTATATGAATGGTTTAACATGATGAAGCTCCAACAACAACAACAGTATCCTATTAGTGGAAACTGCAGTATAGACCAATCAAAACAAGTGTGCTGTACATACTGAGCCAATGTATATGAATGGTTTAACATGGTGAAGCTCCAACAACAACAACAACAACAACAACAGTATCCTATTAGTGGAAACTGCAGTATAGAGCATTTAAAACAAGTGTGCTGTACATACTGAGCCAATGTATACGAATGGATTAACATGATGAAGCTCCAACAACAACAACAGTATCCTATTAGTGGAAACTGCAGTATAGACCAATCAAAACAAGTGTGCTGTACATACTGAGCCAATGTATATGAATGGTTTAACATGGTGAAGCTCCAACAACAACAACAGTATCCTATTAGTGGAAACTGCAGTATAGACCAATCAAAACAAGTGTGCTGTACATACTGAGCCAATGTATACGAATGGATTAACATGATGAAGCTCCAACAACAACAACAGTATCCTATTAGTGGAAACTGCAGTATAGACCAATCAAAACAAGTGTGCTGTACATACTGAGCCAATGTATATGAATGGTTTAACATGATGAAGCTCCAACAACAACAACAGTATCCTATTAGTGGAAACTGCAGTATAGACCAATCAAAACAAGTGTGCTGTACATACTGAGCCAATGTATACGAATGGATTAACATAATGAAGCTCCAACAACAACAACAGTATCCTATTAGTGGAAACTGCAGTATAGACCAATCAAAACAAGTGTGCTGTACATACTGAGCCAATGTATATGAATGGTTTAACATGATGAAGCTCCAACAACAACAACAGTATCCTATTAGTGGAAACTGCAGTATAGACCAATCAAAACAAGTGTGCTGTACATACTGAGAGATGTCTATGAATTATTTAACATGGAGTAGCTCTAACAACAACAACAACAACAACAGTATCCTAGTGTTGGAAACTGCAGCACATAGGCTAATGAAAACAAGTGTGCTGTACGTACTGAGAGATGTCTATGAATTATTTAACATGGAGTAGCTCTAACAACAACAACAACAACAAAAGTATCCTAGTGTTGGAAACTGCAGCACATAGGCTAATGAAAACAAGTGTGCTGTACATACTGAGCCAATGTCTATGAATGGTTTAACATGGTGTAGCTCTAACAACAACAACAGTATCCTAGTGTTGGAAACTGCAGCACATAGGCTAATGAAAATAAGTGTGCTGTACATACTGAGCCAATGTCTATGAATGGTTTAACATGGTGAAGCTCCAACAACAACAACAACAACAACAGTATCCTAGTGTTGGAAACTGCAGCACATAGGCTAATGAAAACAAGTGTGCTGTACGTACTGAGAGATGTCTATGAATGATTTAACATGGAGTAGCTTTAACAACAACAACAACAGTATCCTAGTGTTGGAAACTGCAGCACATAGGCTAATGAAAACAAGTGTGCTGTACGTACTGAGAGATGTCTATGAATGATTTAACATGGAGTAGCTCTAATAACAACAACAACAGTATCCTAGTGTTGGAAACTGCAGCACATAGGCTAATGAAAACAAGTGTGCTGTACGTACTGAGAGATGTCTATGAATGATTTAACATGGAGTAGCTCTAATAACAACAACAACAGTATCCTAGTGTTGGAAACTGCAGCACATAGGCTAATGAAAACAAGTGTGCTGTGCGTACTGAGAGATGTCTATGAATGATTTAACATGGAGTAGCTCTAACAACAACAACAGTATCCTAGTGTTGGAAACTGCAGCACATAGGCTAATGAAAACAAGTGTGCTGTACGTACTGAGAGATGTCTATGAATGGTTTAACATGGAGTAGCTCTAACAACAACAACAACAACAACAGTATCCTAGTGTTGGAAACTGCAGCACATAGGCTAATGAAAACAAGTGTGCTGTACGTACTGAGAGATGTCTATGAATGATTTAATATGGAGTAGCTCTAACAACAACAACAACAACAGTATCCTATTGTTGGAAACTGCAGCACATAGGCTAATGAAAACAAGTGTGCTGTACATACTGAGCCGATGTCTATGAATGATTTAACATGGTGTAGCTCTAACAACAACAACAACAACAGTATCCTAGTGTCTGAAACTGCAGCACATAGGCTAATGAAAACAAGTGTGCTGTACGTACTGAGAGATGTCTATGAATGGTTTAACATGGAGTAGCTCTAACAACAACAACAACAACAACAGTATCCTAGTGTCTGAAACTGCAGCACATAGGCTAATGAAAACAAGTGTGCTGTACGTACTGAGAGATGTCTATGAATGATTTAACATGGAGTAGCTCTAACAACAACAACAGTATCCTAGTGTTGGAAACTGCAGCACATAGGCTAATGAAAACAAGTGTGCTGTACGTACTGAGAGATGTCTATGAATGGTTTAACATGGAGTAGCTCTAAAAACAACAACAACAACAACAGCATCCTAGTGTCTGAAACTGCAGCACATAGGCTAATGAAAACAAGTGTGCTGTACGTACTGAGAGATGTCTATGAATGATTTAACATGGAGTAGCTCTAACAACAACAACAACAACAGTATCCTATTGTTGGAAACTGCAGCACATAGGCTAATGAAAACAAGTGTGCTGTACATACTGAGCCGATGTCTATGAATGATTTAACATGGTGTAGCTCTAACAACAACAACAACAACAACAGTATCCTAGTGTTGGAAACTGCAGCACATAGGCTAATGAAAACAAGTGTGCTGTACGTACTGAGAGATGTCTATGAATGATTTAACATGGAGTAGCTCTAATAACAACAACAACAGTATCCTAGTGGTGGAAACTGCAGCACATAGGCTAATGAAAACAAGTGTGCTGTACGTACTGAGAGATGTCTATGAATGATTTAACATGGAGTAGCTCTAATAACAACAACAACAGTATCCTAGTGGTGGAAACTGCAGCACATAGGCTAATGAAAACAAGTGTGCTGTACGTACTGAGAGATGTCTATGAATGATTTAACATGGAGTAGCTCTAATAACAACAACAACAGTATCCTAGTGTTGGAAACTGCAGCACATAGGCTAATGAAAACAAGTGTGCTGTACGTACTGAGAGATGTCTATGAATGATTTAACATGGAGTAGCTCTAACAACAACAACAACAACAACAACAGTATCCTATTGTTGGAAACTGCAGCACATAGGCTAATGAAAACAAGTGTGCTGTACATACTGAGCCGATGTCTATGAATGATTTAACATGGTGTAGCTCTAACAACAACAACAACAACAACAACAGTATCCTATTGTTGGAAACTGCAGCACATAGGCTAATGAAAACAAGTGTGCTGTACATACTGAGCCGATGTCTATGAATGATTTAACATGGTGTAGCTCTAACAACAACAACAATAACAGTATCCTAGTGTTGGAAACTGCAGCACATAGGCTAATGAAAACAAGTGTGCTGTACGTACTGAGAGATGTCTATGAATGATTTAACATGGAGTAGCTCTAACAACAACAACAACAACAACAGTATCCTATTGTTGCAAACTGCAGCACATAGGCTAATGAAAACAAGTGTGCTGTACATACTGAGCCGATGTCTATGAATGATTTAACATGGTGTAGCTCTAACAACAACAACAGTATCCTAGTGTTGGAAACTGCAGCACATAGGCTAATGAAAACAAGTGTGCTGTACGTACGTAGAGATGTCTATGAATGATTTAACATGGAGTAGCTCTAACAACAACAACAACAACAGTATCCTATTGTTGGAAACTGCAGCACATAGGCTAATGAAAACAAGTGTGCTGTACATACTGAGCCGATGTCTATGAATGATTTAACATGGTGTAGCTCTAACAACAACAACAACAACAACAAAGACGACAACAACAACAACATCCTTGTGTTGGAAACTGCAGCACATAGGCTAATGAAAACAAGTGTGCTGTACGTACTGAGAGATGTCTATGAATGATTAACATGGAGTAGCTCAAACAACAACAACAACAACAACAACAGTATCCTAGTGTTGAAAACTGCAGCACATAGGCTAATGAAAACAAGTGTGCTGTACGTACTGAGAGATGTCTATGAATGATTTAACATGGAGTAGCTCTAACAACAACAACAACAACAACAAAAGTATCCTAGTGTTGGAAACTGCACCACATAGGCTAATGAAAACAAGTGTGCTGCACGTACTGAGAGATGTCTATGAATTATTTAACATGGAGTAGCTTTAACAACAACAACAACAACAAAAGTATCCTAGTGTTGGAAACTGCAGCACATAGGTTAATGAAAACAAGTGTGCTGTACGTACTGAGAGATGTCTATGAATTATTTAACATGGAGTAGCTCTAACAACAACAACAACAACAACAAAAAGTATCCTAGTGTTGGAAACTGCAGCACATAGGCTAATGAAAACAAGTGTGCTGTACGTACTGAGAGATGTCTATGAATTATTTAACATGGAGTAGCTCTAACAACAACAACAACAACAAAAGTATCCTAGTGTTGGAAACTGCAGCACATAGGCTAATGAAAACAAGTGTGCTGTACGTACTGAGAGATGTCTATGAATTATTTAACATGGAGTAGCTCTAACAACAACAACAACAACAACAACAGTATCCTAGTGTTGGAAACTGCAGCACATAGGCTTATGAAAACAAGTGTGCTGTACATACTGAGAGATGTCTATGAATTATTTAACATGGAGTAGCTCTAACAACAACAACAACAACAGTATCCTAGTGTTGGAAACTGCAGCACATAGGCTAATGAAAACAAGTGTGCTGTACGTACTGAGAGATGTCTATGAATTATTTAACATGGAGTAGCTCTAACAACAACAACAACAACAACAACAAAAGTATCCTAGTGTTGGAAACTGCAGCACATAGGCTAATGAAAACAAGTGTGCTGTACATACTGAGCCAATGTCTATGAATGGTTTAACATGGTGAAGCTCCAACAACAACAACAACAGTATCCTAGTGTTGGAAACTGCAGCACATAGGCTAATGAAAACAAGTGTGCTGTACGTACTGAGAGATGTCTATGAATGATTTAACATGGAGTAGCTCTAATAACAACAACAACAGTATCCTAGTGTTGGAAACTGCAGCACATAGGCTAATGAAAACAAGTGTGCTGTACGTACTGAGAGATGTCTATGAATGATTTAACATGGAGTAGCTCTAACAACAACAACAACAACAGTATCCTAGTGTTGGAAACTGCAGCACATAGGCTAATGAAAACAAGTGTGCTGTACGTACTGAGAGATGTCTATGAATGATTTAACATGGAGTAGCTCTAATAACAACAACAACAGTATCCTAGTGTTGGAAACTGCAGCACATAGGCTAATGAAAACAAGTGTGCTGTACGTACTGAGCCAATGTCTATGAATGATTTAACATGGAGTAGCTCTAACAACAACAACAACAACAGTATCCTAGTGTTGGAAACTGCAGCACATAGGCTAATGAAAACAAGTGTGCTGTACGTACTGAGCCAATGTCTATGAATGATTTAACATGGAGTAGCTCTAACAACAACAACAACAACAACAGTATCCTAGTGTTGGAAACTGCAGCACATAGGCTAATGAAAACAAGTGTGCTATACGTACTGAGAGATGTCTATGAATGGTTTAACATGGAGTAGCTCTAACAACAACAACAACAACAACAACAACAACAGTATCCTAGTGTTGGAAACTGCAGCACATAGGCTAATGAAAACAAGTGTGCTGTACGTACTGAGAGATGTCTATGAATGATTTAACATGGAGTAGCTCTAACAACAACAACAACAACAACAACAGTATCCTATTGTTGGAAACTGCAGCACATAGGCTAATGAAAACAAGTGTGCTGTACATACTGAGCCGATGTCTATGAATGATTTAACATGGTGTAGCTCTAACAACAACAACAACAACAACAGTATCCTAGTGTTGGAAACTGCAGCACATAGGCTAATGAAAACAAGTGTGCTGTACGTACTGAGAGATGTCTATGAATGATTTAACATGGAGTAGCTCTAATAACAACAACAACAGTATCCTAGTGGTGGAAACTGCAGCACATAGGCTAATGAAAACAAGTGTGCTGTACGTACTGAGAGATGTCTATGAATGATTTAACATGGAGTAGCTCTAATAACAACAACAACAGTATCCAATTTTGGAAACTGCAGCACATAGGCTAATGAAAACAAGTGTGCTGTACGTACTGAGAGATGTCTATGAATGATTTAACATGGAGTAGCTCTAACAACAACAACAACAACAACAACAGTATCCTATTGTTGGAAACTGCAGCACATAGGCTAATGAAAACAAGTGTGCTGTACATACTGAGCCGATGTCTATGAATGATTTAACATGGTGTAGCTCTAACAACAACAACAACAACAACAACAGTATCCTAGTGTTGGAAACTGCAGCACATAGGCTAATGAAAACAAGTGTGCTGTACATACTTAGCCGATGTCTATGAATGATTTAACATGGTGTAGCTCTAACAACAACAACAACAACAACAGTATCCTAGTGTTGGAAACTGCAGCACATAGGCTAATGAAAACAAGTGTGCTGTACGTACTGAGAGATGTCTATGAATGATTAACATGGAGTAGCTCAAACAACAACAACAACAGTATCCTAGTGTTGAAAACTGCAGCACATAGGCTAATGAAAACAAGTGTGCTGTACGTACTGAGAGATGTCTATGAATGATTTAACATGGAGTAGCTCCAACAACAACAACCGTATCCTAGTGTTGGAAACTGCAGCACATAGGCTAATGAAAACAAGTGTGCTGCACGTACTGAGAGATGTCTATGAATGATTTAACATGGAGTAGCTCTAACAACAACAACAACCGTATCCTAGTGTTGGAAACTGCAGCACATAGGCTAATGAAAACAAGTGTGCTGCACGTACTGAGAGATGTCTATGAATGATTTAACATGGAGTAGCTCTAACAACAACAACAACAACAACCGTATCCTAGTGTTGGAAACTGCAGCACATAGGCTAATGAAAACAAGTGTGCTGTACGTACTGAGAGATGTCTATGAATGATTTAACATGGAGTAGCTCTAACAACAACAACAACCGTATCCTAGTGTTGGAAACTGCAGCACATAGGCTAATGAAAACAAGTGTGCTGCACGTACTGAGAGATGTCTATGAATGATTTAACATGGAGTAGCTCTAACAACAACAACAACAACCGTATCCTAGTGTTGGAAACTGCAGCACATAGGCTAATGAAAACAAGTGTGCTGTACATACTGAGCCGATGTCTATGAATGATTTAACATGGAGTAGCTCTAACAACAACAACAACAAAAAACACAACATCCTAGTTTTGGAAACTGCAGTATAGGATAATCAAAACAAGTGTGCTGTCAAGGTTAAGGTTAAGGTTATTTATTGAGGAAATTACCTGGTGCCGGTACATTAGGCCCGGCTAACAGGCTTATGTTTACATGTTTTTTACAGTTTGCGTGTTAGCATTATACTATGTTTACTTGTAGGAAAGAAAAAACCCATGCGGTAGCCAGCATTAGGCCACCGAGAACAGTTTTAGTTTGTAGTGTTTATCAGTTTTTGTTTTCTTAAATTTGTTTTGAAACACATTCTTTGTGCTGTACATACTGAGCCAATGTATATGAATGGTTTAACATGGTGAAGCTCCCACAACAACAACAGTATCCTATTAGTGGAAACTGCAGTATAGACCAATCAAAACAAGTGTGCTGTACATACTGAGCCAATGTATATGAATGGTTTAACATGGTGAAGCTCCAACAACAACAACAGTATCCTATTAGTGGAAACTTCAGTATAGACCAATCAAAACAAGTGTGCTGTACATACTGAGCCAATGTATATGAATGGTTTAACATGGTGAAGCTCCAACAACAACAACAACAACAGTATCCTATTAGTGGAAACTGCAGTATAGACCAATCAAAACAAGTGTGCTGTACATACTTAGCCAATGTATATGAATGGTTTAACATGGTGAAGCTCCAACAACAACAACAGTATCCTATTAGTGGAAGCTGCAGTATAGATCAATCAAAACAAGTGTGCTGTACATACTGAGCCAATGTATACGAATGGATTAACATGATGAAGCTCCAACAACAACAACAGTATCCTATTAGTGGAAACTGCAGTATAGACCAATCAAAACAAGTGTGCTGTACATACTGAGCCAATGTATATGAATGGTTTAACATGGTGAAGCTCCAACAACAACAGTATCCTAGTGTTGGAAACTGCAGTATAGGCTAATCAAAACAAGTGTCCTGTACATACTGAGCCAATGTATATGAATGGTTTAACATGGTGAAGCTCCAACAACAACAACAACAACAACAACAAAAACAACAAAAACAACAGTATCCTAGTGTTGGAAACTGCAGTATAGGCTAATGAAAACAAGTGTGCTGTACATACTGAGCCAATGTATATGAATGGTTTAACATGGTGAAGCTCCAACAACAACAACAGTATCCTATTAGTGGAAACTGCAGTATAGACCAATCAAAACAAGTGTGCTGTACATACTGAGCCAATGTATATGAATGGTTTAACATGGTGAAGCTCCAACAACAACAACAGTATCCTATTAGTGGAAACTGCAGTATAGACCAATCAAAACAAGTGTGCTGTACATACTGAGCCAATGTATATGAATGGTTTAACATGGTGAAGCTCCAACAACAACAACAACAACAACAAAAACAACAGTATCCTAGTGTTGGAAACTGCAGTATAGGCTAATGAAAACAAGTGTGTTGTACATACTGAGCCAATGTATATGAATGGTTTAACATGGTGAAGCTCCAACAACAACAACAACAAAAACAACAGTATCCTAGTGTTTGAAACTGCAGTATAGGCTAATGAAAACAAGTGTGCTGTACATACTGAGCCAATGTATATGAATGGTTTAACATGGTGAAGCTCCAACAACAACAACAACAGTATCCTAGTGTTGGAAACTGCAGTATAGACCAATCAAAACAAGTGTGCTGTACATACTGAGCCAATGTATATGAATGGTTTAACATGGTGAAGCTCTAACAACAACAACAACATTATCCTAGTGTTGGAAACTGCAGTATAGACCAATCAAAACAAGTGTGCTGTACATACTGAGCCAATGTATATGAATGGTTTAACATGGTGAAGCTCCAACAACAACAACAGTATCCTATTAGTGGAAACTGCAGTATAGACCAATCAAAACAAGTGTGCTGTACATACTGAGCCAATGTATATGAATGGTTTAACATGGTGAAGCTCCAACAACAACAACAGTATCCTATTAGTGGAAACTGCAGTATAGACCAATCAAAACAAGTGTGCTGTACATACTGAGCCAATGTATATGAATGGTTTAACATGGTGAAGCTCCAACAACAACAACAGTATCCTATTAGTGGAAACTGCAGTATAGACCAATCAAAACAAGTGTGCTGTACATACTGAGCCAATGTATACGAATGGATTAACATGATGAAGCTCCAACAACAACAACAGTATCCTATTAGTGGAAACTGCAGTATAGACCAATCAAAACAAGTGTGCTGTACATACTGAGCCAATGTATATGAATGGTTTAACATGGTGAAGCTCCAACAACAACAACAGTATCCTATTAGTGGAAACTGCAGTATAGACCAATCAAAACAAGTGTGCTGTACATACTGAGCAAATGTATATGAATGGTTTAACATGATGAAGCTCCAACAACAACAACAGTATCCTATTAGTGGAAACTGCAGTATAGACCAATCAAAACAAGTGTGCTGTACATACTGAGCCAATGTATATGAATGGTTTAACATGATGAAGCTCCAACAACAACAACAGTATCCTATTAGTGGAAACTGCAGTATAGACCAATCAAAACAAGTGTGCTGTACATACTGAGCCAATGTATATGAATGGATTAACATGATGAAGCTCCAACAACAACAACAACAGTATCCTATTAGTGGAAACTGCAGTATAGACCAATCAAAACAAGTGTGCTGTACATACTGAGCCAATGTATATGAATGGTTTAACATGATGAAGCTCCAACAACAACAACAGTATCCTATTAGTGGAAACTGCAGTATAGACCAATCAAAACAAGTGTGCTGTACATACTGAGCCAATGTATATGAATGGTTTAACATGGTGAAGCTCCAACAACAACAGTATCCTAGTGTTGGAAACTGCAGTATAGGCTAATCAAAACAAGTGTCCTGTACATACTGAGCCAATGTATATGAATGGTTTAACATGGTGAAGCTCCAACAACAACAACAACAACAGTATCCTAGTGTTGGAAACTGCAGTATAGGCTAATCAAAACAAGTGTCCTGTACATACTGAGCCAATGTATATGAATGGTTTAACATGGTGAAGCTCCAACAACAACAGTATCCTAGTGTTGGAAACTGCAGTATAGGCTAATCAAAACAGGTGTCCTGTACATACTGAGCCAATGTATATGAATGGTTTAACATGGTGAAGCTCCAACAACAACAACAACAGTATCCTAGTGTTGGAAACTGCAGTATAGGCTAATCAAAACAAGTGTCCTGTACATACTGAGCCAATGTATATGAATGGTTTAACATGGTGAAGCTCCAACAACAACAACAACAGTATCCTAGTGTTGGAAACTGCAGTATAGGCTAATCAAAACAAGTGTCCTGTACATACTGAGCCAATGTATATGAATGGTTTAACATGGTGAAGCTCCAACAACAACAACAACAACAACAAAAACAACAGTATCCTAGTGTTGGAAACTGCAGTATAGGCTAATGAAAACAAGTGTACTGTACATACTGAGCCAATGTATATGAATGGTTTAACATGGTGAAGCTCCAACAACAACAACAACAACAACAACAACAGTATCCTAGTGGTGGAAACAGGCAGCACATAGGCTAATGAAAACAAGTGTGCTGTACGTACTGAGAGATGTGTATGAATGGTTTAACATGGTGAAGCTCCAACAACAACAACAACAACAGTATCCTAGTGGTGGAAACAGGCAGCACATAGGCTAATGAAAACAAGTGTGCTGTACGTACTGAGAGATGTCTATGAATGGTTTAACATGGTGAAGCTCCAACAACAACAACAACAGTATCCTAGTGGTGGAAACAGGCAGCACATAGGCTAATGCAAACAAGTGTGCTGTACATACTGAGAGATGTCTATGAATGGTTTAACATGGTGAAGCTCCAACAACAACAACAACAACAACAACAGTATCCTAGTGGTGGAAACAGGCAGCACATAGGCTAATGAAAACAAGTGTACTGTACGTATTGAACCAATGTCTATGAATGATTTAACATGGAGTAGCTCTAATAACAACAACAACAACAGTATCCTAGTGTTGGAAACTGCAGCACATAGGCTAATGAAAACAAGTGTGCTGTACGTACTGAACCAATGTCTATGAATGATTTAACATGGAGTAGCTCTAACAACAACAACAGTATCCTAGTGGTGGAAACTGCAGCACATAGTTTAATGAAAACAAGTGTAATGTACGTACCGAGCCAATCTCTACAAATGGTTTAACATGGAGTGGCTCTAACAACAACAACAGTATCCTAGTGGTGGAAACTGCAGCACATAGTTTAATGAAAACAAGTGTAATGTACGTACCGAGCCAATCTCTACAAATGGTTTAACATGGAGTGGCTCTAACAACAACAACAGTATCCTAGTGGTGGAAACTGCAGCACATAGTTTAATGAAAACAAGTGTGCTGTACGTACTGAGCCAATCTCTACAAATGGTTTAACATGGAGTGGCTCTAACAACAACAACAGTATCCTAGTGGTGGAAACTGCAGCACATAGGCTAATGAAAACAAGTGTGCTGTACGTACTGAGAGATGTCTATGAATGATTTAAGATGGAGTAGCTCTAATAACAAAAACAACAGTATCCTAGTGGTGGAAACTGCAGCACATAGGGTAATGAAAACAAGTGTGCTGTACGTACTGAGAGATGTCTATGAATTATTTAACATGGAGTAGCTCTAACAACAACAACAACAACAACAACAAAAGTATCCTATTGTTGGAAACTGCAGCACATAGGCTAATGAAAACAAGTGTGCTGCACGTACTGAGAGATGTCTATGAATTATTTAACATGGAGTAGCTTTAACAACAACAACAGTATCCTAGTGTTGGAAACTGCAGCACATAGGCTAATGAAAACAAGTGTGCTGTACGTACTGAGCCAATGTCTATGAATGATTAAACATGGAGTAGCTTTAACAACAACAACAACAACAAAAGTATCCTAGTGTTGGAAACTGCAGCACACAGGCTAATGAAAACAAGTGTGCTGTACGTACTGAGCCAATGTCTAGGAATGATTTAACATGGATTAGCTTTAACAACAACAACAGTATCCTAGTGTTGGAAACTGCAGCACATAGGCTAATGAAAACAAGTGTGCTGTACGTACTGAGAGATGTCTATGAATTATTTAACATGGAGTAGCTCTAACAACAACAACAACAAAAGTATCCTAGTGTTGGAAACTGCACCACATAGGCTAATGAAAACAAGTGTGCTGCACGTACTGAGAGATGTCTATGAATTATTTAACATGGAGTAGCTCTAACAACAACAACAACAACAAAAGTATCCTAGTGTTGGAAACTGCAGCACATAGGCTAATGAAAACAAGTGTGCTGTACGTACTGAGAGATGTCTATGAATTATTTAACATGGAGTAGCTCTAACAACAACAACAAAAGTATCCTAGTGTTGGAAACTGCAGCACATAGGCTAATGAAAACAAGTGTGCTGTACGTACTGAGAGATGTCTATGAATTATTTAACATGGAGTAGCTCTAACAACAACAACAACAACAACAAAAGTATCCTAGTGTTGGAAACTGCAGCACATAGGCTAATGAAAACAAGTGTGCTGTACATACTGAGAGATGTCTATGAATTATTTAACATGGAGTAGCTCTAACAACAACAACAACAACAACAACAGTATCCTAGTGTTGGAAACTGCAGCACATAGGCTAATGAAAACAAGTGTGCTGTACGTACTGAGAGATGTCTATGAATTATTTAACATGGAGTAGCTCTAACAACAACAACAACAACAACAACAACAACAACAAAAGTATCCTAGTGTTGGAAACTGCAGCACATAGGCTAATGAAAACAAGTGTGCTGTACATACTGAGCCAATGTCTATGAATGGTTTAACATGGTGTAGCTCTAACAACAACAACAGTATCCTAGTGTTGGAAACTGCAGCACATAGGCTAATGAAAATAAGTGTGCTGTACATACTGAGCCAATGTCTATGAATGGTTTAACATGGTGAAGCTCCAACAACAACAACAACAACAACAGTATCCTAGTGTTGGAAACTGCAGCACATAGGCTAATGAAAACAAGTGTGCTGTACGTACTGAGAGATGTCTATGAATGATTTAACATGGAGTAGCTTTAACAACAACAACCACAACAGTATCCTAGTGTTGGAAACTGCAGCACATAGGCTAATGAAAACAAGTGTGCTGTACGTACTGAGAGATGTCTATGAATGATTTAACATGGAGTAGCTCTAATAACAACAACAACAGTATCCTAGTGTTGGAAACTGCAGCACATAGGCTAATGAAAACAAGTGTGCTGTACGTACTGAGAGATGTCTATGAATGATTTAACATGGAGTAGCTCTAATAACAACAACAACAGTATCCTAGTGTTGGAAACTGCAGCACATAGGCTAATGAAAACAAGTGTGCTGTGCGTACTGAGAGATGTCTATGAATGATTTAACATGGAGTAGCTCTAACAACAACAACAGTATCCTAGTGTTGGAAACTGCAGCACATAGGCTAATGAAAACAAGTGTGCTGTACGTACTGAGAGATGTCTATGAATGGTTTAACATGGAGTAGCTCTAACAACAACAACAACAACAACAGTATCCTAGTGTTGGAAACTGCAGCACATAGGCTAATGAAAACAAGTGTGCTGTACGTACTGAGAGATGTCTATGAATGATTTAATATGGAGTAGCTCTAACAACATCAACAACAACAACAACAGTATCCTATTGTTGGAAACTGCAGCACATAGGCTAATGAAAACAAGTGTGCTGTACATACTGAGCCGATGTCTATGAATGATTTAAC